>JAWMRA010000009.1:4872112-5244438 GCA_035584735.1 Pseudotriccus pelzelni | reverse complement strand
TTAGAACAGAATAGAATGGAATAGAATAGATCTGGATGTCATTTACATAATCAAAACACTCATTATAGCTTAGACAGCACAACTGAGTTAACTCCTTTCTAACATTTCAAAATATCCACTGCTTTTGCAGAACTTTCTTGGGAATTATGTTTTTTCATCACACATAGAGCCTTCCCCGGGTACATGCACCCAGCCTCCTCAGCCCAGCAAACCTCCAAACTTCACCTGGGCTTTCCTCCCTACCCTGAAGAAAGAACAAAGTTCACTGTAGCTCACGACACTTTGGACTTTGTTTATTCCCTTCCAGTCAAGCCTTACCACAGATTTTTCTGGGAAATTTCGGTAACACTCTTTGTCACCATGTGCCTGGAAAGCGAATTCCCCACAGACTCCCCTAGGAGGGAAAGCTGACTCCTGTTTGATCACCAGAGGAAAGGGAACACAGGGCAGGGTCTGCACGGACCACAGCGGGTGAGGTACAACCCAGCACCTGTGCCCAGATACATCACACTGGTGGTTTGAGGTCCCACACGAGGATGGAAACTGGAGAAAGACATGGGGACACAGACCTTGTTCTGCTGCTCAGTGCAGGAAAGGGGTGGCGGACTTATAATTTCAGGAGCAATGCTGATGATTGTCACCACTAGGGCTCATCAGTCAGAGCACAAAGAGGATCATTTAGTCCCAAGCTACGAAGGACATTCTCCTCCAACCCCCCAAACCCACATCTTCCATTATGGATGCATTTTATGTTCATATGTAACCTATGCAAAATAAAGGTATCCTTTTTATCGTGCCTGCCAGACTTATTTTTGAACGTGAAATCTGTTGCAATCACTTTAGATGCTGGAAGAGAAGAGGAAGGGGAGCTATTTAATGACAATTAATGGGAGATGCACTGAAACCTGAGCTCCGAGCATCCCCCACACTGTCAGACATGCACTATGTGGGCATTCAGAGAGAGTTTTAAAACTTTCAAATTCCAATCTATTAGTCAATACCAAAACTCTTAGTGGTAAAACTCTCGTGTAATTAATGCTTAGCTGAAGTTATAAAGCAAAGGGTTGTTTATGCTGTTTTAAGCACACCAGCAAGAGTCCACGTTCCAACTACAAAGTGATGCTTAGGGAATAATCAATCATTTCTACCAAGTTAGTAAAGATTATTTATTTTGAATACTAAATGCAGAAAATTGTTAAAAATATTTCAATTCCAAATATTTTTCTCTGCATTCTGACAGGAAGCACTGAACCCCTTTACTTACACCCACATCCTATCAAGATTAGAAGACTCAAAACTCCACTAAAACACCTAAGGCCTCATTATGTATTTTGGAACAAAAAGATTCCCTGTGGCGGTTTTTCAATACATTGCATTTCAGCCTTTTGGTTCAGTGCCTACAGAAATTAAGGAAGATACTCTTACAGTTTCCAGAATCCACCTGGTGAGAACCTTTCTCTTGTCCTTCATTTCACAAAACTGCCATGTGTATATCCCGTAGAAAATGTAAATGCAAACCGAGAAGTCTCCTCTGCCTGAACAAAATTAGGGTTGCAGAATTAAATGAACTGCTGCTTAACCAGACAATATTTGCACTGCTCTGGTAATTTGGGCTTCGAACAACACTGTTGCTCAGTGGCATTTCAGCTGCACTGGCAGAAGAACAAATTATTTTGTTTTTATTTTTAACTGAAGTCCCTAAGTACAGAGTGCTCAAATAAAGTAATCGAGTGATGGTAAAAACAAAGGCAGGAGGAAGTGGGGCTTTGAATTCCATTGAATTGAATTGCTGAACACTCCTCAGCTGAAGCAAAAGAGGACTATGGTACTCACAGAGTAAGAGCTGAGCTAGATGGAGCACTGCTATTGATCAGTAAGACAGAAGGGAAACTAATACACTGAGTCTAAATCTGATCTCTAAAAGTAATTCCTATTATATAGCTGGTGTATGCATATCATTCTCTTGATCGATTGCACAGGCTTCAGAGAGAGTTTTAGAGTTTCCATTGCATGTCAGATGTTGCCAGTGTTCTTGCCATTTTCTCCAAGGCTATTTACTTTTCCTGCATTTAAAATCCTCAAGTTTAAATAACTTGACCATGTTTATTTTCACTGAGTTTACTCAGGGCTTAATAAGGAAGGGTTTCTTTTGGCACATGGAAGACCTTAATTTAAATTTAAATTAGTATCACATAAATAATGTAGATATAAAAAAATAACTCAAATATACTCTCAAATATACTCTCTACGTAACTGCTCTCTCTCTCTCTCTCCACACACATAGATATTTATACAAATACACACAAAAGTTATCTAAGAGAATCAGCCAACATACAATTCCCTCTCTAACAATATGTGAAATTCTGAAAGTAGATGGACTATTGCCCCAACTGGTCCATGCATGCAAGCAGTTACTACTTCTGGTGACCTGGTTCTAAGAGAAGATAATGAAAGTGAAATCGTTACAAGATCAAATAACATATAAAATAAATAGTATGTAAAATATTATAGCATATTAGTTTTTATTACTGGAGACTACGTAATAATTTGATGCATCTATGCAGAAATGAATAAAAATTTATATATATATATTTTTTTTTTAAAGTATTAAACTACATTTTCTGCAGTAAAAACTACTTTCTGTAACTAGCACACCTGCCTCTAAAAGCTTCTAAAAAGTAGAGCAACGATAATAGAAATGACCCTTCACTATTCGTGAAAAGTTCAGCTCTTTGAGCCTATCAGAAGAAATAAATTCCCAAATCTGTGACTGCAGCTGGAACGCAGCTTTATGAAGTTTATAGCTACATTATCTTAGGCCAGTCACCATGTATGAGGTCACTTTGGAAGAGAGAAGGTCTCTAAAACAGAAGACTTCAGCAATGTTATTAAATGAAGAATAACTACAGACACAGGTCGAAGTGTAACAGGAAAACTCAGCCAAGCATTGGAGATGGATGGGAGCAAAGGACTGATCAGGGAAACTCCTGTGGTACCCAGTGACAACAGCACTCTGCGGTGCAGCTTTTCCATACGGATGCAGAGCACACACAGCTGGCTCAGCAACATCTGCTGGAGGTGAGCATCCCTCAGTGACCCTGGGAACACACTCATGTGGCAGTGCCTGCCCATCCCAGGCACACAGCACTGAACCACCACCAACCTGCTGGTGCAGAGTCCCTGGGAGAGCTGTAAGATGCCCTTTTCTCCCATTCTTTACTCTGAGAAGTCAGACCCAAGCATGTCAAAGAGTTATGGGATTACAGAACAACAGAATGGTTCGGGTTGGAAGGCAACTTAAAGATCTTGTTCTAAGCCATGTGCCATGGGCAGAGACACCTTCCACTGGACCAGTTGCTCCAAGCCCCATCCAGCCTGGCCCTGGGATATCGTGATGATGTCAATGGCACTGCAGTAGGTGAGTGTTTCTTCAGCTCTTGACTGAATTACAGGTGACAGGAACTTTTCTTCTTTTGAACTAGTGCTCAGAGCAATCTTGAATTTCATTTTCTGATACCCTGGCATATGGGAAGAACTCCACAGTAATGGTTTAAGTATGGATCAAACAGAGTGACAAACAGAGCTAAACTTGAAAATGGAATAATTTGTAATGAATTGGTTGAGGAGTTTAGGGGATACTTGTTGAAGTTCTGAACCTGACAGGTCTGTAAATGGTATTACCTTTTAAAAAAGCATTTGAAGCCTAAATGATTGCTGCCAAATACTTTCTGTAAGTAATGGAGGAATGCCTACCATTTATGGGTAATTACTCATTTCTACCCGTTTCTAAAAGCAGTGGCACGAGGTGAGACATGAATTGTGCAGTGTTTCATTACATAAGGATGCATTGGTTCTTTTTATGGAATGTAACCTGCCAAAATCTAAAAGAATATATCTTATTAATAAATGATGCTTTCTCAAAGGCACTTTGCATTTCATAGAGTAGAGGACAACAACTCAAAAGGGTAAGAAGAGTTCTAAAGCTGGAATGATGAATATGATGGCTTCCTTCCTGCCAGACCTGCATTACCCTGAAGCCCCATGGTGCAAAGACCTGAACTTTAGAGCTGTGTATTATGTCATCTGAAACTTGAAAGGAATAAAGATGTCACTGCTGGCACCAGCTGATGACCAAGGAGAGGTTCTCCTGGAGTGCCGAGAGACTTGCTGAATCCTAGACTGATGACTCAAAGAAACACTACCATTCCTTAGTGGGCAACCATGGATAGATAGCAGAGGCTGGAAAGATGTTTAGCTTGTTTTTTTTTAGGCTGCCTTCAAGCTTTGAAGTTCTGAGCGAATAAAATATTAATATTCACGCTTCAAAATGAACGGGCGAGTTGACTGTGGCTTCCAGGACTTGTGACAGCTTTGCTTGTTATCACACTCTGAAATTCATCTGTAAAACTCTCTGCTTTGTTTAAAACTTGAATCCCAGCAGAGCTCTGCCCTTCTAGACAACCAACCCAAAGCTCCAGAGGAGAAACCTCGGCACTTTTCCCCGTGGCCGTAATAAATAGCTGAGATTGACTCTGAGCTGAAGTGTGATCCAATCCCCACAGCAGGAATGCAGTGAAGCAGGACGTTTATGATGGAGTTATTGTGCTGCTGAGAGCATCAGACATAAACAGGATCTCTGAGCAGTGTCACAAGAAGGACTCCACACAACACATAGCAATTAATTAAAAACTGGAGTAAACACCAGGAAAATTGCCCATTGTTAATGCAGCTAATGTGCAATGGGCTGCATGGGATGGACACAAACGTAGCAGTTTTGAAAGCAGGGAAGCTGTAGGGCTTTAATGACATGCCCAGGCTGACACAGCCTATACCCAGCATGTCCAGGGGATGGGCAATCCCAGCAGGGCCCCAGCCAGTGACGTCTGAGTGACTAACAGTGCTTCTGGCAAAGGGAGAGGAAGGAAAAAGGCTCTGGATCACCTTGGTGGGTAAAGTCTGAGCTGGGGATCCCAATTGCTGTTTCCTCCATCCCCAGATCTGAGCATGGCAGAGACCACCATGACAAGTCAGAGCCCAGGCACCAGAGCAGCTGTGACAAGAGCCCTGGTGATGTGGGAGCTGTCACTGGATGCAGAGATTGATGGGGCAGGCAAAGAGAATGGCTTTGACAGGGCTCTCTGACAAGGGTCTGCCTACATAATATCAGAACAACTGCATTTATCTTAAATGAAAATCCACCCTCTTAACCCTGGACTCCCTGGTTGCAAGTGGACATCCCCCGAGCCCAGCTGAGGGTCAGGGAATGCCAAGGTGGGGCTCAAGCCAGCATCGTCTAGGGGTTGTTTATTTATGAGGGAAGCTTTAGGAACTGAATCTGGTCCTTTCCCCCACCCCCAGGCAGGTTTATCAGGATTTTTAATTTGAAGGATGGTAATTTTTGAAGTACCCCAAGTGAATGCTGGCTGTTGCCTGAGTTCTCACAGAGCCCACTCCGACTAGTTTCAGATGGATAGTTCTGTTTATTCTATTCCTCTAGGGAGGAAAAGAAAGGTTCAGGGATAATTCCAATAATGTAATGTCTGCCACTATGGGCAGCTTATGGCACAATACACCTCTTGGTATTGGATTCCTGATAAATAAAATGGGGGGTGTGTGTTATTTTTTTATTTAGTATTGTAGCACGTAGGGCCTAGGCAACACAGAGGCTTTGATGCCTTGAGAATATTCTCAATATAATTTGCCTTCAAGTTTTATTTGTGTACTGCAGGGCCTCGCTCTGGAAAACCACACAAAATGATCCTTAATTTTAACCCTATATTAAAGTATTGCACTACTCTAGAGCATAAATACTTAAGGATATTAAGTAATTAGTGCTGTAACTGTTTTTGAAAAAGGAATGTTGCAATTTAAATTTGTGACGAAATGAGGATGTTATTTTTAACCTGCCAAATCTCTCAACACCAGCTGTCACAACATTATACTGAAAATAAGCATGGCAGTCTTATCTCTTCTTCATATTTTATACCCCTCCTCATCTTTATATCTTATGTTGCTGCAAGCAATCCCTGTCCATTTTCAAGTTAAGGGACATGTCTTCCCAGGTCAAACACCAGAGCTCTATGGTTTTCAGTTAATTAGTGCCCCCCTTTTCAATCTGCATATTGTTTTATTTTCTTTGGTCTTGTTTGATGAGGTTTTTTTCAGCTCCCTGTATTCAGGCGGATGTTTTTGTCCTAATGAAACGCCTCAGTTAAGCTCGGTGTAGTCCAGGGGAACAGGCACAAATCAGTTCTCAGGATCTTCAACAAATTCTAACCACCATTCTGAAGCCTCGGTGAAAACATTGGTTTGTTCTGTCCTGTTTAAGTGGTTGGGAATACAACCATACCTTCACTTTTTTGGATGAAGTAAATAGCACTCCCTATTAACGTCCTGAAAAATCATTTCATGTCAAGGGATTTTTTGTTGCCTATGATTTTTCCTTTCTTATTACAGAAGTGTACTGTATCACCACATCAACAGGGGAGAAAAACAAACCAATCCTCCTCAAACCCTGGAATATTTTTAGGAGATCTAGAAAGCAATGTCACAGATGAAAAAATAATCTTGCAGCGATATTTAATTGCCTACATTCCATCTTTCTGCTGTCATGAGTTGGGCTGCACCAGTATAATTCAGGGTAGAATTTGGCCTGTTATATTTAACTTATCTAGTGTGTTTTTCTGTTGTGTTTTTTTTTTTTTTTTAAATTCTCACATGTCCTTGATAATTAGTTCTCAGATCTAAGTACTGAATAACAGCACGTTGCAGAAATTAGAAGAAAAAAAAATAAACTAGTTGTCAACATCATACTGAGTAATTCAATAGTACTAGAATATCCCGAGGGTGGATATGAATAAACAATTCATGAAGAGCTGGTAAATTACATTTCAGCTTCTGTTTACCGCAAAACTAGTCAAATACTTAGCTCTATTGAATAAAGATAGCCCACTGGGCTTAGAATAAAGAGCATTTCTTAAGAGTTTTCTTCCTATATTTGTTTTGTGCAAGGTAGGTTTAGGCTTTTAAGCAATCTTGAATACAAACAGATGAGGTGATACCAGGCAAGGTCAAAGAGGAACTCTGATGACCTGTAGCAAGCTGAGTTAGTCCTTAATTCTTTAACAGTGTACACATAATAACGATGAACTAAAAGGTGTATGTCTGTAAGTTTTTAGACCAATCTTTAAGATAACATGAAAAACTACTACAATTTGCAATATCTTCATGGTACATTTAGAAGCATTCCTAGCATTAGATGTCTTGTGGATGAGCCAGTAACAGCTGATTCTTCAAGGTCTGCAGTTCATGCTTGTCTTTTAACCCTAAATAAAATGCTTTTAACCCTTAGTATTCAGTCATTACAGCAAACCAGTGAGGAAGAGAAGGTCACCAAATACTATTCAGTGTGTAATTGCTGGCAGAGAATCATAGACTAATTTGGGGTGGAAGGGTCTCCTGAAGACCATCAGGGGAAGATGACCTTGCAAAGCAGAGCCCACTTGGAAGCTGAATCTAACTCTTCAGTTGTACCAGTTTGCTTTATCTGGCCATGTTTTTCATACCTTTAAGAATGGAGACTACAAACTATCTCTGGACAACTTGCTCCAATGTTTGACTGTGCTCATTCCAAATACTTTTCCTAATATCTGTTCAGAACTTCCTTTGCTGCAGCTTGGGCCCCGTTTCTTGTGCTGTTTTAACAACACAAAAGGCTCTACCACCCTGTCTCAGGTCATATAACTGATTTATGGAATACCAGGACAGCACCATTCAGAAAACTGAGAGCTGTGGAAATTTTCTCAGCCTTTATGGTGCCTGTGAAAAATCCCTTAACCCCACATCTCCTGCTATGGGGTCAGATTGCAAGGTTCAGTTGTTTGTTGTTAAACATTCTCCAGTGAAATCTTCTCCCTTTCAGTGGGGAGGGCACTAGGAGAAGAAAGAAAGTGCAACAGAAAGGTCACATGAAAGAGAAATCCCTAATATGCTGCAGCCTTTACCAGTGTAAGCAGCAGAATAATCACTTTTAGTAAAATAATGCTTTTTCATATATATATTAAGAGCAGTGTTATCGGGACCTATTTGCTACAAAACATATACCAAAGAACCTCATTCTGAAACTGGAATTTTTATTTAAATGCATGAATTCACAAACTTCCTTTGCTCTGTAGAATTGCAGTTTGATAATGGCATCAGGACAAGCCTGAAATCCATCGTTAATTGCCTTAAACTTTATTTATGTCCATAAGACCAGATCCAATGAATCTGCTGCTTTATGCCTCAGCAGTAATGCTGGTGAATCAGTCTCTACACCTTTAAATTGGTTGTCCACTTAATTCCACAGTGTCCAATAAAATTCATGAGATGTGCACTGCTTTTGCTTTTTGGATATAATGTGGCATCTAGTGTGAGATTCGTTTGCGGAAGAGGCCCTAGGACTGCTGAAATGTCAGGGCCATAAACGCTAGATGCTGTTAGTCTTCAGGGAAGTATTAAGAAGGAGAGTTAGCAAGTGCCTTGCTAGCCTTCTCATCCCCGTAGGAATGTGCTTTGGGGCAGTTTAGGAGGAGAAAAGCTTGAGAGTAAATGGAACAAAAGTGCTGCAAGGTGAACTGGCGAACAAGCTTCTGGGATGCTTAATCAATTCACTGGTACTCACTCTTTTTGACCTGGAAAGTGAGGGGAGGTGGTTTTACAGTATTGCTACTTAAGAAAATTATCAAGACAGAACTTACACTGTTTACTCAACCATCATGCTGTACGAGGTACTGATAAATAACTCTGAAGTGACAATCTCTGTAATGAGATTCACAATCATTCTCATCACAAACCCACACGATTTATTAGTGTGAATTGATACCTCAGCTAGAGACATCCTGACAGTCAGATTTTAACTGAAGGCTGTAAGTAATTTTAACAATATTTTCCCATTCAGATGTTATGTTTGATTTGCTTCTACCTGCTACCCTGGTTTATACTGACAGCATTAAAAATGGGTTACTGCACTGTGGCATTTTACAAAGGTTCATGTCACTTCTTGTTACTTCATCCCATGCTGCAACACGACAGAGCACGGTCTGATATAATGTGGTGTGGCCTCCTGTATTAGAAAGGGTCAAACATTTTCTAAACAGTAATATTTACATTGCAATGGATATTAATTCAGAGGTATCAACTGCCATATTGAACACTGGCAGCACATTATTTTCCATCTCTGTTATTTTGTATGGCTCACACACACTGGGTTACATTGGTCACTGCTCTGCACCAGAAAATTGGTTCTCTAGTAAAGAGAGAGACTGAGGAGAAAAAATACGTAAAAGTAAAATGAACTGTCTTTCCTACTCTAAAATGCACCAAAAATTTATTTTTCATTGGAAATTGCTAAGCCTGTAGATGTGCACACCACTTTAAGGTCTCAATAAGGCACCCAGGTGAGACTATCCTATACAGTCATGTCAAAATTTGCCTGTCAGTGTACAGGATAATAACACATGTTCTGAGAGCTTCTGCAGCTATTTGTACACCTTGTTTTTAGCCCTACTACTCTCTGTAGGTTATAGCAGAAGGGAAGGTCAGCTTTTTCTCTTACAGCAGCGAACTCATCACAGGTACAACCTGCATATGGGAAACCCCCAAGTCATTCTTTTCCATTTAATTTAATTTCCTCCAGTTTCCAGTAAAGTGAGCATAGAATTAGCTCCAATATTTACCTACAGACTTACTGAACTTATGATTAAATTAGCAAAACTGTCCTTCTAGTCTCAAACAGTTTGTCTTGCCTTTCTCCTAAATAACATTTTTTAAGGGCCAGAAGGGAGAGTTCAGATGAAGCCCAGTGGCAGTTTCCACTTGTGTTTGAGAGTCCTGGAATTAGGGAGAAAATTCTGGCAAAGGGGTCACACAAGTACTGCTGCCTTTCCTCATGACAGAGACTCCTGCTGCTTTTCCTGCTTTGAGTACAGCCTATTTTGTATGAATTTGGTATTCCTCACTAAAATGATGGGAGCAAAGGAAAGCACGTAGGAGCACTACAGCAGATGAGTGTGAGCTCTAGCAAGACTCGCAATAAAAGCTGACGTATAAAAACCTGACAATACACAAAACACTATTTATTTGATTGCATGACATATAGGATAATTAAGGTTGAAGAATGGAAGATCAAACATGTGGTACTGATAAGTTTCTCAGAAATTTATACTAATTAAATGGTATTTTACTCTACAAGTGATACCACTGAGAGATGAGTGCACATAAGTCATCTCAGACTATTTCTCTACTTGGTACTGCAAAGCAGCCCAGAAGTGTGAGCTTTCTGTGTGCAGACTGCCACTGACTGGTGGCAACAGTGTAAATGTTGGTATAAAATTAAAGCAATTTAACTTAAAACAGGTGCAAAAGACTGTGTTATTTGGGCTTAAGCCAAACTCATTTAAGGTAATTTCAATCAATATGAATTGACTTATGTTAAATTTAATTAAACCAGTCCTAAAAAAAAAAAAATTAAATTGAAAGTGCTTTGATGAGAAGCTGTACAGAATTAGCTTAAATTAGGTTTAAAAATTACATATGGTAAATTGTACAACCATCTTTCATAGAGGAATGTCTGAAGTTAAAGAGGTAAGGCAGTGATGGGAGAGAGTTCGTGTCCTACATGCTGCCTGAATCAGAGATGGAGCCTCAGCCAGACCTTTTGCTGCAGACCAGGATGGGATCAGAAATCTACTCCAGCCAGTCTCTTCTTCAGGAGTGGTCTCACTACAGAGCACAGTAAACAATGGCAAGACCTTTCTTGGAAATTATCCACCAGCTTCTTAAAAATTTCAACAGAAGCTTTACAAAAAGCCCAGGCATAAACATCCTTAGACATAACAATGCTTTTTAAGAACACTGTCAAATTCAAATTAATTTCCTTTTAAAATATATTTTGAAATTGCCTTTTCTTTATGTTATTGCACTCTGCACCAGCAGCAGTGCACCACGATGAGTGATACAGTCATTTATAGCCTGAGAGTTGTGGATGCCCCATCCCTGGAAGAGTTCAGGGTAGGACAGGACTTGGAACAATCTGGTATAGTGGAAGGTGTCCCTGCCCAGGTCAGGGGGTTGGAATGAGATGAGGCCCCTTCCAAGCCAAACCATTCTCTTGACTTCTGAGCCATCGAAGACACATTTGCCAGCCAGCATCAATTAAAATATGTAATTTTTTTCTGGACTGAAATATATCCTGTTTTAGTTAACAGTTGAACACTCTGATGCCTTGACAATCAGTAATATATAACAGGTGTCCTTAAAATGACTTTAAAAGTAAACCCAAGTATTTTGATTACATTGTTTGATATTATGTCAAGTCACGAGCAGCATTGAGAAGTGTGGCAGGTTGCCTCCTCCAAAAATACAGCCTGTCTTTTTGTTAAAGTTCGTAATGAAAACACAAAGAATTTCCATGAAACATCTCAGTTTCCTTGAGACACCATTTTCCAGGAAAAAGCATTCTGTTGGAAAATTTTCGACTAGCTCTTCTGTCTCATTTCTTTCCATTATCTGTACTTAGCAACTCGAAGTGTCCCTACAACAGGCAGGTGCATTACAAGCCAGACACCTGGCTTGGTCTCTAATAATAAGTAAAAGTCCCACTGAACTCAGAAAAAAAAAAAAAAATTCCCTGCAACCATACCTTCCACTAAAATACGTGGGGAAAAAAACCCCTGATTTTGCCTTCAGAAAATAGACATAATTTCTGTATAATCTAACACATCAAACTTCTGATTATTTGCCATGTCCTCAGAATACCTAGCACAGCACACTCGCTGATGGGTTGTTATGTAAAAAAGCTGTTAAATGTGGGAGGTTTTCAGCTACTCTGTAATTAGTGTTTTCACAGAGTCCTCTTGTGCTTGGTGTTGAGGGGGACCATTCCCCCATGGTTCTCCCACCGGCAGGTGAGTGATCCCAGCTCCAGAGAGCCAAGGGAGATCACAGAGGGGCCAGCCTCGCTATTCTGCTCACTTTGGCAGCTGCCTTTGGGAGTAAAACTACAAGAGAAGGAAATAAGATTATTCTGTGGCAGAGAAAGGGAGAGAAACAAGGTTGAAGCGAGAACCCTGAGAGCTAAAAATCACATATTGAGATGCCCAGAGGGAAGCACTGGCACAGAGTTGGGCCATTGGGCAGGAGTGACTGAGCTCCACCTTCATCAGAGGAAGAGGTGACAGGAAAAGGTGGGAGAAAAAGGCAGCAGACTGGGAGGATGAGGAGGCGTGGAAGAGCAGAAATGCAATTAACAGTTTTCCAAGTGGTTTAAATAGTTATGAATTAAGAACTGCAAAAATTCACAGATAACAACAACAACAAACGAATATTTTCCACCTGTAGGTGCCAAGTGCTCCGAGAGGAGCCACACAGCATTAACTCCATCTGCAGAGAACAAAACTGAGGCACACAGGGGAAAATAAAAGGTGCACCACAGGCTGGTTTCAGAGACAGCGACAGTGTCAGAAGGGCAGCTACAGCTTCCTCCCCTTCGCCCAGCTACACATCCTGGGTCTACTTTTTCTCATCTAGGAAATGATTCTATAATTATAAAAACAGTCTGTGGATAAAAACGCAGACATGGGGGGGAAATCAGTCAGTGTGAAAAAGGAGTCTACAAAGCAACGTGCATCGGGGTTGTGCAGAGCTTGAGAGTGCCAGATTAAGGAACTAAGTTTTCAGAAACATTTATTCTTAAATTGTCTTCCAGACAAACTCAGTGACCTTATCCATTTCAATTAACTGAAATCTATGAACGTGGTGGGGGAAGTCATTTTTCAAAGATCTCAAACTCACATTTTACAGGGAACAGAAGGTTCTCAAACCTTGAAGACGGCCATTAGCTTTTCACAATATTTTAGTGTTTAGTATGTAGCCAGGTC
This sequence comes from Pseudotriccus pelzelni, assembly GCA_035584735.1. Taxonomy (NCBI): domain Eukaryota; kingdom Metazoa; phylum Chordata; class Aves; order Passeriformes; family Tyrannidae; genus Pseudotriccus; species Pseudotriccus pelzelni. The sequence continues at coordinate 5,231,521 of JAWMRA010000009.1, read as the reverse complement.
ATTTCCAATCAAAAGCAGAACTCTTCAGACAGAACGTATTCTAAAGTTGTGTGCTAGAAATGCAACAAAATCTTCTCGTAATTGGGGGTAAAAATGTTAGCTGATGTAATGACATTTGGGAAAAAAATGTGGACAATATTCAAATTTCAGCAGAAAAGCAGACTGACCTTTCATAATGAAAATGACTAACCACACACACAAAAAAATAGAAAAAAGGAAAAAAAGATCAGACCCAGTAAAGTGCATAAAAGGAAGGAGAAAGGCAGCAGCGTGTCCAGCACTGACTCCTCCAATACTAACAATGAGTCAAAGGACTGTTGTGGGTTGCAGCTCTCTCCCTTTTTTTCCTGTGTTCCTCAGTTACTCATTTCTTTGCTCTGTTAAAGAATCCTAATGGTGAAAGCTTTAAGGTCAGGCCTTGATGTGCCAGTGTTCCACTCTGGGGTGGAAGAAAAATTCTTTCATTTTCCATTTTGATTTCCAGTTTTAATTTGACTTGATAGCTTGTTGCACTTTGACTTGCAGCAAGTGTTTCCTGTGTGAAGAAGTCACATCCAAAAGTTAAAAGGCTGTGAAAAATCAAAGTTTTTAATACACTGAGCTACACAGCCTGCCTGACCATGCAGGGACCATCTTGCCCTGGATGTAAAGAACAGACACCCACAGAAAACCCTCTCTGGAAGAGCTCGTCTAGGAATGCTTTATTCTAAAATTAATCAACCAGAGGCACCAGTGGCTATAGAGAGAAGAAAGAAAAAGGTATGCATTGAACTACCAAACCGGGTGTGTGGAATGACTAAGTAGAAAAACCTGTGCAAATCCACTAAAGCTGGAATGCTGCAAAGATATGAAGGCAGAAAAGCTTTTTTTAAGTGCTTCATAGTTTCATATTATTGATCAAAAAAGGTTAAAATCCCAAAGAGTAACCTTTACGGGTAACCAAGATTTTCAAACCCCAAAATGAAAACATTCCCTTCCACCTGGTAAGACCAATTCCACACACACTAATTTTAGACAAAAAAAGCACAAAAATGTCATTACTCTATGCACCAACCTCTAAAATAATTACATCCTCCACTCAGTGCTTTACACATCACAACAAAGGCCAAGAACTTATAGGTAACCCTGGTGCCTGCAGATGTCATCAAGTAAAATAAGTTCTCTTTCAGGTTGAAGGTGATACCTGAACTATACAAATTCCATTTTGGCAACTCCTGTCAGATATCACATCGTATACTGGTGACACGTCTCACCTGTTGCCTCTGTGCAACATTTTATTTGTGCTAAAGGATATGTAAGGTTGCCCTTGCATTCCTGAGAAAGCCTTTTGATCCTTTACTGTCTGTCGTGCCAGGCATCCCTGCCTGCATTTATCTTGAAAACAAAGGTCCTGTAATTACGGAACTTCTGAAAAATTACCACAGAAAGGAATCAATGACATTTTCAGGAGAAAATACTTCATTGTTCTGTGTACTAGAGAACTTTCCAAATGTTTAATTTAATCTCATAGTATCATGAAACAACAGAGTTATTACTGCACATGCCCCAGTGCATTTAGTTTCCTTTCTATGCAAATATTCTGCAGGTCATTTCTGTTTGAATGGCCAGTTCTTCATGTGGAAAGAAAGCTCAGACAATGTCTTATTGAATAAAACAGGCTTGTTTCATGATTCATTACACCTCTTTTTGTCCTTACGTGTAAGCCAGCTCCTTTCAGTTCTACGCCAAAAGAATGCACAATGGAAGTTGTGCAGAGCCATAAAAGTAATGCTGGGAATTCTCATTCATACAGTAAAATGCTCAGTAAAAATAAGAACATTTTGCAAAAGGTACTGATAGTCTCCATTTTAGAACTGATTTTTCATTCTGCATACGCTCGTTTTTCTTTATACTTAAACAAATGACAGATGTTCATAAAAATGATATTAAGGATTCCTTTTGGCACTTCTGTTCAGTGCTCTCATTTATTACTCTTCTGGTAATAGAGTATGCAATGTTATTCTGTTGAAACCAGGATCATCAAAATTGCCAGGTGTCTGATGTGTGATCATTCCCTCTATATGCAAAGCAAAGTGTTTCCAAATGCATTAGTCTAGTGAATTCTATGCTTACGGCTCAATTCTTCAGAGTGTTGTGTACTTTGATTATATACACCTTAACTCCATGAGTTTAATGTCAGTAATGTTCAGCCTCCTGTAAGATTGAGCCCTTCAATAAAAAAAAAACCCTTTAATTGTGATTCTTATAGTGAATAGGTTAGTGCTCTTGAGCAAATCTATAAAATCAGGTTCCAAACTATTAAATTAATTCCCATTTTTAAGCTCTGAGAAACACCTTTTTTTTAAAAACAAAACAAAACAAAACAAAAATGCTGGTCTGCAGATGAAGTTTGCAGTAAAGTCCAGAGGGAATAATAGCTTCTAAATATAAAGATGGGCACTTAAATTAAGAAGCTGTTTGTGTAACCCTTATCCTATGAATGATTTACAATATTCCTCTCCCCTCCACATCTACTCCTCCTCCCTCCAAAAAAAAAAGAAAAAAGAAAAAAAAATTGAAATACGTTCAGACCTGTTAATTTTTCAAAGCGAAGCTCTATATGGATAGATCAGGTTCTGGTGTCAAAGCCAGCAGTAAGAAGCGTAGCAAAGCTAAGAAATGTGGTAAAGGAGCAGCTGACAGCTGAAACTCACTATGTACACACACTGCTACTTATTTTATTTCCCCACATCCCCTCATTTTGATCACCCTGTGGAAGCATCCCCAATTCTCCAGCATCCTCAGTCCCTAACCTCCAGTGCCTTTCCACCTCCCTTTCAATTCCCCCTTCTCACTGTACCTTCAGAACATCTCTGTTCCCACCTCTCTATTCCTGGGCATCCCATATTCCTAATTTCTACTGTCTCCAACTCGAAGAAAACCACCAGCAATAAAATTCTGTATAGCTAAAGTATCCTTTAAGTGTTTATGTGTACAAGGCAGTGCTATTTTATTTGAACTGAGTCTGTATCTTTTCGAATATTCCAAGCGCTATTGTATATTTACAGGATTTTTAGCCCAGCTACATTCTCCTTTCTTATAGAAAAAAAAATGCTCCTAATGATTTAAGTGTCACTATGAGGATTGTATTTATTGACATATTTCTGGTTTTAGATAAACTGTAATTTTATTGCCTTAGCCAGAGGGAAGTTAAATGGTGAGGGATTTACTAATCTCTACTTTAAGAGGGATAAATCTGTTTACCTCCCAAATAATAGAGAGATCTTGCCCCTGGCTAATCCCCTCTTCTTCTTGTCTAAAAGTTTTTATCCTGTCACTAAGAATTCCACAAGAATTAGTTGAAACAAAGGGGTTTGTGAGATATAGCCTAGCAAAGAGGAGCAGTGAGGAGGCTGGGGGCCAAGAGAAAAATCTCCTAAGATGGATCAGAAATACCTACATAAATGGCAAAAAAAAATATAAAATCCTAACCTTCCTGCATTTGTTTCTGCCATCTTCATGAAGGTTTTTATCCCTTCCTTTAAACGCCACTCTAGAAATCAAGTAATTATGTGACCACTGTCTGAGTGAGAAAGCATGAAATGAAGTAGAGGATAGAAAAAAGCAGATAGAAAAAAAGTTATATTTACTTTTTAGAAGAAGATTACTATTGTAATATGAGTCAAAATTAAAAAAAAAAAAAAACACTAATATTTAGGACTAGCATGGCTCCTCCTTCCACCCCCCTCAATGCAACACACACAACACTAGAAGATACAAACTTAGGTTTCTTACAAGCATCTACTGGACTTGTTTGAAAGGTGAAATAAGAGATACTCATACAAGGAGTCAGAAACAGACATTGCTGAAACAAAGCTACCTCTCCACAGTGTAAGTATTTCCAATCCATGTGCCAAAACGTGTGGGTGAAATCATTTTTTCAAAGACAGAATTTTAAAGACAATGTAAGCAAACCAGCTTGTCTCCTCTGAACTCTTTTAATTAAAAGTCACTCCAATTTTCCATTTAATTTGACTTCAGAAAGATCTGCTGTGGGTTTCATAACATTTAAAGCATAGAAATTATAAAAGCAACTCCAAAAAAGCATTTTATCATAAGAAGTATCACAAACCCCAAATTATAACTTATCTGTCCATACTGTACATAGCAACATCTATTTAACAAGCAACATCTGTGAGTACCCTCCCAAATCATTACCTCAAATAACATTAAAACCGAGAAAACCTAATCTAGATAAATGCTGCCAATCTTCAGATTTTAGTTACTTAAGAGAAATGAAATACCATTACTAGAGTACTTTGAAAATCCCAGGGGAAGAGAAACCAGGAGGGAAAATGGTTTTATGTACCAGGATGTCCTGTATTAATCCTACAAATTTACTTGTGAATCGTGAACAAGATTCTGCAATTATCTTATAGCACATCCAGACTTATGGTTGGACATGCTCTGTATTATTTTCTCAGTACAAACCCTGCAAAGTCAGAGGCACTGCATATTAGCAGAATATTTGGATGGTTATAGAAGACCTGAGAAGTATGTGGAAAGAAAAATCAGTCATCCAAAGGTGCATGGCTTATCTTTGCACTGATCAAAACATCTCCAAGACCTCCAGATAGGAAATATTTCTTTCTCTTGCTAATATTAGTATATCTTAGAGCAAAATGGAGATCCTGATTTGTTTATACCTAGGTAAAGTATTTAGCCTTAGGCCAAATTTCTATTTTATACATAACCCATGTTTTGTCACCACTGAAGTCAGTGAAGATACGTTTCTTCCTTCAAAAAGGGATAAAATTAAGCAATTGTACCAACAATTCTTGCACTTTAATCTCCACATCATCCATCATCTGTCTCATTCATTTAATATCAAAGCATGTTCTTCTTTCATTGTTTATACATATTCTTCTTGTTACCACTTTTAACCAAGCAAAATAATAATAATAACAATAATAATAATACAGCTTTTCTTCTCTCCATGTCAGATAACATTGTGTAATCAAACCCTGGTTTTGACAAGCAGTGAGAGTTTTCTCATAAGGTTGTAAGCTTGTCAAGGGTAGCTGTTGCAGTGTTGCCCTTGCCTCTGGTTTATGAGCATCAATTATCATCAGTATGAGGGAAGAGAAGTACAGCAGAGTTTCCTTGCTCTGGGAGGTCTATCCCTCTGTAAGGACTTGAAACCAAACTCACTTCAAGCTTGAAGGGCAAATTGATCACATAACAGTCATGGGGAAATACTACAAATTGTTCCCAAGTTTACAGCCTCTCTCCCTGATGAGGTTATCACAGTGTAGAACTGAAAAATCAGAGGTTAAAATAAAACCCTTCCATCTTTGGACCAAAACCAGACTAAGACCAAAATAACCTATTTGATTTTTGTTATTCCATAGGAAAGAGCTTCCTTTCTTTCCAGTTTTATACTCCTCTGGCTCTTCACCAGGCACAAGGCAGGTTTCAGTGTCAATCTCCCAGTTTCACAAGCTGACTGATGCCAAACTCTGAGCCAACTGCTACCCAGGGAGTCACAGTTTACTCCTTCTCCGTAGCGAAGTGTGAACTTAAGGGCCATGATACTATTGTCAGTATTGGGGCAGCAGTCTTCCAAGCTTCCCAAAGTCCACACATGGCAAGAATACAAGAGGATGTCCAGGACAAGGAACAAGAAAAGGTTTGGAAATCTCTCAGGTGTATCCTGGGTAGCATGGAGATTAGACTGGGGGGCTCTAAATCTTATTTTTTTTGGTGATGATTAGATACACTTAGTCAAATTATTTTTTAGATTTAACCTCTGCTTCTACATTTTGCTCCAATACATTTTGCTCCCCTCCCAGCAAGTATCATACCGCAGATGCTTTTGGGAGTGGTTGAGTTCTTCCTCCCTTGTTTCTGAGGGAGAAAGAAGGATATAGCAATTAATTGCCTTGCAAACACACGATCATCCCTGATCATCTATCATCCAAGCAGTGTGTCTACTGTATTATGGTTAACGTAAGTCAGCAGACACAGGAGCCTGCCATCCATCTCTGTAACACATCTCTATAGCAAGATCCCTGTGGGAGAAGATGTACGTAAAGCAGAGTTTTTCTCTGAGGGCGTTCAAATCAGTCATAAAAATCTCTCTTTCTCACTCGTGAGCTTCGCTGATTCCCATCCACTCTGGCCCTCACAATGAACAGAACTGGGAGAGCGAGAGCAGAGCTCAGCAGAAAGTTCTTAGCCCGCAGCACCTGCACATAAATAACAGGCCATAATGGTTGAAGGCAAATTGTGTCCGTGTGGGAATTTCAGAGTAAATTGCATCCTGGGACAGAGCTCTGACAGGCACTCGTTGCACTCAGGACTTCAGGACAAAAATCTCGCGACTTTGGGCATAGGAGAAGGTCACTCAGCCTTGCAGCTTGAGCTCTGAAGCATTTCCCTTCACCTGCACTTTATGAGCAGCACTCGCTGTACCAGTGGTACGTGCTGGCGTCCTGACCTTCATTCTTTTCTTTTCCAAGCTATACAGCACATTAGGAGAGGAAAGCTAATGCAACTGGCATCAAAGAACTTACGTGCAGTCTGATGGGCTGGCGAGCCGCCAAGCCTCTATTCCACCATGTGATGGGCAGGACTTCAGTCCCCAGGAGAAAGTGATTTTCAACACAGTTTTCTATTTCTCTGAAGTTATCAGCAGTTGCATTCAGATCACACAGATCAAATGCCTTCAAGGTAAGTGATTATTTAAGGAATTATTTTCAATAAGAGCTTTTGGTCCTAGTGTTCATTCTGATAGTAGGTGGAAGGATAAAAAAAATGCACTTTGGTTCTCTGATGCTGAGCTTTTTTTGTACCAACTAGTGCCACAAAAAATCAGAAAAGAAGCAAAAAGCAAAGTTCACAGCTAAATATGGTATTAATGCCAGGGGTCACCTAAGCAGATGAATCCAAATCAATATTTTAAAAATCTTACATCCTTACACTGTAGTTTAAAATACCAGTGTCTATTACAGCTGCATCCATGGTGTTTGCCTACCAAGGGCTCAAACAGGACTGAAGAAGAAGGATGCCCAGATTCAGGAAAGCACTGCAGCATGTACTAACTTTCCTCAGAAAAAGTGTCCTCAAGTAATAAAATTAAATCACTTCAATGGCTTGTAATAGGACTTTAACTTGGCTAAAGCTTTGAGGTAAATCTGCCTAGACCTTTGCCTTACAGCGGGTTCACAGAAAAGACAGACAGTCTCTTAAAATTAAAAAGGCAAAATATCATTAAAATAAGAACCAGAATAATTAACTCTTTAGGACAGAGAAAATTCAAAGGGATTAGAGAGAAGATACATGAAAAATGGTTTGAGGGAAGAATTCTCCCCTCCTCCTCTGCCCTTTCAGGCTGTTCATCTCTCCAATCTCGGGTAGTCTTCTGGGCAGTGGCAAGCACTGTTCACTCCCTGAGCTCCCCACAAAATTTCCCTTCTGATGTCCAGAGCTGTTGGGGTGTCTGTCCCCAGTCCTGCTCAGCATCCCTCTGTTTTTCCTGTGCTGTAGGCTCTCTCCTTGCTCATGGTCTTCACCCTCAGTCCCCCAGGACATTGTTGGAACGTCCCCTGCCTTCGCTTTGCCTCGCCCTCTCTGCAGATGAGTGGATTGCACAAACTCAGAAAATAAGCCAGAGCAGCTGCCACGAGGCCTGAATCCAGGAATCCTCATGTGTTTTGGTGGCCAAAGTTTCTCAGTGAAGCACACGGAGTGCATCCATAAATCTTGCTCGAGGACCTGTGAGGAGCGATGCTCTGCTTTAAATCTATGCCCCTCAGAAGTCCCATCGATTTCGAGAGGATGACTTAGGCATGGGAAGTAAAGCACATACATTTTGCAGGCTGTAGCTTCAGCTTTCATAGGAAGTGATAAAGGAGATTTACAGCATTGCTTTTTCACCTGGGTTTTTACCCCATTTGTCCAGCTGTGTAGAAAAATGACCAAAGCTAGCCAGTAACTCTGGTGAGCGAGTGAACAGGCTTTCACTGCACAGGAATGTGAACAAGGTAGAAACTATCTGAAGTTCTCATATTTACAGGAGGCATATGCTGCTTTCTTTTCTCTCTCAAGTCCCAACTGAGAGGGCTGGGTTCCCAATCAAGACAAAGATCCTCATAGACCAAGCACTGAAGAAATGCCTAATGAAAGATGAAACCTGCCAAAAATATCTTGCAACTTAAATATGAGATGCAAATAAATGCAGATATGCACCCTCTGCTCCCAGTGATGCAAAAACAGTCATTCAAAATCCTATATTTCCATGGAGTCGATTTTGCTAATTTTTACTATACAATAGAGACTAAATAATTAGGCAAAAATCTGGTTAAAATTCTCTAAGCAATGTTCATTTATCTACACTGCAGTTATCTTGTCTTCTAATTTACTAGTTAAGCTCTTTAATATATAGTTTACAAAGTCTAAAATCCAGTGCAAGAGAATCAATTTTGGTATGAGAGATTCAGCCAAGGCAATTGTTAGGATTGTGGTTTTTTGCAGTGATTAAATACTTAGTGTAATCTGCCATCAAATTATTTTTGGAGTTTAACACAATTTCTAATTCTGCTATGCACTTTGAAGCATACAAAAGATGTTATACAAATCAATATATGATCATATTGATTTTATTCATGTTTTAAAGATTCAAGGTAAGAGAGAGGGACAGAAAAAAGGTAGACTGATATCTACATTTTCATGCCAGAAAATAGAACAGGTTCAAAAATTGATTGGAAATAAATACAAGCTAGCCTCAGGTGCACATTTTATATTCCCTGAGATGGTTTTGAAACATAATAAATTATTGGAAACAGAGGCTTTGCATCCAGCAAATTAAGTCAAAAAGCCCTCCAAGGCCAATACCACTTATGCTCCGCACGTTACTGCCAAAGATAAAGCATTTATTAAGGCTACACACTAAAGATAACAGAAGTGTGTGCAATATCAAAAGAGGCTGGGCTTTGGGAAAGCACTGAAATGAACCATTTCCATTTCTTTAGCATATGTGGCAAACTGCTCTCAGATATTGTTTTCACAACCTGTGCAAATCCAGATTCTCCACTTCAAATGTACAGACCCCACAAATAAACTCAAAAGACTGGGGAGAACAGGCCGTCTGAACTCAAATCCAAGGTCAGATAATCTCAACTGAATGCAGCTGGAAAACCTCCAGCCCCTATGACTGCAATGCTAATAAATTGCAATGCAGCACATCCTGTGTAAAGAGAACGTTGACTTCTTTCTTTCTTAAACACAAATCGGGTCCGTTTTACGCTGAATGTATCCACTGAAGATTTAGCTCCATTGCGCAGCATCGTGTCTAATATTCCATAAAGTACACTCTGAAAAGAACAATTTGTTTTCTAATACGCCTAATGGAATGCAATTCGTGATCCTAAACACAAGCTGGTCAGCATGCCTAGGATCTCTCTCTCTGCAAACAGTGAGAACTTGTTTTATAAAGATTTTTTGCTTGAACCGAACCAAAAAAATTAGCCGAGTCAGTCCTCCTTGAAAAGTGCATAAAACCATGTGTCCAGATGGCAGTGAACTTGACATTAAATGAATTTAAAATTTAAGGGGAAAATAACACATTTTATATGTCTAATAATTTAAAAAGAAAAGGACATGGGTTTAAATTTTCGTTTTTGTGACAAACTGTAATTGGCCCTTTGACACAGCCTAGTCTAAATTTATAGTTGCAATGAATGTAGCATCAGAAAAATAGGCCTGAACAGCTCAGTCAAGTATTTATAGGGCTACTAGAATTAGATATATTCTGCCTTAAAATATACTCATTAAATTGTAACTTTATAACCTTTTCAGTCTAGTGAGTAAGGTTTAAGTTGTCACTCATAGCCTGATCTTCTTTATTACTTCAGTTCTTTCAAGTCCTGGCAACAGAAATACTTGGCATTATTTACAACTACAACGGACTTGCACTCATCAGTACTTCTGAGGTCTAAATCTAAAACCCAGACTTTTAAAATGTCAATAGATACAAATGATCTAGGAGTTGAGGAAAAAAAAAATACAAGCAGAGAAAGAAACACATTCCTGGGTATCAGGAAGAGCAGATGTGGAAGCTAAAAGCTACAGACGTTGTCTGACATACAGTGAAGCCAGTAAAAGGAGTTTGCCTGTTTAATTGGTCTCTGGTTTAGACTGTTTCATGTCTCTGCATGGTGCTGGTCAGCCTTAGTGATGGCTTAGGTAGGATTGAAGTAAAACCCAATTCTAAGGTGACCAGCACTTGAAAGGAAAAACCTTTTATTTCATATCTGTTCTGTTTTGTAAAATTATAGAATGATCACATAGAGCTGCACTGTGTTTAAAATACAATTTAAACAAAAATGTCACAGAATTAAAAAACCCTGTGCCTTCTTAAATTCGTTCATATTTATCAGTGTTGGAATATAAAAGTATAAAATTCTTTTAAAGAAGTTAGTTCCAAGTGAAGACAAAATCAGAAGTATCTTACTGAAGACTGTCAAAGGAATGATTGTTGATAAAAGGCAGAATAATTTTAGAAGTCTTTTAAAAGCAAAAGTTAGAAGTCCTGAAGTATTAATTCTTCCCAGTTTTGAAGGTGTAGCCTAAATAAACAGTGAGCATTAGCTACTTTATCGGTACAATGAAAAGTCTGCTTTCCTGAATTCCTCATTACTCTGCCCCAGCAGTGCTGAATACTGAACAGCAAACATTGAAAACTAGAATGTTAAGAAATATCACTAACACACCAGTATATCAAAAGAATGATTTACAAAGCCACATTCACACTAGCCCACAATCATATATGTATTCCAATGGATCAGATTTCATCCAGACTGTCAAAAAATCAGTATTCCATTTGAAATGGGTGTATTCTGCCAACTTCAACAAGAATGTGTTTTGCCAACATCAACCCAAATGCATCAGGGAGCTTTCCCTGCCCTCTGAAGTTCTTAAGTGCCAAACTGAGATAATCAAAGAAATCAAGGCTGCAGTCCCTTGGTGTAAATAAGGGGCAACTGCTGCCAGGCTCTCAGTCCTGCTGTCTGTGAGGGTCTCTGGCTTCTGCATTAGCTCTACCCATTACTTTAAAAGATATCCCAGTTTTTGTAACCTCTAGGGGAAGTTAATCTGTTTAGTTCTTAGAATGCGTGTTTATTTATTTCATATAAATACACTGTAGTAGCCTCGGTGCAATAATTTCAGAGAGCTATTGTATCTGGGTAAAGACTTTTATTTAGTTTCTCTTTCTGCACTTTTCAGACTGAAAAATATGTAACTGTATTATCCCTCTGCTTTCTGTGGGGAGTCAATTTTGCTGTTGTACTGTTCAACATTTTGATTGAAAGTTGTTAATTATTTTGCACCTTTAAAGACCACAGGCTCTCTTGCCAAGATGTGCTGATGCCACTGCAGGCTCAAAATCCACCTCTTTAGAGAAGGCATCAGGCTCAGACTGATCATGAACCTTGATTTTGTAACAAAAAATCTAAATCCACTCTATGCCAAATTCTAGTTTCATATTTCAAATGATATGTCAGCGACATATTGACCAGTTTCTGTTAAGAGAGAAGATGAGTCAGCAGTATCCGAACTATATTACAGCACCTCTGCAAGAAGACCTCAACTTAAATCTGTGATCCTTTAAGACTTAATGAAATTCTGACCAGTGCCAAAGAGTGTCTCGGAGCATTCGATTCCCAGCAGGTCCAGCTCCCTCGGTGAGACATTCACAACGCACCAGAAAATGTCAAACACTTTCAGACTCAGACACTTGCTCTCTACCCTCCTACGAGTGGATTAGTTCATCATCGTGACAACCTGTGAACTTTTAATGCTCTACAAACATTCCCCAAATATTAAATCAAGGTCATTGTACTGATACCTGTTTTTATTCTAAACCGCAGACGATGTGAAGGCAGGTTGCACAAGGTGCCCACTTTAAACCACTCTGTCACCTGTCATTTATTTAATCTACTAACAGAAACAAAGGAATGGAATAGTGCAAGGAACATCCTCAATATGTATTTGAAATATCAGATTTTTTTTTGGTATATGATACGTACCTATGTAATAGATTTTAAAGCATAATCACCACAATCTGTAATAAAATCCCGATAAAAGGAAATTAGATCAAATGACAGGGTATTTTCTTGTGCAGAAAATGTGGAGATCTTTCACCTAACCCCTCTTTGAACTTGTGTGGAGTCCAGACTGAAGGGAGCTACGTCTTAACCTTAATTTCTTTATATAAAGCCTGATACAATCAATGCTGTAACTGCAGTAAATGAAAAATAAATCATCAAAGCAAAAGGCATTTTGAGATAAAGAGCAACCAATTTACCTTTAAATGGACATGAAGTCAAACAAGGTACGGTAAACAGCAGAAATTAATTTAATAACTTCAAATTAAACTGAACCCATAATGAAGGGAAGACAACCAAGTGAGCATTCAGATAAAGAGAACGCGTACACGTGTGAAAGAGACAACTGGCTAATATGTATAGCTCTATCCCTTACAAAATGCTCCCTATGTCTCTTTCGATACACAGAATTATCTAAATTAATGTTTTAATAGATATTATACTTTAGACATAATAAGAGAAACACAGGATAGTATAGAATAAATCACCTTTTTTTGAAAGAACAGCAAATACAATAGCCAAAACAGAGGCACAAGTGACCTTATATACTGAAAGTTTTCCTGGTTCTATCAGAAACAAAATACTCACAGAAATACATCAAAGTACAATAAACAGTGTGGTCTTGCTTCTGAGCCTACTTAGGAAGTTTGTGGATGTTACCACTGAGAGGAGCCTTGATAAAGCAATCACTTGATGTAAAACTATTCTCCTAGATTGAAGAAGTTTTGTAAATTGTTTGCAAATCCTCTCACAAACAACTGCAAAAATCTGAGATAAATTCAGTCACAGATATAGAACCCATGTAGAACCCTTTCTTGATTTGTCCTTTGGAGCACTCAGGAAGGCCAAAAGCATTAAGAACCCAAATTATAAATTTTCAATTTCAGATTGCAATTAACTACGTGTGATACCCACTGACTTCTGCCTCTACGAAACAGAGCGTGAAACAGTTTGGCTTTAATTTGCTACAGCAAATAGCAGGTATGAAGCAAGGGAGGGTGCAAGGTGAAGGAATAAACCTGCCTGCTTAAAAATTCTGCAAAGCAATGCCCAGCAGTCTCTGAGCACTCACATGTCCACCCAGAGGTGGTCAGTTTAAATGCTGGGAGAAGAACGGCAAACACTGGGAGAGGAAAGGCACACCTTGGCTACCATTGCTTACTGCAAAATAAAGTGTTTGCCCACAAGAAATCTTGAGGCTACAACCCTTCATTTGCTCAACCTCACAGATTGAGAAAGAGATAACAGAAATAATAACACCATACATTTGCATGCATGTGAGCCATCTGAAGCCTTGGAGGATTTCATGTTTAATCCAAATCAGCAATTTTGTGCAGCACTGAAGTCCGGTGAATATGGGCACATTCTTAGCATTTCCAGTGTCAGAAGCATTACATTCGCTCTCAGGTTTGGAGCAGATATGCACATGCTGATTGAAACAGGCAGATTAGTTACCTCCTGACGGCAAGAAGGAAAAAGAGCAGGAGACCGAGAGCTACCTCGTGCCGCTGAACAGGCGCGTACCCAGATACGCGGCCCTATCAGCGGTGTCACAGCGGATATCAGCTGCGAATAGTGAAAGAGTGCAGGTCTGATGCAGAGTAATTCTAAGCCAGATACCTACTCATAGGAGCAGAAACTTCCACTGACAAAGCTCAGCAATGGCCAGTGCATCCACAGTTTTTGTGAAAACAACTCCAAAACAACAGGAACGATAATGCGCACAACCACGAGCTGACGGAAAATTTATGATCATACCAGGCTCAGCCTTACTTTATAGCAGCCATATGAGATTTTATTTCTGGAAAGAAGCAGCATTGATAAAGAGATTTAATTGTCTGTCAGCATGCCTTATGCTGCAGTTACTTCATTTACTTCAAGCCTGAATCTCATTACTACTTCAATTCCACAGGTTCCCCTCCATCTCAAGGTGGGTGCTTAATTAGAGCAGCCCCTGTAAGCAAGCAAATACAGCAGACTTTCGCTCTTTTCTCTCCCTGTCAGCCTGACAAATCTAATAGACTATTGATTTTCCATCCTCAAAGAGATCAGGCTCCACTTTTGCCATTCAATCATGATATTAGCTGTCCATTAACTCTGATTCCCTGGCCTGACAGCTTGTGAACACCTCCAAGGCTGTTCAATCAGCCAGTCAACAACACAATTACAAACCTCTTCCAGACCACAGCCTGGGTCTTAACCTTCTGCTTTTTCTCGCTTCCTCAGAAGTTTATGTTCCTTTTTCCCTATATCTTACTTGTCAACTTATTAATACTATTTATTTACTTCACTTGAAAGAAAATATATTTTCAGGATGATTATATTATTCCCTGGCAAAATCATAATTTTAAGTTAAGTTATTCCTACATCTCTGCTGCACCTGTAATGTCTTGAAACCAAAGCAAACACTATAAACATTTGCTATTTGTCAGAGGAAATAAATTGTCAAATCTTGGACTTCTTCATTAGCTTCAGTAGTGCAATTTATCTTGCCATTTCAAAACTCACAGTTGGGCATGATGAATTCATCAAAGACATCACTCAGGATCTGGATGAAAATAAAACAATGGTGATAATTTTATGGTTTCTCCTCACTTATTATCTCGTCCATTTTATGAAATGACGGGGAATGGTCAAGAATTCTCTGACAACTGTTCTTCCCTCCAATACTTTGGCATTAAAATATACTTTTAGCTAAATTAACCCCACATTATTGATACACCTGTTCTTTATTTTTTTAATGCTGACAATCACCAGTGCTTGTCAGCCCATGGCATTTCTGCCAACTGCAAAATGAACGCTCTAAGTATTTGACTCTGAGTTTTAGTAACTTGTAACAACTGTGGCTTGAATGACCTCAGTTTGTTAAGCACAGCCATGCAATTTGGCATGAATACAAAGAAAACACTTGCATCTTATGGGAATTCCTTATACAGAGAAAATATGTATGAAAAAGTAAATGCTCAATGATAATCTGATCTATGGGAATGCAGCTTAAATGCTATTTATCTGTTTGTTTTAGACCAATAGATTGACAAACCAATCAGGTTTTTTTGGGTTTATTTCTAATCACAATGGAACAAGGCTCACGTGATATTCTTTAAAGCCATTTGTCTGGCAGATTTTGTGAAGAAAACGGGCCTTTGATGTTCACACTAGAATTGACTTAAATATTTCACAACTGAAATTCTAACAGATACCTAATTCTGTCTAATTCCACTTGTATAATGCCACCTTTAATTACTTGCTGATTCCATGGCATGGCATTCTCACTGCAGATACCAGGGGGTGCAGTCAATCTGCAGTGATCACTTTGAATAATGTACATAATATATGTGGAAATATTTTGGTTCTTTGTTGAGGCAATGTGCAGCTGTTTCAGTGTGAAATACCATTTATCATGAATGAACAAATGGCTGGTTTTACATACCTCATGTGGAATACAGACTAGTTTTTAAAAATAATAGATATACTTTCCTTTATTAGTAGTAATGTTGTTAATAAGAAATCTGTAAAGTTTTTACAGTGCATATTTAATTAACTAGATCTGTAAACAGGCTTTCTGTTCCATCTCAGAGATCAGGGATGTAACTAATGCCACTGGTTATACTGCAGTTTTTGCATCCTACAATCAAATACTCACTAGTTTTCCAATCTGGCCTAATTAATACATCTCAAAGAATAGAGTTCATGTCCTCTATTAATTTCTCCCTAGGATTCTTTAAAAAAAGAACTCTTAACCTAGCAAAGCACATTTCTGCACTGTGATGCAGAAAAAGATGAACTGGGAAGAATGATATTGTCACAATAAGCCCATTTGTATTCTAATAAGTCTATTTTATGAAGGCATAGAATACTAATTTACACAATACTTGTACCCCATGGTAAATATTTGAGCAACTGCAAAATTACTGTCATCCCTAAATTGCACATAAGATCCTCTAAGAAAGCAACAGCGGATATTTAAGTACATAAACAGAAAACTATGTGATTGGTTTACTGTAAAGGTGGGAGGCCCTGGCACAGGTTGCCCAGAGAAGCTGTGACTGCCCCATCCCTGGAAGTGTCCAAGGCCAGGATGGGGTTTGGAGCAACCTGGTCTAGTGGAAGATGTCCCTGTCCACGGCAGGGGAGTTGGAAAAGGGTGATCTTTGAGGTCCCTTCCAATCCAAACTGTTCTTTGATTCAGTGATTCTGTGATAAGTTCTGGAACAGTTAATACTTTTTTTTTCCCCCCATTAAATTGTGACTGCATTGCTGAATATAAAGAGCCCAGAAACCCATATAATTTTTCTTGGAAGACCTGTCTTGGGACCAGAGTTGGGCTGTGTTGACCAGCCAAAGAAAACCAGCTGTTCCTGGATGAATCCCTCTTTAGTAACCTCACAGCCTTTAGATCCACTGACATTATCTTTGCCCAGGATAGATCAGGGGGCCACCAATGCACTGTTTCACCTGAGACAAATTAAACACAACCACATAAAAACAATTTCATTGAAACTCCTAGGATGACCTACATATATAAGAATAGGTTTTGTAATGCAGATGTAATGTAATGTAATGTAATGTAATGATATAGCTTGCCAACAAGTCTACTCAATATGCAACTCATTCAAATAAATTTAAAATTCACTGTTCTTTGATTTATGAAAAAATAGCCTTTATGTTCATTTATACAGGTTTTAATATGTGTTTATAATTAGCTTTCAGCCTGATTCAATCATCTTTACACAGATTCAGTCGTGCTTGCTTAAGTAGGCACACAGTCAACTGGACTACAAGGGTGCTTAAAGACTACCAAAATGAGCTAAGGTTAAAAGAAAATGAGCCCAGAGAGAAGTCTTCACTGAAAGAAGCAAATGTGTAATTAAAGTTCTCATTCTGTAAAATTAAAAGGAGGGACTGTTCTAAATAATACATTCTATTTCTAAAAACTTTGCACACACTTCTTTTTCATCTCCTGACCTTACCATAGGGAAAATTGCTGTATCTCTTTTAATAAAAATTACATCTCTCATTTGCAGCCTTCCAATCTGTTTCATCTGCAAGCTGTTTCATCTATTCCCTGTAGGTGGAACTCCTCCTTCAGACCTTTAATTAGGTGGTGTTGCCTTGACCACTGTAGCTTAAATTTCGTTTAGTATTCTGACTCTAAAATGGTCACTTGTGTATTTGTGCTCCAGTATTGACCCTACAAATTTATCTCAGAATTTGTTAAGAGTTTCAAAGTGTTGTGGTTTTTTCCCCCCTTGTTCCAATATCATTCTTTGATGGACCTTACTGTGTCAGAATTCATCACTGGCTCTTTTGAACAGCACTGAAAAAAACTGGCTAATAGAAAGCACAGAGTTCACTTCCATCTTCTGCAATGTGCTGTTTCACACACCTCAGTACACATTTGTGATTAGCACTGCTGCAGGTTACAACCACGACCTGTTGATGTGATTTAACTGCTGAATATTTCATGTATTTTTGATACTATCAATGATAAGATTTTAATGAATTGTTTACAAGCATTATCTCAAAGACCAGTGGATAACTTCATCCTTCTGTGAATGTGTTCAAAGTTAAAACAAGAAAAAAACTCAAAACCCCAACAACAGGTACACAGGAGATATCTCCCAATAAAAGATCCTGTCTGATTTCTGCTTTACTTCAGGGTGGAAACTTGGGTTCATATTTAAATGCTGATCCCTAACTGTTAGGGCTCTGTTACTTCTTAGTGCACTTTGGTTTGAATTTTCATTTGTATGCAAATAAGTCTCTGATTTATGGCACCAGTAAAGATATTACTCAACGACTCCTATTTTTCAAACTTGCTTTCAGGGTATGTAGAATTAGATAAGCAACAATTTTCTCTGAGCCTGTATGCTTGCAAAATCCGGGAGAGTATTAAAGCACCACCCGGCTTTTTGCTAAAAATCACATTTTCAAAAGGGCTTATTTCTTTAAAAATATGAAGAAATAGATCTATACTTCAAAAAGCTTGTTATCTTTGTTTATCTGGTTCTCTGGTATAACAGAAGCTGTCCAGGCTCTTCATTCACACTTTGCTTCCAAGAGACCAAGCGATTTGTAATAATACTTGAAACCCACACCTGAGTTTTACTGAAGTTCAGTCACTGGTAACAAAACTACACCTACAGATTACAGGAATTGAATGAAAACAGTAAGTGGAAATAATGGCATACTGTTCTTAAAAAAAAAATCTCATTTCAAAATTATTCTTTCAACGCAACCAATCCAAAGTTGGCTTCAGACAGTTTTCTTCATGTTAAAACAACCATGACATGGTTGTCATGGTATGTCTGCTGAGGAAACTATAGAGTGAACTTTTATCCATGTAGATCACCATTTCCCAAAACACCTTCTGTACCTTTATAAATTATTTGAAAAAGGTTCTAACAATCGATGTCTCAATGTTCTTTTACAACATTTAACTGTGTACTGCACCTATTAGTTTTCTATCACCATTAAGCTTCTGGCTGCTTACTCATTAAATCCAAAGGAAAGGAAAGAAGTAAGAGGCAGAGGGGAGAGGAGCACAAGACAATTTGCTAAGGAATTTTCTTAGATTGGCCCTTTCCATACTGGACGCAGCAGGAAGCGGTCTCAGGTCTGATGGTCTGATGTACTTGCTAAATTAGAAATTAAAATAATCCCTTCTTGCACATCCCTGGTGTGATTCACAGAGCCCCATTTTATCCGTCATGTTATCTCCAGATGAAGGAACGCTGTCATTAGGGAGATGACTGCACTTCTGATGGAATGAGTGGGCAATGGCTAATTGTAGCTCAAGGCTGTGTGTTCTCACTGCCACCCCGCTGTACGGGAGGTCCAAGTCACCTCTGCTCCAGTTCTGTGATTTCTGTGCCCAGAAAGAGAAGAGCCACAGATAGGAAAGCTGGGAAAGAGCACCGGGAAACCAGCCCCTCTGTCTACCAGAAAATGGTAAGTGCAGAATGATTCTGGCCATCAGACGCTCTGTAGGTGGGCATCAGTTTTGTTCATTGTTCCTACTACCCACAGCTTTTACCACATCACTTCACAGACTGATAGCCCAGATGCTCAAACTATGTGATCTAATTATGCAGAACATTATGTTTTGAAATGAGCAATTTATATTGGAAAGTGCAGACTGAAAATCCTTTGATTTTAACACTCTTCTAAACACAAGCCTGTCATTTACTGTGTATATGACATTGCTTTTTATGAAAATGTATTCTTGTACTTAATTTTTTTTGGTGTGTTTTTGTTTGGATTTCCCCGGGGCAACGATCAAATTAATATGTTCCTCGTGGGAAAACACATGTTGGTAATAACACTGTAGACAAATTAGGTAGATAACCTGGAATCACAGTCAAAAGTAATCAGATCAGTGCTGAGTTCTAGGACAGAAAATGGTAAGTTTTGCCTTCTGTAATATTTCTAAATTAGGTTTCCCTGTATGACCTAAAGTATTGTAGAAGACTTTTTATAGAACACCTGTATTACAAAAAGAGATTTTTTTTTTTCTCTGAATAGAGAAAGAATAAACTTTTAGATTTAACTTCAAAATTCACCATTTTAAGTGTGAGGTCTCAGGAGGAGAAGATTTTCCTGAGTTACAAACTAGCTCCAGCTCTGAAAGAGGATAGAATTAGGAATGCATAAACAGTACATCTTCACCTCCACCTGCTTCTTTTAAATATAGTCAGAAACGTGTCTATCTGTTAACCAGTGGAACTTTCACCTTGAGCCACAGATGGCTAAGCCACAGATCAGTAAACCACGCTCTTCCCAGTCAGCCTAAATTTCCTGTGCTCCGTTACAGACTATTATTCTGGCTACAACCCCTGAGCCACTCCAGATAAATCTTCCTCTATTTTGTACTTGGAGTCTGTGGATGTCCAAGACAGTTACACTTTTCCTCCCTTATATGTTTATAACCTGATTCTTCTTTCTTTACAGCTGTGCAAATCAAGGGTCACTCCGAAGAAATCAGCACATTTGTGCTGATGTAAAGGAGGCATTAGAGATATATCAGACCCATTGTTCTGATTATGTTAAAAAAAATACCTGTCATGGTCAGACATCAACACCTCCTTCAATACTAGATACCATTACAAGTAATTCAAAGTTTGCTGATTATTCCTCATTTTTATGTTCTTATAAGCTACCTGTGCAACATATACTTTGTTTCCTATCCTTCTGAAAGGATTGGAAAGGTTTTGTTCATTTGAATGTGCGTGCCAAGGCAGATACAGTGAAGAGATGGCACAAAGCATGAATTAACTCAGTGTCTTATTTTATAATTAAGTGCCATTTAACATGATCCATTTATGTGGAGAAAATAGTTTCTTAGTAGGAGTGGGTGCTACAAAGATTATGAGGATCTGAATATGTATATTTAGAGAGAGAAGACAATTTCTTCTGTTCTTTCAAGTCCAGAAAAATATGATGGGAGAAAAAGATAAATTTCAAATTGAAAGAGAGGCAATTGTCTGAAAAGTTTTCTGGCCTCTGTTGGAAGGTCTTCATGACCAACAAGAACCCCTGAGAAACAGGGGAGCCTCAAGCCACATTTTACAACTTACCACATCATCCCACCGTCATACAAGCCTGCCATCATACTATTTCTAAACACAGCAAAACAGAAAGTACCCCATGAACAATTATGTTATGGGTAAAACAGAGAAACTGCATTTTATAAAATCTTTATAACATGGCTGTCTTGGTATATGACACCTTCCAGAGCACCTCTAAATAAGCATTTGGGAAAAGCAATCTGAGTAAATGGTTTTAAAGACAGGTTATTTATTTATTACACAAGACACAACTTCTCACATTATTGCCTCGAGTAAAATGAATGCTGATAATGCTCCCGTCTCTGAAACTGAACACATTTATATTAAAAATGTAGAAAGTACAGTATACACTGAGGTGCAATCTATTGACTATGTCAGTAATAGCAGCTTTTTCATTTTTCCCCTTGTAATAGAAGTCATTGCTTGCATTCAGAATGTATTGTCAAGCTTTATTAATCTCAGCACAGAGGCCATCCTGGGCCTTGAAAGCTATTGCTTTTTTTAAAGAGATGGTATTCTTTTTCTATGGCCTACTTGAGATCTATT
Source organism: Pseudotriccus pelzelni (assembly GCA_035584735.1). NCBI lineage: Eukaryota > Metazoa > Chordata > Aves > Passeriformes > Tyrannidae > Pseudotriccus > Pseudotriccus pelzelni. Next base: position 5,210,262 of record JAWMRA010000009.1, on the reverse strand, counting down.
TCAGACGTGTCATAAAAAGGAACCTCAAATTACAGGACAACTTAAACAACACTTAGTGATCAGAGATGTGTTTAAAGTCTTCCGTGAAAAGCTTGAAAATGAATTACAATATTTTCAATTTTAAACACAGAGTTCCTACACAGGTTGACAATCATATTGTAAGATGTTTCCATATCTCCTTATTTGCAAAAGAAATTTGGTTATTAGACACTGAAGGTGATATTCTGAGCAGAGCTGAATGCATGATCCAGAGGAGGGATTGAGGAACAACCCTCTTTGGGCTCAGTAGACAGAGCAGTCACTCTGGTGTCTTAATTCCAGAGCTGAAATTCTGACCCTGGCGAGGTCATTTGCCATCTACAGGGTTGTGGGTTTTTTTTCAAGAGGAAGCAGTTATACCACAAAGGAACCCTAAGATGATTTGGAGTGCTCCAGTGTGAAGCTGAAATGCCAGTTAAGCCTGTAGGATTGAGGCAGGGGGGAGTTGTTATGAATTAATATCTCTATAGTATTTGCACTTGTTTTTTCTCTTAGTGGGAGAATACAATGGTATAAGATTAATCAGTAACTCCTCAACAGTCATTGTTTAGATTCTTCTCCCTATTTTGCAGCATTAACACTACAATTGTTGGATTTCTGCATTACTTTTCTGATTACCACTGAGGGACCAGAGCCAAGGATCTTACAATCATTTCAACCACTGGTGCCCTTCTGACATGCCCCTGACCTACCCACATCCTTGTTTCTGCATCTGTTCCAAATATTGCTTTTTCAAGTGATTTGCATGAGAGATTCTACACAACTCTTATTGTCCTGAACCAGAACTAAATTTCAGGCTATTTCACTAATATACAGGATTTTCTACTGCGTGTGATGGTTGAATTGAAAACCATTAATAGTAATATAGAGTGGTAAAGACACTGAAATATGGAAACACCAGTTAAATTGTTTTTATGGCAAATATCAATAGTCTAAATTACTTGTCTTTGGTGTGACTATATGCTTCTATCTGCTGCTGTCTCTGGAGAAATTATATAAGTATTTTTTGGCTTTTAGCAAGACAGTGAAAAAAATTATGACAAGACTTGCAGTTTTGTGGCTTTACATGCAGGTAGCATAGGCAGAGTTACCAACTTGTTCTTGTTACTTGAATATAAAATAAAATCACTCCTCACTACTGGGTACCTGCTGCTGAGACCCAGTTCTTATAAAAGCTTAATCGTTTGTGTGCAGCAAGTTAATAGTAACACTGAGCAAGATTTCACTTGGCATCTTTCAGTTATTATGTCACATTGGAAATAATAAAAAAAAAAGCAACTCCAACAGCAAAGTACTGAGATTTAAATCTTGCAAGTGACGTGCACAAAATGCAATGCAAATGAGATGCAACTAATTAAATAAAAGCCAGCTCAACCCTCCTGCCCCCCCACGATTTACAATCTAAATTTGATAAGCCACTAAGTGCTTATACAATAAGCCTTGTGATTTTTAGGCTTGATTCTAAACTTTTTCTTTAAAAAGGTGAAGGTAGTTTCAAAAGCCTAATTGCAAGACTCACATTAAAGGCAATATGACAGAACACTACTATTGTGTCTTGGTGTAAAGCTCTGTGTCTTTATGTCACTACATTAGAAGACAATAACTTATTACTAAGTAGGTGCCTTCCCATTTAATAAATTTATTTGTCATTACTTTGGGGGTGAATGTTGCTGACAGCCAGTTCAACCTGAACTTTCCAGGAATGGGCTGTGACTTTCCTGCACCGCTCCTTGCATATAGGTGGCACTAAAGGTATGCAATGAGTTATAATAACCCATTCATTATATTCCAGGGGTTTTTTACCTATTTTATTTATGATAAACACCATGCATAGCTCAATATTGCCATAGTTTATTATATTTGTTTGGTTTTGCACATTCTGCAAAGGGGTGATATTATAAACTCCAGAAGTAAGTTCTCCTTTAAGCTGGAATTCTCAAGAAGTACAGAGGAGGTTTGGTGTACTGTTTTCTTCTTGAAAATAAAAGGTATCTTTTGGTCTGTGAAAACCAGAATGTTTTTCTTCCATATGAATACCAAAATCACACCTTAAATGTGTTGAGCAGCCTTTAAGAATAATTTATACTTCTTTTCAAAATGGACTCACACACACAAAAAAAGAAGCCTTCTTGCAATTACAGGGTAAGGGCTCTTTCTCTGTTTAATACAGAGAATTGCTGTTGAAGTCAGCAAGAAATTTTTATGCCAAAGAACTGCAGAACTGAATAAATTTTGGATAATTTGACTATTCAAGTAATCAAGGCACTACCATATATTCGGTTCCTTCCAGACAGAAGTACATGATGACAATATCCTGTTTTACTGCACGATGAGATGCTGGGAAAAATTAACATCTTGGAAGAACTTTTACCATTAAATGCCACTAACATCCTTTCACTATATACACTGATCGGAGGACATTTGAGTGTCCTAATTTTGGCTGCAGCAACACTGTTTTATTTTAATATTTCTCTTCATTGATAATTTCTTTGACTTTTCAATTTTCAGCGTTAGTAAATATGGGACATATTGATTAAATCTATCCTCAAAGTATCAAAATATGTCTTTTATTGAAAAAATATACTAATTTGCACAGAAAATATAGAAAATTAAACCTAGGACAGCTGGTTTTTTGTTAATCAGTCTACTCAGTCCCTAAAAGATCAGATCCTGAAGCAGAAGAGCATAGTTGCTCAGTGTCTACAAATGAAAAAGTCATACTTTACACAAGAGAAAACAAGCCTAAAAGCACCAAAATTATATAGCATAACTAAAAAATTAATTCTCTACCAAAGCCACCTCTCTTTCATGGCCTATTCTATTCTGCAGTGTGAAATGCAGACCAGTAGTTGTGTCTTTACCTAGAAATTTCACATCTCCCCTCCCTGAAATCTTACGTGACTCTGAGATTTGACCGTTATGAAGTGTTGTGTCAAAGGCTCTAAATACACACACATGCACGTGAGCATTTATGGATCCATTTGTGCATATCCTCCATTCTACTTTGCCAAACATACTAAAAATTTAGAATCTGTGGCAATTTTAATGACAGGAAGAGAATAAGAATTATAATCAAAAATCATGTACCAGAAGAATAATGTGATTCTTACACACTCCCATTTAAAGAAATTCCTATGACACTAGTGTTTATTTACAAAAATGGGCCTTTTTCCCCATTCAGACTGTGAAACAATCTTCCATCAACAACTGCATATAGTAAGCGAGGCACGTGATGGCTGCTGGGAATTTCTGATCAAGATTAGCATTGGCAAAAGGGCACAGAACTGGCATCTCATTAACAGGAATATGAGGAGGGGTAAGAATTTATACTGGTTAATGAGAGAAAAGGAAACTCATTCTTTAATAGAGTGTTAGAAGAGGAAAGTGAAAAGAATTTGGATTTCAGTGTGAACCATGTCAAGGCAGTCCTCGTTTGATCTAGTGCTCCTTCGTCTAGACACACCACTTTGCTGTTAAGTGCATGTAAGCAAGCTGCAGCCTCTCAGGTTTTAAAAGAAGTCTTTGTCTGCACTAAATATAATTGCATTTCCCTTTTAATGGGTACATCACAGAGATTCTGGGTTGAAAAAGTTGAAGGTGAAGTTTTTGTGATAGAATCCAGAGATAAAACTGAGAAGACAACTTCCTCAAGGAATAGGTGGATAAGGTAAGTGAACAGATAATAATGGAACTTAATTTGCCACTTGAGCTTTGCAACAGGTTTAATCAGCTCGAAGAAGGCTCTTCAAAAGTACTGAACACTACAGGGCTATAATGTTATTCTGTGGGCTAAAGGTAGAACTAATGGTAAAAGCATTGCCTTCTACTGGATGCTGTGCACAGATTAAACTGTCTCTATTCCCTAGTAAAAGCAGTAAGATTAGGACCCTCTGTGAATTCTGTTGAGAATAAAAGTAAATTGCAAAGAGAACAGGATGAGAAACTACTATCAGACAGTGCTGTGGAGAGCACGTGCGCTACACAAACTATTTCCTGTACACAGAGCAGAAAAGAAGGGAATGATAAACTTCAGTTCACTCTCCTAATTACTGAATCAATTTCTGGGGGTGGTGGGGAAAGTTCTTCCCTGATATTAGGTTTTATTAGTTGCAGAAGCAGGATGTAGAATAGAAAAGAACATCATTTTAGCACAGAGAGATCCTTACAATCACACACAAATTAAATGATCCAAAAGGAACAGAGCAAGAACTAAAGGAATAATCAGTCACAAATTTAAAGTAGTTTTTCTATTGTTTGAGAAGCAAATTAGTTTGTCACAGAATCAAGTGTTCTGATCATAACTACTGTCCTCCTTAGGTAGGAAGAACTGCTATCAAAGGATTTTTTGACAGCCAAGAAGCAGTCCCTGCCCAGGGTGCAGGCTCCTGTGTCAGAGGCTTGAGCCCTGTGCAGGTGAGACACGGTACATTCCATCTTGGCCTGGTGCCCAGGATCTCTCTAAAACCAATCTTATCCTGGCAACATCTGCCCCGGCACTGCGTTGCCGTGGTTGTGTCATGGTGGGAGAAATGAAAGGAAAATAAGAAAGGAGAAATAGTTACTACCCAACACTGGGGCAATAAACTATCCAGCCTGTGATATTTATTAAATGCCATTGAAAACTGCCTAAAGCTTTGGTAAGGTCTATGAGTTCAATATTCACTTTCTTTTAAAAAAAAACACCCAAGAGCTAGGATTACAGTTCTGCCTCCTTTTCCTCCAGCAAGGTAAAAGATGCTAATGTAAAAAGGCAGAACAAATGGGCTCTTTATTTTTGCAGGACAAAGAGCATTTGAACTCCATCAGTGGCTCTTTGACTGCCTTCAAAGCTTGTCTCTGACTAAATTAAAGCCTCTGCTTGCTTCTGATTTGTAGTACACTGTAGGCTTTCCATTGCACTAGCGGCTAGATGCATGTAATAGATTAATTGTTGCCTTACAATATTACAGCTAATGAAAAAAATCAGAATTAAGATTTAAGAAGGGCTATGTCCTCACTCGATGCAAAGTAGTGTAGCTCCCCTAAGATCAATTTTTATTATGCCACTTTACAGTGGCTCAGACTTTGCCCCTAATTCAATGAGCTACTTCAGAGAGAAAAGTCTTAACCTTATCCTGTATAACCAGGGTGGCACATTTTGAGGTCATTGATAACATGAAATAGTTTAACTCGAATTAAAGTGGTTTTGTGAGGTTACCCAAGTACAAAAAAACCCCAATCACAGCATTAAAGAGGAGAGCAGAAAAGCACACAATGTATTTGCTTGGCTGTGTTCCTGATGCATTGGCATTTCATCATAACATTACAGTAACTGGTTAACACCTAAGAGTTTACATATGGAGGGTTGAGGATTTAACATTTGCCATTAAAACAAAAATGTACATTTATTTCCCCTTTCCTCACTGCAAGTTGCCTCTGCACTCCTGCGTGAGGAAGAATTGTAGCTGTTGGAAGATCTTGCTGCAGAAACAGAAAAAAAGTAACCTTTTAGACAACCTCTTTTAGGTGTGAGAAGGGTGTAAACAGTGCTGCTTTAGCCCATATTCTTCCTGCACATGAGCATAAAGTGACAGCTGATAGACTGGCATTGTTCAACTAAAGCAAAGGAATTTGCACTTTGGTCCTTTACACCTGAATTACAGGGTCTACTCATAATGGCATCTTCCCAGTTTTCAACCAGGTTATAATGCAGCTAATAAGTTTTGAAAATGCTTTAAAATCACTCACTGATTTTCATTAAAGAAATCCAAATACCAACTTTCAAGAAACTCCCTGATGATAACTAAAACAATAACCTTGGAATGCTGTAGTGTTTTCTTTTAGGCAGTGCAGTTTACCTTGTCTTCAGTATTTAAAAAATGAGAAAATATTTCAAGGAGATGAGCCTCACTGGGGATAATACTTCTACAGCAATACCAAGTGCTCTCAGTGATGAGAATATCCATGAAAGAATTAACCCACAAATGCCAGGCTGCTCCAAACAATTTTAAGCTTCAAGAGGGCAAAGACAAAAAGCAGAGCTTAACATTCTTTTGGAAACATTGGAAATAAAGCTAAATTGCTAGAACTGGAATAATAAAAATCATAAAAGCTCTAGTATATACAGGAATCATGTGCATGTTTCTTTACCATGGGCACCTGCTAAAATCAGGAACACAGGACCGAAGTAGCAAAGATTCGCTCGAGGCTACAAAGCAGGAACAGAAAACCTCTATGTGCACATTATGGGGAGAAAAAACAATATGCAGTCAGACCTAGCTAAAGCTATATTTTGTAATCTCTTTTATGCATTATATTGTCATTCAAATTATGAGTAAGCAACTGATTATTCCATTCCTATCATTTAGAACTGTGCAGTTTGAAAGAGACGTGAGGACAGCAGTAAGCTGGGAGACATAAGGAAGTGTATGAATCATAAATACATGAGAAAACATACGTGCTTAGTGCACATCACAAATTTGAAATAAGTTGCTTTGGCACAGCCAGGAGACAAATCCTTCCTGGAGGTAGCAGAAGGGATTAGTAATTACATCAAAATATTAATGTCTCACTTGACTTCAGTACCCAGCAGGCAGACATGTTTTTCCAAAAGTTTTGAGAACTCACGTGCTACCATGTAAAATACATAAACTCAGCAATAAGTGGTAGGAGCAACTGACTTGCTGCTTCTTGCTAGTTCCTACTCCGTCATATTGCACACAGTGGATTATCCATATAGACTACATAGCTTAATTAGTGCATGAAATGAGCAAAAACACCTGCAGGATAAGGGCCTTCTACATTTACCATAAACTTGGATACTGGGCTAGTTATTTAATGGAAAAAAAAAAAGGATATCCTCAGCTGCCAAAATCCAAGTTTTGGCTAGCAAATAAGGTTTATTGTACTTCTACCCCTTTCAGAAATTAGGACATTTAATTATTAAAGCATAAATCTTAACTTCTTAAATATAAATCCCATTAATCCTATGGGATTGGGATTTCATGTGAAGGGCACAATTTGGACATCTAGGTTTTTTTTCAGGCTCCGCAAATTACCCTGCCAGCCTCCTCCAGCTGTTGATCTGAAAGGCTGGGAGTCTCCTCTAGCTCCTGTGTTGCATTTGCCTTTCCAGGTGCAGAGAGCCCTGGATCCCTGAAGATGCCCTGAACAGTTGCCTGCAAGTGGAATCTGTGGCACAGCTCAGCCCATTGGGGTCTGGACAGGCAGCAGAGAGGGGAAAAAACTGGAAAGATGCATTGACATTTACATACAGGCTGCCCGCCCACAGAGCTTGTTAAACCACGGACAAGCTATTGCTTCTCACCACGTGTCCCTCCAGCAGGGCAGAAATAAATCCCCCCAAACCTCCCTGCCCAGTTCCATCTGCCCCATTCGCTTAATAGCACTTTGAAAACGTTACAAATTTTGTGTCTTACTGCTCATAAAGCACAATAAAAGAAATAGTTTCTGTCATCCAGCAACCACAGCTGAATCCTGTTTATTCCTGCAAAGAACGCTTCAATTTGCTTTCTAAAGAAAATGGTTTTTTTTCCTAATGAGGCCAGGCTAATAATCCTGAAGGTTTATTTTTTCAGGTAAAGCACTAGAATTGTAAACAAAATGTCTTTATTGAGGCCTTTATGTTGTGATCTTAAAAAAAAGTGGCTGTTTCTGTTGGAGAAAGACCAATACACCCACAGCCTTAAGCAGTCTGCAGTACTCTGAGCTACTAATAAACAAATAAATAGGTTGGGTTTTTTTCTCCAGTCACTTCAACATATGCAAATCCACGAAGAGCCATCAAATAGAAGTTTCTTTGGCTTCTATAAACCCTGTACTCAAAACATTTCAAATTAAAAGGCTCTACCTCAGCTCAAATCAGCCCACATCACCTACAAATGCGAGTAAATAAAATGTGTATTTTGATCGAGATGCCAATCTTTGCTCTGATCAGTCATATTTCCTGCTGTCTAAATTGATTAATAGTCCATTTTCTGGGAAATTAGCTGCCTAAAAGTTGCAACTGACAGTTTAGAGTTTTCTGAAGGCTGATGGTTGCCAGTTCTAAGAGTTCCTATTGTTAGAGGTCATTGCACCAACACCATGGTACATTCTTCCTGACATTTTGCTGCACAGCACTAAAAAAGCAGCTGTAGGTATGTGAACAGGCATACAGTCTTGTGTTTCTAAGACTCCAAAAAAAGTTTTATCTCCTTGAGCTCTGTGACTCACAGAAGAGAGCACAGTTTACACCTGAGTGCCTCAAGCATTGCAAATGATTTCCCCTTTCCCCCCTCACTTTCTAAGCTGATTCTGTGACATACTGGAGCTTGGATCTGTGTGTGATTGCTGCAGGCTCCCGAGTGCTGGGGATTAAGGGTGCACCCAAACCATGTAAACTCACTCTAAAAATGCATCATGTGTCAGGATGGAAACTCCTCTCTGTGGACTCACTGGCTCTTTGCCTTGAACGCTCCACAAGCGATTGTGTGAAATATTCTCTCTGAAACCACCGAGGATGCAATTTCTGAGTGGTCTTACTGAAAACTGGAAAAGAACGTGCTAAAAACAAACTCTCCAGGGATCCAAGACCTGCTAGTTCAAGTTGCAGCTCATACTGAAGAGCGATACTAGGTTTGGGAGCCAGGTTCACACCATCCTGCAGGATTCAGCTGAAGGTTTTCCATGCAATAAGGAGGAATATGAGGTGCCTCTTTGTCTTACAGCAAACAGGTAAGGTCTGTGGACTGTGGAAAATTAACAGAACACATTTCACTTTACTTTCAGCTTCAGTTTGTCACTGAAATCCTATGAAATGAGGCTTTAGTTTTAATAACCATTCAATGATTAATAATTTCCTATAGTTTCATGTAGTCTGTCATTAGTATATCTTGACTTACTTTCACTGCAACATTGTTTAAAAGTCTCAGACAGATTAGCTTAATAGCTGGTGCTGTGCAGACAGATTTTCCCCAAAGAATTTAATATCTTGTTTATAATCAACAAGTGAATAACACAAACGAGAACTGAGAGACAATAAAAAAATATTCTAGACACTTTTCCATGCAGTTAAGTGTTGATCTCTCACTTGTAGGGTTATTATTTACAAGTCTTATTAAGTAATTTTAAATGAGCTTTTAGAGGCAGAACACTGTGCTATTCATCTTCATCAGGGAAGAAAAGAAATGGGTGAGGGAATTCTCTTATAGATATGATGAATTTAGCTTAAAACTAAGCAGTCACGTAGGATCTCTGGAGTTGCTGGGGTGTTAGTTTGGACAGATGACAGGATGATGGATAGGGTTTTGATTCAGCACCACAGAACAGGTTTTTTTAAGCTTGTTGCAAATAAAACCAATCAAAGATGACTCATGGTGAGAAAAGAGAAAGCAAACAGGACATATAGCTGCGAAGAACCCTCACAGAAAGCAGGATGGCATCAAAGAAGGGCTTCCTGAAAAGCAACCTAAAACATCAAGAGAAAGGGGAGGAAAAAGAAGGAATCAGCTGTGTTGACAACCGTCAAGTGGTCCAGGCTGAGAACCAAGAACTCATCCTGAGGTTTGCCTAGGAAATCAACAGGTTTTCATTAACATAAAGGAAATATGGAATGGGCGTTTAGTCCAGAGCTCCAGAAGGAAGTGCAGCATTTGGAAACACACTGTCCACGAGCTAAAGATGAAAGAAGAGGAAGGTGGGGAAGACGTGAGAAATAGCTTAGCACACATCCGTGCACGGTTGGAGCCCTCCAGATTCCACTTGGTCTGTCTTTCCTTGGTGTTCACATGCCTTCTCCAACCAGCAAGACTGTCTGAAGTAAGTACACAGCTCTGAGTAAAGCACCCTCTTCTTACTTACTTTTGCTGTAAATTCAGCAAGAAAATAAGTGCAAAATGATTCCCCTATAACAGCTTCTAGGAAAAGAATGCAGTTTCTCAGATGTTAACGCAGCGTTTCGCAAATATTGCTATTTACAGACTGGGCTGCATTTGAAACTTTAAGACAAGTCACAATTTGGGTCTACGATCACTGAAATGATATTTTAAAAATGTTCCTCCTACCTCTCATAATGCTCTTCTCAGTGACAGCGTTAACTGCATGCACATAACGTGGCTTGTAGCTGCCTTGTCTGTTAGTAACAAAGTAAGCATGTATGAAATATTCTAGCCTGATGTGATAAATTAGAAAACAAAGTAAAGTAGACAGGTAATTAAAAGTAATAAACCAGGTTTAATTGGTTAAGTAACCATGTAGAAATTCAGTGCCAGCTGCAAAGGTATAAAATACAGCAACTTGGGTTTCAGTGTCATGAGTATCTCTGATGCTGTTGAGCCACAGTAATTTCAGATACCGTGGGGAAGCTACTATTTCATTACTATGAATGTAGAAATCATTACCACACCTCACTCTATACACTTAAATAAAATATGCAATGCAAATAACTGACATCCTGGACGTAGCAGGCAGGTGATTAAATAGCAGGTACTCAAGAATTATTGCCAATGGGGCCCAAAAGGCATTTTTATTTTCCTGCTGGCCAAGTTAATAAGTGGCCTGATGACCCCATCTCACAGCAACACACCGTTAAGTTCCAATAGGAGTGATGACAAGCCTTCATAAATAAAAACATCCATTTGCAATAGCTTTCCACTAGAGAAGGGTTGGGTGAGGCACTTTGCCAGTGTGAGTACTTGCAGCTGAGGGCATTATCCTTGAACACTTCTACAGAGGTCCAACAGACTTGCACAGGCAGAGACAGTCAGCACTGTCCAGGAAAAGTGGATGTTCTTAAAGCTCAGTGATCTCCTGAAGGCCATCACAAGAGATAGTAAAGTTAAAGCTGTCAAATTACATTAAATGTAACACCATTCCCTTTTGACTCTCTCAGCAGAAATAGCTGGAACAGCAGCACGGATGGGCTGGGCGTGGAAGGTGGGTAACCTGAGGAGCACGAGTGTGATGGGAAATATAATGAGTAACTCCAAAAGTTATTGCCTCATTAACAATGCCCTACAGGAAAGAATTTTCTGTCTAATAATAGAAGGAGCACAAGCACAGATTCTCAGTATGATCTGAAGCCTGTTTAATTCAACTGCTTTGGGAGTAGGGCTCTTGATTTCTCCCTTTCTCTGTCACTTACATAATTTGGGCACTGAAGTGCTAACTCTATTATATGGTTCAACATGAAAATGGAGACTTTTTTCAAGCTTCATTAACATATTGTTGCAAAAATTGGCCTCAACTGAAGCTCAGTCATTTTCCAAGACTCACAATCTCTAGCACAATTTGCTGCTGAAAAAAAATAAGATGCATTTTTTGAAAAGTGAAACCAGGAACACAAAATATTGTGCGTGATTCAAAATGGACAACTCAGCACAGATCACAACTCTACAATATAATTAATCAGAACAGTACTCCTTTTGGGCCACTATGCTATATTTAACACTAGCCATAGCACTGCAAATTCACTGCCATCACTGCTTTGCCAAAAATGGGCTGAGAAAACAGTCCATACTTTGCCCAGTCAGGTCAGCAACACCTTCCAGAGATTCCAACTGTCTATCCCAAAATATTGACCTAAATTTAAAAGTCTATGGTTACTATGAGAACAACATTTCTTCATCCTACAAAATTCTGATTTCATCCATTTTCAAGGAGAACAAAGAAAACTACATTTTCTAAACCAAAGGTAATGCAAATCTCAATCTAATAAAAGAAAAACAACTAGGAAAATAAATGATGTGCAATTTCAAACTCAACGTCTTCTGATTACTGAATTCAAGTCAATGTTTCTGTCTTACAAACAAGTTTATACTTCTCTGAGTATGCATGTCAAATGGTTTTACTTGAGTGCAAGTCTCTTTTTTAATAAGAGAAGAAAAAGGAACCAAAAAACATTTTTTATTTTTCCATGATTGTGAGAAACCTAGAGAAAACTATAAAAATATAGACAATATAGAAAAAATATATGCATTCTAAACAATTCAAGGCACATGTATTTATTATTCATTTTTATTCTGAAGGGGCTATTTCTGGTAACGTATCTTATTTTTCATAAATGTTTGCACTTTCCAGCAGCAAAACAATTGCTCTGTCAACAGCAGAGATAAGTCACTGAAAGACTGATGCTGTAATGGGCATCATGACATAATGTCTCCTATCTTAACTGATTATAATTAGCAAAACATTTGTAACATACTAACAAAAAAAGAGAACTGATAAATGTAGCTTAAAGCCTTATTACCTGATGCAATGTACATCTTGAGAAGTGAATATAAATAGAGAATATTACAATCACGGTGCAATTTGCATTCTTCAATGCAAATAAGTTTTCCAGATACATTGTGACACTAAACATCGTGCTTCAACCATGTATAATTCTGATTTAGAAAAAATTGGACAAGAAGGCGCTACTTACTCAACAGAACTTTGCCTTATGTGAATGCACAGAGTGGCAGCTGGTCAGTAACTCCTTAATTTTTACTCCTCTACAGCCTTGTACTCCTTTCATCCTTACGGATCCTAAAGGGTGAAGTCAGAGTGGGAGGGGTAGAAGTAACAAAGTCTGTACCTGGATATACTGCTTATGCTGGCATATTCCAGGCTCTTAACCCTTGGCAGCCCAACTGGGACACAAAATGCGGTATTGGAAGTTTTGAAGAAAGCATTTGTAGTTAATTCACACTTGGATTAGGTGAAATGCAGACATTTTAGCTGCAAGACAGAGAGTTTAAGGCTCCGTAGCTTTTGAGCGGAATGGATTTGCCACGGCAATGCCAGGGAAGCGCTGGGCATGAAGAGTAGCATCAGTGCCCACAGTGCCCAGAATGGATCTGCATCTTGGTCTTTATCCAGCACTCACATGTTCCGCAGAAGCCTTTTCTGAAAACAAGATGTACAAACAGAAGTACCACCTCTGGGACAAGCAGAATGATCCTTTGTGCTCTATTAAGCATTGGAAAGGCTTCATCTAGAGAACTGCCTCAGCCTTTGGACACCACCAACCCCAGACAGGAACTAAAAGGAGAGAGAATTGTTCAGGGAACAGCGGCACTGACAAGAAAAACCATGAAATAAGCAAGGAAGAGGATACAGAAGAGACTTGATAATAAGTAAATAACTCCTGCATTTAATCCCTCCTTCACAGAAGGCAGTACCAGGAATAAGTGAAGCAAGAGGCCAAAAAATAGGAAAAGATATCTAATGACAAGGATAGTCAAATACAGTCATCTCCTCTCTGGAAGTTTACAAAGATGGATGTCAACATCCACAGGGAATGACAGAAGTATGGTTGATCCTATTTGGTGCAGATGAATGAATCAGACAACCTCAGGGCGTCTGACTCTTGAGACTGGACTTGAAATACCTACAAACTGGGTGCCTTTGAATTAACATCCGATGTAGGTATGTCTCAATAGCACTGCAACAGACTTCAGGGATTTGATTTTGTAGTACAGTTAAGGAAGAGGGGCCATACCAAGACATGAGTTTCTTCAGTTTTTGAGAGAAATACTTTGTAAATCTGGGTGTTGAAATTCTTGGTTGTAGACATATAAATGTATGATGGAACTTGGGACCGAGCACATATAAAAGCCTCCAAAATGAACAGGTTTGGATTATCAAGACTGTTTCAAGTTCACAGGATTCGTGGGCATGTGTCAAGAGAAATCTTCAAGCTGGCATCAAAATAAAATTAGGTAATTTTTCATTATCACTTCCTCTGTAGTATTTTCTCTATTAAAATAACATCTGCTGATTAATTAAACACCTTAGTGTAATCAATGTACAACAGGATATGCTTCCAATATTGATTAAAGCTTTCTTTGAAAACCCCTCTCAGCTCTTTTATCACAGTTTGTAGAGATATGGTATTTTCTAGAACAAAACAGAACTGCATAGCAAGTGTGAAAGTGTGACAGAAGAAAGGCACAAAATATGTAACTGTTTAGCTGGGGATGTTGAAACAAAGCATGTTCAGCAACAGAATAATGTGACAGGTAATTTACAGTGAGCTGATGGAAGATGACTGGATGCCAAATAACCTGGTTTAGTCCCTTTTTTTTTTCCTAGATACTTTAGTATTTTTTTTCAAAGCTGGCTGTAATTGACACATTAGATTAGTTACAAGACCACCTGCCAGAAACACAAAGGGATGAACACTGATATTTAGGTTTTTCTGGTCATTCAGGAGTAACAGGTTTGATCCTCCCTCTACCATTCAAGTACAGGAAATTATGAGCCTCCATGTAGATAACAGTGAGGCTGATAACAGCTTTTGCACACTTTTGCTCTTTTGGGAAAAAGTTCCTTAAAAATAGTATACATTAATTAATAAATATATAGGGGAACTGCAAAGACTTGAGAGGACAATACAGAAAATATTGTGGGCTCTGATCACTGAAAGCCAGAGAAAGACTTCTGATGACTTCCATAGGCATTAGATTGTTATTTAGAGGTATTTGTTTTTCAGGTCCCCCAAGAGAATCTGTATATTTAAGTAATTAACAAAAAATGTCTTGGATCAGTTATGCCAGGTTGGTGCCTTGTTCATGTTAAGAAAACCACTTTCTAGGAAATCAAGTTGAATAATAAAAAATTGCTACTTTTTCCATATGTATCAAAAAAATCTCTAATTTTACAGAACAACTGAAGAGAGTCCTGTATGCTATACCACAAAAGTATAGTAAACCCACAGCCTTTCATATAACTTCTCGTCTATGTGCAGATTGTGACAAATTATGCCAGAACATAATTTAGAATATCCAGAGAACTGGAAAGTAAAATTGTTCCGTATATTTTAGTTACTCCCAGTTTTTGTAAGGGCACGGCAATTGCAGTTTAGATTTATTCTTCTATTTTATTTTATAATCCACAATAGCTTAAATTAATTTCAAGTCAATCATAATGCAAGGAGGTTACACGGTCTGTTGAATGTTGCTCTGATAAACACCTCCACCTCTGCAATTCCAGGGGCTGTTTTTCCAAGAAACACAGGAAAATGCTTAAGTGTTATGGCACTGAGGGATACCTTCCCATGCAAATATGATTCTGGAAGGCCACTACCCTGCTCCATGCTATGAACCACGAAGGCAGCTTTTATAGTTATCATCGCAGCATTCTCCACGTATCCAACATAACCTGCCAATCAAAACCTGCAAACCTACAATCATGTGGTGAAGCAACTCCAATTATTTACATCAAGATCTTCATTTGGTACAATCCTTTTCTTTCTGTCACCAATGCCCTGCTTTTACAGATGAGCCACATACAGTTCTGTTTATCTTCTGTCTTCTTACCTACAATGCATTAACTAGTTCCAGTGGCTCTCTAGAAAGCATAATGACTTTTCCTGTACTCTAGCAAAAATATATCCCCACAAATCAAGAAGAAGCAGGCTCAGACTAAGTGGTTGAGAAGATTTACATTCTATTGCTAACTCAGTTATTACTCTGCTGAAAACCCCATAGCATCAATATAATGAATCCCTCAACCTCTGTTGCTAGCACAATTTTTCTTCCCAACCTCATTGGCTCCCAACTTTCTGCTTGACCTTTTACAATCTGTGTGTGGCAGAGCTTCATTACAACCTTTTAATGATGCACAAATGGCACACAACACCAAGGTCACAGCACATCCCCAGTGAGAACTTCTCCAACACCTCCCAAACAGACAATGAGTTTTCATTTAAAAAGACAGTTCAGTGGGGAAACAAAACCTTGACATTTAGCACAAGTCTCAACATCTACTACCTAAAAAACAAAAAAAAACCAAAAAAAATTAGCCATGTTGTAAAACGAGTAACTGCTCCCAAAAAAAGTTTTGTTTTGTTTTGTTTTTTTTTTAAAAAAGTTTATACCTCAAGCCTTCAGTGGCTAAATGAATAAAGTGGCTTATTGAGGAAACTCAGAAAAATTACAGTGTTTTTTCGTACAAAAAGATTATTCAAATCTTAAAAATATAAAAAATATGCTAAGGTGTATATTTCATATTATGTTTTATATTATAGCAACATTCATCCATCTAGAACACATCAGATATTTTTCTAATATCACAGCAGTCAAATGAATATCAGATGATGGATTCTATCCCAAATAATCACCAACTTTTTCTTAACACAGTTCAATCTCTGTTCTGTAATTTTCCAACTGGGACATAGAGATACCAATGCTTGAGCCTATTTTACAAATATTTCAGGGTTTTTGTATCGAGAGTACTCCATAAATGCAAAGCATCTCGCTTTTCAAGCATGTGGGCTTTAAAGCACATTATATTCAGTAGTGGTTAATGCTAAGTCACTGCATGCATGCATATATTGCACCACAGCTGGTGAATATGGTGAAGCATAGTATAAAATGTCAAATGAATTTTCAATATTACTTTACATGCTTTTCGTATATGAAGTAATTAATGCTCAAAACCATAGAATTAAATCTAAAGTTACCTGCTAGGCAGTGGTAACTCCTTTTGACATTTTGATCTCCAGTTTATAATATCAGAGTTTATAATATTTCCATTCACTGTGTGTAAGTACATGTATATGACCCCTCAATGCACTTTACTTGCTCAATTCTTTTCTCTCTTCCAATGGGGAAAATTAGGAATAACAAGCAAGTCAGTGCAGGCAGACATACCCTGTGCAGCTCATCTGTGAGGAGGTTCAGGACCCAAACTAACCTGTATCTCAGGATACACTACTACAGTTGCAGTGTTCATAGAATCATAGAACACTTCCAATTATGAGGGCCCACAACTTCTCTAGGCAACCTGTTCCACCACCACGATTGTAAAAAAATGTCTTTCTAATGCCCAACATAAATCTTGCCTCTTTCAGTTTAAAACCACTGCCCCTTTTACTGTCAGTACCTGGCAAGAAGTCTCTGCCCATGGCTCTTATAATCTCCCATTATATATCAAAAAGCGTCAATAAGGCCTCCCTGTAGCATTCCCTTTTTCAGGCAGAACAACCCAACTCTCTCAGCCTGTCTTCACAGCAGAGATGCTCCAGCCTCTGAGTGTTTTCACAGCCCTCCTGTGGCCCTACTCTAAAGAGCCCACATTTTCCTTGCATGGGGGGGTCCCAGAACTGCATGCAGCACTCCAGACAGAACCTCAGCAGAGAAGAGAAGAGGAGCAGAATCACCTCCCTCAACCTGCTGATCGATTAATTGAATTAAAATAGATCACATTCTACTCCCTGAATTGTCACTGACACTTTCTACTCTTGGCCAAATCATTTCATGTCATTGTACTTCCATTTACTCCTTTGTAAAAATTGCATAAAACTTGCTTCTCACCCATGGAAGAGTATAAAGACTGCTCTAGTCATGAAAATCTCTGTGGACACACAGCAACCTAAAAATGCAAGGCCATGTATATGATTTCAGGTATTCAGCTATTATTGAAAAGGAACCATCAGGAATCAAACATAAATCCCTGAAACCAGTGCAGTTTTAATGCTGACATATTGCCTGGGATCTGAAACAGTGTGGAAAAAAAAAACCCCAAGCAACAAAACCCATTCATCATGGACACTTGAACTCTGTTTCCTTTGGACAAAGGCTGCCAGGGTCAAAGTCTACTTTCGTGACTTTCAGAGAAGTAACTAATAAATTGTTCTGGATTTACGGCAACACAAATAGCACAGCAACTGTCTGAGTTCCTTTGAACACTTTGTACAAACACAGATTTGGTGCAAGATTATAATGCAAGTTACCCATGAAATAGTCTTGTAAAGCAACACATCTTAAATGCTCACCCTTATGCACTTTAAAAAGAAAAACCAAAAAAGCAGACAATCAAACCAAAAATCCAAGTCAGGCCAGAGACAACCCCCCAGACCAGTACTTTGCCCCATTGCCCCAAAATCCTCACTCAGCCTCCAGCAATTCATGGCTCGCAAACATCTCGAACTCGACTGGTGTATACAAGTCATTAATGGATTACTCTTCATTATTTTTTCTTCTCACCTTGCTCTCTTGTTCCACAGACTTGGTTCATTTGTTCCTTACATCACAGAATCAGGCTGAAGTACCACAGTTGGAATATGCATGTAAAATATATTATTTTAAAAAGAAGTAAAGCTCAATATGATGCCTGGCATAGCCGCTTAGAAAAATTCAAGTTCAAGGCTTGATTCTGATCTTGCAGTTCTGTAACTGGAGTTACATCAGCACAAGATAGTCCACAATATGGAGGCAGCAAGACAACCAGTGGAGAACATAATTTCTTCCAAAACCGGAAAAAAACACAAGCAACAAAAACCCCTCAAACAGACTAAGACAGTTCACTGTGGATTACCACTCCTTTGCAAAATGTTCTTTAAGTTACTTGCTAGAAGGACTACTACAGTTATGGCTTCTAAGGGAGAAATCTAGGATTTTATTTTAGGGACTACAGCTAGACTTTCCATATGCCACTTAGACAGCAGGAGGTTCATACACACTGTACAAAGCAGTCATACACAGATGCCTCTATTCACTTTTTAAAACTTTTCATCTCTTTTCCCGTATTTAGAAAATTGCATTTCTCTTTCCTTACATTTTTAAAATAGACTTAGCAGCCCCCAGCTGTGCATCCCTATTCAACACAGCAACTGGGCACATGTTTTATAGGATACTGCCTGGTCTGCATATCTCAAAAACATTGAGCGAGAAAACCAAGCTCAAAGCTTCTGAGTTTTGTTGTAATGGAAGTACCAGACTTACTTCTCTTTTAATTAATTAGATTCAAATTGGTCTTAAATTGTAAATTCTTCAAGGTTTTCTTTTCATTGTTAACAGGCCCTAAATTACGAAAAGATAAAGACTCCATGGAAATCAATCCATAGTCCCAATACTTTCATTAGCATGGTCATGAAATTATAGCAGAATAACAAAGTGACTGTATGTAATTAAGCAGGAGGAGAATAGAAACTATTCAAAGTGTCAGTCAGCTAATAATGAAGCATAATGTATGAAAACAGAAAACAGTAAGTGGGGTTTAATGCAGTTGTTATTAAAAAAACTAACACCACCAAAACATTCCCTAAAGGACCTGATATTTCTGAAATATATTGGAAGCTCATTTCTTATTAATTTTATCAGATTCACATACAGCAGGACAATTAAAAAGATTCTTCTTTCAATGAAGCTGAGACTTCCCTATGTCTACAGCAGATTGTTGATCACAATGGTAAGATTTTAATACATTAACTTGCTGAGAGAGGCTTGTTCAAAAAAAATTATAAGTAATATGGGTTAATATACACACACACAGAGAATGGAAGACCTTATGTTCAGTTTGTAGCTTGATTACAGAAAATTCAGGGCTAAATATTGTTATTTATTTGTAAGAGTGGAGGAGAGGAGGATGTGCAGCAACATAACCTCTCTAAAGCTTTGTGATGTTAAAGGCACCCCAAGGGACCTTGCAGAAACCCCATTCCTGGATGTTTTGACAAATGCCCAGACAGGAGCCTGAGCAGCCCCAAACTTTGATGGCAGCCCCATATTTTAGATTGACATTGGAAAAAAGAGACCTGCAAAGGTCTCTTGTGTCCTGAATTATTCTCTGACTCTGTGGCTCGTGGCTGACTCCTAGCAATGCTCTCATACCAAAGCAGTGATAATATTTTAAAATTACTTTTAACTAGAGTCTGACTTGATTACTGTGAAGCCATTATTAACTTTTGGGTTTAGGTGGTGGGTTTGATTCTTTTTTTTAATTTTAGTTAAATTCTTGGTTTTGGTTTCAATCATGTCCTCTGGAGAAGTGAAAATAATATGCTTAAGTCTTAAGATATGGTTGGTATTGAATACCAGTTAACAAGTTGCAAGGTTTCTTCTTGCAAATCCACTACATTTTCTCACAGTAGCAGACCTTAACAAAAAAATTTAATTCAAAATATCTTGACAGGCAGCAAATGTTTACTGGCATGACCAGGTTCTCAAACTCAAAGTCTTCTGCCTCTTTACTTCCATCTAGGCAGCAACTGAGTACTATGAGGAAGCATCTGTATTCCTATACCTCTTGCACTAAAATTGTACTTCATTTGCTCAAGTGGCTTCTACTAGATTAAAACCTTTTGAAAACACACAGCTAATGTGCACACGGATGCAGCCAAACCAATTTAGTCAATTAGAAATTAGTTTAGTCTGAATTTCGCTATTAGTATATATAGAAATAGGGGGGGTGGGGAAAAAACAACAAATAGTACATTGATTGTTACATTACCTTAATTACCAGGATGTGTGCTAATTGTTTTTCAGATACAGAAGTAGGAATTCCTTTCCTAACTAAAAGACAGAGATTTTTCCAGAGCAGGGAGGCACCCACATGCAGGAAGATGAACAAGCAGTATCTGTGATATTTTATTTAATTCTACTGCTAGTTCTCATGACAGTGAAGGAGACTTTTGTAACATGTAAAATATATACTTAACTCCATGTTTCCTACAGCAATCAACTTAAGGTCATCAAGACTATGTGCATGTACATATTCATGTATATTTATATAACTGATAAATTTTATGACCATACATCCACACCATATCTGTAACACCAAAATAAATCAGCACAGATTTTTTAAAATTAATACAAACCCTGCAGTAGTCACTCAGCCATACCTTGCATGAGGCAGTGCACCACGTTGAAGTGCTAGGCTGTCACATGGCTCTTCAGTTTTTTGTTATTCAAACTTATCCCTTATTTTTTCATATTAAAAATTGGTAATGAGGTTCCCTTCTTGCCGAAGAACTGGCAGAAAGAATCCTGTTACTCTCCTAATGAAGTCCCCAGACAGAACCGACAATTTTCTAAAGAACAAAAGAAAAATGTTGCTCTAAGCTTCAGAACTGACCCTATTGACTGAAAGCTGTGTCTTACCTTGTTTCAAATTAATGCACTGAGTAAATTCTCTCATGCCAAACAGACCAGAGAAAAGGCTTAAATGGCACTCACACCCCACATTTCCCAGTTGGTATTGTCAGCAGTTGTTTTTGTGGCAAAACCAAGTAACATCTTAATAAGAGCGTACAGCTGGAAATGAGAGACAAAATTGCCATCTCATGGCAGAGCTGCCTGGGATCATTTTAAAAAACTGTCTGGCACAGGTGGTGCTCTCCAGAGAAGGAAAGAAACCATTTTGCAGAGGTGGGGTAAAAAGAAAATTGTAAATCTGGGCTTCATGTGAGCGTCTGTTCCTTTCATGTTGCCTTTGTTCCAGCCCTGTATTTACAGGGTTAAATTTTCTTACTCAACATACTGAAAATCGTTTTCAATAATAGAAACTCCTCTCATGAATTAATGGTCAGATGTGTTTTCATATTCTATTCTTCTAGTTCACCTTTTCATTCTTCCTTTCCTTAGCATCAATAATAGCACAGTGCTCTCTCTGCTACCTTGCCTATCTATAGTACTGTTATTTCTTCTTTCTCTGAGGAATCCAATACAATCTGACCTCTCAGCTTTCAAATTTCAATCCTTCTATTCCTTCTATTTAATATCTTTATTTTTTTCCATTGTTCTTGTTTCCACCATTCCTTCTCGCTAAAAGAATCCTCTAACATAATGTCTCAGTGTTTTGCTCATCTGTTTTTATACTGCAATTGTTCGAGATTTTTAGTACATTAAATAGTTTAAAAACCAAAGCACAGAAAAAATACTGAGCACGTCAGACAAAAAGAGCTCTTCAAATGCAACTGGTTGGCATGAACTACCCAGAAGTGGTCTTGGCTACAGAAGACATCCAAACTAAGCATAACACTGCTTTAATTTCTTGAGTTAAATTTGACCATAATTCTCAGCTTCACCTTTTTAACCATCCCTGTGTGTCACATTTACCTGGGTGTCTTTTTTTTTTTATCGCAAAGCTTTGGCTTACAGACAACCCACCCCAGCTCAACAACATCAGGGATTTTTTTGCAGTAAAACAGCCTGTCACCCAGCTGAGCTCGACAAACTCGGCTCTGAATGAGGAAGCCAAATGCCTGGGACATGGGTCACGACTTGAGCTCAACATTGCTCAGTGTTGCTGCCTACCTGTGTCATGAAAACTACTCAGCATTTTTGTTGTATTTACCGTTAGAAAGCTAGAAGTTTATGCTTTAAGTATCAAATTCTTATTTTCAAGTATCAAAATAGGCTTTCTGCTCGTTTCATTCAGTAAAATCAATTTGAAATCAGCATTTTATATTGCAAGACCAAACCAATCTCACAATATTGCCACAGTATAATAACGAACTGTTGAAAGTTTCTATTGCAATCCCTTCCGTGTAGTAATTAGTAACTAGTGTTTTGCATTATAGCATTATTTAAATTCAATTGCTTGACAGACTTGCTGCATTATTAAACTTTTTGCTCTTGGGGCTTCTATTTCAATTTCTGGTTGTGGTGGTAGAATGTCAAGTGGCAATTTTCTGAAGTTCATTCTTACTGGTAAGGACCAGGACACCCTCACTGAGAGCAAGTTCATTTGCTTCCAGGAAAGAAGAAAATTATTAGGGTCAAAATCCCTCTGGCCTTCATTAGAGAACAGATAGGAGGTTTCAAGTTGGTAACTTTCACTGTTTAAACAAATTTAACTTTAGCAATAGAAGGCAAACAACTTGAAAAGCACGATGATTATTTGTGTCCCTGTTGCACGTTGTCTAGAATTGGGCTTACAAAGGGGAGTGGAAGAGCACTTTAAAGAACTGCTTTTATTCATCTCTAGTGAGGCAGTTGAAAATAAAAGACTGAGTCAATTGGTGGGGAGATCCCCAATGGGATGTAATAGAGAACTTCCAGACCTACTGAGAAGCAACAGGAGGCAAATCCAGCCTTCACACACAGAAAATCCAGTATCTACTGAACACAGTGGGATCATCGGGCTTCACCTTATTGCTGGCATTTATAATATCAAAAACAAAACCAGAAGCATAATAGAAATACGTAATACAAAATTAATCATAATATATTGTAAATTTACTCATACATTATGCAAATTTTATACAAAGCACTTATTATACTGACCCTCTTCTAAGGGAAACACTAATTACTCATAAGGACTAGTCACAGTAATTGCATGGCCCAAGATATGTCCGAGATGATGTGGTGGTTGGGAATACAAATAGGCCCCTGGTTATGATAATGATCCATCTTATCATTTTAGGGATAGGAAAGACCAAAGGAAACATGCAGTTTCATTAAGTACAGTAAACCATTTAAGGACAGTAAAATTGTTCATTCCAGAATGGTTTCCTTTAAAATATCTCTATGGCTGTGAAGAAAACTGCAAATCCTACCTCATCTTATAAGATGGAAGCCAACAGGATAAAAACTGATTTTCAGAAGATGTTTATCATGCAATGATTCATTATTCTCTACTCCTTTCATCAGGGGAAAAACAAAAAGAAAAAGAAAAAACTCAAATTGTATGTAATCATTTTATCTGTGTTCCCGGAGTAATCCAGGTACAAGAAGAGATAGTTCCTACAGAACCAGAGAAAAATTCCTAAGCAATATGTGTTTTAAGAGCATTCCCCCAATTATGACTGTACATGGAGAGGTATACAGGAGAACAAAACCAGCGGATATCCTGGGTAAAAGAAAAGCAAAGAGATTGCTTTGATCCCTCAATCATAAGCTTCCAGGATGAAGGTTTTTGTTCAAATGAGCAAGTAATTTTCAGCTTTTATGGTAAATACCTACGATCAAACTTGAGGTATCCCTAGGTATCTTATCTCAACACCCGCCAGGTAACAAGGTGCTGCAGAGGATGAGATGCACACTCATCTTTCCCCTGTTCAGTTCCTCCCATTACTATTTAAAGATATGTCTACTCTTCAGAAATGTGACTGCATTTTTTTCAAAATGCTTGCAGTTTTTTGTTTGTTGGTTTGGGTTTTTTTGTTTGTTTGCTTTTATTTTCCAAAGGTGATATATTATAGCTCATTTAATAGTGTAAAATCTTCCTTTTGCTTCTTCCTGACTACTCATGCTACTGCCCTCTTTCCCTCCTGGATACTTGAGAGTTTACTACATCAGCAAAGCAGAAACAGGAACACTGAAACCCAGGAGATTCCATAGAGGTAATCCCTCACTCAGCCTCTTCAGAGGCTCGTTAGGAAATAAGCACCAGCTCCAAAATAAAGAACTATGTTGTTGGGCTATTAGACAGGAGAAGAGACACTTGGATTTGGAGCACAAAATACCACTGGATTTTATATTCAGCACAGAAGGTTTTAGAAAACTCCTGGTAAAACAAGACCTGATGTCCATTCAAGTGCAGCAGAAAAACTGCATCACCAAACTTCCAAATGAAACTGATACAGACACCCAGAACCACTCACCATCAGGGATTGGTGCTTCTTGGAGCACCTGTCAGGACCATGGGAATAGCACTGCTGCCTATACTGGCCTTTTTTTACAACATGGAAACTATTTCGGTTTCCAAATCTGTCAGTTTAGTATTTTCCTAGGTGGTAAATCAACTTTTAAAAGATGTAAATAAAATCATAATAAACGGAGAACCACCAACATTACTTAAACTTGAACATAAGCCAATATGCAGAATATGCTTCTTATTAAAATTGTGGTTTTGAGAAACCAAATTTTTCTTGAACATGATGGTTGGCCAGATCTGCAATGTTAGGATTTTGCTCCTAATCTGATTTTTACCATGTGTGTCTTACTTTGAAAGAAACCCATGACAATATTTTCAATCTCTCTCTTGCTCTTAAACTCATGTCCTCCCATGTGCCACTTTCAGGACAGCCAGTTTTAATTACACTTACTGGATGTAGGAAAGATAAGAAAATACATAAAGCAAAAGGTAGATCAAGCAATTTTAGTAACTGGGCTGGGTAAAGGCATGTGACACTCATTCAGCACAGGAAGAGGAAGGGTTAAGAGGTGGGAAACGCAGAAATTACCTACAGAACTTCAGAGTTCACAGATACAAGACTGCTCTCTGTGGGTTATATCAGGGAAACTTGTTATTCAAAAGCCATAAAGGGAAATATTCCCTCATCTGAGACCTTCCGCAGAATTTGAAAGAAAATTTGTTTTCTTGAACAAATCAAAATAAAAAAAAAAAGACAAAAAACAACCAAGAAGCTTTTCTGCAAGAAAACAAAGAAAAGAGGAAAAAGCTTCAGCAGTGACACTGTTCCCTGTCAGGCTGTAGATCTGAAGCAGAAGGGTTTTCACTGGGATATGTGCCACAGAGGAATTAGAGCATATCTAGACCTTGCAATGTGGTGCCTCACTGTTTCCTGCACAGTGTCAGGGTAAATTTGAAGTTAGGAGCTCCACTAAGATTTTATAATATTAATTGTGTTGCTGGTTCCATCCTCCAGAGTGAAACAACCAAATGTTCAGTTACTGTAAGGGAGACTCTCTCTGTTTGAAGGTCCTGTGCTGCTACTGCAATTCACAGTTTATCAATCTGTTCCATAATCTATACAGGACATTTTCTTAAAAATTGCCAGTGACCTATTTTTTAAATATAACACACTGTGGGTTGAAGACAGGAAGAAAGGAATAAATACTAGCAGGGGGAAGTGAAAAACTAAAGCACAAGAAAAAGTAGTCTTTAATAAACACCAGCTAGCAATGAAATCAGGGTTTGAATGAAGTTCTAAGACAGCTTTTCTCTGAGTGATGGAGGTAAGAAACATAAGTAGTTTCAAAATTTGGTTGGATGCACCACTGAAGATCATAAACTTCAGGGTGCCCCCTTCACTTCAATGATTCGGCATTTATCCTAAATCAAGTATTTCAGTGGAAAAATAACCTTTATGCTTTACGTAACAGGAGGCACGTTTCTTACTGGTTTGAGCATTGTTAGAAATGCACACACATGTTGTTACTTGCTAAACCACAGAATAATTTGTCCTAGACTTCAGTTCTGAAAAAAAAAAAAAAAGGGGGAAAAAAAAAAAGACCGAAGAAACTCAAACAGAAAAACCCCTCCACTCTTGCAGTGTTATCTTGCTGAAACCTTACAGCAAAATTTAAAACACAGCAGCTGTCATTTACCAGATTCTCCAGTACTCTTCTAAAGCCAGATAAGATGAATACCAAAATCTCTAAGGACAGTATATAAACTGCAGTATAAATGGGAAAATGTGAAACAGAATTCATTAAAATACATCAGTAGCTCTACTACCAGCTTAGAATGGATTGATTCAGGAGAAAATCCTGTGCAGAACTTACTGAACTGCTGCTGGCAGGCAGCAGAGGCTGAACATGTGCAGAAGTGATAACTGGGGAGACTGCAGAAGGCCTCGTGGCGATTTAAATGCATAGGCTGCAGACAACTCCGACTGATTCTCCACAACCATTTTTAGTGTTTTATTTCATTACTTTCTGCAGCAAATGGCCAGGAACAGAAGGGTAGCTGCATTTTTTTAAAAAGAAGTATCAGTATCCTTGCTGCCGGCTCAAAAACTTGACTAAGTCAACTCATCACTTAAGTTGTGTCCTTGCAAGCAAGAAGAAGACTTGTGATCATGACGTGTTCTGCCAAGGTTGCTGGCGGTAAAAGAGACCCTCAAGTCAGGGACACACAAAGATGCTGAGGAGCTACTTAGCTTTGCATACAATGAAACTTCCAGTCTTTGAATTCTCAGGCACACTGAGGCAAAATTATGAGTTATTCAAACAAATACCATTCAGTGAACTAATGGTAAAACCATATTTAATACCCTGAAACCCTGAATCATTATCCCATGCTCTCCAAACCTTGCCTTCATAACAATAATGGACTCTCATACTTTTCTTTGACAAATAAATACCTACAGGACTCTGAGTTTAGATACATAGGTACTTGCAAAACACCTTTGATATGCTGTTTTATCCCAGCCATCTAAACATCTTCAGATATCCTAGAAAATTTACTTAAGGGGCAGTTCGCTCTGGGATGTGTAAATTTTATCCAATCTATCTGGATTTGTTGATTTTATAGTCTTGCCAATAAGCAAACAAATAAATTAATCATATCCAGAGCTGATCCAAATGGCCACATCATCAAAAGTCCTTAGGAAAGAGCAGAAGGACAGCAGATGTTTTGGAAGTAAAACTATGTTAGCATAGATGTATCAACAGAACCTTCAACTGGAAACTGTGAGCTTAAATTACACACCACCCTACAAGAGATGCACTTTGAATAAGGCAAAAATGGATTCAAATACCACCCAGCCTTATCCGAGGTAGTTTATCCAGTTATCCACCAACTGAGTCCCAACACTGCTACCAAAACTACTGTTGCAAGGGCAGATGTGCTGCTGCAGCCAGTTCAGTCAGTGCACAACAGCAAATCCTAACAAGGCTCCCAAGATAAATTTCTCTAATCCCCCAACAGAATGGGCAAGCTTAGTGTTGATTTCCAGGCTATAAGGCTGCTTTCAGCAGTTGTAATGCGACTACACAGCCTCCAACGATGTTCTTCATTTCATGCAGCCCTTCCCCAGTGCTCCCCTCCCTGCACACAGCTCATTCCTCACCAGGCAAGAACAAACACTTCACATTTGCCACCGGCAGCAATGTTCCCCAAACTTTTTAACTGAAGAACATGAACGCTGACAAAATCCAGACCACCTTCTGGAATTTCTTTTCCAACCAACTAAAAATTATACTTTATTTTGAGCCATACTTCATTGCTGTTGCTTTCCTTAGCCGTGCTTGTTTTGCTTGCCTGATCTTTTGTTATTTATTCTTTACATTTTATTTGCTTAGATTCTTCCACTAATTACCTTAAGATATTTTCATCCATCGTGGACACAATTAAAGATGTGTCACAAGACCAGTCCTCCCATGTAAGAGTAGATATTTTTGTAAATTAGACACGCAAACGTACATGTCCTATTTAATAGTTCCTAATTCTGCATGCACAGAAGTAATGCACGCAGGCAGCCAACTAAAGCCATCAGGGTTCTGCTTCTTGGTGTTTTTCCTGTAACAAAGGCACAAAATGTGATAAAGGGCTGAAATGAAGGAACAGAGCTATGCTTTAGCTAATTATGGTCAGAAAAAAAATACAAATTCATGGCTGCCATTTGTCACAGGCTTAACTTTGAATTATGGGAGGGGTAGCAAAACACCAATATGACTTGGGCATATACCAACACACCATGTTGTCAGTGCCTTCTCGGAAATTCTTCTGGAGATAATACTTCTGGGAATGAAACTAATTAGTCACCAATCACCATTACCAGCTCTGTAATACTGTTCCCAGAAACAGCATCTTTCTGTAGCTGTATTTCCAGGAACATGGTATGTTTAGAGGCAGGCAAAAAAGGCAATAGATACTCAAATATACATGAGGTCTACAAGAGCCTGGCTCTTAAGAGGCAGAGACTTTCCTAAGGCCTGTTCTTTCAAAACAACACTTACGAGTATGTTTTAGTCAGAGGAAACATTACTATTGATTAAACTGATACAATTTTTATCGAACTGGCCTCCTTTGCAGCACGAAGTGAACACCATTTTTTTTGTTGTGTAGCATACAAAAATCAGAAAACTGTGACTGATCTGTTTGCTTTGGCGCAATGGAGCCTTTTGCAGCCAATCTGGAGAAACAATCCGCAGTGTGTCCCTTACCCACATGAACAGAGACCTTCCCTGGTTTCATGAACTGTGTTACAGGATTTGGACCCAAACAGCAGTTTCGAAGGCAAACAGGAAGGTATTAGGATACTTAAAAAGCAGCTAAACAGGTTACAGATGTTGATTTTATAGGAAATTAGGTCCGTAACTTGGTTAGGTGCCTTATGAAAATCCAACCTGCTGCGCAGTTACATGCTCAGGCAACAGCAAATCTGGCTCGATTTTTAATAATTAGAGCTACTGTGTAAATTCCCAAACATTTTATTATTTCACAGAATATCCTGAGTTGGAAGGGACCCACAAGGACCATCAAGTCCCACTCCTGGCCCTGCACAGGACCATCCCCAAGAGCCACACCAATGCCTGAGAATGTCATGCAAACGCTCCTTGATCTCTGCCAGGCTTGGTGCTGTGAGCACTGCTCTGGGGAGCCTGTTCAGTGCCCAACCACTCTCTGGGGGAAGAACCTTTTGCAATATCCAACCTAAACCTCCCCTGACTCAACTTCAGGCCATTCCCTCAAGCCCTGTCACTGCTGACCATGGAGCAGAGATCAGTGCCTGCCCCTCCCCTTCCCCTCACAAGGAAGTTGTAACTGCAATGAGGTCTCCCCTCAGTCTCCTCTTTCCCCTGCACAAACCTACAAATTACTTCCAAGTCACCACATGTAAATGCATTTTCCTAACCACATTTCTGCAGCCGTTTTTCTTCTGCCCCATGTACTCAAGCAGTGATCTGATGGGGGAACAGTGCTTAGAGACCAATGAATTTAATTCAACCACTAAAGATTAAGGTGAAAGTCACTGTTCTGTAGCATATTCACGGTCACTTAAAATCAGCTGAAGCATTCCAATTAGCACTTATGTTAGAATACGGCACGGATGCTAATGTAAAATGAATCCTTTAGAAGTTTAGATGGATTTCCTCAAATAGATACTGTCATAGATTTCCTTGTTAAAGCAACTCTAATGGCAACTTTGGGAAGAGGAATATACCATGAAATAGATATCTACATTGAAAAAAATTAAATGGATTACAGTATTAACTACCTCATCAGGCAGAGTGGGGGAGAGGGGCTGTTTTTAAGCAGTTTGTAAAGGTAAAATGGAATTTATACAATTTATTGTCCTTTAAAAGAGAAACATAAAATCTGTTGGGTTTGGGTTTTTTTTAGCAGATACTACTGTTTAACTACTTTCAACAAAGTTGAACGAATTTTTTTGTTTCACCCCTAAAATACTTAAATTTTGGTACAAACAAAAATATGTAAATTTTGCTTCATTCAGTACTTTTTACAGGGAGAATCAATAAGGACAATTCAGAATGATAAAATTGCTAATTGACACAAATTATGCACACTGGCTTTGTAATTTGGAGAAACAATCATTGAAAAATGATACCTAAAAGCTTTACTTGATTCCAAGGGTAGGTTGTACCAGTGGTAACTTCAGAAACTCTGTGCCAGAAGAAATTGCTTGGAAGGAAACCTGCAGAATGCATGTGCTAATTTTCATGAGGGCACTGAGAATTTACTCATTTGAATCTTGGCTTTAGTTTAAGGCTTATTGGAAGATCAAAATATTTTGGGTAATGCGCCTGGCATCCTTTCCACATCATCACTTCCCTTACTGACCACAGTCCAATAAAAACCGCAGCAATGACAAGAAAGTGGAAGCAACCAAAGCTATCTGCATTTTATTTCTTAGCCTAATTAAAGAACGTGGAGAATATTTGAATGAACTTCTGTTGTTTTTATTAACAGTGACTATGAAGAGGCCAAAATGTTCTGGCATTCATTATACCATACAATGTTGCCAAAATATTGTATCTAGAAGACTTATCAAATGTCAGAATTAAAGGAGTATGTGTTCAATGCTCTTTTTTTCCCCCCCCCCTTCCACTTGGAATTTCTGCTGTCTTTTCTCTTTGTGCTTGCTAGGGAAAAAGGAAGGACCAACGTGTTTTAAAGATTATTGGCTCTGCAGTTTGTAAGAGAAGGTTTCTTTGGTACAGACAGACAGCAATGACAGTTCACTTCCCAAATTTTGTTCCTGCCTGTTCATGGAGACCTCTAAGGAAGAAACCATACCTATGCCATGTCCCTTTCCTGGTTTGCTGTGGGCAAACTTTGACCATGCTTAACAAAATAAAGCCCATAAACAAAGGAAAAAAAAAACCCTAAACAGTAAATCTTTTGTCAAAGACATTATTGCCCTCATGCTTCAAGAAACCTCATAATATTTTCACCTTCACAAATCTTCTCAAGTGTCTGTCAATCAAATGAACATAAACATGGCTTTAAGTCAACCTTCTGGCTATTTTGTGATAGAGAACATGAAATACTGGAAATTATAAACAGATTGAAGACTGTGAGTGTCTGTTCTTCTGGCTATTTTATTTTACTCTCTAGTGATGATCTTTGTTTCCCTAGTTCTATTCTTTCCATGATCTGCAAGAAAATATAGCGTGAGGAAAAGCATGTATGCCATTCTTCTGATCCTTTAAAAGGGCTTATTTATTTAAATTATTCTTTAAAAGGTAAAGTAATATATGTATCAACTACTAATAAAATTTCATAGAATCAGCCGAGTTGGAAAAGACCTCTGAGATCATCAAGTCTAATAAGACTGGAAATGTAAAAAGAAATGTATTCCTATCAAATTCTATTATCTGTGCAAGATGGCTCAGGAGCATATATATTCAGATGTGACATATACAGCACCAAAAACTAGTAAATTACCAGATGATTACAAATAAACAATCCACAGATTTGGTTACAGATATGAAGCCTCTTTCAAGATTTTAAAGCTTATTTTAAGCAATGTTGGATTATGTGTCTACACTGTTATTTCCAGAACGGAAGGAGACTGAACACGGTAATTTTTTTTAGTACTGCTCTCTGTGAAAATGCTGCTCCACATTTCCAGCTTGAGCTCCCCTAAAACGCTAATGACGAATTGTCGTTAGGTGTCAAGGAGGGGGGTACATCTGTCAGGCAGGAGGATCATAACAACCTTCATGTCTGCTGGATCTGGACCTGCATCAGGATCTGGTGCAAGGCCAGGAGGAGCAATTCAGCCAAGCCCAGAGGAGAGGTTTCTGCCTAAAACTTCCCAGCATGAAATCAGCAAAACTGGAATGAGAAGTGTGAGCAGTAATGGGAGGATGGTGGCCACGGCTTGAGTGAAGCTGGCGATGTTGTACCTATTCCCTGTGCCTCCATGATGAGGGGAAAGTCTTACATACTGCACACTCAGAGTCTGGAGAACACAGCATTATCCTAATTACTGGCTTTTAAAGCTAATATTTTGTTTGATTGGGCTAGAAATCTGAGCATACTTTCATGGGGGCGAGACCACCGAATTCGTTGCAATGTACTTCCTTGCTTTTCTTCAAGGGAATGAAAATACAGCAATTCATGTTAAGATCCTCAAATGACAATGACAAAAAACCCCCAGGATCAATAACTGCCACAAACAACTTGCCAAAAAAGTCATTCAGCTAATGCTACAGAGAATGCTTCTGCCAACCCGCTGAAGAAAGAAGCACAATTTGGAGATTGTTTCGTTTACTCAGTGTAAGTATATTTAGAAGGGGTCCTGGGCCAGAAACAGAGATGACAAATGGAGGTGTAAATTATAAATTAGTAAATGGGGAAAAAGGCAGAGTAAATTGCCATAAACTGAGGGGGAAAAAAAGTAATTTAGAACCTTAACTTCTGAAAATGGCTATGACATGCAATGTGAGACCGGGGATGACCCTCTGGCCTGGTGTTGAGAAAATTTTAAACTGGTACTACAATTCTTACTCATGTATCTCTCTAGTTGGAAAATTACATATTTCCATGATTTCTAAGTGAACATATAGAGATTTACGAAAGTACTTACCGAAGACTTGTATGCCTCAACAGCCACACAATTTATTAGGTCAAAATTGCAACCATGCAAACTGCTCAGCAGAATGCAAATATACAGGAAAAAAAAAAGAAATGTCTAAAATCGAACTAACAGCGTTATAAACTTTACAGCAAAATTTTTTTCAGTATAGACTCAGCTTTTAAGGAAACAGACATGCCACTTTGACAATACAACTATGCAGACTGTAACCAAAGCTTAATAAAAAAAAATAAAATAAAATATATTCAGTGAATAATAATGGGAAAGTATTACATTTATTTAATCTCTCACACAGTGGAGCCAACGTGCCTACCAATTGGGTTATTCACACATAAACTGTGTTTAATGGCTCCCTGTTAATATGCTGGAGTTATACAATGAAAGCCCAGCAGTCTCACAGCTCAAGCATCCACATTCCTCTACTGCCATCAAACTGCGAGGGAATGGAGTCACTCAGGAAAGTACATTTGACCTTGAGGGTTTAAATTTTGATTATCCCACTACTTCTCAGAAACAGATGTCAAGTCCTCTGTAATTTTCTTTTTCTTAAAAGGTGGAAGACAGTAAAAGATCTTGGATTTTAACAGTTTAGAAACGATACCATTCTCATAAGAATTTAGAAAATTGTGGTCCATTCCAATAAAAACTGGATCTGGTGATTTTTGCAGTGGCCTTTTGGCACAAAATTGATTTTCTGAACACAAAAGACAATAAATCTTCAATAAATTAATAAATTTTCATTCAGAAAACCTAGAAAAATTGATGAAGCAAAGCCTTAGCTCATACGCATTCAATTTTTTAATTGTGTGTTTCACTAACCATAAGCCATTTAACTAATAAGCAATTCGGAAACCTGTCAGAGGAAAATTTGTAACTGTAATTGTATTACAGGAAAAAATATCAGTTCAGGGGAACATGTGCAGCCTACAACAGGCAGGTTTCCTGATACACACCTTATCCCTACAGTACATATAAAGACAGCAAGTCCAGAGCACATGATACTTTCAGGTGTTTCAAAGCTTTGTGCTTCACATTGACTACATGGAATATGCACCCCATAGTCCAATGGATTCTTGGTTTGATTTTATCAACTGGTATTTTAGATGTTATACAGAAACAATTATTTTTCTTGGACTAAAGGACTATCATGCAAATCTGTCTAATAAAAAACTTCCTCTGAGCCAAGAAAAAAAAAAAAAAAGGCCTCTGCCAGGTCACGTTCTATCTCCTGTCTCCCTCTCTGCAGAGAGAAAATAAATGCCCCCACATCCTCTAGTGGTCCCTACAGCCAAAGGTGTCCCAGTGCCACATCACAGCCTGTGATAGCTCAAATAAAGTAAATTCCAACCCAATGAAAACATCACACATCAAGCAGTACTGCTCTCCTCCACTCAAGGAGATGAAAAGCTCAGTGTAGATGTGGCTGATGGTGAACAAAGCTTTAATTAGCGAGGCAGAGACGCTGAACTTCAGTAGATTCTAAATGATGTGTTTGATTCTTAAATACCGAACTGACTTGCAAGTTCTTGAGTTCATGCTTGAGTACCTCATAAGGGCCTTTTCATGTAATTTAAGATTCAGTCAAGCAGCAGCATCTCACTGCAGTGTTCTCCAACACAGAATCACAGAATGGCTTGGGTTGGTGTTAGCTAACATGTTAACTACATTTATTTTCTTCAAAGTCTTACTAGTGCATGTTACCAACAGTGCTGTGCATACAGAAGGAAGTAAAATGGAGTAGTTTTGGTATAACTCTTTGCAGAATTTGACCCAATTCATGCCAGTAACAACAGTTTCTAATCCAAGTCTCTTTTAAAAGAATGACTCTCTAGAAAAACTCAAGAAATCTGTTGTCTGCATTTCAGTAAAGCTATATCTCTCCACTTTAATCAATTAAACATTCTCATTCACTTTATCCAAGTTTGCCTAAGATATTGTGCGTTTGCTAATCCATGTCCAATGCCACTCTTATGCATGATTTATGAAATTTAAAAATAACTCCTCATACTTGAAGCCTAATGGGTTTGATCTGAATTTACTAATACAAATTAAATGTGTCCTAGCAATAATTTTACATTATTAACTCAAGTACTGCTCGAAATTATGTCACATGGGAAAAACGACATGTTTGTAACCTGCTGCACCATCTACTGACCAAAAGATACCACAACAGACATCAGAGAAATACTACACAAGTCAAAGAACATATTAAAAAGAATAATAGGGGTATATGTGACAGTCTGGTTTCTCTAAGCTGCGGTGCTGATGACCGTAATACTTTGGACCTTGTTGCAATGATACTGTAGACAGTACATATATAGGGCATAATTGCTGGAAGTTCTATATGGCAGTAAGTACGGTGGAGGTTTGGGTTTTTTTTGTTTTTTGAATGTTTACTGAGCAGCACAATGGCTAACTGCCCATAAACCCCTTTTTAGGAATTATTCATTGGATCTTTAAGGTACAGCTGTCATACAAGACAAGCTTTCCAGGCAGAATGTCACCTTTTCACTGTATATAGGTCACACATCATAACAAAGTTGAGATTTCCTTGGTGACACCAAAAGCCATCAAAAATAGCTGCAGGATGTCTCCTACTTATTTACATATTCTAACCAAAAAAAACCCACAAAAAAAAAAAAGCTATTTATCCACTGGGCCTGGAGATCCTCCTGCTCTATTAAACTTTAAAATTATTCATTGTAACTGCCTCACTTCTTAAAAAAAGTGTAGAAAAACCAGTCAAGACACTTTTCTCACTAGGAAGAAAGATAAATACTGCAAGCCCAAACTGTCTACAGCAGTATGTTGTAACTACAGATGAGTATTTTTCTTTTCCCAATGATTTCTGAAAAGATGCAGTAGCACATGACACACTAAAAAGGTACTATTCCCTATTTATAGAACACCAACATAATTGCAAAACAAAGAATGCACTTGCTTCCAGCCATGTGTATACAAGGAAGAGACTAGAAAACTATCAGGGAAAAAGAGATCTGCAAAAGAAGTAACTATGAAAACAGAAAGAATAATTTATGAAATAAGAGTATAAGAAACAAAATACACAGCTTGGCTATTCAATTACTAAATGGAGTCTTATTGCCTACAAGTTTTTCAAGGATGGAAACAGGAATGAATTGCAAGGGGACTTGGTTAGTATTAATGTCTTGAAGGAAAGAAGAAAAAAGTCTAAGTGTAACATTTTTTATTTTTCACTTATAAGCAATCCTAGGCCCTTTAAATGCTGTGTGTCTTGCTGGTGACTTTCCATAAAGGTTATCAAATGTCATAATTAGGTATGTTTTTTTTCTTTTAAAACACCACCTTGCCGTCCTACAAGTGGAATGTTATGACTAGGTTTGTTATGCATTTCAAATAAAACTCAGGGATAAAAAACAACCATGTAATTGTATTCAGTTTTCAATATT
Organism: Pseudotriccus pelzelni; assembly: GCA_035584735.1. Classification (NCBI taxonomy): domain Eukaryota; kingdom Metazoa; phylum Chordata; class Aves; order Passeriformes; family Tyrannidae; genus Pseudotriccus; species Pseudotriccus pelzelni. The sequence goes on along the minus strand of JAWMRA010000009.1, from coordinate 5,174,352 downwards.
TTAAATAGGAAAATGAAGGTAAAAGAGGAGAGCAATGGTATAAATTATTGAAAAACTGTAGCATGACAGATCTTGACTTGTAACTTCCTGATCCAATCCCAAATTCATAACACTTCCATCAGGAAAGTGAAAAGGAAAGGTTTTTAAGCACTTGACAAGGGCATCCACCCTTCCTGAGCTGATGGAAACTCCTGTGTATGTGGCTACACACAGCACTACAGGAGTGATTAACAAGGCTCAGCTAAAGAAACCCTGCATCAACAAAACCATCAGCTAATGCTGAAATAGTTTGGTAAATAGTCAAGTGAGAACAATTCATTCCTTCCATGGCAAGAGACACTACCAAGAATTGGACAGGTATCACCAAAAACACTTTTTCCTCTCTACATGGTCTGGATAAAATCCTGTTCTTTATAGATGGAGTAAGTGACGAGACCTAAACTTGAGTCACACACAACCCACAAACAAACAGGGGAACTCACAGACAGGCTGCTCTGGATAGCAAGATTATTACATTTTGAAAAAGTTATTAAAAATTTATACAAGAGCGCCATCAGGAGCAGGTATGTATCAACCCAACACGCCCTGAAGTGCGTCAGGAGCAGAAAGTCATGACAGAACTTCCTTATTCAGATTTGAATTTGTGTCAGACTGCAAGACCAAATCAGTAAGTACCAGGAGGTGGAGAAGGATTTGCCTTACACTGTTCAGAGGTACAGATTGTACAATCTATATGGTGATCTAACTTGAAAGCCCACGGTGCCCAAAATCTTCTGAAAAAGCCAGATGACGCTCCAATTTATGCATACTACTCCTCTTTTCCCTTGTTCCCCTCTCATAGGGGCTTTCATGCAGCCTAACTATCCAACGTGAAGGTTTTTTTTCTTCTATACCCATTGAGGATTTTATAGACTTCAGTAAAGCCTGGCCCATTCCTCAGCTTGAAATCTAGAATTGTTCTATTAAATTACTGTGATAAAAAAATAAATGAAATCTGATTTCTTACAGGGCTCAGTCCATAGTTCCACTAGTTAAGTGAGCATTAAGCAGAAGCAGCTTAAGGAGCAGCTTTCTTCCTTTTAAAATTCCTAAAAACTAGAACCAAAGAAACCCTCCCTGATCTGCATAACAGCTTCTCTTTATTGACCACCCTACAAAATCTAGTTATAACTAAATTAAATTCATTAGTGTAGTGGTCCTGTCCCCCCTCAAGGCTGATACAGAACTGGAGTCTGAAAGGTGCTGGTGTTCACATCAAGCTCCCTTGGAAAAATAAAACCAAACCCATTGTCTCAGCTGTATAATTTTATGCCAGAACAGCAATTCATTTAAGGCAAAGCTCCTAAACTTTTTTCAGCTGCCACTTGTGAGAAAAGACACTGTGAGAACTTCAGTGGACCCATATCCTCTGAGAACTTGTGGAAGACAGGTAAAGTTATTAAACACTAAGTGTTCAGTAAACCTAAACTTATTTCTCTTTCAAGAAAGGGGAGAACAGAAGAACCATTAACTTCAGACTGGTTCTGTTTATTGATTTTCAAGTAATCAAAATTATAAAACTACCTATGAGCACCTGAAAGGTGATATGGAGCAACATTATTAACATTGAAGAATTGAAATAATCACATCTTGTAGGTGAGAAGGGAAGTTATAACTTCATATTTTGACTTTGAGTGTTTCAGATTTGCATGATCTGGAAATCATCCGGTCCAACCTCCTCAAAAGAGGGCTGACCAAGTTATATCTTTAAATTTATAAATTAGGAAAGAAAAATCTGTTTCGTGGTGTGGTTACATAAGAACAGACTGCTTCCAACTGTTGGTATTTCCACTATCTGAAACCAAGAACAGCTTGTGTGGGAAGACCTAGGATTTTATTTTTTTTTGCTATGTTTGGGAAGAGAAATGAACCTCTTCAGGTCCTGTTCTGCAGTTTGTGACCTTGGTTCTTTAGCCCTTTCATATTGAGAATACACATGAAATAATATTTGCCTTGATGATATCTAAAGATTCTGCAAATCAGCTTTTTGTGATGTTTAGTGAGAAAGCACATGGAAGGAGATTCATACATCATGGATACCAGCCATAAAAAACAAATTGCATTATTTGCCAAACATCAAGTTAGAAAATATAATTTTGTCGTTTCTCTTCAAAAATCAGATTATTAAGTGTTATTGTATGAAATATTCATGAATATGTATTACTATACAAACATTTTGTACAACATCTGTGAGTTGTTTACTAATTCCTGGTTTAAATCATAATAACATTATTTTGAGGAGGTGAATATTGCTGTAACTATGATTATAAATGAAGATTAATCAAGTAGCCAATGGAGTAAACAACCACATTATCACCAGCAGTATCACAGGATCTTGGAAGCCACAAAAACTTTCAGTAAAAGCAGAATTCAAATTTCTACAGAAGCAGAAATTTCCCTTTTGTTTCGTGGGAAACTACAACAGGTGAAAACAAAAAAGGGTTGTTGAATTCCTCAAAGAATTTTTTTTTTTCAGACACATTTCAATGCAGGCTCTGAGAACAGAGGAATGCAATTTACAGCAGGAAGATATAATAGGAGTACAACAAATGAAGGAATTGTGGTTTTCACCTTATTGAGATCTTTCACTTAAAAATAAAAGAAACTATACTTCTAATGCAAGGCAATGGCCAGCTCTAAATTGCACAGTTGTCCAATAAAATCTATTATTCATTTCACTTTGTTGATCTCTGTACTAGGACATGACTGCCTCTGCCAAATGAGGAGATCCACTACCAGAATTTGTGCACACCCTCACATGAAAACAAGACTGTGGTTGTGATGAGTTACAAGAGCACAAGTTTCATGTGATTTTTACATTCTAAGTTTTCCATGTTTTTTCCTCGACTGCTCACTTGCACTTGAACATTACGGAGATTCTGTAAAGGAACTATAGATGTACCACTGATCCTGTTTGGGTATCCTTGAATTCTGCATCTTTCTATTCGATCACCACAGGACAAACAAAACCTCACTAACTCCTACAGGACAGTCCTGCGATGAGGCAGCGACTACTACAGTGTCATGGCAAAGTAAATCCAAATCCTGGTGCAGGAAGATTGCAGTTTTGAAACACGGTGCTGGTAAAGAGTCTTAACACTCAAAAAGTTACAAGCAACTGAGATACAGCGAGGCTTGCTGAAGCGAGTGCTGGATCCCGTGTTCACAGAATTTTGCACATAATTAAAGGCTAAACTGCGTTTGGAAGTTGGAGAATCATATTCCTTAGGATTATGGGCATCTAAATGATGCTGAAGGTAGGCTTAGGATCATTTGCATCTCTTTCTGAAAGCTGCGGGAGTCCAGCTGCATTACAGTAATGACATTAAAGCCTTTATTATTCACTTTAGTAAGAGATGATTTCTCAGGAGGTGGGGTTACATCATCTTGCTCAACATCTGAGTAGGATATAAATGGCAAATCATTGGAAACAACACCTCAGTCCTAAACTTGCTGATGGATAACCCTTGCACAAACACACAATACCACATATTTTCACAAGGATACATTAAATAAGTTTTTTACCTTTGTTTCACAGTCACAGAAACTTCACAAGAAAAATCAATAAACTACCATTTTTCTAAATAAATATCCAATAATCCAGTGAATATCCAACCAATACCTGCTATTAAAATGGCAACTGTGTAGTAATTGTCATTTCTTCCTTTCTCCCCAGATTTTCTCTATCACCATCCCGAGACAAAGCACACACTTCTGATATATCTTCCACTGTACTTCTGAACGGGTTGTGAACCCCTATTCTATGCTGGAGTAATAGGGATATTGGAGGGGAAAAAGATATGCACTTCCCAAAAGATTGGCTCTAAAGAACTATTTGCCCTCAGGAACTGCATTTTGAATTGTATAATTTAAGTATTTCCAACTTCTATTTTGTCACATATGACTTTTTTTAATCTCTTGCAATAGGCAGAGGTTTTCACATCCATAAAGTTAATTTTTTTACTTCTATTATTAATATACCAGTCTTTTGCCAGCTGTTATAGGAATATTCATTAATAACACACATATTAGGGAAAACGATTACAATAATGCAACAAAGGGCATGAAATTAATCTTTTATGGAATATTAGTGACTAGCATACATAAACTTTGATCTTCTGCCATGAAGCATTCTGCAGGAATTGATTTGATTTTATTTGTTATCACAAACAATGTGTTTACATGTCACGCATATTTTAGGCAGGAAACTTCCAATAAATCTTTCATTTAACACACATCTGTAACTATGCATGGTAATCCTATACATAGTAGATGATTTTTATCGACTCTAATTGTTCATTGATAATACATCTGATTATTTGCCCCAAGGCAACATTATAAATTCTAAGTTGTTTTTTCACAGTTGTAATTACCATATGTTCCCATTAATCTGATTCCATTAACTCAATCTTTGCTTAGTGATCTTAGTGCCAATCAATTATTCTTCCAGCTCATGCATCAAACCAATTAGAATGGATTTTGGAAACTGGAAATTTAATTTTTTGGTTCTGACGGATTGTTCCAAAAATCTGAGTCACAAAACCTGATCTTTAAACAGAAGTGACAATACAACCCCTGTGTTTCCAAAGTGGCTGCAATTTATTAATCTGTACAGTATCCAGTATTTCTGTATCCATTCCTTAAAAAAATTGTAAGCACACAGACACTTATTGGAAATATTGGTAAAAAATTGAATCTTCTTTTACATTTTGAACATGTCAGAAAGGGTAAAGGAGAAGCTGCTCTGGAGCAGCTGCACAATTCATGGTGTTCCTTAGCAACAACTTCTCAGGAGAAGTTTGCAAGGAGCTAGAAATAGGATTCAAGCAGCACTTTTTAGTTCAGTAACTCAGTTCCTTATTCCTAATTAAAATGACCCTCAGTCTCCTCTGTTTATGAATAGTGTATTTAATAGAGAGTCTAGGCACCAAAGATAATTTTATAGTTAATAAATACATGCTAAATTAATTCTGTAACTGTGGTCATATAAGACAATCCCAGCAAAAAAGTTCTGCTCTCTGTATTTGAAGCAATTTTAAACAACACAGTGTGTCCCTAAAAGTAATTTTTAACTTACTTTAAAGAATGCTTGTACATAATTTTTGCTAAAATATATCAAGAAAATAAATTCTGTGCAACCTTTGTTCATAGTAATTAGTTTTTTTTAAAAAGCGCCTTTTAACTTTTTGGCTTTTGTTACAATAACTTACCCAAAGTGCCAACTTGAGCATACAGAATCCAAAGTACCTTATCTGGCTATAAAATAGATTCTACAAGTAACTCACAAACTATTTCATTGTGGTTAATCTACTGCACGATCATCTAAGAAATCAAAGCAGGTAGATTTTAAAAAGGAGCTTCCTAAATGCATCTACTGTGGCCATACATGACAAACTCATTATTTATATGATTTATATGATCACCAAATTAATAGCAAAAGAGTAACCATTAGAAATTCAGTCTCCTAATACTATTATTTAGAAAACAAAATGCTTTTGAAATGGTCTGAGATGTAATTTCTATGCTAAAAAGAGAACATTTAGAACCATTATTTATATTTCTACATTAGCAAACACCCCTCTTTACATTCCTGACTTCAACACAGGCCATAAGTACATTTATAATTACAGCTTCCATTCATGCAAATGACAGTTATGCCTCATTATTTATCAATGGAAACACTAGAGAATCCTAAGTGGAGCACGACACATCCAAGATCACTAAAAAAAACTATCAACAGTTGACATACTGTAACACACTGAACAGACTGAAATGTTTGTCTTTGGAGGTTTTGCCTTTAGCTTAAAAAGTGATCGATAATGCCAGAACTCATTTTTTTTTCCAACTGTTGAGATTACATCCATTCATCCTCACAAACATTATCACAGAAAAGATATGTGGTCACTGCTCTTAAAACAAAGGTTTAAGCCGAGGGGTGAAATATATCAAAAACCTGATATAAAAAATTAAATCCAAGTTCACTCGGGGTTATCACTTTGGTTTAGATACTAAAACCTTCTTGATTTGCATGCATGCATGCTTCCAAAAGGTTCAATCCAATAAATTCTTAAACTCTGCCTATAAAATAATTCATGCCCAGTGTTACAGGTTTAAAGCTCCAGTACAGCCTGGGTGGGACAGTTTGCCAGAGGTTGAAATTCTCTCTAAGAGCTGTCTCTGTACTCCTCAGGTCGGTGCATGTCTCGATCTACGTCACTTGTGTGCAAAGGGCACGCGGCTCACCCAGCAGCAGCGTGGCACAGACGTCCCCAGAGGACACACAAATGTACCTGCCAACCCCCACTCAGCAGTGTCAGGGCTTACATGGGTGTTTTCACAGTAGCTGCTGCAGTGATTAAACAGTAATGAACTTTTAAAATATAGTAATGACTTCATAAAGCCCACTGCTTGTTTCAATATGTTTCCCCCTGCCCGGCTGATCCTCCTTCAGTGGCCCTTTGGAGGCTTCTCTCCCCAGCTCCTCAGGGTTGTCTCCTCATTCCTTTTTAGCTTTGGTAATAATCTCATACACAAATGAAGTTTTGCCTGAACTAGATTTTAAATTCCACTCAAAACCTCTTCCTTCTGCGAATCTACAAAGGCATATGGGTTAAGGCACACACACTTGAACCTTTAACAGAACTCCTTTAGTTGCCAATTCAGTGATGTTGAAGCACAAATTGGCCAAATAATTTATCTTAACTTTCACAATCTTTTTCCACGACCTTACGTGAAACTTCAGTTGTTCCATCATTACTCATAAATAATGCAGAGTTATATCTAAACATGCTACAATCACATCTCCAATGATATTCAAATATATCCTGGCACACCTGCTGTCTTAGACCTGAGATTCTTAATAACAGTGGGTTCTTGATGCATGCTTGGGTCTCAGTGTTATGATGAGTGAAATCACAGGGCACAAAACAAAAGAATAGAAATTTCAATTTAAACCTAATTCACTTTGTTCCGTTCCTACATTTAATTTCTTGTAAGCACCATAACTCTGTACTTGAATTTCTGTAGGTATTGTGTACTCTGTTTCAGCTTGGTTTCAGTATTTTCAGATACATATAAAAAGATAAATATTTTTCTTTCTTTAACAAGATTTTTCGGAAATTTCAGTGTTTAAGGGGCTTCCTAAGTGTGTGTGGGGGAAGGCTTATGGGTTTTTTTCTTCCTCCCAGATACTGTACAAGAGATGAGTGGGGACTCCAACGAATATACATGAGCATTGCATTATACAAAAGGAATAATAGCTTCTCTGTGGAGCAAATAAAGTTAACCTGGGGCTTCCACATGATACTGCAGAAAAAGCAGAGTATATAAATATCTCAGAAGCAAACCACGGTAGTTTAATCATGCAGATATAGACTAGCTTAACTGAGCAGATCACCTACACCAAAACAGAAAATGAAAACTTGAAATAATTAATTGGTTCTGCATCTATCACTCTGAAAGACCTAATTTCAACACTAAAAAGACATAATTGTTTTTCGAAAAATCCTAAGTTCATAGCATTCATATGCTTGTTCCACATCTATTAAATACTACCTTTTACTTGTACAGTAAAAGAGTAAATACATAGATTAAACCCTGAAATGTATATATTAGACTTACTCTGCATATATTTCAATAAAGAGATATTTAGAATAACATGTCATACTCTGTTTATTAGCATCATCATCATATAGAGCCACATTTACAGGCTAGCAATATCTTTTTACAATGCTCCGATTTTAGAGTTGCTTTCAATTGTTCCTCCCATTAAAATGAGAGTTAAAAATATTAATTTACGCAATCTGAGCCATGGAATGACTTCAACTAGACTAATTAGCATAACCTTCTCAGATGTCATCCATATTCATTTTGCAGACTGGGGCAATGCTTAATGGCAGAACTAGAACTGATGAAGCCTTAAGCTGTTTTAGAGCTACACTTCACAAACCTGTGAATTCAGCAAATCCTACCGTTGCCACCTACAGCAAGCTCTGTGTATAATGTTAAGTAACTGCTGTAAACTCCATTAAAGCCAGCAAGGGATTTGTGCTCTTAGTCACAGCAAAGAGCAGGAATAACTCCACGGGTGTCCAGGCAGCCCCCTCTCCTCAGCTGTGGGCTCCCCTCAGCCGGTGCAAGTGGGGCAGCTCCATCCTGGAGGAGGTGATGGGCACAGGTCGGGTGAGCAGGGCAACACTCCCAGCCAGAGAGGACAGCACTGCTGCAAGAATCACCAAGAAGCAGCTGAGTCAAAGTTCCAGACACCCATGACCTGTGCAAAGCTGATGTGGCACCCCCTGAAGTGGCTTCCTGGGCTGACACTCCTTATGATGTGACTCCTTACGATGTGACCCAAACCATGCTGGATGTTGGGAGGTTAGGTAGTTGCCAAAATAACAGAGTAGCCTTTTAGAAAATTAGTTTTATTAGGAACCTTATCCATTCTTGGGGCCAACAAATATGAGGCCATTCAGGACTTCTACAGACCAGTAGGTGAAACAAAGCACATGGAATGGCCTGGGTTGGAAGGGACCTTAAAAGATCATCTTGTTCCAACCCCTTGCCATGGGCAGAGACACCTTCCACTAGACCAGGTTGCTCCAAGCCTCATCCAACCTGCCCTCAAACACTTCCAGGGATGGGGCATCTACAGCTTCTCTGGGCCAGCTGTGACAGTGTCTTACTGTCTCACAGGAAAGCATTTTTTCCTAATATCTGATCTAAACCTGCTCTCTTTCAGTTTGAAACCACTCCTCCTTGCCCTGTCACTACACATTCTCTTAGAGCCCCCCCTGCAATGGGGAAGAAGCTGTTATATTCCTATCTTAAGCTAAGTGCATCTTCCTGACTTGTGCTAGGGAACATGTTTCCATGTGAAATGTTTTACCATCATTAAATATAAACCCTGAGTTACAAGTTTAATATTCTTACCATTAATATCATATAAACATTCTGATGAGCAAATCTTTAAAGGCTGCAATCCTATTCCTCATCCCTTTGGCGTTGAGGACACTGGGTTGGAAACAAGCACCTGATACAACTACTTAGGATCAGAGTTTTTCCCTCTGACTTGACTCGCCTACACTTGTCTCCAGCCAGCCATGGACACACATTTGTTAGCAGGATCCACTGGCTACAAACCTTATACAATATTTACACCTTCAGAAATTGCAATCACATTGCTTCTCCATGGCAATACTTCACACACAGCTTCAAGTATTAACTTTGCACGAGTCTCAAGAAAATACAGCCTAGCTTCATTAATGTTTATAGGGTCATTCAAAGAGCATATCCTTTACAAAGTATTGAAATACACATAAGTGGTCACCAAGATACATGGTTTACTGTTATTTTAATCCTTTCATGTACTAAAGGACACAAATTCCTGTTAAATACATCTACCTGCTCTTGTATATACATAGTCCAAGTACCATTACAGAAACCAACAATTTATCCGGGAGCCCTCAAGCCATAATCCTGCTTTTATACCTTTCTATACATTAGTGTCACAAAATGTGAATACAATTAGCAAGGAAAAAAAACCTTTCCACTGGACACAGATGCCTGTGGCTCCCAGGACAAGTAGCACAAAGAGCAGCTTTCCTCTTGGTGAATTTTAATTGGAATTTTAATAACGGCTTTACTACGCTAGAGAAAACTGCCGTTAGCACAGCTCTGACTCTTTTAATCAAATTCCTTGGTGATCGTTCTTGGGACTGACTGGAATTCAGAAACTTTTTTTAGCAATATTTTTATTTTTTCTGATTTATAATTAAAACTTTTACTCAAGTGATAAAAAAAAATTGTAACATCCTTGCATATCTTATATTGGATGTCTCAGGCTTTGGGGTCAGATCAGTTTTGTGTAATATTTCCATTCTAGCAGCACCCAGATACAGTAATAACTGGATTTCCCAGGTAAGTGCCCAACAGGCTCACTGTGCACTGTTCTTCAAGATACACTTTGCTCTTAATATGGAGCTACAAATCCCTACAGAACTTCAGTGCATTAATATCTTTCAGTCAAAATTTGTCCCTTATCTCACAAATGATTATTTGGTAACACTAGGTTACAATAAATTCAAATAACAAAACTTCACTCTCCTCTGAAAACCTCCTCCTCAGTTTACCAATTCCATTTCATTTTCAAAAAGACATGCAGCAGCCACCAAATTAACATTTTAAAGTGAGCACTCTGTATATCCTGTCTCAACCTGAATCCAAGAGGCAGAGAAAACTGAAGAAAATCTTAGTTGCTCAGTGGTAGATTTTAGAATATGCGTGTAGATTTCTTACATCATGTGAATCAAACTATTTAATTGAAGGTTTTTTCTGAAAAGATTCTTAAAAACTGTGGCTGATTATGCACATACATTTGTCATTCGTTTGTATTCAACAAACACTTGGGTCAAACACCATTTCCTATCTCTGCAAATTAAAACTCCTCAGCAAATGGATGGCTAATATGCTTCCATCTCTTCAACAGGAAGAGATGGAATTTATTAGACCTCTTTCTTCACTGGCACAGTGAATCAGGTAATTGATGCAGTAATGTAATGCAAAACATTAATGCCATCATCTCTGCTATTTTGAAACCTCCTGTGCAGTCTTTTAAATCCAATGTGGCAATTTGTGTTACTTCCCCCCACTTCTGTTGCTCTGCTTCAGATTTCTGCATCAAAAGCTTCCTCACAAAATTTCCTTACACTGTTATGTTGATGAAGACAAACTTGTAAATTCTGAAACATGCCAGTCAAAGGTTTTGAAAACTAACAAAGAAACCAGTTGCTTAACTCAAAGTAATGAATCCATGGTCCACTAGTTATTTAAATTTATAACTTAGTGAAAGTTATTATTTTCACATCTAATATTTCCATAACATAAGATAAATAGCTAACAAGTCCTTTTGGAAGGACAGTTCCTCAAAACAATGTTTAGGGCTGTTTGTTTTTTGTTTTTGTTTTAAAAGGTAAGCATTTTAAAGTCTTTGCATCAGGTAAATATTGCTTAACCAGCATCACGTCATTAGCAAAATATTTTGACCCTGCCGTTTTCAAAAGAAGAAGAAAAAAAAAGTTTAACATGATTTCTACTTCGTTTTCTGCTTGATTGTCTGAACCCAGCTTTTATGGATGCCGTTAGATTGACACAACTGTGAAGGGTGTGGTGTTTTGCAGCAGGAGGGTGGGCATGACAGGGGCACCCCAGCCAGCAGTGCCCCTTCTGCCGCAGCCGCCGGCTGGGCTCGCTCTGGTTCTGCAGTAATTTTCCTTTTCTATTTCACAAGGGGCCGTGAACCAGGAGGTTGTGCTACAGGGTTTAAATGAGGTGCTGAGCAACTCGTAGGAGGGAGGCAAGTTCAGAAGAACATTGTCTGTTTGGTTTTCAGGAGGGTGATTTTAAAACTGGCCTCAGCGGTGCTGAAGGGCTGAGGCGTGTAAGCCTTGCTTCCCACGGAGCCCTCAAACGTGTCCCAGCTTCATCACTTCGACATTATTGCAGCAAGGGAGGTTAAAAATAACACACCAAACCAAAATAACATTCACAGAAGGACTTGATTTATAAAAACTACGTTCAGAACTGATGAGAAAGAACTCCAGGACATTGTGACTTGGGTATGTACTTGAACTGTCTCAAACTACAGAATAATAAGTTAATAAATAACTGCCTTCAGTTCCCCTCTATTTTCTCTTTGTGCAAGACAAATGGCCACTTAAACCAGCAGCATCTCTGGTAGATTGTGCTGACTTTGGGATCTCAAGTGCTACACTTTCAAGATTTAGCCAGTTTAGGCTTGACAATTTGAACATCTGTTGGTCTTATTCTTTTATCTGATTTCCAGTCCCCTCTCAGAGGCCCACATCTGTCCTTCCTATGAAGTGGAAATATTACAAATAAGAAGATAGTGTGTGACTTGCCCAGCATTTGTGGTAGATGCTCAATCAGAAGTGATTTACTTCTTCCCTACTACTCTGAAAATGAAATAATCTTCCCTAAGAACCAATTGGCATGTTGAGAGCAATGTGAGAGTGAAGACTAGAAACAAAAAATGGCAGAACCAACATCCGATTAACTGCTGTAAATAATACTTTATTTGTGGTTTGAATCTTTGAATCCTTCTTGCCCTTAACAATTCACAAAGTTGTCCTTCCATTTTGAAAATCCATTATTTATGGATAAAAGGACAAGCTGGAATTTCATTGCTTCATCTGAGCAAATCACAGCAAATGCCTTTTCTTTTTTGAAAAAAAAAATCTTTCTTAAGAAAAGATTGATTTTGCAAAATTAATATTTTACCATCAGCTTCGTGCATCTGAGCAGTTGTTGATTATCACATATATTCAGCTCTATATATAAAAATTCTGGTGTTCAAAATGAACAACAAGCAAAGGAAACAGTTCTTACGATCATTAAAGCTGCATGCACTGTTATTACGGGAAACATTTGAATTAAATACCGTTAAATAACTGCATAATTTCCCTTCACTTTGCTACAGTGCATCACATCCCTCAGACCTTGTTTAACTGGCCCTGGTAGTAATAGCAGGGAGTTTCTAAGGGGTTGCTATAACATTAACTCTGTTGTTACCCTTCTCAACATCAACACTACAAGTTTTCACGCTCTCCAACCTATCCCCGACATTCGCTTAGTCAGCTTGGGTGGTGAAAAGTAACCATGAACTCTGAGAGTTCACTACAGGCTAAACCATGAGCACGTTTCACATCTCCAGGACCTTTTCCAGTATCCAGTTGTGTAAACAGAAGAGAAGAGTCATTCTGCAGTCATGAACAGATCCTATAACACTGCCCCTGCAACACAAGTAACCTGGGGGTGTGAATTTCCATGTCCTTGTGGCACACTTGTATGACTCCTGCTAGAAAATAATAACTACAATCTGCTAGTTAGATAAAGAGCCCACCCAACCTAAGGGGCAGAAGGTAAAACTTTTATTATGTTCACAATGATATATCAATAACAACTAGAAATTGTAATTTACTTTCATATCTTTAATTGTGTTAAAAAAAACTTAATAAAACACTAAATGCAATAAGGAAGTCTCAAAGCTATTACTTCAGGACTAATGCCTCTTATCAACTCTTTGAGCTAAGAAACAAGGCATGTTTCTGAACACTGACAACAAAATATAAGCAGATCTAAAGATGCTTTAATGGGGATCACTGATGTGTGTGTTACACAGATTGATCAGGTCTCTGACATACGAGCAAGGATGGTTTCAAACAGAACCACAATTTCCATTGCAGAGGAACTCTGGCCAAGGGGTGAAGAGAAAACAAAACAAAGTAAACCCCAAGTTATTGTACCCCCTTCTGTTTCAGCTGCATTCATGAAACTCCATCAAACCTCTTGGAAGCTATTCAAATATGATTTGGAATAACAAAAAGCACAGCTTCATTTCCAAGCCAATGCTGACCATTATTTTTCACAGGTCAGCACATTCAATGTTCTTAAAGCTGGAAAAAAGCTTGAGCAGAATGTAATTTCTTTTTGTTGGTTTTTTTTTGGACAAAATCAAGAAATATCCATCCCACGACACTCCCACCTCCATTTACTTTCTCACATGGGATTCTGGATCAGCCTGTGAAATCAGAACGGGAGAAAATTCTCTTTGTGGAGAAACAGAAGGCAGGCAGGATGGGGACTGCAGAGCAAGTTCCTCTGCTGGCAAAAATGCTCTGTCTTCCAGATGGTGGGAGAAGGGAGCTGATTACATTCCTGTGGGAAGAACTGCATAGCCAAATATTTGCCAGGTGCTTCAAGTCTCCTGCTCTGTACAATTGTCCTGCCCTCTACTACTCCCTGTTGTTTAGTACAGAAGCTCTACTTCCAGGACAAATTGACAATTTAGAGACTGGAAGAAAACGTTCCCATTGAGGCCAAGATTTGCAGACATTTCTAGGAGTATAACCTCAGCACACTTAGGTGTGTTTGACTCAGAAATCCAAGCAAATAATCCAAGGGAAGGTTTAGGTTAGCACATCATCTGTCTAACACTCAGGGGTGCTAAAAGGCAGAATGGAAACTCAAGGTAGCACTGAAGACCCCAGTTTTCATGGCTGGACATTGAGTTGTTATCAAGTTCTCTATTTTCCCTTAAAAAGCTGAACTGAATATTGCAGTAGGTAGAGGGAAAAGGACTGCTTATTAGAGGTTTGTTGTGTTAGGGGCATAAAGAACCACTCCACGACTCCTGCACTAGTGCCACTTGAAAACTGCCAAGTACATTAACAGAGCTGCAGTGCGAAACATCAAAATCATCCCTTTAATCACAGACCACTCAAGGTCATATAAAAATCATAATAAACATCAGGCTGACCATTTGGAGTGCCCACTACTACCCTGAAGCATTTCATTTACGCTCCTGAGACAGAGCAAAAACAAACCGCTTTTAGCAGAGCATTTCCAAAGAATAAAGGAGAGCTACAAATACAGTCAATTCCAATCATTTCCTGCCTGAAAAAGAACTAACCCTGTCGAGTTTGGACAGGGGAGCTTGGGTAAGCAGGTGTGAAGTTTCCATGATGCAGGAAATATTCCACAATGATATGTGTGAAAACTTTAACTTCTTTGTTCCATGTGCTTGAGAGAAATAAAATGTTGGTGCCAACACATTATACTAGAAGTTCTCATGTATAAAGGCAAATAAAAGCCCTAAAAATTGCAGAGTAGCAAATTTTCAGATTCAGGTACAAGAGCACACACAGGACCCATCCCTGCATTGCTGCTGGAAATCGAAGGCAAAAGATGAGGCAAGAGCAACTCACTTTTTAAGACTGAGCCCATGGACTGAACTAGCACTTACTACTGATTTGCCAGGTTTCCTCTCATTAGCTGCATTTCTTGTTATTTCATTTAAAGAAAAATAAAATAAAATAAAAGGACTATCTTCATTACCAGTGATACATATTTGAAAGGCTTTTTGTGCTGGTAGCTACATAATGAGTAAATACTCTTAGTAGGTATTAAACTTGAAAAGTAAGGTAAGTAAAAAGCATTTTTGCCCTGACACAAACACGCTTCTTAGACCTACCAAGGCTCTCTAAGCTATATAACACAAAAAGAAAAATCTTTGTCTTAATCTGTAATGATATTTCAGAAATTACTTTTACACTACAGTAATTCTGGAAATTATGAGAAATGAAGACTAGCAGTGACAACTGAGTTTAGAGCTGAGCCAAGGTTCCTCTGGGGAGAGCACAGCTGCCATCACAAAAAATATTCTGCTGCTGAAAGAATCCAGCTTTCTTGAAATAGGTTGTGCTCCTCCAGTTCTCAATATTTTCACTTTAAGGGTAAGAGGAAAACCAGATACAGCCCAGAATGGTCAAAACAGATATGAAGAGTAAGGTCCACCTGGAATGCAGTGAAGTTGCTTATCCCAGGTATGTTATTGCCCTGGCAAGAAGGTAAAGACCACAGGAGGAACAACAGGAATATCCAAAGTTGACAAAAAAGAAATATATTATGAAAGTCACAGGAAGGTTTATGAAAAGCCCAGGATAGCAGAACAACTTCTGAGATATCTCCTCAAGATAATCCTCAGCATGATCATTATTACCATACTGACTGTTTAAAGTCCCAGTTCTCTTTGCAGGTGTATAAACTATTATGATTTATACCAGTGTCATGTTAACTTAAGTTGATCTGAGAGACTCTTGGAAAAGAGAAATGAAAAGGAAAAAAATTTTGCAGAGTTAAGGAGAAAAAAAGATTACCTTATTTGTCCTCTCAGATACTTGAGGGCAATTTCACTCTCCCTTTCTTTGCATTTAAAAAAGAAATACATGAAAAAGGTCTGAATTTGTCCTCCTTCCTCAGCATATTATCCCAGTGACTCCAATGGGAGTTAAATGCCAGTAGGAGAAAAGAACATGAGGCATAGCTGAACCCTACTGAAAATCCAGAAAATATCAATAAAGAATTGAAATATCTTTATTGAACGATTCAAAACATATCACCGACCAAAGGTTCAGCACCATTGTGATTATCTGATCAATACACAAAAATCAAGTGTAGTTTGATTGCCACATGGTTAGGTTTAAGCTAAACTTGCATGCACAGAAGATTTTACAGCCAAATTTAACTAATCTTTAATAGCTCTTCCATGAGCATAACTTCATGCAATATTTCCTGAATACCCAAATTTTTCTCTAGATGTTGCTAAAAATCAGCAAGGACAAGACAAATTTAAAGATTTTAAACTTATTCTACAGTTCTATGGGTCAAGTCATGCTCCTGTTACATCACCGCAGTTGAGGAACTACCTTGATGAAATTAATTACAAGGCTTCACTTCAATGAGAGAAAAGGAGAATCCATCTTTAACATCATTAAGTATTATTGTTCTACTTTTTCCTCTCCTTTCTCTGTCTGGGAGACAGACAGTATCTGTTAATGGCTTTTAACCAAAGATTTGAGACAGATTCTTATTTTCACACACTCTAAATGGTATGGCCTCCAAAGTGGTTATTGGAGGTGCAACCTCTTTGAAGCTCTTGATTTCTTGTGCCAGGTGGGTTAATTTTTCCAAGTGCTAAACAAAAACCTTATGTTCACATTCAGATTGAAGTATTATTGCATAGCAGGACCACTGTAATCTTGGCTCTGGAAAGACTCCACAGTAGCAAATGTGACTTTATTTCCTTTGATTTCAAGGGTTGTGCCAGTCTTTGGGATTGCTGCTGCAGATGAAGCTTTGTGGTGTGTTTAATTTGATGTAAAGGTGTGCAAGTTACGTTAGCCAGCTTCCCTAATGAAAACTGTTCCATTTCAAACTGCAATTCATAGGGAGGTTGGGGGAGGACATCAAATGATCTACCCTGTCAGTCACACACATTTTGAGATGCTTGATACTAATTAAGTATATCAGCTCTGATGCCAGATTTCTGTAAGACAAAGGGCTCCATCAAATTGGTAAGACTCTGCTAAGCAGGGTTTAAAATTAATTCATAATTTTTTTTATGTTTGTCATGTTTTGTGAAAATGAACTGCCATTCAATTTTTCATAAGCTCTGCACAAGCAGAAGCAGCTTAATTTCAGGCAGTGTGCTGACAGGCCTGGGTAGTTTTATGAACAAATTATGATTACACACAGTGATCAAGCTTCAGATAATTGAAGCAGCAAACCAAACTATCCAGCATGCAAATATTAATGGCTGTCCCCAAAGTCTCTTTGAATCCGCATAATATAAAAACTTTTATATTCTTGTTGCACTTGGAATATTTTCAGCATAAATAATTAAAAAGAATTAACTAAAGGATCTTCCAATGAAGATCATTCCATCTTAGATTTCCTACTGTTTGGAGACGGAACAGAGCGAGCCTATGGCTGCAGCCTGATGTTCAGAGCACATGCCTGGGAAGGGCTATTTCTGCAACTCATTTCTGATTACAAAAATGAACATACTCTGAAGTCAAAACTTTACTCCTCTATTTTTAGGGGTGCTGAATTCACTGTTCTCTAATAAATCAGCAGATCTTTGAGAACACAGCACCTCCAAAAATACCAGAGTGAGTGTATTTGAAGCTTTAGTGGCAGAACTACGGCAAGATAAACTAGAAGAAAAGTAGGCTGATGGCATTAACTCTGCCTAAATGCCAAATATCTGACATATGTTTATTTTAAGGAGTCTTGGAGTTCTAGACTTGACAGATACTTTTTGGTTCAAAATATTGGTGTTACCAAGAACAATCCAAAGGCTATCACGGAGATTTAGTGAATATCTACATCCAGTCTACTGGTGAATATCAAGCTTGTTAATTAACCAGTCATGGTTGAGAACCAGGAAGGAAACCTGTCTTTAATATTAAAACTCTAAAGCCACAATTTGTTTCAACCTGGCAAAGAAAATGGTGAGACTCTTTTTGCTTTAGGCATTGAGGAAAAAAAATAGCATTAATATTGTCAAGGCAACAATGGATACACTTTACTATTATTAGGTGGAAAATTGAAGGTGCAGAAATCCTTCACTTGCTTTGTAATAGCTTGTTTAATAAAGGGGGACCGGAATAATCGTTTTTCAACTTTAATATTATTGTAGAGAAAGAGAAAAATGGTGTCTGAGATCTAATGCTGAAAACCAGTTTCCTGCTGGCTGCAAACAGCTCTGTCTGTTTTGACAAATCTATTGCTGCAGTAAACAAACAAACCCCTTTGACTATCACCTCATTAAGAGAGTCACGAGTGGTTTTCATTGATTAGCTCCTATTATAGCAATAATCCTCAATATGCTGTGTGCTCCATGCGAGCACTGTTTTGTGTAAACAACTACCAGTGATTAGTGATCGATGAATAATTTTAGCCAGAGAGATAAATGTAATTGGATGACAACGCATTAAGAGCTACTTCATTTCGTTCTCCTGATGCTAAAAGGAAGAAAAGGGGCGTAGAGAGGTATCCCACCTTGCTAATTAGTATTTCCTTTCAAACACAAACATTAGATTTATATTAGACGTTCCATCTGAGCTGTATCCCTGCAAATAAATTTTATACAGTCAAAACTAAGCCCTGCCTTGCTGGGTTTCTGCCCAGATTTCTGAAAGATTTCTAGTTATTAGTGCTGTATATTCAGACGTACTGAACAATTTTACAGAGAATGGCTGCAGGAGGTAGACAGTTAAAAGCTGCAACAGGTCCAGGTTTTCACACTGATGAACGGCAACATCAGAAATGAAAGGGGGCTGCAAACGCAGCATCTTTTGGCCTGGTTGTTCCTTCAGAGCCCCAGCGCCCTCCTTGGCAGCATCAGATGGCCAGTCCTTTGTGTGGGTTGACTCCAGGTAAACGTTATTTTTTATTCAGGGATTTGATAGCTTTGGCGGATGATTTCCTAAATACACATAAAGTAACATTTCTAAAATCACTGGGAAGCACGTGGTCTTTTTTTTCCCCCTCACGTCTGATTTCCAAATGAAACACAAGTGGAACAATATTAAGCAAAACACAAATGTCTGGTATCTTTGTGAGAAGCCATAGAGCATTAAGTTCAGCCTTCTTTTAGCCAAAGGAGTTTCCAATCCCTTGTAACGGCTGGTCCAATTTTGGAATGGTCTTCTTATTCTCTTATGGAAATAAAAGCAAAACATTACTGATAATGGCCCTGACTTCTGGCTATTGTTAGAGATACTTACCTACATTTTTCCACTGTCATTCTCTCCTGTTTTTAAGGTGAGTCACTTTTTCTTTTTTCCCTTTTCCTTTCGCTTGAATGCAAATCAAGATGCTACCGATGCCCACACAGTCACACGTAGTGTGTTCTCAAACTAAGGATCATCTACATTTCAGATTCAAGTAAACATACCAGTAATGTCACCAGCAATCTAAGTGTCCTCAAAATTAGCTTTAACTGTAAATAAGAACCGTTCTTTGATGTTTCTGACTGCTTTTGACTGCTCAGTCTGTGTGATGAATCCATAGGTGTACTTTATTCTTAGTCTTTCTCTTCCTTCAGGCTCAAAGATTATATAAATTATTTAAAAAAAAGATTCACACAGAAATGAAAAAACCCTGACTTTTTCCTTTTAGAGAAGCAGGTCCTCAAATTGTATGACATACAAGTCTTGGGCCACGAAATTTGCTGTAAACTCACTGAAACACCTCAAGTTTTGATTTAAATTGAGACTCCAGCAAGCCAGCTATGGGGATGGTAACAGAAGTGACTAGTACAACAGGGACCTCTAAGAGGTAGTGAGTGAACTTTAGAAACCTACTTAGCTTGGGCTATAACACCTCCTACAGCACACCCAAGAGTGCAGAAGCATAGTTATTACAATAATAACACTTAACAGTATATATAAATTGGGCTGTGTAACACAAGGCCTGTCCACACGTGGCTTTCACCCTGAAGACAATGAGATGGGCACCCTGCAAGTACTGGGAGAGCAGCTCTCCTTATTTTCTGCTCTGCAGGTTGAGACATTTTTAACATGCCTCTTCACAAAGGCCAAAAAGTCTCTGTTCAAAAGTGTGATCTCACCCTTTCGTGCTGTCTGTCCTCAGCGCACAGAGGATGTGCTGTCACGATCTGAACTCACCAGGAGGGACTGTATCAGCACATCCTAAATTTGTTTCAGCTGGTCACTTATGACAAACACTGATGCAGCGGCTTCTCTTCCAATTGGTCAGACCTTGTAGCATGCTATCACTTCCCTTCCCCACAAAATTACTCCTGATTTTAATGGTGCTTTTCCAGGTGAGGCATAAGTAACAACTTCTGGCAACATCCATTTCAGTACGCCTTGCCAGGATCACAACTCTATTAAGGAACAACTGACAATCACAAGGCTTGCCAATACCATCCTGGGGTTGTATACCTTAATTAACTTACAAGATCAGTCTACACAAACTAACATTTTCATTTGTGAACGTTAAATCCTCTTGACTTGAAAATTAGAAGCCTAAATCAGGCACTTTGAAGTTCTCATTGTGAATCATTACTTTCTGTTACTGTATACATTGTAAATTGCTGCAGATAAAAGCCTTGTCTTTCATTTACAAGTGCTTGGAAAAGTAAATTCCTTTTTATTAGCTACAGCATGTAAAGTTTTGCAACTGCATTATTAGAAGCACCTAATTGTTCTTTGAAGCAATAAGTACATATTTCTCTTTCCAATTGAGAGTTAAGTTTCTAGAGTACCAAAATATCCTACTGAGTACAGCAGTTTATATAATGCTTTAATTATTTGTGCAAAGCCTCAGACTAAGTTCTCGAGCCTTCAGCTACCTTATTTAATCTAAACAAAAGATTATTCACAGAGTAACAACTAGGGTAAGAACTCCAGTGGAAAAAATAGTAAAAATTAGATAAACAGTAGTTCAAAAATACATTTTGCTATTCTATCACCTACATAAGGCATGGTGGTAATAATAACGCTGAAACAAGAGTACCTATTTCAGTGATAGCTACACTGAAGAGAGAAGCGTCTCTAGGCTGTAACATCATTACAGGATTGGCTCTACACAACTAGGCACACACCTTAAGGCCTGCAGGAATGATACACACTAATTCCTTACGGCTAAAGGATGCTATTACACTCTAAAGGTCATTTGCTCAATCTTGTGATCCACCTTCAGCTGAGAATGGCAATTTGGACAGTTTAGTTAGGATGTTACAGTCAACAAATACACTGCAAGGCAGCTCTTCAGGCAAACAGACCACTGACTAGAGGAAGACTTCAAAATTCAGTAGTTCTCTCAAATGAAAACCTCAAAATTCCACAGTACTCTCTTTTTGAGGGACAGGAAAAAGACAATGAATTAATTTATTCCTATAATTGCAACATCTGTGATTCTGTGTTGAAATAATAGCAACAAACTTCCAAAGGGCAGTAGAAACTGTCTGACACAGCAGAGACTAAAAATTAAGGACTCAAAACACTGCATCTGTTATTCCTTGTGTCCCAAGTGTATATAGTCCTGTGGGTTCCCCCCTACCCCTCTTTGGCTTTTTTGAGAAAGACACACACAGAGGCAGAAAAATAAAGAATTTGGCACAGCCCAGGTAACACTTAAAGGCACAGAAGGTTGTTTTGAAAAGGTTTGCAGGGTGACTATCTAGCAATGTTAGTTTTCGCAGAACATGTGAGAGACTGAGAAGAAAAAACACAGAGAAAGTTTACAAAAATTTAAGTTCATTTCTGTGATGCTGTAGATACTGTTCGGGAATAAGAGGGATAACACATCAGTGTCAAGCCTCAGCATCACAACAGGATCGTTGTGACTGTATTTCCACTACCGATACTGTGGTATTGTCACTGGTATAGTCAACATCAAGATGTTTAAAAGTGGGGGTTTTTTTTGGTTTTTTAGGGGATTTTTTTGTTGGGTTTTTGGTTGGTTGGTTCGGTTTTTTAGATTATTTTTTTTTAGTTTTTTATTGTTTTGTTTGGTTGGGGGTTTTGTTCGTTTGTTTGGCTGAGGTATTTTTTTAGGTTTTTGTTTGGGTTTGGTTTTTTTGTTTGTTTCTTTTCTGGGGAGGAGAGGTTAGGGTTTTTTCCTAATTACTGTCTTCTCTGCAATTTATTTTTAAGATAGAGCAAATTCGGTAACAAATTTGGGAAGTTTTACTGAAATATAGTCCATAATCAATTACTTACTAAAGTACTTATTCTTCTTTTCTTTTAAACCAAGACTGAGAGTCACTTTGCCTTGCAACATTTACTTAGTTTTACCTAAAATTTTTAGCAAAGGCAGCATCTTAAATAATTAAAGCGTTACATGGTATGCAAATATACGTTATTTACTTAGAATTTGTGTCAAAACCAAGCAATAATCGTTTAATATACACTAAATCCTGTATGTTATTCACCATATGTAAGACAAGCATCTTCTTTACTTTTTCTAGCTGGCATAATACAATGTGTGCATCAGACTAAACAAGCCATGGAGACATCAGAAAAAAAATTTAATTGCAACACTACAGCAATGCCAACTCTATGGGATGTCAGGGGAAACGCTGACTCCACCTGCTCTCTCAACAGACAACTTGCCGTTTGAGGCAAGCAGGATAAAACACTCAGTCCAGCCATGGAGATGCCACACATTCGCCCAAAAATACTTTTTTTCAAGATTCAGCTCCCTCACACTATCCTTTCGGAAGTGCCATGAGAGTATCCATAAGGTTGATTTGGCAACAGATCATCTGTCCAAACCAGTCCTGGCTTTTCCAAGTGTCCACGCCTCTCAAAGACACTGCCTGCAATTTAGGAGAGTCAGCTATGAAATAGTTCAATGTCACACTGTGTTAAAAAGACTGCCCTTTTTGTCTTCTTTCAGGTTATTGCACTCACAAAAACGAGGAGATTTCTTAGTGTGGAGACTTTCTGGAGCACGAAATGCAGCAGGAAAAGCACAGGAGGCACCAACAGCCTGAAGCACCAATAACCCAAGGCACTGGGATTAGCAAGACAAGCAGGGAGCAGAACTACTGTCAGCTCTTGGGGGACAAAGAGGAATATGTTCACCTGGGAACCCAAATTTTGCACAGGTTCTCCAACCCGTGGAGCCACTGAAAACTGCTGGATGTGAGAAAGAAAAAGAGGAAGGAAATATTTCATCATTCTAGGGTACAGGGAAGAAATTGATTTTTCTCATCTTTTATTTGAATCTGTCTCATCCTGCAGAGTTCTCCCTATTTCAAAAAGCTACTCCTTTCTAAGAAAACCAATCCCTTGAGATTAGCAGCCCAGTATTATCTGTCATCCTACTTTACTGAGGTATCCAGGTAAGCACCTCAAACCGGGTGGGATGAGCACAAACTGACACTGATTTTGGAAGAGCTGAGCAGGAGCAATTCAACTTGTATGAGCATTTCCCTCCCTCTGGCCAGTCAGAGGCTCACTCAGTGAATGAAGCATCCTCAGGATGCATCACCTTGGTGTCAGGAGACATAATTACTGTCATGAGAAGAACATGAAGAGTCACTTGCATTTACAGTAGAGTCTGTTCTTCTTGAACCGCTATTTCTGGGGGTGTTTAAATTAAATCATAATAAAAATGGATTTTTTTAGTAAAAGAAATGCTGCCACTTTCTTTGTGTGCAGAAAACCCTGAGCATCTGACTGATGAGCTTCACAATAATTCATATATATTGTATTCTTGATGTGAAGAAGCAAAAATCCTGACATCATAATGCCATGGAAGGATGTAACCGAACACACGTGTTCAGGGAGGCAGAGATTTGATTGTATTTCCATCAAAAGCCAGTGTAGCTTCATTAGCAGTAGGACAAGGCATTACAGTGCCATTAACCCTATAGTGCTTTTATCTTATAACATCAAAAAGCAAGCCATAAACTTCATGCTACTTACCCTATCTCTTTCCTATCCCGCTTTTGAACACGCCTAAAAGAGCTCCTCAACTACTTTTATTCCATTACCTTAAATACTTAAATTTCATTTTCAGTAAGGCACTGTTTAATGAATATTTATGACCAGATCCTGCAGTGTTCATTGAAACTGTCGACTTCCCTTCACAGCAGGCTTCAGATTTCCATTTTGGGGTTTATTACTGAAATGTTAGCCACACAAATTGATGTCACCTAGAAAATACGGTGACAGTACTTCCTGCAACTCTTGCACCTTCATCCAAGTAACGTGATGTATCATATTATTCTTTGCCTCTAGAGAAACATAATTTATATTTTTGATATGCAATATTTAATTAAAAATACATAATTATAAAAACATCCAGCAGCCATAATTTACACATGTCAGCCTCAAGCCAGCAAACCACTGTGAGTAGTCTCCCTGAAGTCACCCAGTTCACTGGTGAATAAAATTTACTCACTTGCAGAAGCAATCACAAGACAAGATCTTCATTACAACTGTACACAACCTGATAAAGTGTTAGCTCTGAGGTTTTTTTCTTCTGTAGACACTGATTAGAGGCTGGTGATCCAAACAATGGATGCAGGGGAGCAGCACTGCAAGACCATCTTGACAAGTTTTTGCCAGGTCCAGAAATGCCAAACCACTCTCCCAGGAGCAATGATCACTTCAAGAAGTTACTCCATTGCAACAAACACTGACAACTAAAATTGTCCAAATCCTTCCTGTTATTAACTTCATCTTTGCGCTTGTAAAAGCAGGGGTAAGGTGATCTAGTTTTATTTAATGTGAACATGTAACTACACATGTTCAGGGAAGAGAGCTAATTTATTCTAAAATACATAAACGACCCAAACATTTCACACACACACAAACCTGTGTAACTAACCAATGAATATGCAACAATTTCTTCTCTATAATCAGGTGCAGTCCAAGATGGACTTCAAGATCAATTCAAGTAAAGTGGGGAGGAGGAAAAGGAAAAAAAATAATAAAAAAATCAAATCTGTGGTGTTCCCCAACTTCCTTAACTTTACTGTTCATTGAGTTTCTTTTTCTTTATAGCAACAAAAGGTGTGAATAACACATTGAAACTTCTATAGTGTCAAATAGAGCTTCAAACATACACACTTTATTGTCTTTGCTTAGGAGTGTTTGTTTACTTTGACTAAAACCATCCCTGTGGGCTATGAACAGGTTGCAGCTGCCTGTAGTACAGGATTTCTATGGAAGATGTTAAAAACATGCTTTTGTTTATCTACTCAAACAAGCTTAGCTGTCTTAAGCCATATACATATATACAAACATCATTTCTGAAGGGCGAGACACACGTTACTCTCGGGGTTTCAATGGGGAAGAGGCAGCATTTCCATTGTATAACCTGCTGGGTAGAAAGTTCACAGGAATAAGAGTGGAGGATTTTCATATGAATAAAAAACAACTGGGAATTGTCATTTGTCTGTTCTAGAAATATTACGGGTGCAAATGATACAACATAATCTGACTTTCAAATTGCAATCAATGTTTAATTTGTAAGCTCACACTTCAGAGTAGTTTAACTCTTGGTACTTCAGTATTTTCTGTCATATCAGGATGGTTCCTATATTTTTAAAGCTGAAACTAAAGAGAAACCTGTTATTTGAGTTCAACAGCTGGAGTCTGCAGACCACATAGTTCCCTTGACAGTGTGTGTCAAAACAGGGCTTCACAATACCTGTGCATTGCAATTATTTATGGAAGAATTATAAATGTTACTGCACAGTCAAAGAAGACTACCCCTAATTGTTCTTGGAATTTCTATTAAAATGCATTCTTTCTCCCTAAAGTAAGATAAGCTTTTCTGTGCAGGAATGTGGATGACAAACATCAAACACTCATGGAAGTGAGTCCCAGCATGCTACCTGATCAGAGAGTAAGTGGCTACAAGCCCATTCTTAGCCTATCACTAATCCAAAGTAAAATGAACACACAGGAGAATCGGGAGATGAAAGTCATTGCAGTCATTAAAACATCAGCCAACATGAGACCTCAGGTAAGCTCAACACTCATGTAAGGGACAAGGGAATTGCGGGTCACTGACAATGCCAAAACTTGGAGTACACTTTGACATTAAAAAACCCGTAAAACAAAACCAGCAAAACCAGCCAACACCTGTATTTCTCTTTAAACCAGCTTTACGGTTTCACGTGATTTCCTTTCATCAGGTCCCCTCTACAAAAGTCATCTCAATACTGTGAACAAAGTGTAGTGGGAATACCATTGCTACCAATCTAGTCACAAAGACAAGTGTTGGTTCTCAAAGTACAAGCTCTTTGAGGTACAGTCTAGTTTCCAAGTAATCAAGTATTTCTCAAAAATAAAACATGCTTTCTATACATAATAATTTCTAAGCAGCCAATGTGTTGTCCTCATATATACTCTAATTTATAAAGGAGTTAAGAGACATCTAGTTCATAAACTCAGTGGTTCTTCCCTAATACTTAACATCAGCTACAGGTATAATCTCACTGGTGGAGACTATGAGGTGCTGCAGAAAGAACCTGAAAGAATAAGACTGTAAAATCAGAGGTATAACTAAGTCCTATGGCAGACTTCCATAATCAGAAAGATAGAAATAATGCAAATGCCAAACAAAGCTCACCAGAGGTTTATATTAACATGCAATTTTACAGCATTGATCTTCTGCCATCAACAGATGGAGAGATTAAACTGGTATTGTTACAGCTCACGTTTGAAAGATGCACAGTGTGAGAAACTAAAGGGTTTTCCAGGGAACATTGTAACAAAAGAGTCTCGATGGGAATTCTGCAGATAAACACACAGGGAAAAACTGAACATAAAGCCTGGTACACGTAAGGCTTCTCCTTGTTGAAATTCAAACAGGCAAATTGCCTACATAGATTAAAACCAGATTTTCAAACAGAATCAGCCTCACCTGGAGATACACAGCTGTCACCCACACTTACATTTTAACAGCCTGCCTGGAAGAGCCTGGCAAAACGTTTGAACAATTACTACAGTCACATCTCACTTTGCCCTTCTGCCAAATTTGCACTTTTTTCATTTATGAGCCTTCTGCAAGAACAACTAATTTATTGCCAAATTGCTTACTTCCCTTCAAAGGTTCATGAAAATCCCTAACAAAGACTAAAAGCTCTCAAAAAATCCAGGTCATTTATCTGCATCAAAAGAACAAACATTCCTGAGATTCTTGCTCTTTCTACCAAACCAATAAAACTTCAGTGGTGACTCACTTTTTTTTGCATTATATTAAAATTAGAATGGGATAGAAAGTCAAACAAAAATTCATTCTGCAATATTTTCTATTAAAAGTATGTCCCACCAGCATAAAAAAGTACTGTTTTGCTTGATATGAAGTTTTACTTCACATCCAAACATATATTTTGAGGTAACGGAAATATTTGCCTATAGAATACAACAGTCTGCAAATTACCATAGTGTTGCACTCGCTAAGGAGCTGAAAATTCCAACTAAATTACTCCAGGTAAGCTTTTAGGGATCCTTCTATTATCAAAGTCAGTGTCACCTTCACTGGATTTTTATCTTTCATATAGAGAAGCAAAAACAGGGTTGATGGAAGAGTACTGTCAAATAAAATTCTCCTGTAACACAAACCAAACAAAAATCAGGTCAGAGAACTTAAATCAAAAATCCTTATTTGTTTTCAGCAAGTCCAAACAAGCACCTGTTGATTGCTATTACAATTAGTAAACATGGGGTTTGTATGTGGCACTGTGGGTAGGGATGTCAAAACCCATGATGGACAGAGAACAAATAGTTTTCAAATTACCATGATATCCCCTAGGCTGTCAGGAATAACAATTACTTTTTTTCCCCTTCCGCATCAATGATGTAAGAACCAGATTTAGCCTCCTTATTCACATTCAGCTATGTATTAACTCGGAGCAAACCTCACTGCAGTAAACAGATGCAAGCAATAAGGGTATCAGATTCCATCTGACAGAGATAAATTCAAGTTATTATGTTTGTTAACAGAATTGGTTTTGGTCCTATAAATAAATAATTTCCTGCAAATAGAAAATATGAAGGCAAAAAGTAGTCAAAGATAATGATAATGTTTTCGTTCCTTAATTGGGATCACTTCAATGTGGTAAAGATAAGCAGAGAGAGGGAGAAAAAGAGAGAAGCCAATCTTAAGCACTGTCTGTCAGCCTGCCTGTATTAAGCATCTTCTTGTGATAAGGGAAAAAGAAAAAAATCCTTTTCCAGAACACCACTCTCTAGACATTTGATTTAATGGATTACACTATTAGGTCCTGTTACTAAAGAGCTCCCTTCCAGCCTGCAGGCTCCCTCTCACACTACAAACACACACTATGTGCATTGCACAGAGGTGTGTTTCCTCTTGTGACAACTCCCCACAACATATCTTGAAGTCCTCTTCTGCATTTCACTGTACCTTTTACACCAAAACACATCCGAAGAGCTTGAATGCAGCTCTAACAACTCTGCTGGGGTTCCTGGTTCCTTGTTAAAACTGGAACAGAATCGTGTTTCTCCCTCAGGCACTGCCTGAAAAAAACTTTAGGCCATACGTTCTTGAATTATTTATCAGAAGTTATTATGCAAACAAGGATTAAATAATTCTCTTTGAGCTGCTGGTGGTAAGCACAGCAGCTAGAGGCATATTGCCTGTGTGATATCTACATTTTATCCAGCCTTCCTGGCAAACAAATCGCATTTTGCTACATCGATGCAAGACCCGCTTTTCCTTTTTACTCATACTGGTATAAATGAGAGAACCTCCTCAGAATTTGATACAACTACATCAGCATAATACTGGGTAAGTGAATCAGGCTGCTATTTGCTTCCAAATGCATTTGATTAATGAGTAGGACAGAAATAGGACAGACTTACACTTTATTCTGCTCTCTTGCTCAATTCATCTGGCCTTGCTTTAAAAAAACACAGCTAATCTGTCAATGAATAAAGGAAACAATTGCTACAAAATAATTTCAACTTCTACAAGAAGCTAACTGTGACATCAACCATATGCAGTAGATGAAGTTCTCAGTGTTTTCCAAAATAGGCATCACTTTCTAAATATGCTTTGTAATCTATATACATTTAATCAACTGCTGTTGCGTCTGTATGATCTCAGTTCAAGAATGTTACCAGCCTATTTAAAAAATGTGGATTTGCACAGTTATGCAATAAAAGTAATTAAAACCTAATAGAAATTATGACCTTTATCTGAGTGTGTTATGCAGCAGAAAAGAGCTGGACAAACAGATCAAACAATTAGTGCTGCTGCCTAGGATAATTTATTTTTTCTTCCCTACAGTCAAAATTAGGGATATATTTGAAATGTCCATTCCCTTTAGTAAACTCCCTAAGAGGACAGATTGCTTTGTTCAGTTCTCAGTGTTCCCCAATTTACACATACACACCTTTATGTGCACACAAGAGGTTTCCAGTTTCTTAGCATGGCAAAGCAAATGTTCCATCTGTCACTATTAAAAGGGAGGGATACTCAAAAAGTAACCACAGACATCCACAAAAACGATGTGCCCTTGCCTCTAGTCTTCAAAGGCTGCACCTTTCTAAATATTTAGTCAAGGAGCATCATCCAAGACACAATATACATTGATTTAGAGTCAAATCTAAGAAAGACTTAGCTGAACTTTTACCACTTCCACAAAACAAACAAACAAACAAACAAACAAATCAATGAAATAAAAACACTGGCTGTTTACTCGGGGGGCAGTAACTCTGGTTCTTCTGTGCCAAACTTTTCCGCCTCAACAAGTACACCACAAGCTCTGCCCTCTGTTACCAGGATGACATTTTTATTTCATCCAATGGCTTTTCAGCCCACAATAACAACAGTAAGCTCAGACTGCTTTTAAAGCAGGTAGAAGTTCCGACTAACCTTCTTGGCTCAAGATATTTCAGTGGCTAATTCTCTAACACTTCCCCTGGGTGAATCTAGCCCCAAGCAAATTCAGTGACTGATAGCTAAAGCCAATGGAACTTCTTAATTAATGTCAATGGGTACAGAATGAAGTCCTTAAAGAAGTTAATTAAAATTGAGGGGTTTGGTGCAATGTAAAGATGAATAATGTGCTTCATGTATTAATAGAGAATTAAGAAGAAAACCCAAAACTGTAGCTCCAACATTGTTCTGGAGTATTACAAAGCTCCAGAGGGAAGAGAATGAAAATCTGTAACAGTCTTTACTGCACCTTAACCATAACTATTAAAAAGAAAATATCTCTTAAAAAGAAAGTCTTAGGCCTACAGATTTTCACTGCTTGGGTAGAATCAGAAGAAACAGTCAAAGAAATTTTACAGTATGGGCCAAAAAAAAGCTGTACGCTGATTCAGGTTTAACATCTGTCTATAGCAGCAAACCAAACCAAATTCAACTGAGACACACAAACCAGAGCAAGCAAAGAGCTCCAATGCCAGGTCCCACATGTGCTGACAGCACTTGTATCTCAGGCCACTGAACCTGTTTGTGGATGCCAACCTAACCCACTGAATCTCTTTTCTGCTGGAACTTTCAAAGAAACATTAGTACCAACACTTCTTTTTAATTTTGTCCTTGAAAATTAATAGTCTGTGAGAGACTGTGACACAGGCTGGTCTTGCCAGATATTAAGTGCTCTCTTTTTCCATGTACTAAGTGCCTCTCAGAACCAAGATAGGAATCAAAATAAAACACACAATCAGATGCTATTCAAGTAGATTATTTTCTTTTCCCATATTTAAATTGTTGATAGACAGATGCATAGGCTGCTTCTCTTCACATCTCATTAATTTTTATATTTGGCAGTTCAAACTTAAAAAGTCCTCAGAAGATTAACTGTTGTTACACTTTCTGCCTTAGAAGTGGGGGGGGGGTGGGGAAGTGTCATGTGTTTTGGAGTTTTTCATTCAGGGATAATTAATGATTAAAAAAAAAAAAGAAGAAGGTGTGGTTTAAGTACTAAATGTACTGAATATGTGAATAAGTGATCTCCGTGCTCTCTGGTCATTGCTGCCCCTTCTGAGCCTGTTGTCACCAAGCTCTGAGGGGAGATAAATGCCTCTAGCTCTGAATTAGAGATAACCAAAGCATGGTAACCTTTTTTGCCTTGAAAGCAGGTTTTTGTGTGTTCTGAGGAGCTGTGGGTCCTCGTTGGAGGACACATTACAGGAGAGGTTAATGGGGACTTGGTTTAGGTTTAGTCAATTCTGTGTTGGCTGATAATTAAGATAAACTGCTCTGTTTAAAGCTGGGCAGGGGTGGGAGAGAGCACTGGTGGTTGTAATAGCCCAAACAATTACTTCTCGCAGACTAATGCCTTTCTGCTGTGTTATTTAAGGTAACTTTCATAGGAGTCACAGAATTTGAGCTTAATTGGGCTTGTTTTTGTAAGTGAAGCCTTTTTCCTTTTGCTTTGTATCTGAAACCTTTTTAGGTAAACACCTGCAGACTAAGCCAGAGATGGCATGAGATAACCCTGCTATTGCAGTTGCAAGCTTCCCAGAAGATTACTGTTTCCAGCATAAAAGAAACTATCCAATTATTCCAGTCATACTGTTACTTGCATGTTAACTAATACTCGTTCCATTTGATCCTACAGAGTACCAAGTAATTTATACACCCACCACATTAGACCTTTGGAGAATTCTGTACAGCCTACCTTCAAGACCTGAAGTGCACCTGGGAGTTATTATTGCTTTCATGGAAGCAGGGATAGCATTTGTCCGACCAGCTATCCTCTTGCAGACACAAAATTCTGTGATAAAAGCCAAGTTCTGCTTATCAGCCGAGTTATGCAAGCTCTGAGGAAGACAGCAGGTTCTCTGAACCCAGTGGTTTAATCTTCTCCAAAGTGAATGGTTCATCAGGTTTAAGCCCAAATCCAGTACATACTGGTGGGAGCAATTTCTGAAGATAGGGAAGCGTCCCTGTATGCCTGGCTTTTCCCCTCATATACAAAAGCATGTGTGTGCTCTTTTGGACTGGTGAGCTGAATGCAAGTAAATGTGATATTAACCACAAAAATCAAAAGAATTCTACCCTGAGTGAAAGGAATTAGTTTTTCCCTCACGTGGAGTTAAACTTGTCACTGCTGCTGTTGCATCCAGGAGAAAACACAGGTAGATGCAGTCTTACTTCACACCAGAACATGTTAAAAAGAGATGTTAATACTTAAATGAATTGTTTCAGAATCCTAGGGCTTGCAGTATTTCCTCATGTGAGTCTCAGTACACATTTTAGACAAAAGTTTTCTTAGCAGGTAATATGGACACAACTTAATTTGTCAGTACCCACCACAAAATACCAAAGATGAAACACTAAAAGTTAGTTACTAAATAGATGTACAGCTTTTATGACTAATGTTATCAATACGTTCTACATTTATCACAAACAGAAAAGGCATAGAATTTTTGTGAAGTACAGTTGAAACTTGTAATTCAAGGCTTGTTTCCTTCAATACACAGTATATGGTAAACAGAAGAAAGAAGTTCTGGCTTACATGAATCCGCAGGGACTCATGACTACCGTAGTCAGTCGATGTTTCTATTATGAAGCCATTTGCCAAATCTTACAAAATATTCAGATCTTGACTGGTGTTTGATGATGTGAAGTAATTTTACTTTTATTCAACTCTTTTCTTTAAAATTACGTTTATCTAAAATCCATGTTCATTTTTTACCTAAACGAAGTGCAATACCAATTCGAATTATTTGCCAGACCAGTTGTGCTCACATTCTTTAGAAAACTTCATCTGATGTTGAAGCAGTTCTGACTCTCCAGTTAAGATTTAGGAATGCAAGTGGTCATGACCATATCTGGACTGAGCCACCCCCTTGATAGCTTTTTAATCTCATCTCCCCATAGCCCCAGTGAATCCCATTCTCTTTCCTATCCCTTCCACATTATCTCTCATTTCATTTTTTTCTTACTTCATAGCAAAAATTTTCAAAGTATAAAACCCCATGACTTCGGAACAAGTGTGATATTAAATCTTTTTCATCTTTCATGTTCTGCCTTTCAAAAACACAGCCTCTTTGACAAGAACCTCTTCAGTACTATGTCCAAATAAAGGCTCCATAATAAGCATATGAAATTTTTTTAACAACTAAGATCTTCGTAAACATTACAGAACATAAACTGTTCTGTAATAACTTGAAGTAACCAGAACTTCATGATAAAGTTGTCTGATACCACTTTGCTTTCATTTAATGGACTGGCGAACACATAACTTTGCAGAAAAGCAAATGCAAACTATTATCCGTGTTATAATTGGCTGTGTGTGCCCTTGAAAAGACAGTACTGTTGAAGATTTAAAATGAAGTATAGTGGAGAAGAGTCATTTGCCTCAGAGCAGGTGTCATAAACACATCTCAGATAACGTGAGTGAAGCAGGATGGTCAGAGGGAAAATAAAGCTCAAACTGGAAACCACTGCGGGAACCTCCAGCACCCTGGGCATTGCGATGGGATAAAAGAGAGGTACATCCTCTCCTAAGCTATTGGATAGACATCGCCAGAGTCAACAGCTACGGGATGTACATCTGTGCACTATTTGCAAGTTGCACAGAAGCTGAGGGCTGGTCTCCTTCTGGCTGAGCTGCATCTGTCAAAGCTGGGTGACTCTTTTCAGAGGGGAGCTCGCCTTTCCAAGCAGATGTGGAGCCTCTTCTTGGCTGTGAAGGCCAGCGACACGTAACAGAACTTGTGCAGACAACAGATGTAAAGACCATTTTGAATCCTGGGAGAACAAGGCAAGTTTTTTTCACACCATTTCCTTTTTGTGCCAGGAACTGTGTTGCGTTCAACTCAGCTCAGTGGGTTATGCTGTTTAAGTTCATATAATTGACAAGCTGTCCTATAAATCTTCTTGCCAACACCTTCGTGCTTTACAGGTCATCAATCTCACCCTCCTTGGATGTGCCAATTCCATAAATGTAAGCCAGTACGGTACAACACAAAAGGGGGAAGGGAGTGGAAAGTCAAGTCTCATCCACTCAAATTCCTTTTATCTTTTCCAGGCTGGTGGAAGCCCTACAAGATCTAGTTGCCCCAGAAAGAAACGCCAAATCTCAGCATGACATGGCAATATTATTTGCAGTGAGACTGGTGTAGTTGTAGATAGCTGTGAATCACTTCTGCCAGGCATCATGATGTTCTCTAGGTAGAGTGGGAGCTTTCTAGCACAGACGAAAAATGAACAACAAAGCAATGTGTAGCCCTAGAAAAATCAACTTTGCTTGTGCCAAACGAGGGCTGAGGTGAACAGGGCAAAGATTTCTGTGAGCCTACTGGAATCCCTTTGCAAAAAGCTTCCTTGGACCCTCCACAGCATCAAGCTCAGTTCCCTAGCCTCTCTTATGAGAAAAGCTGATGATGTGGGGCTTCTCCCCTTCAATCAGGCACAAATAGCTCCACCTGCTCTGCAGGAACAGTGAGTGAATTCACCCAGAGATTGCAGATCAAATCTTTCTCTGCAAGTGTCTAAAAACCTTACCTCACATTTCTGTTTGCAACTGAATATTCCAAGGAGCGAGACTACGGTTGTGGACTACTGTGGACATTTAATGGCATAATTGAGGATTATACGACCAGTTCTCAAAGATTACTTGCTCTTTGAGCAACCTATTTAGTGGGAATATGACTCACACCTTCCTCTGTCTGACAGATTCTAGCCCTTGGCTCCCTGGTAATGGAGATGGATATGCAAATCCACCAGTGGCTCTTGTACTGCTCAGTGCCTTTAGGCTCTCAAGTTTCCAATTCATATACTTGGAATAAGACCTCTTGCTGAAAACATCATGTGTAGCTGGCTGAAACGTGAGAGACCACTCCATTTCAGAGGACTACAGTCCTCTGTATTTTACACTACCTCCAGACATCACATCACAGAACAACAACTTTTATGAACATAAATCTGATTGCCTGTAATGGCTCACTCCAATGCAGGCAAGGTACCACACCACCCAGCTTATATTGATTATGAGTTTCAGTGGTACATACACCACAAAACAAATCTATTGCCACACTTGTAGAATGAAATCCCTGAAGCTTATACAGGTCAGTAAGCACAACATCCCTGCTGTAAAATTTTTATTGCATACCCTGCCTGCTTCATCCATAATAGTGCTGAGATATACCTTTTACATTTACTAGTGTATTACAGTGTGGTAACACATTTACTCTATTAAGCAGTGTTGTCTGATTCCTTTCCTAAGCAAAGGAAAAAAATAACGTAAACACCAGAGAGAACAATAGAGAATGTGGAGAAAAACATCAAGTCCACAGATAGCCTAAAGATATGCAGAATGATAGGATTATTTAGGTTGCAAAAGATGTATAAATCATCGAGTCCCACCACTAAACTATGCCTCTAAGTGCCACATCTACACATCTTTTAAATATCTCCAGGGCTGGTGGCACTGTTCCAGTGTTTGACAACATTTTTGGTGAAGAAATTTTTCTTAATATCCCATCTAAACGTCCCCTGGTGCAACAGGAGGTTATCTCCTCTTGTCGTGTCACTTGCTTCTTGGGAGAAGAGACTAGAAAAACAGACACATGGCTAGAATCTCCTTTCAGGTAGTTGCAGAGAGTGAGAAGGTCATCCCTAAGCCTCCTTTTCCCCAAATGAAACACCCCCAGATCCCTCAGCTGCTCCTGATAACACTTGTGCTCCAGAGCCTTTGCAAGCTTCATGTTCTTAAAAGTAGAAGTTAGTAGATACAAGTAGGAAACAGGTGCTAAAGTTAAAAATATACAGTAAAAACACACCATTCAAACAATTAATTGACAAGCTAGCATGACTGTCCTGGGAAAAATCTTCCTGAGTCTTATTTTCTTCTTTTGCTCTTTCTTACTCCAAACTTGGCATGAGGGTTTCACATCTACATGCTGCCATTGCAAACCCACAATTGCAGTTTTTCCTGTGGAATCTTTTCAATGATAAATCCCATGTTGATAGATCTTTTCTGTCCCTCCCCAGATACCCATGCTGGGGCAGAAAGAAAGCTTGTTTAGTGGAAATCCTTTAGCTAGTGGTGCCATCATAACACTTTCCAGGCACAGCTCTAGGCCAGGACCCTGGTATGCTGAAGAAGTAATTTTAATCAGTGAAGCACCAGATCAATTCTGCATGTCTGTCATTATTAGCATTTTGATGACATTTTTATTATCATTGTTATGTCAATATTCCCATTGTAACTCCGTCACACAAATGCTTTACAATTGAAAAGTCATTTTGAGAGTAGACATTCATGAAAGGTCAGCCTTTGAATACTTTTTGAAAATACAGAAGTTCTTTAAAATCAACACTCTCTTCAAGTCAAGGCAGCTAATTTCAGGATAGGAAAGGACAAAGCAATTTAACAGTGTTTGTTTCTCTCAAGCACCATAACAACCTGATTTTTTAACACTGCTGAAATACAGAAGTGAAAAACATTATCTAGTGCCCCAAAGCACATAAAGAATCCAAACGAAGAGATGAAACACTATAAAATCTCTTTTAAATTTTTACATTTTATGTCAGGCTGGACAAGAAGCCTGCAATCTGCATGGCAGAAATTCAGAAAGTAAAAGACTAACCCTTCCCAGACCACAATCCAACATCAGAGCACCTGTAATGTAACTCATTAGGAATGGTGACAATCAGGATTTCCCCTTATGCTGATCACAGCTTCCTTAGCCCACTTCAGAACAGTTGTGACTTAAACATAAGCATTTGTATCAGCATTTCATAGTGGTAAACTGAGTTGCCTGCATGCAGTTTGATGGAGGGTTTTTTCCCATGTTCAGAAGTTATAGTTATCCCATAAATAGTGCGACCTTCCCAAGTTTACCCACCAATTACTCCCTGTAAGATATTTTACTACAATCCAAACTATAAAACACTCAAGCAGAAAGTATCTGCCGTTCTATTTTGTAGCACAAGGGCAAGCAATGCTACTAATTTGCAGCCAAAGACTAAACTACTACAGGTCCCAACATGAGCTTAATTTAAAAAAGAAAAATATCCACAAATCCTTTAACTCTTTAACACCACATGAACCACGCTTATAAAGAAATAGCAAAGAAGCCATGTCTCAGACAACACCCACACCAGAGTTACCTTTCTCAAGAGATGCATCTAACAGATGACATTCAGGTACCTTCTAATCCCAGCAAGAGCCCTTGTAAGGACAGGCAGAGAGGCGCTCTCCTCAACTGATCCCAGTCCTCCCCTTTTATCACTCCCTCCTAACCTGCTACAGCTGCAGTTCCCAGTCACCCCTCTTGGGTCTCTAACACTGCACTCTAATTCTGTGACAAAGAACTTTACAGGGCTTGTTTAAATTTCATTTAAATCTCTCTGAGGTCCTCATAACTATAATTTGTGCACATGTATTTTCAATCATTTGACCCATCATGCTTCACTGTAAGCATTTGCACATTATATCTATACCTTTCATAGGGATGTCATGGAACTCAGTTAATATGGAACTCAGTTACATCTTTAGCTGTTTAGATTAACTCTGGTGGAAAAGTAAGTACCATTTTTTCATGTCACCAGCAACTGCACTACTGAAATTAGCCTTATACTGAGAAAATAAAAATGCATTTTCCCACACATTCTTTCAGTAATCACCATGCTGCTACTACAAATGTCTTTCTGCCTTTCCTATTTGCGTTGCTGGTCTGCCCTGGAATTCCTCAGCTCTCCCTAATGAAGGAGAAAGCCAACAAATCTCCCCCAAGATTGTCTGCTGAAGCGGAAATGTGTGTTGTGGCATGTAGTGTATATACACAGCGTGAGGTCAGAAAGGAAAGATGCCTGGTAGGACAGGTTGACACATACTGCACTCAGCCACAGATCTACTCACTGGTTTACTGGCCTGTAAAATATGCACTCTTATTACTGCCACGTTTTATGATCCCTCCAGTACCACCCATCAGAAAGGAACTATTTCACTGAGAATATCTTTAATGCCTTTTCTTGATCTATTGTTGCTGTGCATCTGTTATTCAGCTGTATAAAGTAATTAATGCTTTCATAGAAAGAAGAGCAGAGCTATCTCTTAGGAACATGTGTGTGCATACAAAAAAATCACTCCCAAAAAGTACTTTAATGAAAAAAAATTAGTCCAGCTACCACATTATGTCAATTCTGCAGTTAATTGCAAACGCAGATTTTAAGAAGGGAACTACTGTGCACAGTAGACTTGTCTATACAAAAGAATAAGTAGGTCTTAGTTGTGAGATGATAGAATTTTAATTTCAGAATGAAATTGTGCTTGATTATTCACAGAAAGTTTTTTTTTGACACCTTGTTTGCCACTGCCCTCTGCCATGTAATAAAACCCCCCACCTCCCTTGAAGAGTTCTGTGATGCAGTACAGGAAAATGAGCTATAAATAAAAAATATTTTTTTGTTATTGTTGTTGTTTCAGGTTTCATGGTTTTTAAAAGCAAACAAGACAAGTGTGCACACAACCAGTGCTGGTATGTCTGTGTGACACCGCCGGGTCTCTCTGCAGAGACTCTCCAATTGCTAAAGGTGTCACTTAAACTAACCATTCTCCACTTGAGCCACCTGTAACAACGTAACTAAACTTCTGTCTACCTTTTTTCTCTTTTCAAGCTTTACTTCGCACTTATTAAAAGACCCTTTGAAGCAGAGACTTGAAGCCTGTTATTAAACAGGCTAAAATTGCTGCTTTCATTGTGACACTTAATTGGGATGTTGTGCCTCAGGACCCATTAGAGCTCTCCTGTGGCAAGGTTGGTGGTGCCATGTTGTGCCATATGGAAGGCTAAAGCTTGGAAGCCATTTTTGGGGATATTTGATCTTTGTACCAAGGAAGGCTAAAACAGAAATGAAGGTAAATCTGAGCTCCAGGGACTGAGGTTGAGAAATTCTTTCATGTCCCCTAGTGGCTGATAATATCCATGGGGTTTAAAAGCACACCCTGTTAGTCACGGAAGTAATTGTGTAGTGGGCAGCTGCAACCACTTAACTAACATCACTTTTCCCCAGAGGATTAATTTAGATTATTGTATTAGGCTCAGGAACTTCCCTGTGTCAGAAAGGGATAGGAAAACTGGAAGGGACCTGCAAAAGTTGGTGAAGAAGAAGGTTTAAATTTAACACTTTCGAACTGCATGATGCAACAATAATACAAGTAATTTCACAACTGCTGTAGATATTATAAGGATGTTAAAAAACTAGGGATATATGATTTATGTATTTTTTTTATCATTAACACTACTAAAAATACTCAGCGTAGTCTTTTAAAATAAGTAATGCAATTTTTATTTTCTGAATAGGGTACCAAATTTATGGGGGGTTTGACACTGGAAGATTTTAAATACTTTTTACCACTAATTAAAATGAATTCTCTTTCCAGACAACATACAGGGCTATAAGGATCATGGATTGGAAACTCATTTTCTCTTTCAAATTAAATTTCATTAATTGGAAATAAATAGAGTATTCAGAAATTGTTTATGTTGCTACTTTAATTTCCTGCAGAAAACATCTTCATTTTTCCCCCTGAGTTATTTCTGACTTAATTAATGCACTTCTTCAAAAATGAACTAGCTTTGCTATGTTTAATAGTCTGGACATCAGGATTGGGTTATGTCTGCCTCTAAGAATAATAGCTGTAGGCTGGATTGCATTTTTAGTACACCTCTTTGATGAAAATCTCCATCTAAGTCTCCAATTCCTGCAACAGATTTTTACAGCTGAAGCTCCATTACATTCATAAAGCATTGTCATGACCTTCTAGTTGATAGATTTTAGGCCAGAGCTTGCTAGAACTCACAGCAGAGCATTTAGTAATAATTTTACCTTCGACATTGTTGCTCTATTTGTAAATCCCCTTTTGCAGTGAGAAACAACAGTTACTGGAATGTTGACTATCTTTTCCTCTTTCTGCATGGAGATTTAGCAATTCAAAAAAGTGATTGCTATGAAGTAGCAAGCAATAAGACTGCTCTTGCTGTACCTGGCATATAACAAGGTGCAGAACCTTATTGCAAAATACACTCTCAGTATCAGTACAGAGGCCAGGGGCTCATGAAACATTCAGTTTAGGCTGCCTTTAGTGCTCTGCTGTATTGAACCAATACACCAAGTTGTGTTCAAAGCTAAAACCGGCTCTGATTTTTGCAGTAAAAAGCCTAGAAACAGCACCAAAGGTAAATATTGCCTCTACTCCAGGAAAATTTTTGGGATTCAGCTCTGGTAAAAGCAATTCAAAGTATAGTCACAGTGTCAGAGTTGTACAGATCTGTGGGCACACAACAAGAAAGTACAGCAGAGCAGGTATCCAAGAAGACAGTGCTGAGGCTTTTCAGAGACCCCAGCAAAGCATAAAGCCATGCTGGAACTGAAACTTCAGCACTGGCAAGATTATCATGTCCAGGATATAAAATGAGTAATTCATAGCATGGTCAGTTCACGATGACATACTACAAGGTCAGAGTTTGCAGCGGAGAAATCCCCAGTAATTAACTATTTTTCTGCTCCACCTCTATGATGATGCTATTTTTTAAAAAAATTGAACCTTGAAATCAAATATTTTAATGGCAATTTTGTCAACCACCCCACAGGAAAAGGCGGGCATCACTTCAGAGACTCTGGAGCTTCTCAGCTGCAATGGCAATGCACAAATCACTGAAGGACCAACAGGACAACAGAAGAAAATTAAGCTGCGGGAGGTATTCAAAAAGTAACAAACCTGAAAGCGTAAAGGTTGCCTAAGGCTTTAGCCCTGACCACCAGTAAATACAGGGAAAACATAGCAGAAGAAAATTATTTCTGCAAGATAGATGCCTTTACTGGGGCATCTTCAAAAAACTAAAAGGCTTTCCTCTGCTAGAAATTTACTCTAGGCTCCTGTCCACTACATGAAGGCAAAATACAGGAACAGCAAGCAGAAAAGGCAGTGTTCTCAACCAAAGGCATTTATTTGTCTGTTTGCTTATTTATTAGACATTCTTTTGAAGGAATTAAGGGCTTCTGCAATGCTCATGTTGAGTGGGGTAGACACTAGAATTTTTCTGACACCATTAGTTGCTTCAGTCAGGGAAAACAGAAACTGTATTTTTGCAAATGAACTGTCAGCTTCCCAGGTGAAATCACTGGAGTGGGAGGAGGGGAAGCAACTCTTTCTTTTCTGAGAGAGCCATAAAGCTACTGCCGTTTCTTTTAATAGATTTGCCCTTTGAATCTTGTATTTGTAGCCAAGAGCTGAAAAAGTAGAGTATGAGGAGAGAGACAATGGAGAAAAAAAAGTAGAGTTGACTAAATAATAGGAAGAAAGAATAAAAGTAAAAAGAAAAGGGAAAGAAAAAGTGGAATCTAGACAGCTAATAACATGAGCAGTTCCAGATACCCAGGCAATACAGAAGTCATAAGAAAAAAAACAAATACTTTTAACAAGCTTATGGATAAAACTGAGGTAAAAAGAAGAGATGTAAAAGGAAATGCACGTTGCTTTCTTTCTCCAACTGTTAACAGATTGTTTGCTGGGTTTATATTTATATGTGTGTGCGTAAATAATTTAATAATAGTGGCTTCAGTCAACTGTAATTCAAACTTGAGTGTCTTCCTAAGGGAAGTGCATCCCTGCCCAATCCCCAAGGAATGCATCGAACAGATCTTGCTTCACAAAGTAATCATTCAACACTTCCCTCTCTTTAACACTCTCAAAGCATTATCTCGTGTATTCATCATTAAATCTGTCTCTCCATGCCTGCAGAATTGTTCCAGTAAATTTTTTTTTTTCTTTTTAAATTTAATCTTCCAAAGGTACCTTCAAGGATCAATTCTGCAGAAGCGCCGCTCAGTAACAGCCACTGTGTCCTCACGCAGCCACCCCCAGAATCATTTTCCAAGCTACATCTGCGCTGCTGAAGTTGGTGGAAACAGAAGTAGCCAAGTTTTGGGTAGTTTGTGCAAGCTTGGCAGTGGCACGCTGCAAAGCAAGTAAATAGTTTGGGAGACTTGTTTTGATTTTATTATCTCTATCGTTAAAAAAATCCCACAAGCTCTGGCACTGCAGGAATGAGAGTGGCAGGACAGCAACACACACAACTGTTATCGTCATCTGCTTCAGTGAAACCAATATCAATTAATTTAGTTAATTAGTTCTTAA
The DNA here is from genome assembly GCA_035584735.1 of Pseudotriccus pelzelni. Lineage (NCBI taxonomy): Eukaryota > Metazoa > Chordata > Aves > Passeriformes > Tyrannidae > Pseudotriccus > Pseudotriccus pelzelni. Next base: position 5,132,321 of record JAWMRA010000009.1, on the reverse strand, counting down.
AGGCCCTCCAAATTGAATTCTGTTGAAGAAAGTAACTTTCCTCTGTTTGACTCTATTCACATCAAATCACAGGTTTCCTAAAAGCTTGCTAAGCTATTAAGAATTTGGAATATTTGGCTTTCCACAGTGAACGTCCTACTTAATTAAGCAATCAAGAAAAATAAATCCCTTTGCTTATGTGGGATTCGGAAAGTGAGAAGTGAAAGCAAACTGATTTTCAGCTGCTAAAACACTAAAAACACACATGCAGAGACCCAACACAAATCCTTGCCATGATCATACACCTACATTTGGGATTTGAAGAGAAGCTGTAATAAGAACCATTCCCTCTCGAAATGAACACACTGGAATATCTCATGTATTGAGAGTGAAACACAAAGGCTTCAGCAGTTTCCCAAGTGTTCAAAAAGGGATTGTACAAGAGGCAATATAGAAAAGGAAAAAAACTGAGAAACATTTTGAATAGCTCTCATAACCATAGATTATCCAGATCTATGTAGATATCTGCCCTCCTGCTACACGAGCAGTTGTTCTGGAATATGGAGGAAAAAATAAAAGTCACCCTTCTGCTCTGAAATGTATGCATACAACTCTCCAAAAAAAAAAATGTAATAGACTGCAAATGAGCACAAATGAAAGCATGCTTAAAAGCATAGGATAAAGATATGTGCTTTTTGGACTCAGAAAATGAAGTCAGGCTCCTATTCATATATTTTTGGGGTAAGAAAATGTAGATTAGAAGCCTCTAAAAGCCTGTCATTGCATTATATGTATCTTCAGACATATACATACATAATAGACATCAGCTAAAAGTAGTGCCCTTGGGTCTGGGTTCATCACTTTGTATTTTATTCTGTACAATGTTATGTGGGTGCTTTAGCTGGGAAAAAAAATGTGGTTTCATCTGTGAATGGGTCACTGACCTTAGAATTGAAAGATTTATCAGAGTATGTTTGCATGACAAAATACAGCACTATACAGAAATATACTCGCACTAAATGTGACATTTCCAAAATGGAAAAGGATTTAACTGAATTAGCACAGTCCTCTGATCAGCCTCCTCTGCCCTGCTGTTCAGTAAAGCTACTTAACCCAGACAGAGCTGTACTAACACAGTTATACTTGTCCTGGTTTCTGTGCCAGCCCAGCATGACTCTCACTGAATTTAACTCTAAAGGAATTTACATGACGCTTTTCAAAAAAGGATCTCTTAAACCTCCCCAGTCCTCCTAATTTCAACTTAAATAAGACCCATAGCAGTAGAATTGAAAAAAAAAATCAGCAAAGTCAAAATATTTTACTTATTCCTACGGATCCAGATGAGGAGTTGGGCCCAAAAAACCTTTCAACTCCTCACTATGGAAGAGGTGGAAGTATGCAAAACACATGTAGGGTACCAGCACATCCTAAAAAACACCTGGGCTCCCAGAGAGCAGCTACAGAGCAGACAGCGGGACCTGCAAGGACAGGTAACCAGTGGAAAGGTAGGGGGGTTCACTGGAGCCAGAAGCTTCTCTGAAAACACAACAAACAAGAAAACAAAAAATTAATTTCAAAAGAATATCAAAAGGAGCATTGATTTTAGGCTGAGATCTTGAGAACAGAGTGTAGACAGGGCACTGGAACTTGGAAAGTCAATCTCCCCGTGAGGTGTCTGAGAAATGTAGAGGCACCATTGGAATTGCCTCTTCATGAACACAACGGTAACCTGGCTGACACCACTGAATATAATTGGGAAAGTGATGTTAAAATAGTCTTTAGAGAGGGCTGTGGGACAACAGGGAGGGATAATAATATTCTGAGTCAAGTAATTCTGTGAGTGTCATAACCAATGAAGCCTGGGCTCTAAGTGACCTTCCTGTGGATGACTGATGTCATCTAAGACAACATCACCTATAGCTGAAAATTTTTTCACAGCTCACCATTTATAAAAGCTCCTCCATGACTGTTCTTTGGCTTTCCGTAAACTAGGCACTCCTTCTCCTACCTGGGCAACTGCTTTTAGAGCTGATATGTGACCAAATCATAGAAAATCAATTTATTTTGAGGCTGCCATTTCTATGCTAAATCTATTTGGAAAGAGTCCAGAGAAGAAGAAAGTCGGAAGCTCACATAACACTGTGTGATCACCTTGTCTTTTTCCATGGGAGAACTGTTAGAAAGAAGTGTTTTACCAATGGACCCTAAAATATAGAAATAGAAGATCTGGAATGCTCATGGATACAAATTAGAGCTGAACAAAAGATGATGTCCTTGTTGTCATCTGCTACACAGCATCAAACGCCCCAGGGACATGATGAAGGGATATGTCAACACCTGACTGTGTTGTGTACAGAAGGAACTGTGTAATCATGGGAGAGTTAAATCTTAAAGGTCAAGTTCTGGAAATCCCCCTGGAAACAAAATGGAACTTTGGAAATTGCAGGAGAAGGTCTCCTACCTCAAAAAACATATCGTGGTCTGTGGTGGCAGGTCAGTGTTCTGAGGAGAGCACATCTGATAGAAAAGGTTATCATCTCTTTCTTTCACTTCCTTTATCTCAACCTGAGCTACATTCAGACCTTTCTGGAAAAGATTACTGTTGCTGAGTAAGGGCAATTCATCTGGCCTTTTTCGTTAAAATTCTTAATTGCATAAAGATGAAAATAATTATGAATCAAGTCACTTGGGACAAAGAGCTAAGTAGGAGAAAAATAAATTTGAAAAAAAAAAAGAGCATAGCTTATTAGATGCTCAATTCAAATGGAAAATAATGAATTATAATTGGGAACTGCTTAAGAGCATCTTCCTCAATGCTCAAAGCCAGACACCAATAATGGCAAAACTCAACTTTCTACAAACTCAGGGCAAAAAAACCCCAGTGTGTTTCAAAGCAAAACTGAACGCAGGTATTTAGGCAGTGGAAAAAGGTAACATTACAGCAAATAGGGGGAAAGGTATAAATAGCAATAAATATAAACCTATAGGTAGAGTCTCAAGTAAACCAGCAGTAGAAACTAAAGAATATGAAGTCAAGGGTTTTTCAAGCAGATTTGATCAAGATGGGAGAAAATTGTGAAGCATGTAAGGGAGGAAAAGAAGCTTAAACTTGATCTAAAGATTTAGAACAGTTACCATAACAGTGCTGAAGATGCAGAATAACCTAAGTATTTTGTTTCCATATTTTGAACCAGCTAGGCACGGCCATACATGATGAAAAAAAATAACCTTTCCAGCTTAAACAAAGAAAAAGTCAGTGAGAAAGCTTCCATATAGGAGGTCTAAAACCACTACCTGTGAACCTCACATATATATTTTATATATATTATCCAAATATGTTATACTGGAGAAATTCAAGACAACTAGGAAAAAGCTAAAATTGTCCTAATGTTAGTTTACAGAGGGATACAGAGAAGCATTTTTATTTAATTTCTTCTGGCAACTTTTAGGCAAATTAAGTTTGTCTTCTCAAGTATTGACATATTATACAGCCAGAGTACCACATGAGATTTTTATTAATAAAGTGGAATACTTCAAAACTCAGCATTAAATACATTACATTAGTTGCAGGCTGGTTGCCTTCTTGAAACTGTAATTAAAAAAAGGAACCATCAAGCATCATTAACACTCCAATTGCACTCCATTATGAAATCCATTGACATGAGGTATAAAAATGCTGACACACCAGTAGCCAGGTTGAGCACCCAGCACTACCCACACTGTGACATTTGCACAGAGTCCTTAGTTGTGGAGTGGAATGTCTTAAAAGCCCAGCCAGGTTTGCTCTTGTTTTTTTCCATTGAAACTATAATCTGCCAGCAGGAGAGTAGATAATTTTTCAGGAAAGTACTATGTACTTTATTGTTAGTATGATTTCCTAAAAGCTCTTTTTTATATTTCAATTTAGTCAAGGAAGTACAAAGAAATCTCTGTCAAAAAGCAGGATGAACCTGCAACCAGAGACCAGAATTAACTTTAATGGCAAGCTGTATAGTATCATAATGCAATAAAGGTTACAAAGGAAGCCCAGGTGTCATAAAGCAGTTCCACTGACTTGGGCAGAATATTATACCTGCTGCTTTTTCTATTTTCTCCATGCTTAGACCACATCTATATTTATGAGGGGGAAAAATGATGAAATATTTAAACAGTAAGCAGCTTGAAGACCTTCTATTTGTTTGCTAAAATTTAACACATGCTGCAGTAAAAGACCAAAGTCCTAGAAGGAAGCTGCAGGGCTTTCAGGGGGACAAGGAGCTGTCTGGGTACATGCCCTAGAGCCACAACAGCTCACCCTGAGCATTTGGGAGCACTGCACCAAGGGCCATTGCCACCAAGCCTCAGGGATCTTAAGGGCTCTGGATACACTTTAGAGAAGGACAAAAATAGGATGCAATGTTCTTTTTCGTCTTCAGGAATGGATCAGAGCTGGAATAAAGAAGGAAGCTATCAAAGCAACATTCCTGACTTATTATTAATGTGATGTAAAGATTAACAGTAGCATTTCCTTTTGGAAGAGTGGTTCTCAACTTACTGTGAACAGGAATGGTCCACATGTTCTTTGGACCTACAAGATGCATTTGCTTTAGATTTCATATCAACAATTGCCTTAAATCTTTTAAGATCTATTTTAGGAGAAAAAACCCCCAGAAGTCAGATCTTCTAACTGAACTCTTGATTCAGGGGAAATCACAGGAGAATATATTTGTGGCAAGAGCAAAGTACATAAAACAAAAATGGATCACATTGCTCCAGTCTTCTGTACTTATTCTGTGGCCTCGGTCACTGTCAGACTGTGGGTACATGGACCATATGAATGAACCTGCCCTTCAGAATGTGAATGTCTCAGTGATCTGAAAACTGAAATACTCTTAACCCTTCAAAGGTTGCTACATGTTTCCCACCAAACCTTCCAGGCTGTAAACTGGGAGAAATAATCAGATTCAAATATAACCAATCAATTAATCTGGATATGACATCAGTCAAAATTAAATTAATTAACTACAAGTTACCTAAGTGTTTCAGGGGGTGAGATTCAGGCTGGAAACTGCTCTCACTCAACAGAAAAAGCACACAAAGCCTTTGAGGCTATATTCCCAAAATGCTCCTGTAATCCATCATTGCAAGAGATTTCTTTGACTGGGGAGATACGAATTTACGCTGAAAGGTGCAAACATGCATATAAACAGTGGAAACTTCAAGAAGTGATTTACAAAGTCATGTAGAAATAAAAACCTCCATAAAAGAGATGATAAGACTGAATTTAAAAGCTTACTCTGGACCTTTGTCTATGAAGTGACCCCAAGAAGATATCTGGGCCTTCCTCTGCAAATAAATTTGGGCTTTATGTACTATTAATAAAGTCAGAAAGATCATGTTAAGATGCTGGCAAAGTGAGACAAATCTCTTAGTTTGAAGAAGGTGAACAAGGTAGACTTTATCCTTATCCAGTGCTGTAAGATAAGGGTTTCCTCACTAGTTTAATAAAAAGGAGAATTATTTAAAGGAAGTAGCACATATTCAAGCAAAGGGAGACCAAATCCATCAGGAAATATTGGAAGAATAATTCACCTAAGAATATATAGAAAGAAAAACAAATCCAATTATTAATTTCTTTATTTATTCATTTTGGCTTTTCCCTCATGAATTTTCATTCACACTTTTAAAGACATACATCCAGGGATAAGATAATGAATGGAAAAAGTAATCAGATTAAAATAGAACCTTGTGTTATGAATATGAATATTAATATCAAGAAATAGAGGCATGACAGGTTAGAAGTGAAAAATTAAAACCAAAAAGACTAAGAAAACCCAAATTCTCAATCTTAATTAAAATGCATGTTTTAATTCAGAAAAGTGTGAGAAAGCCCTTTCTTTCATAAGGAAATCTGATAAAATATGAAGCACAACAAATTTTTGTTCTGACGGATTGTTAGAGGAGGTGGAAACAACCACTTAGGACAGAATGGAGCAGGGACGTTTGCAAGAAGAGAGATCCCTTTTTCTGTTTCAAATGGCCCAGTGCTCAGTAGTTGCATTTGGGGACCCCATGGAGGCCTGGTGATTTTTAACTTCTCTGAAAGGCATGGTGCCAAATACCCAACAAGAATAAAAACATCTAACTGTCAGACACGTGAAACCTTTCTCTAGGGAATGTTCTTTACCCTGACAATGTCATCTTGTTCCAAGCCCCAGCCCATCTATGTCCTGCGTTCCAACCTTGCTTGAGCACTCAGTGGCTTGGTGCAGGAGCAAAGCTGAATATTCCCGCGTACGCAGTGACAACACTAAGCAGAAGAGGGGGAGTAAAACAATTAAAACATTAACTAGATTGAAAATTAAATGGCACGGATCATTGGGTAGCTCTGCGTTGGCTTATTGGCCGTTGATAGGTTACTTCAATTATTCGCAGTTCCTCCTGCAGCAGCACTGAGGGCCCCGGTGTGCTCTGGATGGTTCGTACACGCCTGCTCTTAATGACTCAGACTAAAAGGACAACACATGGGAAGTGACACAGAGCCATAGAGAGGTTAATGGACTTAACCAAGGTTACAAGACGAGATAATAGGAGGGATGAGAATAAAATAAAACAAGCAAAGACTACAAGCCATACCTTCCTCTCCCGATGTCATGCTCAAAGGAACTCCTTCATTTAGATAAATGAGCTTCGCAGCAGGGAGCTCTCCCAGCCCTAATACAGTGCATCTCAAAGTCACCTGATGACTTTCTGGTGGTGCTAGTGAAAAGGTATGTCTGCTGAAAGAGGTCATAAGATGCAGCTTTGATTGCATCCTCTGCCAAACTTCTGTGCAGCCGGGGACAAGGCGCATAAAGTTTTTGTAGACGCGTCAGACTGTCCTGCCTCTCGAAGCGCTTATGATGACACGTGTTAATGTGACAGCACCAAGGCCAAGGAGAAGTATTTAGACCCAAAGTGCTCTTTGATTCTGGGAATTGTCTGTGTAAAAGCACATCTCAATCACAGATGACTGAAATTCAGAATTTAAACTGCTATCCCCATTTTGGATTTTTCTGTTTCTTCTCTCTGATGTCCTAACCACAGTAATAACTGATTTCCAACAACTACACGCTTTCATAATGCTACCACAATTAAATTAGACAAATTTATGAAAATATGATATTGCTTGTCAAAGTGAAGCTTTGGTTTGTTTACCTCTGCTGATGAAGTGCAGCCCATGTTCTGAGAAGAGGCCAATCCATTGGTTATATCCCCTTCTTAATGTATCCCCCTGGCTATTAATAAGCCCAGCTGGTATAGATTCTGAGAAACTGAATATATTATTACTTAAAAAAATAATAACCTTCAACAGATGCATCAATAAGTTGCATTAAATATTATATTGCTGAAATGCATCATTACAGGTATTAAAGCTGAAAAGCCTACTGTTAAAATATATGTGGGTGTGAAAAATGACATCCGAGCACAGACCAAATTGTGTCTTTTGTTTCTATGTCCATAGCTACTAGAAAAGAATTCTCTGAGACAGCACATGTCCCCGTTTGAGAGACAAGGAATTGCTTTTTTTATTATTTTTTGCCAAGGTAAGCTTATATATTTCCATACTTTTCACTTCTAGAAGGACTTTTGTGAGTTGTATGATGTTGAACTAGGTATTATTTTGCCAAGCCATTGGCAGGACTCTGTTTTTTAAAAAGAGGCAAATATTTCATATCAAATAAAACCTTCCTGAGATGCTACTTTTACTAGCTGGTACTCAAAGCTGGTTCACACAAAAGCAGTGAGAAATCAGGCCAGTGAAGGAAAATTTAAGAAAATCACTGCCCTTTTCAATAAGAAAATGTTTTCTTTCGCTTTTCATGACCTTTGGGGACAGCTCTGTTTCTCATTTCATAGAAATGAGAAAAAGTCTCTAGGAAGGAAACTGAGAGAATTTGTGGCATTGTTTTTTCTTTTACATTGAAGCTGTTGATGACATCTCTTCAAATGACTTTATCTTCGCTAGTATACTGTTTTCAAAAAGCACACCCCTTGCAGCCTATGTAAACTTGAGTCCAAGCCCAACACAAAGTGAAAATATTACTTTTTTCCCATTTGTTTTCTAAGTGCTTTCTTTGTGAAGAAATTGAGTATTTCTCTCTGCAGCTTAAAGCACCCTATAAACTGCTGAAAGGAAAACACATGCTGCTTCATTCCATTTTAAAGCAAGTGACAGTCATCTGAACTGAGTGCAAACTGACCACTCATCTTGTGAGAGGGAGTAGTTTATGGTAAAACACTACCATAAAATGAGTTTTGTTTACTTCCCAGTGGGCATCTGCTATCCCAGCAGGTACAGATAAGGTGTTTTACCTGTGTACCACGCTATGCATGCAAGCAGAAGATGCTGTGTATCTTTCCATATAAAATACACAAGTTTCTTAGATTTTTAGTTTTTAGCTGACAACTTCCCTTTCAATTTTCAACTTATCTTCTTACAGCAGCAAAGTTACCAGCCTGAAGAACCCATACATTTCTCATGTTGTTAATCCCCCTTAGGTTTTTCTGGCTTTCTGTCCTTTCACTCCGTCCTTGTTGGGGTTCTGCACTGGGTTTTCTAATTCCTTGAGTTGTGATTCATGCACAGAAAAGGAAAATAGAGAAATTAGGAGGGATTCATTGGATTGTACTACATGAGTATTCATTAAATGTTACTGGGTATGGCTGCCTTGTACATTCAAGAATCCTGATTTCCTACCACAACAAAACAAAGTTAAGTGAGGTCACAAAAGTGAGATTTAGCAGAGCTCAGCATTTCCTGCTCGTGTTCACTTCAGCTGAAATTATGATAAGGTAACATCTCCAAGAATGCTCACTTGTTTTTTTCAAGCTGACCATCCCAAATGACTCCTGTGTGATGTGACTGTTGTTAAACTTCTATCCTGCCAGAGTAATTTCCTGAAGTTTAGAAGAAACAAGCTGCACTGTATTTCCCAGTAATATTATTCTGACTAGTAAAATAAATCGTTTCCTATGTTACATATCTACCTATCATGATAGCAGAGATCTGGGAAGTCAAAGCAGTTACAGTCTATTTTGTATTTGGTGTAAAATGTGATGAGTTAAAAATGAGTAGTGCCCTAAGAATTACAATGAATAAAGAGAATTTTAAATGCTTATAGGTTTTGGGTGTTCTCTTCATGTTACAGCTGGGGTAAAACTATTTTATGATAATAAGGGATTACCCTTAAGGGAAGAAATTTGTCATCCGTGATGCAAGTAGATTAAAGACAATGGAAGACCACATTCTAATTCTAAAAAGTGATAGTAAATGATAATCCACCAAGCAAATTGCCAATCTATACATCTATTAGCTGTCACAGCAACAGACTGTAACAAATTCCATAGAATTATTAAGATTGGAAAGGACCTCCAAGATCATCAAGTCCAAACATTGACCAAACACCACAGCAATGAGTGCCACGTCCAGTTGCTAATTCAGTAACTATTACTTGTGTCTCATTTCCACAACTGCGAGACAAAGGTGATTTTTATCATGTACATTCACAAATAAAAGCAGGGATATACTCAAATTCTTGACCAACACTCAAATGTTCTATGTCTATTTAAAAATGAAATTCAGCAGTCTATCTTCTGGTATTGTATTGACAACAGGTCTCCAATGAGGGAAGAATAATTTGAATTTATAGGGATAACTTGATTAAATTAAAATCTGTACTAAATTTCGGCTTGTAGAAAACACAGAAAAATCTTCAGAGGACACTGAGGAAACTTTTGTTTTCTCTAGAAAGGAAGCTTTAAAACCAATAAATATTTATGCAATATTTGTATTTTACTAGATTCAAACTGTCTTAATTTTCAACAGTTTAATTACTGAACACTGATATTAATACTAATCAGAATAAAACCTGCCAAATCTCTTAATTATCCTGCCCAGATCCTGGGTAGATATATGAATGCATGACCCACTGGAATTCACCTAGTTGAGTAAACTGCTTTAGTTTTCTCTCCCATTTCCCACTGCCTAAGTGCCCACACAGCAAACACAGCAGCACAACAGGAATGGATGAAGAGCAAACATTTGGCTATTGATTTTTGGGTTTGGTCATAATTACGTTTTCCCTTTAAACACAGTCACTCAAAATCAGTTTACTTCCACAACAGATGTTTTATGGAACGTTTTACTGTGATTTCTTAATCAGGAACCAGTCTTAGAATAAATAACCATTCTCCAGGGTTAGTAGCTCAAGATGATTCAGAAGCAGCGTATTCAAATTAATAGATAAAAGGCACAAAGTTAACATAATCTTTAACAATTAGTATCCTACAGAGCATGCTGGTATGTTACCAAAATGGTAGCCAAAGTTTTGTCAAAGGGCCTTTCTTAATCTTACCTAAACTATTTCTAAATTTCTATCACAGTAGGAATCAAGCAAAAGGGGAGGACTTTTTTTCAGAGAGATTGTTGTAGAGAATGTCCAGCCCTACATAAATGACCTATTCTAGACAATTTGCTCCACATGATGGATAAAGAGCCCATATAAAATATTAATTTGGACTCAATACTTAAAGGTTTAAAATTGACATTCAAAAGGAAATGAAAACCAATAGTGTGTGGGTTGAGGATTACCATAGGGCTGAGGAAGGAAAAGGCCCTTGGAAATTAAAGTTGTGTGTTTACAGTAGGATAACCCATGATAAAAAGCATGGCCTATTTTAAGAAACAGCAAGAAGGAAAAAGAAAAGTGGAATACACTGAACACCTGTCTAAATGGCAGTATTTGAAAACCAAATCTCTGTATAACAGAGGCTCAGTTCTTGCAACAACTATAATGGTTAAATCTAAGAGTAATATTAATTGGTGTAATAGAAATCCCAGAAGGAGAAATAAATATTTTTTTCACTGTTTGCATTTGTGGATATACTCCAAAAAGAGAAATTGTTGCTTTATGCAGCTTTTAAAGTTCAGAAATGAAAACTGTTTTGTTTAAATGAAAAGAAAAATAGCATATATTTTTCCAACTCAGATAACAAAGGAAAATTTAAAAATAGTATTAACAATTATTAATATCTTTTTTTTGTTGTTAAATCAGTGATAATTCACCTACAGGATATAGCTCTCTGAGGATCTCAAACCACTTTATAAATATTAATGAATGGTGACAGTCTTATAAAAAATATTACAAGTAGCAATTTTCTATTCTACAGAAGAAGAAATTATGTTACAATCTTTTTTAAACAAGAAGTGGATAGGAAACCTAAAGAAACTCTTATTCCCTTCTCCTGCATTACAAATAAAGTTCCTCCTTTCATGTTTAAAACTGAGTGGTGTTTTGACTCCATACTAAATATCTTGTGTCTGTATCATTCTTAAAAATTATTCTGAAGGAAGAAAAGAATTTCAGAGACACAATTTTTTAAAAACTACATTATAGGTCTTGGAGATAATTGTATTTAGGACTCTTTGCTGGAGATGATGTTGTATTACATTTCATGGTCACTGCTTTAAGGAGGAGTAGGTGGAGAAAATGGAAGGCGGCCTTGGCTACTCAAAGGTTCAGCAAATTTTAGTATGTTCCTGTAACCCATATTTTAAAGACATTATTAAGGACATTATTAAAGACACAGGCATAGAAAATAATGGAACCACCTTGTTTACAGGTCACCTTCATGCAAATTTATATTTCCTTTTTACTGCATTCTCAAATGCTAGTTACATCACACTTCTTTCAGAAATTATGCCTCTCAGATGTAATTTTGGGCCAGTATGTGCTTTTGACAAAGAAATGCAGCTTAGATTGAGCTATTCACAAACCATGATTGTCTGAGCATCTGGGGTTTTATTTTAGCACTTTGGGAGCGAGTACTACTAATCTATAGGGGAAAAAATAGGTATCCATGATCTTAATATGCTTTGAAGAAGTGAATAATACCTTTTTGATTTTTAGCACAATTTCTGTGATCTTCTCTAGCTAAATATATCTAACCATGAAAGTCCATTTTTCCTTTAAACCTTTCACAACACATGCAGTAATTTCAGGCAGTAAGTGCACTAAAACTTTCTGATCAGAAAAAGGATGAAGAAATGTACAAAATCCTGAAAAAGCCCAGTCTGCCATCAGAAAATTTTTGTACTTCCTTCAGGTAAAGCAGAGGTTGGTCGCTCAAAATAATGAAAACTGGAGGTAGGAACATGCATCAGGCCAGGAGACTGGTATGAATGTACATCAGATGGTCTTACACGTCAAGAAATTGAGGCTTATGATCAGGTCACTTGGTTTGATAGGTCTGGATATGAAAGATCGGAATTTTTTGGAAGATGGAGAGAGAACAGAAAGCTGGAGCGTGAAGTGTTTGTACCAGCTTACTCTTGGGATGCCAAAATTCCAAGTTAGGTGCCTGCAACTACTTATACATGCTCATCTTTTCAAGACCAGAAAGGACCGTTAATAAAAGTTCCTGTTTCTCTTGGAATACTTCAAACCAGAGAATTAAACACTGTTATTATTACTGTGATTTTAAAAGAAAAAACAGCAGAGTAAGGTAATGAAATTCCATTTAATTGCAGTGGAAAGCAGAAGCCAAATCCATTCACTCAGTAGTTATCTAAGGATTGTCTGGTCTCTAAAAAAGCCAGAGAAAAACAACAAAGAACCGGGCCAGGAAGCTACAATGAGCGGAGTGGGCTGGAGCACCTTATGCACTCAGGTGAGTTTTTCGGGTCTCCAGCAGATACCTACAAACACAAACCTGCACAGAGCAGGCTGTGACGGAGTTGTAACGAGAGGGTTGCCATGGTTCCTGAGGATTCAGCCAGGAAAGACCAGCAGCGTGGAGGGGTCTGAGGAAGAGCTGAGATGCTGCTGCAGAGAAGTGCTGGGCGGAGGAGCTGGGCTGGCACAGCCTCAGCTGCTCTGCCTCCAGGCACTGGGCTCTGGAATGAACCGTCCAGACAAGTGCATGTAGATTTTCTCTCAGAAAAATGCATTTCCTCACTCAGAATGCAAGTCTGGGGGTAAAATCAAAGTCACGTAAAACTGGAGATTTGTTTCTTAAGAGCTTAGATGTGCACTAAGGCTACTGAATACAACAGCTTTCCCAAACACAATACTCTTCTTTGTAGCTCAGGTTTATTTTCTTAAAGAAAGACTCTGCTGTGCAAAAAGGGGAACCCTTCTCATCAAGGTCGTGACTCAGGCAGACTTGCTTCTTGTTGAACTGCCAGTATTGCCAAGGAGTCCAAGTTCTGTCCTCACATAAGCTGCCAGACTTTTTCAGGTAACTCCAGTAACCAACACTCACAATATCATCATACCAATTGCCAGAAAACTTCGTTCTTGTCAGCTCAGCCATCAGCAGGTGGTAACTCACTGCCATGCACAATTATATTTCAGTGGTAATAACGATATGGCTCAGGAGAGAAGGTAAATGGCACGAGAGTTAAAAACTCTAAAAGTTTGGAGTCTGATTAGGGCATGTGCAGAGCCCATGTTTCCAAAGACAATCAGTTAGCAGTAGTACACCAGTAAATTGCCCAAGCTGTTATAAATGACACACATGATGAAATAAATTCCTACTTTTTTCTTAATTTTAACCAAGGACTTACATTAAACTCCTTTCTACCATTCTTCGTATGCTGTTCTTAAACAAATTGCTAGAAACTAACATCAAAGAAGAACAAATGAAAAAGGGAAGTGAAAAAAAACGAAGCTTATTCATAATTTTCTCTTAGGAAAAAATCCCTACAACCAACAAAACCAACAACAAAGAAAAACAAACAAAAAATCAAACACCCCAAACAAACAAACAAAAAACAAATCCCAAGGAAAAAAAGTAGCCAGTTGATATATTCTGTACCATCATGAAAGCTAAGAAGAGTAATTTCCTCAAGTATTTTTATGAGTCAGAAGAAAATTTATCCTTTTAGCCTGCATAGCTGAGCACTGTCATGGGACATGAGAAAAGCCAGAGGCAAACCCATCACAAAATAAACACAAACCCAAAACCAACACCACTCCCCCCCCAAAATCCTCGCAGCCTGTAAAAACAACTTACAAACACAAATTATGTTTTTTGCCTCACAATGAACAGGGTCAGCACAAAATATATTGTGTAAAACCTGTCCCTGATAGAATTACTGATTTGTTTTTTCTTGCCTCAAAAATGTGAATAAAAATAATAGGAGAGGAAGTAAAAAAGAATCTGTGTAAGAGTTTAGGGCCACAAATAATGCATTAATATGGCCAATTCTCTACCAGCTTTGTTTTCCTAATAAGCTGTTTGACTCATAAAGTAGTACCATGAAGAAGCGAAAGAAAGAACAAAAGAAAAACGTTAATAAGTCTCTGAATTTTAACTTTCATCCACCCAAGTTCACTAATTCTGGTGCTCCTTCCAATAAAACGTACTGTGATATCTGCAGTGTTCCATTGCCTTTGTACTGGTCCCTTTGAGAACTTCAACAGCTCTCATTAGCAGTTAATACACTTTAAAGACAGAAGAAACCATTATTAACATGCAGACAGAAGGCCAAAGAATACTGTCTGTGGTGATCTCCGAAGAGAATAATGATTTATATTTACATGAGTTACATGTGACTTAACAACAACAGGCAGAAAATAAAAAATAGCTGAGCTAGATGTTACTAACTTAAGAGTTCTAGGCAAAAATCAAAAAACTCAGATTGTTGGGGCTTTTTTCCTATTGGCACTTGTGAATTGGAAATGACACAAAAATAACTGATATTGCAGAGACTGGTCACTAGCTCCTTCAGGATAGATTTTTTTTTTTCTTTTGCTTGAGTATAATTTCAAGTATTCATTTAAAGGCACTAAGCACAACTTGATTTCAGGTAGGAATCCACTTCATCCATTTTTACTAATCTCTAAAAAGTCTTTTCAATTTTATGCATTCCTGGTCCATGTACACTTCAGAAATAGGACACTATTATAAGAAATCCTTTCCTGGTCAGAATTAGGAGTGTGTGAAAAATTGCTCTGAAGCAGATGGTTATCTGTGAAGGGGTAAAGGAAAAAACGTTTGCATCTTCTACATATAGATTATTTCACTTAAATTACCTTTATTTATATTATAAATGAACCTATAATTCTTTTAAAAGTAATAAGTTCATAAATTAAATACAATTCCTGCTCTGACTGACTGGAGGAATAAAAACATTTTTCTTAAATAGTCCCCATTCCCTGAAAATTATGTTTTATCTTCTCATGGGCTGAGGGATTTGCAAAAGCAGCCTGTGAGATATCTGGACTAGTGGAGTGCTGATCAGCCTGGCAGATGGCTCCTTTGGGCCACTGTTTTTAGATGGTTTGATCATTAGCTGGGATTGAGCCGTTGGAAGAAGTCCAGAGGGGAGGCACTGAGCTGATCACCCGGCTGGAACACCCCACCTATGGAGACAGGCCAGGCTGGGCTGGGTCAGCCTGCAGAAGAAAAGGCTCCAGGGAGACCTTAGAGGCCCTTCCAGAACCAACAGGGGCTCCAGGAAAGCTGGAGAGAGACTTTTCATAAGGGCATGGAGTGACAGAAAGAAGGGGGAAAGGCCTTAAGCTGGAGGAGAGGAGGTTTAGATTAGATATTGGGAAGAAATTCATTACTATAAGGGTGGTGAGGCAGCGGAACAGGTTGCCCACAGAACCTGTGGCTGCCCCATCCCTGGAATTGTTCAAAGCCAGGCTGGATGGGGTTCTGAGCAACCTGGTCTAGTGGAAGGTGTCCCTTCCCACGGCACACAGGTTGGAACTAGATGATATATAAGGTGCCTTCCAATCCAAAACATTCAGTGATTGCCATTTTTACCTCTTATGGACTCAGGCCTGCACATTTGGAAAGTCTCTTTCTTTGTATCTCACCTGGCATGCTTTATGAGAAAAACATGAACATTATATGTGTTTCATAAAGTGATGCAACACCTCAAGTACATGCCAAGTGCTGCTGCATAATAACTGTGACATATATGTGTGCCCGAATGTAAGGACATAAAAAATAAAAAGTCCTGTATACAAGTACAGACACATCTGTGGGCACCACAGAGGAGTCACACAATCTTTCTTACAAGACTGTTTTCTAGGACTGATCTAATTAAGGATAACATTGCACATACAGTGATTACTCTACAGAAAGTAATTAGAGTGTTTAGAGAACTTTCTGTCTTAGCACTTAGAAAAGTTTCTCATCTCTTCTTTTACAAACCACCCTGACACAACACACACAAAAAAAATGTTATGAAATCAGCCCTAATTTTTCTCAATATAGAAACAATACAGACTGGCATTCCTTGAAAAAGTCTCCACCTACACAGGTTTCATGGAAGATGTTTTCCAAAACCAGTGCAGTCTGTTGCTATGCACAGTATTTAGCTGACTGTATTTAGCATCAGGCCCCGGTGACACTGCTGTTCAGAAGATTATGACATTTAGGCTCAATTTTCTTGCTGATTAGTAAAGCCACTTTTTTTTTTTTAAAATATATTTTCTTATGTTTCCTTGTTGTTTGATAAATGTTGATACTCTCAGACTCTCAGGCCCTGATGTGGCAAACATATCCACACGACTGCAATTAACTGAGGTGAAACAAACTGGACCACTTACTGAGAAAAATATTCATGTACTTACAAACTTGATGAGTACTTCAGCTAAAGAAAATTGCATCCATTTTAGGCAACAGCATTACTTCAGTAACACCTTTGATGCCCAAAATCTACTTGAGGACACACTTGGTAACACATCTCGTGGTTTCCTACAGTTTCTCGGACTGTTTATCATAGGTCTGGAACCTGGGTGCTGCATTTTAGTTTCACAGTCTCATACATAATCCTCACATATAAATGAAAGGTATATAAAGGTGATCAGTTTGTGAATGGATATGAACAAGTATGTTTTTCTCTTTGGAAACATTATTTTCCCATGTGACCTGGCTTCTCTGAAAATACCAACCAAAAATCAAATAAGACAAAAAGAAAGATTAGATTAAAATGGAAACAAAATATAGCTGAATTTTTATAGAGGTTTAAAAGATTATTTTATAAGAAAGTAGTGCTATTGTTACTATTTCCTGCATAGAACATCAGCCAGTATCAAGGGAAATTGTCAAGGGAATCATGATGATATCTATAACAGTTTAATTTTCTAGGTAAATGTAGAAGGTCTATTTCTGTGATGCATCACTACAACCAAGCAAAAAAAAAATTTAAAATTAAAAAAAAATAAATTACAAAATGTCAGAATATTCCCAGAGGCCTGAAATGTGAGAACTGCAAAATCAACAAACTTTTGTGTAAGATAAATCAAGTAAATTAATGTGGGACATCTGTAGCTGCAAACACTGTATTGGGAATGGCATGAAGTCTATCTGACTGCAGCTACTCTCAAGACCTGCTTTTAGACAGAGAGTAAATCAGTAATATTTTGGGTCACATTTTAACTTAAATGCCCCAAATATTCTCACAAAATTCAGTTCCACCTTTAGCAGAAGCCAAATCAGTGTCCTGCCCTGTGGCCAGTGTTAGATTTGCACTGTGGTTTTGCCCTGATGAGAAGAACTTGCCCTTCGAGGTTGATCAGAAACTTGAATACCTGTTTTGATTCAAAATCCTCTGCGAAATCTCACTTTATAATGAATATAATGTCAAAAAATGTCAACTGTAACTTGTCTCCTCTATAAATGATTTTTTGGAACAAGCTGTGTTTGCACTGCAGTTCAGCAGTTCACAGCTATCTCCAGCAGCACTTTGTAACTCCACTTTGAGGAGGCTGGAGTCCCATAGGGAACCATTCTTTCTTCCAGTATATTTGACATGTTCTGCTGTTAGTGCTCATTACGGTCATTATGAGTTATTACGGCTCATTATGCTGTTAGGCAGATGACACCTAGATTTACTGAACTAATGGCAGTGGGGGTGGAAGAAGCTTTCTTAGATACATGAGTGATCAAAAAGGAGAGCTAGAAGTCTTTGAGATGAGAGGAAGAAAAAGAGGTATTGAGAGAAACACCACTTTCCAACCCAAAACAGTGACATCAAACCACCTATACATGGCCCTGTTACATTCATCTCCCTCTGTTTGTTTCTCTGCCAAGCTCTCATATATCTCAACTGCCAGAAACAACAATGTATCTAAGCTAATTAGAAGAATAATTCCAATATTACTGTTTTATTTCCTCTGTTTCATCCCTCATGCAACGGCACATTTCACTTTGACTACTTACTTCACTGATACAATTTCAGATAGCCTCATACATTACATTTTAATTATTCTCTAAAACAAAAATAGATATATTGGCACAGGCCATTTCTGAAAATATTATCAAAACCTGTACAGCAACAGGACTCTCTGGAAAAAAACTACTCAATTGCAAGTTTGCTTTTTCCATTGTCCATTCTACAAATTTAGAATCTGAAAAGAAGTGGCAAACTTACAACAAAGTGACCAATAGTTTAAACTGCTTCAATAAATTACCAACAGCCTTTTTTTTTTCAACCACCATTATTTATTTTTTAAAGACTTTGATGAGTTATTCCGGAGAGGTGGGATAGCTGTTATATTTGATTTATTTTCCCTGGAAATTAGGCTTATTTCACTTGAAATCAGATTTTTTTCATGTGAACAAGAGATTAAACATAGCTTCCAGAAAAATAAACGCATTGTAATGCCAAATCTTTGGTCTCTCTTCTGTTACTACTCCAAATGTAAGGATAGAGCGTACTCTGGCTTTCAGACCAACACAGGTCCTTTATTACCTTCCCTGTGTGTCACACAATTCAACACAGCACTCGAGCTCCTTGACAAGAAACCCTGGAACAGAGTCTCTCAGGGTGTACAGAACTGCAATAGCTTTAGGTATTATGCACTCGCTGGAGTAAAGTGCCTTGTATAAGCTGGAGGATCAAGGGAGAGGAAATGCCATCGCTACCTGCTATTTGGTGTAGAACAAGAGAGAAGCAAGTAATAATCATTCCCCTCCTGGGTTCCACTGAGCTGAGCACAGTCAGACAGCCAGGCCAATGCTCACTGGCTGAGAGACAAAACAAACGCCGTCAAGATGACAGTGTGGCATGAGGGATGTGTTATCTCAATCTCCCCATTGCATCCCCAAAACCAAATATTTGGACTGTACACGGCAACAGTATTGAAAGTCTCACCATCAATGTCTCTGCAGATGAATCAAAGAGAAAGTCATTAATGAATTAGTCAGGTATAATTAACAAACAGACAAATAACATGTACTGTGTAATCCAGGGTAGATTTAACAGTCTGGGTACTTTCAGTGTTCTCCTCTCCTGAGACACAACTGTAAAGGCACTAAAAATCTTTTCAGATAAATCAAGCCATGAAGTCATACCACAGCACTGTGATACACTGGGCCAGCTCACACTTACGGCATGTCAGTTCTCTTCTTCTAGCCAAATTTTCAGTGGTGGAAATCTCAGGGGAGAAAAAAAAAAGATGATGGAATAAATAGGCACATCCTTCAACCTCTAACAGATTGAAATTGAGTTGTTCTGTCAGGAACAACAGCTTGTATCTACTTTAGGTTGATATCATTGTGACAGGAGCAACGTAACACTTAAATAAATATAAGTTCTGACTTATTTCCTAATCACTGATGAAGGAATTATCTGAACAGCTTTTTGTTCATGACTAACCACTGCCTGATGGCTAATCCTGCACCAATAAAGTGCTCTCCTTATGACCAAGAATTATATTGCCAGATGTCATGAATGCAGTGGACAATTACATCACATTATAAATACAGGGCTTGATCCAACACAATTAAAATTAATGAGTTTTTTATGGCCTGAGATTTGCTAGAATCAAGGACATAATTAAAAGATATGGTCACACTTTTAAGCACAATCTATGCATTTGTGAGATTCCTTTTCATAGTAGGTGATAATCTTGTGACTACCTTGTACATAAAAAGGTCACTATGTGTGCACTTTTTGTTGAAATAAAAGTAGTTTTCAATGGTTGGATTTTGTTTGTTTAAAAACAGCCAATTTTTATTATTGTGATCCAGTAAAATGGTACAAAGGCTTTAATAAGATAATCAAGAAAAATGTGTATCTGTAGAATTACTAATATTTATTTTACAATTGAAATGTAAAACAAATATGCTCAAGTGGAAGTCACACTTTTTTCTGACTAAAATTCCAAGAGGAAAAAAGTATTTATTTTTCCCATTTTCCTAAGAGCAAACCTTCACAAATTTATTTACTGTATTTCCCAAGATTCATATTCTATCAAAACCTATCCTATGTTAATTTTATGTAAGCAATCTAACAGCAACCAGTAGAACTCCTTGTATTTATAGTTAATCAGGAACAACAGAAATCATAAGTGGTATGAACCCCCCAAAACCACTTTAGCAACAAAGACCAGGCATGCCAAAAGAAAGGAAACATCAAACTCATGGGGTTTTTGTAAGCAACTGGATTTTCTGGTATATTCTTTCTACTCCTGAGAGAGCCTTCCTTCTCCCTCAAACTGTCCTCTTCTTCAGACTGATGTGAAACTACGGAGCAATGTGCAAATCACAGAATCGTTAAGGTTGGAAAACACCTCCAAGATCATCAGGGCCCAACCATTCCCCCAGCACTGCCCTCTTCACCACTCAACCATATTCCCAAGTGAGAAATCTCAGTGTCTTTTTGAACACTTCCAGGGACAGTGGTGGCACAGCTTCAGACCTGAGAGCACAGTTAATTGTGTTTGGAAAGCAAAAGTGAAGCCAAGCAGCTTAAAAAGAAGTAGACGTCCCTCTGAAGAGATGAATGAATAGGAGAAAATAGAAATTGGGATTGTTCTGTGCAGGGCGAGGAGTAGGACTTTGATGATCCTTGTGGGTCCCTTCCAACTCATGATATTCCATGATTCTATGAAATCACAGTACAGGAGAACAGTTGGGTGTAGTAGGAAATGTAATCTTGTCTACCTGAAATCAAAACAACACTGATTTTTTTTCTTTTTTAAGATACCACATAACCTATAATTTCATTTCTGGTTTTAAGTAATTCCGTATATTATTAGTATTTTTGAAATCTCAAACATTGCTCAGTATTTGCTATAAATCCATTTCTATAGTGATATTTGTTAAAGATCATAGAACTTCAAAGAAGAACTTTAATTAAAACATGTTTAATGTTGCTTTAATTGCTAAAACACCTTCATTCTCCCTTTTCTTCGTTTAGTGCCACAGAATGTTTGCTAGCATGGCATAGAATAAGGAATTGTGAACTTTATAGTGCAGCGAACAAGTGATTGTTTGTCCTACTGAGTGTTAGTTCTGACCCAGGTAGCAGTGTTTTATAGTCTGAAGATCAAAGTGCAGCTTACCCATCAAAATCACATTCCAGCTTTGTTTATTACTCTCTTAACCTTTCATCTGTGCTTTGCACAGCACTGAAAAATACATTTATAAAAAATGTTCAGAAAGCCCTGTTTCGGTGAGTCATCTTTAGTTCTTGGCTTATCATACCATAACAAGCTCTTTACTTCAAAATTCTTTCAGCATTAAAACTTCTACGATATTCCTTCCAAAAAATGAGTGCCCTAATATACAAAATACATTTTCAGCTTTCAGAGAAAAAGTACTTCAACTTGTTTGGTTCACCTTAGAGATAATGATATTAAAGAGTCGGTAATAGTGAAAACATTTAATAAAATAAGGTTTATGACTAGCATTGGGTTATCTCTTTTGGCATGCTTTTAAAACTATCATTTTTTTAGGAGGATTTTTTTTTAAGAAGATGCAGTAAATAATATCAGATGTATGTAAACACTCTCAAGGGAAAACAAAACAAACACATTTATCGGTTGCCTTCCTACAGAGAAATCCCCAAAGATGTCTTTAAAACAGACTCCTAGATTTTGCAAGTTGTTAAGCACAGGACATTTATCCTGCTTTTTGCAACTGCTTCATTCCAAAACATTTCACTACTTGGATTTACTGAGAAGCCGCTTTTAAAAGTAATTTCAATCTGCCTTATTCATGTCAATTGCAGAGAGCCATTAGTTGTAATTGGCAATTAGTTTTTTTCCTTTTTTGCTGCTTTTAGTATGATCAGCTTCCAAAAAATAAGGTTTCAGAATTTCACTGATGTACCCTAAGTCATGTATTCACCTGTAGACTGGTCAGTTTATAGTTAAGAAATTGGTCTTCATCAACATGTGATTTTTCAAACATGAATCAAAAGATGTGAAAAAAATACGTGCTCAGGAATTGCCGAATTGTGGGGAAGAGGAAGAGTGAGATGAGTGGCAGCACAGAGGAAATACCCTGGCATGACAGAAACAAAAGAAAGAAAAAAAGGGGGATGCCAGATAGCTCAGTGACTGGAGGCTGAACCTAAATAACTGGTACCAAACTAAAACCAGCCAACATTTCGTGGGTTTAGACTCAGTTTACACTGGACCTTTTCCTAAGAGGAAAAACAGGCAAAGAAAGGAGAGAAAAGGTAGTTTTCTATTCCTTATAACTCACAGGCAATCTTTAGGATTTCTTAAAATCAGGAGCTCCTTTCCCAAAATCCCAAATTCCAGCTGAAAAAGCTGCAGCATAAGACTTCAACATGTGACCATGAGATTCTCGCCCACCTCCACCCCCCATTTAATTTCTGGGTGATACTACAATAAGGGCAGGGTTTACCAAAAGACCTTGAAAGGTTCAAGTGTGAAAAAGGTTCTGTATCTCCGCTCTGGGCATAAGCCGCCCTTAAGTTTTTGGGAGAAAGATCATTCTCTCCCACTGCCAGACTGCCAAAACAGAGCTGGTTTACTCCACTGGGATGGTACCATAACTAATCCTGTCTGTGCCAGTGAGCCACAGTCTGAAATCACAGCACATGAAAGTAGATGATATATCTACTCGTGTCAAAAAACAAAGGCAGCAGTGTGGTTATTGCTTCGCAGAAAAGCATTTTTTTTTTGCCTAAGACAACTATAATGGTCTCGTTCATTGTCACAAGAGCCTAGCCTATGCAGAGACAAGGTTTACAAAGGCAATTAGGAGTTAAAAGATCAGGTACATATACAGAGAATAGTTCATCTGCTCACTCATAGTACTCCCACTGCTCTGCTTTAAGGTCACAGAATCACAGCTTTGAGGCATCAGGGACCTCTGGAAACTGTTTAGTTCACCACCTCGCCTGCTAAACCAGGGTCAGCTACAACCAGTTTCTCAGGTCTGTGTCCAGGCAGGGTTTGAATATCTCCATGCACTGGAGACTCCCCAACCTCTCTGGGCAACCTGATCCAACATCCAACCACCCTCAGGATAAACAAGATTTTTATTTCTGGAATTTTCTCTATTATTGGTGCCCATTGCCACTTGTCCTTTTGCTAGAGGCTACTAAGAAGAGTCTGAGTTTGGTTTTTTAAATCTTCCTCGTTCTATATAAACTCAAATTGAAGCGAGTGAAAGCCAGACACCTTCCTATGCTTTAGTTTCCTTTGACTTTTTGCATATTGCTTGCTTGGCAGGGAGAAGTTAAGAACCACGTTCTGAATATGTTTCTGCTGGGTTCTGCAGCTTTGCAGGATGACTTTAACAAGTAACTATTAGCACACATTGATCGTCACAAGTAATTTTGTTTCTTTCAGTGAGATTGATTATCTTTACCTAAATCATGCAGATCTCCCTGGAGGAAACTACAGAGAATGTGATAGAAAAAGCTTTTAAAGGACTCAAAAGTTTTAGCAGAAAAAGACTGACTAAGCGCTTGTGTAAATGAAAAGCACAGTCTCATGACAAAAGCTCTCATCTGTACAGTCAGACAAAGGAACTTATCTATTTCCATCATCCCAATGCCAGCATTCAATCATTAATGGGAAATAAACCTACCTGGGCTCATTTTTCAAAATTATTTTGTTGGAGTGTTGTAAGGGAATCATACAAAAGCAGTGCAGGACCCTCATTCTATGAGTGCAATATCCAAAACTTGTCCAGAGTCATTCTGGAACACCAGGAAGACTTCAAGAGTGGGGATCCACGAAGGTGCTTGCAAGAATGGGAATAACAGAGAAAAATAAATACATAGACCCAGTTTTCTCTAATGCTCTAGGCAGCAGAAACAGAACCTACACCTCTTTCAGAGACAACGATGCAAAATGTTGTTGCTGTTTCTTGGGCACAAAACACGGTATTTCCTATTTGTGGTTGGTCCTAGTGAAAATGGGTTCAGGTTCTGGCAAAGTTGATGGCTTCCTAGTGACAGCTGCTTGCAGCCTGCTTGCAAGAGGACCTGATAGCCTGGAACTGGATGTGGTTGCAAGACAACATTGTCTCCAAGAGGAGGGCTTTTTCCCATGTTTTTGAGATTACTCAGATTTCTTCTAACCCTCAGCTGCATCTTCAATGCACTACAGCCAAGCAGTGCTATTTTTTTTCATATTTTCTATGTCTCAAGAAAAAAACAGGTTAAAACTGAACATTTATTCTTCATAATACTTTTTCAATATTATCAGTTCCACTACACCTACTGAATATACTCCTGTTTGTAAATTTGTTTGTACACGATACTTTCAAAAGAAACTTTTCAACAAAAAACATCAGCTGGATTTGAACCAGAGATCAAAACACTACCTATTAAATATTTATAAAAAGAAAACAGCCAAAAAAACTACAGAGAACTTCCAAAGGATGGAAAAGCAACATTATGTGCTTATGAAGGGGAAAGAAAAGGACATGTGTGCATAGTTTTAAAGCCATTTAAGAATAGAACCTTAAATTTCAAATTGTGATCATCATTTTCATAACTTTTAGCTTAGAAACAACTGCAAAGATGAAATTCAGGCACTACCAGAGATGTCAAATTTTGTGGTTGCTGAAAAATGCAGGTATTTTATCAAAAACACATCTTCAGTTGGAGGTAAGATACATTAGAAAAGATTTCCATTAGCAAGGTCAAGTGAATTCTTTGTTATTAGAAAGAAAATATATGAAATGGTGACTACATTTCCATTTTAAGTTATCTTTAATATAAATTCAAGAACCTAATGAGAATCAAGATCCAAACAATGAGCATCCAAACAGCTATCATTTACAGCAGTAGGAGCAACTCAACAATGAAATGGTTTTTAAGCTCTGAACACACAGGATGTGCAAACCCACGAAGTGCCAGAAGGGAAAATTTTAAATCATAGAATCATAGAATTGTTTGGTTAGAAGGGATCTTAAAGATCATTTAGTTCCATTCCCCCCGACATGTGCAGGGACACCCTCCTCTACACCAGGTTGCTCCAAGCCCTGTCTGACCTGGCCTTGAACAATTCTAGGGATGGGGCAGCCACAGATACTCTGGGCAATCTGTTCTGGTGCCTCAGAGTAAAGAATGTTTTCCTAATATCCAATCTAAAACTACTGTTTTTCAGTTTAAAGCCATTCTCTCTTGCTCTGTCACTCCAGGATTTTGTAGAAGTCCCTCTCCTTAGTTCTTGTTTTCTCACTTCAGTACTGGAAGACCACACAATCAGGTCATTCCAAAGTTTTGTCTTTTCCAAGCTAGACAAACCCAATTCCATCAGCCTTTCCTTGCAGGAGAGGTAAATGATCAGAAAAATATTGGTAAAAAGAAAGTTAATACTCCTTTTAATGTGAACATTTCCCTTGCAGTCCTTTAGCTTTCTTCGTTAAGGACTATATAAAAGCAAAAGGAACATATTTAGAGATTGATTTTTTTTTTCAAGAGGCATGTAATAATAAAGTGAGCAATTATAACAGCATTAGGATGCTCCAGGGTGTATTTTACAGGGTCATTAATATGTTTCATGCGGAGCTGAAAGCACATGGCCTTTGGCCTCGTGCCTCACAGACACACGGGGTGGGCATTAAGGGCTCTGTAAAACACACCCTGTTGTGTCTCCCTGCTCCAGCAAAGCCTCACAGATGAAATGCAAACCCATCTCCAGTGGAGATGCGGGATCTACCCGGAGTTGAAAGCAAAATTTCATCACAGAAGCAAATCAACTAATGTGCAATATATTACACCAACAAGTAGAGATGGAAAGCAATTTTTTTTAGAAGAAATTAATTTATCCGTGTGTTTCCTGTTGAAATCAGTGAGATGATACAAATAAGTGCTTGCCAAGCTCATGGGATATTAGAACCTAAGTAAGGAAAACAGCTTAGGGATATGTTTGCCTTATCTTTTGAATTCTTTGAAATTACATGGTGTTATGCCTCTTCTCTTTTATAGTTTGTACTTCTGTACTGAACACTTCATTCTCCAATATTAAAATAAAAAGCAAAGAATTTTTTCAGCATACCTATAGCAATTTAAGATCCCTCAACCAAAACCCTGGTGAAAGGTGTGGACAAAAGAAACAAATAATAATAAATATTGGAGATTTAATAAAAACAAACATTCAAGACCTGACCAAAAAAATACAGCAAAAATAAATTTTAAACCCAGCAGAACTCTTGAATGTGCAATGAGTCTCCCAGAGAAAGACTGCTCCCCTCATTTTCATTCTAATTCATTAGAATCTTGAAAAAAAAAAAAGTGAAAAATTACTGCAGAATAATGAAAAACACCAGTAAGATTTATTTGTGCCTTGCTACTCAAGCAATAAACCCCCTGAAACACGGAGGACATATTTCAAATACTTAATTAAGATACGTAAGTGATCTTTCTTTTCTCAAAAATACTTTTAGCTTGCAACATATACAAGACAAGATATATTCAAAATAATTTTACACATACATTGGTATCTATTATTTATATTTGCTTGAAGGCAATTTTCATACTTTGCTTAACCAGGGATGTTAACCAATATACATCATTTCCTCTGGCCTTTCATAGGCCTTCATGTAGCACTTTTTCATGTGATAATGTATTCAAACGCAGTTTTTGCCAAAGCGATATTTATTTGCCAGTACATTGTGGGATGTAAGAAATCAGTATATCAGTGTGGTCTTCTATATATTCTCCATTGGAAGGTAATGCAAATTGCTACGTTTTTACTGTAGTATTTTCTATGTTGGCTAAGGCAGGCATTTACACATGGATCACACATTAAATAGAAAAAAAAAATTTAGGACCCTCTCTTGCCAGTACTGCTGCCAAGAGAGTTTTGTTCCTCTAGATCTATTGTTCACATTACTCTTTTGAACCATTAAAAAGTGCTGTTGCAACCTTAAAATACAGATCTTGTTCAGCTGATTCAAAAATATCATGAGGTACTACATCAAGGAAGTATCGGAATAGTATTTGAGCTAGTACCTATAAATGTAAACTAATTTGCACACCAAAAAACCCATAAAACGAGCAATTTTATGCATTTGAAATGTGTGAAAAATGAGAGCAACATTTGCAATGGAAATCCCTGTCAAGTTATCTATTTCTTCCAAAGCCCCACAGTACACAGAAGTGCTTAATTTAAGCTTCAGAGAACTATTTTAATATATGTAATTAAATGCAGTGAATTGGGAATTTAGAAGTATGCTATCCACTTGTCCTGCTACTTCTGTCACAAATGTTAAAAGAATCTTCATTCACCTCTTTTTTCTGGGCATGAATTACAGCAGCACAAAACTGAAAAGTGCAGAGTGCCCGACCCACCCAGACTGGGCACAGACCTCAACAAGAGGCTGAGCTGCAGAGTATTTCTTAATGTCTTCCTGCTTTGGTTGGAAAGCACAATGCTGGAAACTCAGAGGATTATTTCTGTGTTGGAATGTTCTGCAGTGACATACAGATTGCATAAAAATCCTAATTTATCCCCACGTCTTGCCTTATAGTCAGACAGATCCTTTCCCGGGAAGTTTGGCTTTCCGGCAAAGGCAGAGGAGCCTAAATTCAGTTTGTTTCTAAGGAAGGGGCCAAATCCGGCTTCCTGACAAATCTCCCATCATCAGCCAGCCAAAGGCTTAGGATAGTGCACAGTACAGAATACAGGTTATTACTGTATAGCTGAAACATCAGTAACACTGCAGGTTTTGCATGGGGAACGGTGATGTTGCAAAAGTAATTTGGTGAGATATTACTTAGAGGAAAGTGAAGGTTAGTTACACAGAGCTAGGTGATAAAAATTACAAATAACTTCAGGTAGGATAATAGGGTCGAAGATTTTGATGATTTTTTTTTTTTTCTGAGGCAGTAAGGTATATATAACTTGTCTTCACTGAACATTTTTCCTTTCCTATTTTGCAAATATTATCATGCTGAGGTTTATTATGCTGTCGAAGATAAATCTGCTATTTGGAAAAACTGGAATGCTTTTATTATATGATTAAATATTGATGAAGGAAATTTGTCTTTAAACAAAGTAATTTTTCTTGGCAGAAAAGACACAAACTGCTCTCGTGCCAAAATTATTAGTTTAAAAGTTTGTTATTTGCTATTTTTCTGTTTACCAAAAAAGAAGTCTAGTGACAAATGTTAGAATCAACCTGTTATTTAAAATGTACCTGTACCAAGACAGAAACCTATTCAACGGCAAATAAAATGATGTCTTTGTGCCCTAAAAAATAGAGAAGCTGGTGCGTGTATGCATCTATCCAAGCAGGTGGATAATGTCAATTTGCTGTGCTAGAAAAAGCTCAGATAGAAAAGAAATGGTTCATTTTAAAAGTGCACTATATATTCAGGGTTCCCATTTCATAAATATCTTGCCTGCTGTGCACTGCAGTTGACCCTTTAAACATCTCCAGTCAATAACCTATTGTTTACCACCGGTCCATTTTGTCATTTTGATGGTACAGATTCAAGTGTGGCAATCTTCCTTTCTCTGCTTCACTGCATACCCCACTCCTTTTGGCTGGCACAAGCTCACAAAAAAAACCAACCCACACTAAAATGTCATTAATTACAGCAGGTCTGAGATTTGAATACTAATTCTATTAATGGACCTATGAAATTAGGACACTGAAAAATCTAGATGAGCTGTGCTTGGGTCTCCTGCAAACTGGGCTGCCCTGAGGTTACCTGCTATATTAAATAAGAATTGTCTAACACATTTTTAGAATTCTAAGTATGTGTAAATCAGACCTTGTGAAGTACAGCACCAGGGGGAATAGATAACTGCAGTACTCTGTCTTAACTTCTTCCATTTATCTAGAATCAAATTCATTTGGAGGGTTTTATACCACGAAACACTGATGCCCGAGGCTGAGGTGGGATCAGATCAGGCCTTGTGGACACTCTCCCTTCTGCGCAATCCCAAAATATTAAAATTTCATTTATAAGCAACTTCATATTCATATATCTAAAGGAGGACTGTTATGAGGCTGCCAGGGGTCCTTAAAAGTATTTATTGATTAACATTCTCTGCATGCTCTTCCAATTCAGAAAACTTGAATGATTTTTGACTGCACATTTTGATGTGTTTTGCTATTAATTTCCCATCTTCACTTTCAATGTAATGTACTTTTAATTAGGCAATAATATATAATCTTCTGCTCATCTATCATTTTTACTCAAACATGTTAGGAAATGGATAATAGAAAAAAGGCTCATCAGAGACCCTTTGGAGGTGCAGCAAAGCTGGAATAAAATGCCATCTCCTGACAGTACCTTTAAGGTTTCATAAAAAGATAATGGATGTGCTTGTCACCAAAGCTAATGATCAAACATTTTCCCAGTTTTACTGGATATTAAATTTTGAACTATAAAAGAAAACCCCACAGTCTAACCAATGTAGGAAAAAGAATCTTTGTACATTTTTTATCTCCTTTGATATCTAACTAACATAAACCTTCTTATTGCACTGTTACTTTCACTGAATAGTCACTATGCCATGAGATGCTTCCTTTTACTGAAGTGAAAAGGCTTATTTTCAGAAGCAAAGACAATCTCCAGGTTGCAGAATAAGAATATGACAGGTTATATATTCAAAAATACTTAAGCAATACAGGACACTAATTCAACACAATATCTTTATGAAGTTGACCAGAGCTTTTAATCTGACATGAAGCAATTTTTGAAAGGGTTTTATTTAAATTTTATATATTATTTTGGATCATATTTGAAAGGTATCCTCGCTGTTTAATACTGTCAGCAGTACTACCATGCTGTCAAAATGAGGAGAGCAAGGCAGAAAAAAACTCATTCAAACTATGTGATGGAAAAAATACAAAGTAAATAATTAGCAAAACTGGAATCAATCAGTTTCATCAATTAGATTAACAGTGAAACAAACGGATCTAATTTGAAAGCAATAGGACAAATTACGGTATTTTATTCTATTTAAAAAGAGAAAAGTATCAAAACAAAACAAGACAGTACCTTCTAGTCAATCCCAATAAAATTAGGCTCTTGAAATAGTTGTTCTGAAGTAGTTTTCATTATAATATACTCTCCTCTCTGTGACCTACAAATGGCCAACTGATAATTCTTCATCCCATGAAAAGCTTCACCAGGCTACAATTCTGGAATTACTACAGTAAGGGGAACAAACCCACGTGCATGAACTTGCTCATACAGGAAAGGTTGTGCTTTATTTTTTTGCCTGTTGGGAATGTGCAACGTCTTGCTGAGAGCAAGATGGGTAATGGCAGAAATGCTGGGCTTGGCACAGACTGCCCAGCACTCACTGCAGGGCTGTAGCCCCACATTTCACACACCTCTTTAGCCTATAAGAAATTGCTGGTTGGCATGATCCTGCATAGCAGCAATATGTATTTTCAAACCTAATGTATTTTCCTAATATCTTCAGACACGCAGCAACAAAACATTTTAAGGCATAGTAAGACTTGTCCTCTGTCACTTTGTTATCCAGAAAGCTCTAACAGTCACTAAAAAAGTAGGAAAGGGCTTTTGTGAGAGTACTTTTGCTTTGTTCTGTTTTCTTTCACAATTCTCTATTTTATTTGACATGAATGTTGCAGTCCAGCTCGGTCAAGTCACACAACACACTACTGAAAAACTGAGTGTTGAGCTGTAAAACACAACAGATTTCTTCTAAGAACACCTCTGTGCATGAGTAGCAAGTCCCTTTCCAGTACCCTTGTTCCTCATCGCATCACTTGAAACTATGGCCAACTAGGCTCTGTCACAGAGGGAAAGCCCCAGTGATTTCAGTGCAGGTTTTTGGGAAATAATGGCCTAAATAAGGACATCAGACCTTTCAAGCAGTCTGCTGCAGTGTCTTTACTTTCAGCATTAAAAGTTCCAGCTGGAAAAAAAAAAGGAAAAGATCAAAGTGCTGGAACACCTGGATGGGGGTTTTCTATTCAGCAATCCCAGTCAATATTCCCCAGCCACGGGGTGACAATACAAACGCAAGGCTGAGTGACAGAATGGTTCTTATACCCTCCTCAAAAGGCAAAATTCCTTACAGTTAAAGAAGACATAACCAAGAAAATCTCACTTATGGGTGTGCTTCCATTTTTACATGAATTTTGGTCTAAAAGTTCGGAATGTTTGCCTTCAGAATGCTGAATAGAAAATACAAAATACAGACAATTTTTCCTTTTTATTTGTTACCACTTTCTAACGCAGACCCTTGAAATCACAATTTACTGTTTCTGTAGGGACAGCCATTGCCTTTTAAAGAGGGAAAAATGGGAAATTTAAAGCAGTGCTCAACCAAGAGATTCCTGTGAGTCACTATTCTATCCCCCAGTTCCAGTCTGTGATCTGCAAAACAATTTTTTTTTCAGTTCTATTAAAGTCCTGTGGTTTAAATATAATCAGGAGCAAAGAGTATAAATTAATAAAATGAAGAAACAAGTTCCCAGCTTGCATAAACCACCTCCCTCCTTTCTCTCCCCTCTTGAAATTAAAAGGGGTAGCAGCCGATGATGACCCAAAGCATTCTCCTTGTCTAAATAAACCTTTCATAAGAAAGAGCACAGAAAACAGCACTGGCAGTATTAAATGTGCCTATCATTACCTTTTACATTTTTAATGACATTTAAATAAAATGTGCCTGCTTTTTACCAGATGGATATATATTGAGTAAACATTTGAAGTCCCAGATGAGTTGAAAGTCTGAACTTGTTTTCATGTCTGCCCTTTCCTAAAAAGAAGCCATAAGAATATATCTACACTTATTCCTGTGCTGTCCTTCAAGGCTGTTAGACTGCTTGTGCAGTATTCCTTGCTAGAGGAGATTGCTTGCACAGGACTTGCACTCAAAGAGAATCTAAAGAAGATATAAATAGTCTGTTTCCAATGGCTTCTTATTCACTCCCCAATTTTCCAGGACAAAGAGTTCTGTTTTCCATCATCTTTATTTAAGGATAGTTTCCAACAGATTTTCATTCTCAGATTTGTTTCAAAGACAAAATTGGGCCAGGGAGCTCACGAGGACTTTGTATAGGTTTTGGTTTTGTTTTTAAAATGTACTTGCTCCATCCTTCTTTAATTTTTATTATTGTTTTTCCTTTACCAAATGGATTACACTTTTAAACATATTCTAAAATTTTATGTATAAGCAAATCTTGCATCTTTATAAAAAGCAGCCCCATTGAGCAGACTAGTCCATAAAAAAAAAAAAGATTTTTCAACTCAGAATAAAGAAAAAAATAATCTGAGTTGCAGCAAAATTCTGCTGAGGATTTAATAGTAATACTGTGAGAAACCTCCTATCACAGGACATCCTTGCTCCCATCACTATTGGTCTGGAAGAAAATGTTGCTATTGCAGCTCTAAACATTTGTTGAATGACAATGATTTATTATTTTATTTATTTAAGAAAAGTCACAATGTGAATCTTGGCGAAACAATGGCAGAACTCTGAGGAGTCACAGAGATTGTCTGTATAAAGACACATATCCACAAAAGACTGATACAAGAAACCCAGACCAACAAGGGCCACACGAAAATGAAAAGATTTTCCCTACATCTTCTCAGGTGAACAATAATTCCTATATTTCTTCTGCCTGTACAGCCAGGCATTTTACGTGGTGGTGAAGTGAAATCCAAGTATCCCACAGTCAGTGGAGCTGGACCTCTCACCTTGTGGGCTGTGGTCAGATAAGGGAAGCTGAGAATTTGTCAGCTATGTTTTTATAAAACCATATCTTATTTAGCGTGACTGCAAAGGGTAACATTCTGCTGTAACAGCGAGGAACAAGAGTTTCAAAACCTCACACATAAAAGCTGATATCTACCATGATTACGGAAAGCCCTACTCTGAGGCTCTCTATAGATTAGGAAATAAAGAGAGGCAGGAAAAATGTAAACTGCTCGAATTTTCTTTTCTCATTGCTGCTGTGTTTCTACACTACCTATTTAATGAGATGTCGTCATTATTTATTTAATACATGACAGATAGGCATTATACCAAATACACTATATAGAATGACTTCTACATCGAGGTAACAGGTGCATTTATTCTACTAAGAAACCCCTGCAAACCTGATACAGGGTTATTTCAGTTAGTTCGAAAGTAATTTCAAATATTCATACCAATCACTGGATTCTGCTGTGAATTTTAGAGGTTTTACTGTAATAGGTCCCACTTAAAATAAAATTAGCTCTCTGCCCCTTGAGGCTCAGTAAAGCCCACGAAGTCCAAAGAATCACAAAAGCATGAACACAAATGAAATCCTCCTAAGCTCAGTGAGATGTTAGCCATGGGTTACCTCAGGGATCAGTTCTAATTTGCAAGTGGAAAAACCATTATCATCAACAGAGATGTATTAATTTTCATCTTTCAGGCAACTAGCCCTCCTAAACACTTCAATTACTAATGACTTAGAAAACAGACTAAATGATGTACAAAACCAAACAGCATTTTCTCATAATAGATATTTTCTTTTATGCTCTCATATATTATAGATAAACATTGTTTGAGACATCAAAGACAAGCACTGGTGTCAAACTGAAATGTTGATTAGAGGCACAGATTACAAATTATTAACTGCTGCACTAATATGTGGCCAGGACTCGAAGTCACCATATAAATCAAAAAAAAAAGAGAAGGAAGAAGAAAAACACACAAAATACCAGAATTTCCTTGCTCAAAGTAGCATATCACAAATGAAACCTTCAATACTAAGGAGATAAATCCAGCAAAAAATAGTTAAGCTCTTTCAGGAAATTATTCAATCCCCTGTATAACACAATAGTAGTAGACAGTTCCAAAATCTGCAGTCAAAATCCACTCCCTTCTCCTGAAATGAGGATGTCAAAATTTTAACAAAAACAAAACTGTTGGAAGAATATTACCCAGATGAGCAAACCGGATCTGATGCATCTGCGGACCGTGCTAATTGGATTTAAAACACCAAGAAACAGAGCGATCATGAACTACAAGGACAAAAGGAAACCAGAGTAGCAGACGTTGCTAATGCCCATGATTTGAAAATAAAGCTGAGTGGTCTTCAGAACCAGCTCTCTGCCTGTCACACCCCCTTGAGATGTTACAGGGAATACCTTCATGCCTATGTAAGTATTCGGAAGGTACTGTACTGATCTTCATAGTATCCCAGAATCCTGTTTCTGTGAGTCCTAGCACGCAGCATTTTGGTAGAATACGCAGAAGAAGAAAACCAACAGTCACATTTTCTCAAGAGGTGGTGAATGTGACTACACTGAGCAAAAAGAAAAGCAATTTTCTTTCCGAAATATAAACCAGAGGGATACCACACATGTCCAGCAACAGCATGAGCATAGTCTACTGAGTGTATTTGAAACAAGCAAAGGTAACTCTTTCATTCTCTAATTCATTCTCTAGTTTGGTCAGGAAAAGAAATACTGGAGATATTTGAATGACACCCATGCTTCTCAAAATCACAATGAAGCTCAAAACAAACAGGTAAAAAGGTGTTTTCATAAAACCATTCATTTTTTTGAAGTCTCAAAACTTAGTCTCTTTCATTCCAACAGAAAATCCTGTTGTCTATGGCTTAACAGTTGGTTTTTTTTTTTAAATAATTTGTCTGTCTATGAAAGAAAGCATCACTTTTACTCATAATTTAAAAAAAAAAAAAAAAAGAACTCACTCTTCTGTCTGGACAGCTCAGCAATGGGAATACCTGTTCCATACCACTGCATGACAGCAGGTTCACTTGCAATGTCTTCACATCTCATCCACAGAACACAAATCTTTTATGTGACAAATAATATTTTAAAATACTTGTTCTTTTGCCTTTTTTTTTTTTTTCCCCAAATACATTCTCGTGTAAAATATGAATTGCATTGCAGACAGCAGGGATTAATGGAAAGCCGAAAGCTTCTTACCAAGTACCCCAAGGCGATAGTTGACTGTGATGACTATCACATTCCCATAACTTGCTAGAACACTGCCATCATATAAATTTCCAGTGCCTTCCATGTAGGACCCTCCATGAATATACACCATCACAGGCTTAGGTCCCCCACTGTCCCGAATGTCTGGAAAAAATATTAAGACACATTTTATCTCAAGAAAGTACCAAAGAAGATACATGCAATATTTTAATTTTTTTTTTTTTTTTTTTAGTGAGGTTATTTTTCTTGAAGTGTTTCTCAAGCAACGTCTTTGACATAAGGAAGTGGCCAGGTGAGCATAAGTGTTTCTTCGTAGTTTGCTCATAACTAAAACTCCTATTTTGGAAACACTCTGGGTCAGCAAGGCATTGAAAATGGTAACACATTTACTCAAATGCAGTGGGACAGTGATCTGAGCTATTCCTGCTGAATTAGATATAAAATGTCTGCTAACATAAGTGTGAGCTCATTTCTGCTGAACACTCCTGAAAGGTCAGTCCCTCTTTCTGTCCTTTCAGCTAAGAGAAATTCAACACATTAAAATAAACAAGATTTCTGCTCATACATAATTGTTGACTGCTTCCAGCCTCGTAAGATCAGTAGTTTGTAAAAGAGGTGTATAAGTCACTGTCTTTGGACAGGTCTGAGGTTTGAGTTCTCTAAAAGTACTTTAAAGATGTTTAACACTCAGATCTTGAATGAATATTATTTATAACATGGGTAACCTGAAGGTTAAGGTTCATAGGTGCTTTTTAATTTCCTAAAGCGTGAAAACTACTGTATATTTGGAAAAAAATAGCTGCCTGGAGCAGTGCTAATAAATAATCAAAATAAGTGTAATGTTCTCAAAGGTGACATCAAATGCAGGGAATAATTTTAAATCTTAGAAGCTCTGCCATTCTCTCCAACAACAAAATTAGATATTGTCGTGCTGTTCTGAGTTTAGATTTAGGTGTGTCACTCCAGCCCCAAATAGTCCTATTTGTAAATTGATGCATCTACTCAGAATAAAATTTTGAATATATGAACACTACTGCTCCTCATGAGGAAAAGTTGTTCCTGAGTATCCATTCAAAACAGTTATAGGCTAATAAAGGTTTTTAAAAGTTGGGGTTTTTTTCTGCTGGACAGGAACTACAACAGCTAATGTGTAAATTTAAACTCACATCTGGATTAAACTGCATCTTCATCTCATTTACTGGGTACCTGGGCCTTTTCCACCACACAAATCATAACATGCTATATAGTCCCTCAAAATCAAGAAAGACAATAGCAAGAGAGCATAGGAGAGTTTCCCAGTGAGGAGCTGTACTGAATATTCTGATTGTCATTTTCTGTCATTATGACAGTATTCAAGTGACTTCCCTGATTGCTGCCTTCAGCCTTTGAAGAAACCTCAGATGTATTGTTTACCCCTTTGATTTGGAGAGATCTTAGTCAAGAAGCTTTCAAGTAAGCTCTCAGCAGAATTGTTTGAGTCGTTTCTAAAGCACTGTAAAGAACAGGTGAGGGCAGTTACACTAAAAGCCCCGCTTTTTGAACTCGCTGAAAAAGATCAGCACAGACATCTCTGTTTATAGAAAGCCGGCTGCTACTATTATTCTGATATTGATTCTAATTTGAAGAAAATGCCCAAACAGTCAAGATCCGAAATTGGATCTTTAATATTGGAAGTACTAGAACAATCATTTATTCAAGACCAAAAGGATGATGAAAGGTTGTGCATGAAACTGTTTTTATTGCTCTCCTCACCTGAGCATTTAGCAAGGGCTTTCCAATGTGCAATTTTCAGACTGCAAAGCTATGGAGATTATTTATCTTCATGGTCCACAGGATGGAATTATGAGCTTCTCAAATTTAAAATCTACACCGAGGAAAAAGTCTTTTCAAATTCATACACTGTTTTTAGTAGGTGGTTTGTTCATAGTCTATGCTGCTTTTTTTTTTGATACAAATATGGAAGCAATAATAAATTATTAATCTGAAATCACTGTGTGACTGTTCCCAGCAGAAATTGTACACAGTTAATTGTATGCTTGATGGTAGCACAGGGGGAGACTGTCTCAGAATTCTTCTTTAATTAAAATGACATAGAATTACAGAGCACCAACTGTGAACAGCAATGAAATGCTGGTAGCACTGGCCTGTTTATCTGGGAAATAATACTGGAATATTTAGAAAAGGATGGGCCTCCGTTATCTGAGAATGGAAGCACACGTTCGTGAATAAAATCTCATATATAAAGAAGTGCTTTCTGTCTATGCCATACTTTTGTTATTTTCTACTAGTAACATTGCTGTAAAGATTACAGATAGATAAAAAAGGCTAATTTTCAGCTCTGCCTCTGTGTCATGTCAGAGCAGATGACACGAGGAATGAGTTTTCCTCATGCTGCTTTGCCAAAGTCATCAGTCTTAAGAGGAATCCCTTCTAGAAAAGAAAAATGGTGCTTCTGTGTGTTCTGGGCAGTCTGGTACTGGAGACATCAGTGAGGTTATGCAGCATTCATGGAGGCTGGTGGGACTCTGGGTTATGATTTACACAAAATCTGTGGAGCTCTTCATGGGAAGAAGAGACATCACTGCATTTTGGTCAGCAGTTTCATATCAGATGCAGCCAGGAATATCTGAAAGGTACAAATATTCAGCTGGGAGAGTGCAGTTTAAGTAGAGATGTTATTAACAGTGGATGTTATTGAATAATAAGATCAGAAGAAGAGAGCAAAAAAAATCAGACTTTAATCAAGAATTGATTCGTATCTTAAAGAGAACAAATATTCCCCCCTGAAAACTCCCATCCTTTCAAATTAAACTGGAGGAAGTGTCAACATTCTGTGAGGAGAAAAATCTGTATTGGTACAAAAACTGCAGAAAGATGCACTTTTCTAAAGTGTTTATTGAAGTTCAGTGTCCAATTCAACAAAGAAAATAACTGATGTTTTGGCACTTATGCCCTTTTCAAAACCTGACCATACATGATTTGATGCACCTTCTATTTTGTCCTAATGCCTGCTATTAGTCCTTTTGGTGCATGTGCTGGAGTGAACTTAGGAAACTGTAGTTACACTTTCTCACACAGATTAATAGCTATCCACGGATTCAGATTAATAGTTATTTGTGGATGCAGCTCATTTTGAGCCTGAAGAATTGGGGTGTAAATGTGGTGTTTCTGCCAAGTGTAGATTTATAGACTGATTTAATTTAGTTGCCTTCTGCACTTTTTTGTTGCTTTTTATTAAGCATTGCTTTAATTAAAAAGCAGACACATTCATATTTTCAAAGACATATGCCAGGATAGTGCTGTTCAAAATCCTTCTCAAATTCAACTCAGTTCTGTTTTTAGTCACACAGAAGATAAGTTTTGAATGCTGTGATTTGTTTGGCTTAAAATTGCTAGTTCATAAAACATCTAAGTAGGTCTTATTGTACAGCAGAGAATGATCTTATTGATACTGCATATACTTTAACTTTCTTATAATTATTTCTATTATCTCCTCTCTTCTGTACCTTCTAATGTTTGTTGCATCTACTTTTCATGTCTCATCTTAATTATGTTACAGACAATTTAGGAATAGGGCTCCCTTTTATTCAATGTTTGTTACATCACACAACAGGGAACCGGGTCTGACTGTGAATACCAGTCACAATTGTCATTTATAACAAAACATAATTACAGCTTCAGTCACTCATAGCTGATCTGAATTGGCCACGTGACTTGAGAAGTATAATTGCAGGGAACAACCAAAACTGGAAACAAAGAAAGCCTACCTGGAGACAACTTCACACAAAAAAAATTAGTTTAGTGCTGATGTCACAAACAGTGGTTTTCCAGATAATATAAAAAATTGTGGCAGTTTGATGTAGAGTGTTAAGTAAATCTTGGGTTTCAAACATGAAACAGCACAAGAACTGTGGAAAAATTCTAGATTGTTTGCTGCAAAACCTGTGTGTTCCTTCAACAGAATGTAAGATGATATAAGTGCAACTCTTCTATAAGCTTCTGTCAAAAATATTTGAGTAGAGCATGGTACAAATCAGTGCTACGCTTAATCATTTTAAAGCCTCCTAACGGCATTTGACCTTTCAGTTCAAATCCATCAGATGCCTTATAAATGCACTACCATTTTAATAAGCAAGTGCACTTAGTGCTAATATGTAAACATCCATTAATGCCATGTTTTTAAAATGAGACATAAAACTAGATATTCTGAGAATATTAAAGTAACTACTGAACTTCTGTTAGGAGTGGCAGCAAAGTTCTAGATATGTTTTCTGCTCCAAAATACAGCCTGAACCCACCAGGCTTCAGACTAATAGAATTATCTCCGTTTGTTTTCCTGTCAGTCAAATCAGGAGATCATTTTTGCACTCTCAAATTCTTAACTACCTTTACCTGAAAATGATTTGAGATCCTGATGGAGGACTATATGAATGTATGTCCTAACATAAAAAAGTCCAGTGCTTTTACAGGTAAGCATCTGGAGCAGATTCTCATTAGAGCAGGACTTCGATAGCCAGGTAGGTGTTAATTTTAAATTATTAAAAGATCACAGTTAGAAATGCAAAAGCTGACAGACTCTTCACTGTACAAGCAACGCCTGGCAGTGCTAAAAGTAGAATAGAGCCCTGAAAAGGTGCCTAAATTAAAGGTCTGTCAGAATTTTATTATGGATGTTTTCAAGTATAAATAACATCATCACAAAAACTCAACACAATTTGAATAGAGTTTATCAGTGTAAAGGAAAAATATAATCAGCAAAATTTAATGTGGAAGTGGCATTGGAAACTCTATTTGGGAGGGGAAATCACAGAACTCACATGAATGGGTGACAGGATGAGCAGGAACCAGGATCATGGCTATGTGTATCAGTCAACAAGCTCACCCAGAGTGGTAAGATCTGTGCTACCCCAGCCTGGCTGGCACTCATTAGAGGCTCTAATTAAGGTTGGAGCATGTGATTGCTTCACTGGGTAGACAAACGTGTTCTGCTGTTTACTGATCTCTGAAGTCCACAAATGTGCAACTAGTGCCAGACGGAAAGATCGCTTCCCTCCCTGTTTCTTACCGTGACAGCTGAAGGCAGATGAAATGCTAAACTTGGCAGCCCAGTCTATTTTAACACTAATGGAGTGATAGGGGTTTTTGGAGATCCTCAATTCTGAAACATGCTCCTTTGAGCCAATGGCACCCCAGTCTGTTAAGCATATGAAAAGACTTGCAGAGCATTCTGCATCATTAGCAATTTAAAATTTGCATGGATTTTTGTTTGTTTTGATTTAAAACATTCTCTGGACCAAGAACTTCCTTTAGTCAGTGAAGTCCAATAGTCCCTGTAAGTCAGATCATCAGACTAAATTATTAGAATAATTACAGTTACAGCCTGTGAGCAAACAGCAACATCTGTTCCTAATCTGTCTCCTTTTCCACGGGAGAAAGCAAAAGGGAGAAGGGAAGAGCAGAATCATCTAGAAATTACAGTGCAGACCCCAGTGCTGAGGCGTGTACTCTCAGTTCCCTGCTTTACTACAGACATGGTGTCTGCATTCCTCAAACTTAACATCTGCATTCCTCATTCCTAAAAATGGAATAATAACATTCCTCTATTGCAGAGGGATGCTGTGAGGCTGAATACATTAAAAACTGAGAGAGGCTCAAACAGCATTGGGGATTAAATGAGGATCCAAGATTGACAGTTGGATGAGCCAGGTAAGTGGTGGATGAGAATTCATTTGTGAGCAATCCTCCATGGATATTTCATACACCTCTAACTACCCAGAAGTCCAATTCTGATCCCAGAGTGCACTACCTGATTAATGATTTGTGTTGCCATATTTTAGATCATGTTAAGGATTTAGTGGAGAGGAACTTAGGGTGCATAAGAGTCACTGTTTTTTTTCTATGGCCAAATTAAAGTGAAACTATTACCTTTCCAAGATTAAGGTAAGACATGAAGACCAAAATATTTTACCTTTTAAAACTAAACCTTGTTTCTAGGCTGGGGAAGGTACAGTTTACATAACTGAGCAACTTGACATTAAATCTTGCATATATACTAGATATTGCATACCTGTATGATGTCAGCGAGTAGGCAAATGCACCACTGCCATTAAAAGGCAAAGCCCCAGTTCTCTCTGGTTGCAGGTGACACTCTTGTATTTGGTGCCTGCTCGAGTAGTTCAATGCTTATTGAAAAACAGGTAAGCAATTCAAGTGTAGACTTGAAAGGGTTAAACAGAAACAAGAATGCATCCAGACTGGGGAAAAAAGGCATTTAGGTTGTTTCTGACTTTTCACCTATTTCCCACTCATAGAATTTGAAAACACCTTCATTCTTTAAACGGCAAATCTGCAGATCATTAGCTGGTAATGTGCACTACTGCCTTTGGGTCTTTTGAAAACAAAAATGAAAAATGATCTCATTAAGCCTGGTCTACTGGTTGCAGCACATACCAGAGATCCAAGTTTGATTACTGATTCCAGTGCTTGTGCTGGGCAAGGTTTTGACCACAATACTGTGGTAGTGACATGCAACAGCAGATGGGAGTAGAATTATTGAACATGGTTTTAAAATGAAATCTTCTAATCAAACTCTAATGTTTGAGTGACACAACACAAAATGCTCTCCAGGCATTTGATCCAAGAAGCATCTTTGGAAGACCTTTTTTCAGAAAGGTAACATATAATAAAGAGATATGAGATCTCTGGATTTCTTAACAAAGAGATCTTCCTAGGCACCTCAGAAATCACTGGATGCTGTTTATGTGCCCTGTATGCTATGGTTATATGATACAGTTGTTACGCACTATGTATAGCCCTGTCTCCCTAATATTCCAGCTTCATCATTCATTCAGTTTAGCATTTATTTTGGTATTTTCACGGTTATTAATTTGCAGAATTTTGCCCTGCCTAAAATCTGCAATATTTGCAATCTTGCCATACTGCAAAAGGTGCAGGGTTTGAGAGACACATTAGCAGAAAATTAGAGAGCTAAGGTGACCTTTTGCTTTGCCTCTGTCTTTCCTGCTACTCATACCCAAATACATATGACTACGTTTTTGAACTCGTCAGTTCTACACGTGCAACAAGCGCTAGAGCTTCAATGCAGAAGAGCAGGTTCACAAAACGTGGGACATCTGATACTACTCCTCCTTTGGGAAATGCAGGGTCTCAGCTGACAGAGCTTCTACCAACCTAGCAGACATCCCAGCAACCTTTACTGTCAACTGACCATAAAAAGTTAAATTTGCCCTGTCTCTCTGTGCCTCTCGGAAGCAGTAAAACTCTAATTACTGCCTGCATTCTCCTATTGGCATGGAAAGGAGAACAAAACTGTCACTTGTACACCAGAGAAAATTAATCCCAGTCCTATAAATTACAGAGATTTATTAGTGTTGTAAATGCATTTCTTCCCTTGTAGTTTGACTGCTGTTCTTACAGCCCTTCTTCTCTCCTCTACAACTGTCAATGTGGGAGACAGGTTTTCTCTGACATGGACACTTGCTCTCTGAAGACTGAGATCCCTTCCCTCTGATCCTAAGTACTAAACCACTTTCTGACAGCTACCACTCTCTGCTGAATTTCAGCAAACTGAGTAGTCTCTTTTAAGTGTGTCTAAGCAGAGAAGGACTCAACCAACATTAAGCCATTAGCATTTGTCTTGGCAATTATACAGCAATTTAGGAGAGCTATTAAGGCCCACTGGGTGAATAACCCCAGTTTCAAATGCTTTCTTAAAATATATTGTTAAAACAAGACAAAGTAACTTTTACAGTTTCTAATTTAATATCACAGATCTTGGAGAATTCACAAGAATATCCCTTGCAATATTATGTCATGAACTAATGTAAAACTGTCTTGGCCTCCTAAAGCCAAGAGATCTGAATTATCTTAATTATCTCTGAATAATATCTGTCCTGATTTCAGCTGGCATAGAGTTAATTTTCATCCTAATATTGGTACGGTGCTGGGTTTTGCACTTGGGATGAGAATAATGTTGATAACACCCTCATGTTTTAGTTGTTGCTGAGCAGTGCTTACACTAAGTCAAGGACCTTTCAAGCTTCTCACCCCACCAGCAAGTAGGCTGGGGGTGGGCATAAGAAGTTAGGAGAGGACACAGCCAGGACAGCTCATTCAAACAGTCCAAAGGGATATTCCATACCCTATGGCATCATGCTCACCATATAAACTAGGGGAAAGCTGTCCAGAGATTGCTGCTTGGGAACTGCTGGTTCATCAGTCAGTGTACAGGAGCAACAACATTGTGAATCATGTGTTTTGTATATTCTTATTCTTTTATCATTGTTATTACTATTATTTTCATTTATCTTCTATTAAACTGTTTTTATCTCAACAATTTGACTTTTTTATGTCTTCCCCCAGAGAGCAGAGAGTGAGCGGCTGGGGGTCTGCTGGGTTAAACCACTACACACAAGACCTTTCAAAGGAGATTTTCAACTATTAAAATAATCAAATCTTGCAAATCTTGGGCCAACTGGTGTGCTCTCATTCATATGCTTAACATGCACATTCAGTAGAGGATCATAAATCAGGCATCTATAAAACTGTGGGGTTATCTGTAAGTCTTTGTTCAGCTATTGGGCAAGAAGTTAAATGCTCGTATTTGCCTTCCTTCATCTTTTGTGGTAAAACTACATGTTTCTGTTTAAGTTAAATGGGTAATGTTCTATGTGGTGAAAAACTTCTTAATTAAAAGCCTTTCAGATTACAAGGTAAATTTCATTTTAGTACCTGGCCAATCTCCCCCACTCAGACTGTGAGAAGCAAGCAGCAACTCTACCAGTCCTATATGGTAATTTGTTCTACTCATTGACCATAAAACATACAAAGTATGTGTTTAAGATTCAGAATTTTGAAGCACATCTACTTGAAGGGATGAGACTGCTCAGGAAAAGAGCCCCTTGTTACCATTTTCATAGCCCTGAAAAAATACCAAATCTGCATAGCTTTATGATTAACAGACATAATTTATGAACAGAATAATATGCTTGACATTTCAAAGTTTTGATTTTACTTGGTAATAGGGTTTTCTAAGGGTCAGCTCAAGCAGATAGGCATCTTTGTATGCTTGTAGAAAACAGAAGGGATCAGATTTTTATTTTTTTTTTTAGTTTTAGTTTAGCTCCACAGAGCCTCACCAACAGCTAATATTGCTTGCCTCTACAGCTACCTCCCTTCTGTAGGGAGGTGGGATAGCCTTTCATTCATTTATTTTTTTTCATGGCAGTTTAAATTCAAAAGGGTTTGCATTTGGGGAAATTCAGTTGCTTAAGAGACACTTTTTAAGAATTTTCTGTATTTTTGCTTTTATAAACACAACGTTGGATATGTTTATCAAACTGAGATCAGTCAGTGAAAAAAAAGAAACATCTTTGTACTCGGTGAAATACATAGGGTTAGAAAACATGCAAAAAGGTGTACAGAGAAACTTTAAAAGAGTGTTAGTTTAAATAGTATGGACAAAATTCAGTCAAAAGGTGGGATGCAACATATCAAAAGTCCATTTCAAGAAAACAAAAAACCCTCCTTTTTA
The DNA here is from genome assembly GCA_035584735.1 of Pseudotriccus pelzelni. NCBI lineage: Eukaryota > Metazoa > Chordata > Aves > Passeriformes > Tyrannidae > Pseudotriccus > Pseudotriccus pelzelni. Next base: position 5,087,655 of record JAWMRA010000009.1, on the reverse strand, counting down.
AATATTGTTACTGTTTTGTATCAAAACGTAGAACTTAACAACATTCTGTCTTTTAAAAAATTAAAAATATATATGTATAACAACAAGCAAGAAGACAAAACACATCAAAAATGGGAATTAAAAAAAAAAAACTCTTCAAAAGAAGACAAGAAGTCAAAAAAAGAGGGGAGAAAAAAGATTTTCAGGGATCCTTGTCATGCAAATCAGTTTGGCGGCAAAAAATACCTTCATCTTCAGCACCGTCATTATCACCTAAATCATCTGTCTGTTTCTTTGTAAGGGGACCTAGGATTAAGAACGGAGAAAATGGAGGAAAAAAGACAATTCAAGAATATACAAGACTGAGGAAAAAAACAGTGAATATTAAATTCCCATGGACGTTTCAAGAAAAACATTTGCAGGGAGGGAAATCTTAGTTTATAACAACCAAATTTTTCATTACGTTTTTCAAACATTAACAGCAAAACCTTCCCGGGGGTATAGCTATTAGAAACATCTAGCACAAGAATCAAAGAGTGCCCAGTGTTTTATTGTTTTTAAATGAAGAATCAAAGCTTGTTTGCTAAAAGCATACCCCGCCATAAACTATATTTATCCACTTCATTTAATTGTTTTTTCTTTCCTGTTGCTGTTATTACGAATAGTGGAGACAAGAACTGCCAAATTACCTCTTGCATTTGATGCAATAAGGTGGTTAATAAATGTCTTGACAGTTAGTTAAAACAGTATTTTCTGTGAAATGATAATTCACATTTTAAATTCAACCATTTAAGTTCATGCTTTATAAAGATAAGCACAGGTTTGACTTTATTTTTTGACACTCTTATTACATTTTCTTTTAAATAGAACCATAGATACCCTTGAAACCTTTGACTACCTCCTGAGATATTTGTAAAGAAACATGAAAATCCACTTGTAAACCAGAAACAAGAGTGAAATCCTAGACCAATTGAAGACAATGACTTTTGCCATTGATTTCAATGGGGCCAGGGTTTCGTGCACAGTATACAAAAGCTGTATTGAATGTAGAATTGAAGTTTTAGCCTGGGCAAGACATACAGTTGCACAGTTCCTTATCTCTACAAAAGGATGATGAGATAGAAATCTTTCATGCCCAACACCTTTATTATTAACAAGTATTAATAGATTCACCATATTTTGCAGTGGGAAAAATTCCCACTCCTTTGCTGAGTAATAAAAAATATGCATCAGAAGGAAAGTCAAAGGCCATTCTGAAAATATTTCCATGTCATATATTTTACACACTTACGCACAAACAAAAGACAGTTGAACTCAGCATTATCTTTCCTTTTTTTTTTCAGAGCTCTCTCATTTCCATGACATTCTGAAATTTGCATGCGAGAAAGCAATCAGTACGAACACAGGGCTAAGTAACAACCAAAAAGAAAAAGCCAGCCAAGCACAGAGTAGAAAACAAGAACTTCCTCATGCATAAAATAGCAATAGACAAAAACAACAACAAAAAAGAGATGAACAGTATGTGTTGGTATTTGCAGTAGATGTAGGCAAGAGACATGCATTAAATCTAAGCACTGCGGAGTATTAAAACACTTGTATTTAAAAAGCTCTCTCTGTCTCTGTTATTTTACAGGATATTAGTCATTCAGCATTAAACTCGTCATTTATAGGCAAAATACCATGTATTTGAGTGATGCATTTTCAAAAAAAAAAAAAAATCATAAAATGTTTTTACCAGGTGCATGGATTGGAGAAACAGAAAAAACCCCATGAAGTACCATGAAACTTTAACTGTGAATGTAAGAACTGGACCATATTATTGAATACCTGTATTGCTGCGTCAGTCAGAAGTATAGTTTTAAACTCATTCTAAACACAGAACACTAGAATTATACATCATAAATTAAACACGAGCATTTTTTACACTCACACCTGCAGCAATTGCTCTGTTTAGTAGAAAACTCAGTGATACAACAGTTTTTTCCTATGCAAACCCTAAATACAGTATTTACAATATATGATATCTAGAAAATGTGACCCCATTCAAACACACGCATTCAAATGTCTCACTGTCATCATTCTCATACCATAACAACGTTACTTCTAAAAGAATAAAATGAGTAAAATCAGAGATGTATGCAAAGCATAACAATAATTTCATGGTGGGTTTTCATCAGGGTGAATGAACTTCAGAACTGTAAGGACTACGTACTTAAGAATGGAGAGCCAGACACAGGCAAGGAGATATATATATATATATACATATACACACACATACACATTTTTAATGGCTTCTTATAATTTAAATTTTAAAGGCCACCAAAAAGGACCAAAGTAACACCTAGAAAGGCAAACAGCACACATTTCTCCAAATATTTTGCACAGAAAGGGGAAATTTATTTTCTGGATGAAACTAAGACAATGAATGTTACTTTTTTTTTTTTTTTAATAGTTGGCCTTCGTGAGGTATTTTGTGTAGATCACGGTTCCAGATCTCAGCCGCAATTACACAGTGCATCAACCATCCCAATGCAAATGTCTGATCTCATACCATCCCTGATTTTACAATATGGTGAAGCATAATGGGCTAGCTTAAAAAATAACCTGGGTAATCTTCATATTTACATGCTTCCAAGGTTCTATGAAAAATATTTTTTAAAAAATTAGACCATCTTCCTCATAATCATAGAATTGTTTAGGTTGAAAAAGACGCTTAAGATTGAGTACAACCGATAACCCAGCATTGCCAAGTCCACCACAGAACCGTGTCCCCAGGTGCCACATTTACACATCTTTTAAATACCTCCAGGGATGGTGACTCAACCACTTCCCTGGGCGGCCTGTTCCAGTGCTTGACAATTCCTTCTGCAAAGGGGCTGACCTATTTTTAAGTTTTCATAAATTAAACATGCTTTTTAATACAGCTATAGATCTATTTCACAATACAAGGGCTCTGCTTGCCACATCCCCTGAGCAGGAGGACTCATCCTTGGTGGAGACACGTGGCAGACCCACCAGACGCCGCTTACAGGACTGTGTTAAGAAAGAGATGAAAGATTATTTCTGCCACAGATTTGCTCCAGTCTGTAATGTAATGGACCACATCCATTACATCTTCAGAGAGGTTTACTGTTTCTTGGAGTTATAATGCTGTTTGAGTCTGAGAAACCAAAACAGAGTTTGGTCCTCACGCACCAGACATGCAACTCCTTACCTGTTACCTATACTTTATCTATACACATAGGGATGCTATGAAACTTAATAAATATTTTTAAATTGCTGGGCAATCCCTAAAAGAAACGTCAGCTCGAGACCCTCTGTGCACAGGGCTGTCTAAAATGGGGTAAGGCAACAGCAAGTGGTTCAGCCTGGAGCATTCAAAGAGAAGGCACTTTCTGAAATGGTGGAAGTAGTATTAAGAGAAGCTCTGGATTAGAATTCCACCCATTTCGGCAATAACTCTCATTTTAAAATCAGTAAGAAATGGCTTTTGCTTCTGATTCTCCAGATAAATGATTACACTGACTAACAGCATCGCTGTGTCTGTATGATCATAAAGAAAGATTGATGTTTTGAGTCCTCAGACAGGAAAACACGCTGAAATCACTAGCAGATAAACAAAATAAAATCTTATGGCAAGATCCTACAAAATGTAGCAGCAATAACCTTTTTAAGTAAAAATAAATCAGAACTGAAATTGCCTAGTAGGTGTATAATTTTCAGATATTTTCTGCAGCTTTCAATTAATATTTCACAGATAGTTTATGATTTTGTAAATTAAATGTATCCCTCAGTTTGATTTATTTTTTTAGCACTGTTTATTTGATATATGATTCTTTAGGGTTCTTACATCATTTTAATATTCTTTTCAGGTAACACAAACTAATTTTAAGAATACTGATACTAAGACATGATGGACCAGATGCCAGTGCAACAAAGAAGAATATACATTTTTCAGAGTTATGATTGCCAAAAGTCTTTTGTCCACAGTTACTGTTCACTGTTGTTCTACTGCAGTTTCTCTTCACCTTTTGTGAAGGCCTAATCAATCCTCCTTTTGGAGAATTTCACTTACAGTAATGGGGATCTGTTACAAAAAGGCCATTTCACTACATCTAAGACACAAGCCTTCAAACAGATACACTGCCTTACAGTGCTGGCTGAAATTTTAGCTAAGGTTTATGTAATAAATATTAAATGCCAACAAAGTAATCAGGTACCATAACTAATGGGGGGAAAAGAGGATACTAAAGCCTCTAAAATGCTGATGCAAAGATGATTTACTTATCAAAAGGCTCTCTAAGGTTTAGTCTCACTTAGTCTCATGTTGGTGCATACCCATAACTCTCATTAATGCTAATGGGAAAGTAGACCCCTAAGTCACTTTAAAAAAGGGGAAAAGTGATTACTGCATTTTATGTTTCCTAAAGGCAAGGAACAGTCTTGCTATGAAAACTAAAAGACTGCTACGTGCAGGAGGAGCTCCTAACGAACTCTACGCTCGTTTAATTTAAAAACAGTTCTTACATTATTTAAATTATTATTCAAATATTTATTCTATTTATATTGCAATCAATGCTAAGGAGCTAACATGATGCATTTTTAAATCACTATAGTGACTACTGTATGCTTGAGGATGCCTTTCCTTTGCTCAAAATAAGAGAAATAACATACCTTCTGTCCAGTTAGCTAAAGAGTAATTATGCACTCAGAAATAATTAAATCCAGCCATATTAATTCTGGTTTTTATCATTCCCTTTGATGAAGGACTGAGGTACTTTAGCTCCCAAATACATTAAAGCTGATTATAAATTCTCTCTTTATGGGTTTGATTCGGTAGAAATTATCTGTGGCCTTTTGGACCGCAGGAGTGTGGGAGGCATGGAAGCCCTGGATGTCATTAGCTTTTTGGCCTGGGAAAGCTATTCATCATAAAATAAAGTCATGCTGCAAGTTGACACCATTTTGTAAAACAACAGTACAAATCCTCTAAACTTAATAAATCTGTGCTCATGTATACAGCCATTGTTCGGGCCAAAATGTTCTCCTTCAGTAATGAGAAAAGTGGGAGAGAAAAAAAAAAAGGACCTTTTCCATTAGGTTAAGTAGACTCCATGGATCTAGTAATTCAGAAATCACCACAGTAAAAATTACTCTTTGAGGTAAGGTGTCTGCTCAATGAAAAGGGAAAGAGATGAGACTCAGTTTCAAATGCAAAATAACCAATTCTTTGCTATTTCTACCATCATTTTTATGCAACATATTCTCCAGCTATAAATGGTGAATTATCACAGTCTAGCAGATGTTAGCTGAGACACAATAACATGTTGTACCTATCTCCTGGTTTTAATAGAAGAAATTAATGAAGAGTTATAATTAACAATCTTCACACCTCAACATTTTCAGTGAAGAAAAATCAAATTCTTTTATGATGAAATTAAAACATAGCTATATAATAATTTTTCTTATAAATGTAAGGACAAACTGGAAAGTTACAGCATAATAGTTAGCTGATGAATAATTTTCTAAGATCATCTTTTTTCATTTGAAAATTACAAAGCTCTCAGCAAAAACAAAAGAACTAGGATTCCTCACAGTAGAGAAATCTGGAAGCTACTAACGGCAGCTGAGTCTTAAGAAACAATTAACAGGAAAAAAACCCATTCTATTATCATACTTTGTTGCATCAGATGAAACAATCTACTTTTTATTTCCCTTATTACTGTCTGGCTTTCACCACTTGCTCACTCCTTTCCTTGTTATTCTTCCCCCCACCCCACCCCTTAAACTCCTTTTATTTCCAAATTGCACTTTTTTGTAATATTCCTACTTATCAGCAAGGCAAAGCCCTGGTCGACTTTGCTTTTTGATGATAACATTTGCACTCATGTTATAACAACAAATGATGGCACAAACCTCAGTCGTTTCACATCTCACTACCTGATTTGTGATGACAATCAAGCCCTGTAATTAGAGCTGCAAGTAACTCAAATTTGCATCTTCAAGTGAATGACAGGTACAAATTGAACCCACAAAAGGGTTGCCAAGTTTCTTTGAAAATTTACATGTATAAATGCTTTGTCACTAAAGAAGCTATTCTGACACTTCAAGACTAACTCCTGCTGTGCCTTTCTATAACAGCATATTGCTGAAGTGTCACACAGAAAGAATGTCTAATCCCAAACCTTTTTATTCGCAAGATTAATCACACTGACTGGATCTTGATTTCCCTTAAATCTGAAGGAGTTTCATTACTGCATGCTAGATATGTGTGAATTTAAATGAGATTAGAATCTGGGAATGTAGGGAGAGTTTTATTCCTCTGCTTCCCATTTTAGATGCAGCCTGAAATTCTGTGTATTCTCAGAGGTGAAGGCACTTTATGCTCATGTGTCCTGTGGAGAGCAGCCCAAATGAAGCTTCATTTCAGGCCCTCATTAAATCACATTCCTGTTGAAATAGGTCACTCTAAAAATCCAATTGCATTTCTAGAGGTTTTTGGTCACACGATGTGCCTTACACGGAGTCATGCAGCGTTACCAGGAAAGTGCAGATTGCTGGGTGAGCTGGGGCCCATCACACAGCCAAGTTCAGCCGTGGGGATGCCGCCTCAATAGCCCAGGTGAGCTGCCTGCTAATCCTGACAGGGTTGGAATGGACACACAGCTCACGCATAGAGTATGTATAGGACAAGGAAGTTATTCCCTGGAAGAGCCAAAACCACGACCATTACTCTACACACTGTAGCTCCTGAGGCACTCCAACTTCTGTTCTAACCAATGGGAAGAAAAAAAACACATTAGAAAGGGGAAAGAAGAGTGAAATTCATTCACTTATTTTCTTTCTGGTAAAAGTGAGGAATGGAACAGAGACTTCAGATAAAGGAGCAGTTGTCCTGCCCATCAGAACTGTACATGAGAAAAAGGATGCTCCGAATGGACCAAGGCCCTGGTGGCCAAGATTGGCACAGAGAAACAAAGCTTATGCCTTGAACCAGGAACACTCCAGCTGGGGTGCTCAGAGGTGAGGGATGGGCAGGTAGCAGACACGGAAAATGCAAGTTGTAAGCTGCTATATTGACATTAACATCAGCATTTACGACACCAGTGCCACCTCACGTGCTTATATCACAAGTTCACGCAGCTTTTAACATTCTATTTACATTAATAATTCATGCTGTTTTACAGACACTCATATTCCAGGGTGACACACTGCTGTAATGAATTGAATGCAACATTACACAGCTGTGCCACCACCTGAGCACTGAGATTATGAATCAATTCATTCTCTCTACAGGTAATGACTACAATCCAGATCCTAATGAAGACTTATGGACATGCTTAACTTTAAGCCTCTGAGTAAGTTCTCTGAAGTCAACAGGCTAAATCCAATAATATCAAGATAGATCCACTACCATTAACAGAACTGCTCCTATTTGCATCTGGGCCAGGAGGTCAACTCAGGAATAAAAGATAAACAGCAATGAGCATCCCAAATTTTGAAGTTTCCTCAGTTATTCTGTAGATAAATCTAATCAACAAATAGAATTTCAATCTCTTGAACATACTACCAAAGCTCTGAGATGAAATTAAATTTTCTATAAATGCATTACTTCTTAGTCTGTGTACATAGAAATAAAATGCTACATTCATTTTCTACAGCTCTCATGATCAAATTTCTGCCTAATTTTAAAGATATGAACTTGTTTTAGAACACAAACTTATAAAGATTGATCAAATTTAGCTCATGCAATAGAACTAAAGATTTGTAAGTTTAAGATCCAAATTTCCAGTTCCAAATTGAAGATCTGCAGTTGCCACTAACATATCAACATTAATCTTCACTTTCCCTTGAAGATCTCTCTGGTGTTGCTCTAATAACAGTGCAAGTCAGGATGCAGTAAATGCCTCCTTCTTATAAGGACATATAAAGAGACACAGCTGAAGAAATCACCATCAATTTAGAAGGACTGGAAAAGTTTGTTTTATTTTTTCTTGCTTTTGTTAGAGTTCTGTGTTATTTTGATTCAGACAGGTAAGGTGGGTCATCAAAAGCAATAAGTTATCAGAAAGCATTCTCTGCTACATCTTGACTTACAGACCAAAATAAAATTAAAATCATCTTATTATTTACCTTTTTATTTCCTTGTCCCCTTCTGTTCTCAGCCCAAAAACAACAACTGGTCAAACAACCTTTTTAAATTTGCCCCTAAATATCTTTCTCTGGATCCCAGAACAGCAGTCTAGGCCAGGTGACATCGCTTTGGGATTCCTTCACAAGTAATTACCTTTGCTAGGGACAGGCACCATCACTCTGCCTGCTGCTGGAAAAACCTTCTTCCTGACTAATTGTGCTAACTGCAGGGGCTGGTGTTACAGCAGCTTATGGTTTTGTTTATGGCACAGCTGAGCATGCAGTCCAGCTCTCTCGAGGCCCAGTTTCATAACCCAAATAGCAGAGCAAAACGGTCTTCATGTAACCATGTAATTGAACATTATAGAGAAAATGAAGTTAATTGTGCATAATATTTTCATACAGAGTTTGGAACGAAATAAGTTTTCCCACCCCTCTTCCCAATGTACTTCATGTCATCTGTTTTTAAGCAACATGCTTTGAGCTCTATGTAATTCACTGCAACCTGTGCAGTATTTTACCACCTAGAAATCCACACTCCTGAATGCCACAGAGATCATAAATAATATACAAGTCTTATTTTCTCAATTTTCTGAATGACCCACTATCAGTTGAACTTCAGCTATCACACAGAGCTGAATTTCTTCAGGAAAGTGGTAAAGGGGAGAATGTTTTGTGTTGTACAGCTGACTGCAATCCAGCCCTCCCACAAACACTCAGCAGAGGGGCAGGATGTTTAGAGACAAAGCACCTTGTCGATCGTTTTTTTCAATTGCCTCCTATTAACTCTGAATCACTGCATTTCTTGACGCATTTTAGTAAAGAAAATCTTATTCTAGAGCAAGAAACTGAGATGGACGTCGTGTATTCTGAGTCATTCAAGTCATTCACAGCAGGCTAAATTAGGCAGAACTGCACCCTCTGTCAGTAAAAGTAAAGGCTAACCTTCAGCTTTGGCCAGAACTTCCCAATCTAATGCTGATGCTGGTACTTAAGTTGTTCCCTGTTGGTCTCTTGCAATCTCAAGGGCAGAAATAGTACTTGAAATACTTTGCATCTATCTGCATGTACGGTCATCCTTAAAGCTTTTGAAAACCATTCACACAACAGTTTACTCCTGAAAAGTGAGGGTGGGTGATTTTCTTTTAGTTAGATATGGCTACATAAATACATGTGTATACACACATATAGACAAGCAGGCTCTCCTATATTCCTTTTTAACACAGAGATTTCCTCCTACGGTTCTGAAGATTTGAGCATTACTGAAATAGAAACACATTAAAGAAATTAATACTGATACTAATAACCTAGTGCTCAGAACCACAGTCTTTCCATTAACTTAGATCTTAAAAAGAATCAAGATACTTCAAGTCAAATGTTTCTCCACTATTCAAAGCTTTCAAAGCATCCTTTAAAGACCATTTAATTGGGACTGTGGTCACTAGCTTTTAGAAACATAATTATATCTGCTCTCATTACCACACCTTTTGACAGAATCCAAGTGCATAACTCTGAGAAATGGCGATGGGAGAGCTGAGGGGACATCATTTATGTAAAAACCTGTCAGAAGAAAAGTGCCTGGCCTCACTTATTTTCCATATTTACATACTGTATTTTTAGAAGAGCATAATTTTAGGCAGGAAAGCTCAAAACATCCCAGCAATGGAGCAGTCACAAAACAAGAACAGCACAGCCAGCACTTGAAGATTAGTGGGATCAAATACTTGTCATAAGAAAAATCATTTTAATTTTGACATGTTTTCAGTGTTAGCATGGTACTTGTTTTGAAACTACATTTGACTTGCTCTGCAAGTTATATTAAGGATTCCCAAATGAATAGATAAAATCTTTATACTGAGTGGAGCATGAAAGGAAATCAGCACATCATTTCTAATCTAACAGAGCTCACAGACAGGCAGTGATACTTGAGACCACATATTTACACAGTTACTGTCAACTCCTATATGGACAGAAGGCTCGAAATCCTTCTAGGCTCGAAACTTTGCCTTCATGCTTACTGTTTAATAATTGAATACCTTAACACAGAAGCTGGTGAATAGAAAATGATCATCAAAATAAAACAGATCTAAAAAATGTCAAGTGTAGAAGTACAATATATTATTTACAAAAAGCATAGCAAATTTAAGAGCAAAATGTCAGAGTAGCCCTTGCTTCCATTTTCATAACAGCCACTTAGGTGAGAGTTGACAGGTTTGGGACAATATGACATTTCTAATTCTTTGTCTGCTGACAATAACTCCACTCTCTGGAGGAAAGCAACAAAATGCAGAGCAGATAAAAGCATAACATTTCTCAGCATTGGACAAAAGGTACTCTTCTATTTTTATTTATTTTCCTTCTCAGAAATCGGCTTGCTTAGGATCACAGTATGGGCACAGTTACCAGGGGGTTTATACTGAGCTGTGCTTCCCTTTAATAAAAACCCAACCCTAGTGGGCTAATATATACTTTCTTTTCCCTAACAAATATAGATAATTAAAATAAATAGCACACACTACTAAATTATAATGATGGTTCAAGATTTCATCCATAGGTCCTTTGGGTAACAAAATCACTCACTAAATTAAATGTGTCATTCTGCAACAACTACCCATACAGCAGTTACTTTATAACCACTTTAACTCTTTGGTCATAATTGTTCAAGCTGGTTTGTTTAAGAGTAGGCCCTGGTATGTTCTGTTCAGAAAGTAAAAATAAAAATAAAATAAAATCCATGAGGAATATTTCTGAGACTATTTGAGCAAACAGTCCTTTCCCAAGTCAACCAAAGTTAGTGAATAAAATATCGCAGTAATCCGAGCTCCATCCTGCTGGGCAGAATGAAAGCCTACAGCAAGCACAGCAAAGTGCTGGCACCAGGACTATACTTTAGACTATCAAACTACCAAAACAACTGAGGACAGTGAAAATTACTCCTGTAACAGACAGTGAATGGCCTGTTCCTACGGGGCAGCAAAGATTGTTTGTACTGTTTGGTCCACAACCAAAAGCAATCTCAGTCCCTGTTTTCACTTCAGCAGCCAATAATGAATAGTTTTCGTAGTGGGAGGCAAAAGTTTAAATTCACAATTTTCCTGTAAGATGTTAGTTTGTTAGCATTTTGGATTCAATAAAGTTTGGTAATGCTAGACAGATTCATTGCAGCTCTTTAGCTAAGGGATTATTAACTGAACTGTAAACGCAGGGTATTTAATGTAGGCAAATGGGAACAATCCAATTAACTTCAATTGTTTCTGAGAGCTTTTAACTCATGCCTTCAGATAAATACATGTGCTAAGTGTATATTAACTTTGTGATTTAGATGTAGGAGAAAGTTTCAGAAATGTATGTGGGCACGGATGATATCTACATTTTTTGCTAATGTGAGAGTTAAAAATAATTTTCTTACTCCTGGGATTTCATGTGTACAATTTGGGTATATCTCATGGAGAAACTCTAGATGCAGACAATCATTCGAAAGCAAAAGAAAAGAACCTATTACTGACATCAGTTCCCCAAAAATAAATAATAAACTATGTTTAGTTGCCTTTTATTGGAGAAAGCTGGTTTCTTGGAAACCATACCAGTCAGTATTACAGATCAATGATATTCAGTACGTGGTTTTGAGTTAAAAAATAACAGTGTAGAATAGATAAACAGACAAAATAGACAGTTTTGTCTATTTCTAAGTGCCTTTCACCAGAACCACTGATGAACAATGTCACCTATGCCACAATGTCAGCACGTCAGAATGCAGTTCTACTGGGAGTTATCCAAACCAAACTGTAAAGACTAAATGCAGCTCCTCACATGAGCCAATTAAGGACCGTGTTGATAGCAGACTTTTCAATAAAGATGGACCATGTAGACAATAGAGCCCATGGAAGAATGTTGTACCCTGTGTACAGCCCTACGCCCGTTGGTTCCATGAACATCGGTTCACACCTACACCATCTCTCCTCAACTACTGTATGGGGTTAGATAGTTATCTCACAGGCAGCTGCATGAGCTGAATCCCACTGCCAGTTTCCAGAAATGAGACTCAGACAGCCATAGGTGGTGAGGAGTAAACATCCCTCATATTAAATTTAGTATTTTATTTAATTTCTTGACACAACCAATTTCATATTTTTACAAAATTTTTTAGTTCTGTGGAGCTGATACTCCACAGAAAAATTAACAATGAACTAACGAAATTTCATGCAGGCAAGTAGAACTGAATTTATAAACTTTCATTAAAGTGAACACTCTGTAGCATTACACCTATATAATAGTCTGATACTCTATCGTCTTGAACAATTAGTGCACATCATTGAGAGCACAGATGGGTGACTCAAATAGGATGTGTCATATGTAATATCTGCAGAACCTTTAGAGTCTTCTAACTAGTTGCATTTGTCTTACCTATTACGTCAAATATTAAATTGCAGAGCCTATTGTGGGTTTCAAGCTTGAAATAAAGATCCTCCCCTCCCACCATCCTTCAAAGAAAAAATTACATTACTGGGAACTATGAAAAGGAAACAAAATATCTAGAAACCCGTACTGTTTTGGTAGCAAGAGGTTACATTTATGTGTCATGTTACACCCACTTGCTCAGGTCAAAAAACTTGTCATTTTATATCCCCCTAATAAAACTTCGCACTTAAAAAGTGTTTCAATTTCCTCTTGCTAAAAGTTTTGCCCAAAGTTTTGTTTCAACTTTGAATTTTAATTTTCTTAAGAAGAAAATGATATATTTAATGGACCACAGCTGCCTGGAAAGTACATATTTGTTAGACGTACAGTACTAATTTGGAAAATGAGTGTGATTTACTTGATGAGTCACAACGAATGTCTGTAAATATATATCCAACTTCTTTACTAGACTAGTCTTGCAAGCTGTATGACACAGAAATCATTCTTTAACACATGAATATCTTTTCTGAAACAGAATAGAGGCCAACACTGACAGCTCCATCTTCCCCACTGCTTTCATGATTTTGGCTGATGAAGCACAGAAATACAATATTTTCAAAGAGGGCAAGTATTGAATGCAATAGATTTTCCCAATTTAAACTATTTTGTAGAACAGAAATCCCATGTCATGTCAGTGGCCAGCTGATGCAGATGAAATAGCAGCTCCATTAAGGCCAGGCACCTCAGGCACTTGCCAGGCTATGAAGGATGGGAATGGCTCCGGCATTCTGCAGCACATGCCCCGCTGCTCCCCCTCCTTTAGGGCCTATAAATGTGTGTTTACCTGATTATATGCCAGGAGAAAACATGGATATTGGGTCTCGGGGAGGAGGCAGGGTGGGCAGAATGAGGAGGAAAAAAGTGCATGGGCACAACTGCATCGGAACAGAAAATCAGAATCAGTCAGGCTGGAAAAGACCTTTGGGATCATTCAGTCCAATCTGTGACCCAACATCACCACATCAACCAGACCACAGCACCAAGCGCCACATCCAGCCTTTCCTTAACACCTGCAGGGACAGTGGCTATGCCACCACATCCTGGGCACTTCATTCCAGTGTTTAATTACCCTTTCTGCGAAGAAATTTCTCCTGATGTCCAGCCCGATTAGACAGCGAACAACCTAAATCACAACTTGGTAGGACAATCCTGCTTATCAGGTTTCCCTCTGAAATTTATTTTGCAGAAAACTGTACAGAAAAAAATCTGACAGTACCAAGAACCCTTGAATTTCCTAGATTTCAATATGTGGAAGGAAAAGGAGGGCGTTTTGCATCAAGTCATCCTCCATCTAACAAAGGCATTTGAATAATTCGTGCAGCGCACTGCCAGAAACACAACATTTCAAACTCAAATCTGAAAACATATCTATTGATAGCATTAATTTAAGATAATCAGGTGACTAATTGGCTGAATAATAGTGTTAATGAATAGAAAGAGAAGTTGAGATTGTAATCAGAGGCAAATCTCAGCTCCTAAAAATGCACTAGGCAGAACACCGAACACTAAGCCATAATGATCACATACTTGCTTCTTATTTGCTAATATAAAGGGCTAAAGTGTTGAAAATTAAAAGAAAGTATGTTTTATTACCATCATAAGCCATCAAGCTGTTTTAGAGCTGTTGATTTTTTTGTGTGCGTTTCTTCAATTTACACAGAAAACAAAAACTTTTCCAAACAGTACAGCTCAGGCTCAAAGGAGGCATTTCTTAGAGCAGTTTCTCATAGAAAGTAGAATAATGAAATGAAAATCACCTCCTGTACCTAAGGCAGGTACATGTTGTACAGATGGGAAATCAAGGCTATGGTAATAGTGTGGCAAAACATTTAAGACATAAGCATTCGAGCAACTTTAAATACATGAGTAACTCCTGTGAGTGCCATTGGATTCATCCTGTTTACAGAAACAGGATTTTCTGAAGACAATTCATAGAAATCTCAAAATGTACTTTCAGAAAGAGGATAGAAGGAGATTTTCTGCAGATAATTGCCAGCTGATTATTTTTTATTATTTCACCAATGCTGATGCATTTCAGTTAGGTTAATAACTACGCACAATGATGCCTAGTGCTCTGTGTAGAGCTCTCTAAAAAAAAATAAGTTAAAAGTTGTAAAATTATACCTTAACCATTTTTTTTTCTTAAATACTCTTCAGGAGCGACATTAAGCCACTGCATAGCAACAGAATGCTAGGCAACCAAGAAAACAATCCAAACCAGCCAATTTAACTTTTAGGACATACTACCAAATGCAAATTAATATTTTAAATTATATGAAACCATTTCTCCTTCCTTTTTTCTGTGGTAAGCTCTTTCAGCATGAAAACTCATGCAAATAAAATCATCATCACTTTTAACGTATCAAAAATTCCTACACCTGCTAATACTTAAGTTAGTCAAAGGTTAATTAGCATCTGTGAAAGGGAAGCTACAGTTACTCCAGCAATTTTTGGAATCTGTTCTTTTTTTAAAAATAAAATAAAAAAGCATTAATCCCACATCTAGATGACTTTTGGAAATGTACTACAAAATTGATTACTTACTTGTTACCAACAATGTCTGATAGTCAAGAAGAATCATAGAAATTTTGTATCTTGTGTTAAATCTGACAATCAGTGAGACAAGTAGCCCTTCTATTAAAACCCTGGAGTTGTATCTACAACTCTAGATCCATTTTAGTAAACCATGACTCCTTGATTATGTGAAATGTCCCCAAACAAATATAAATACAGGCTTTTCTAAAAATGAAAAAGCCAGAAAGCCATATGACAAGGCCATATTACAAAAGCAAGTTGCAGTTATGCCCTACTTTACAAGGCTAAGTGCAAATCATGTGGTTCATAAGCCTTTGGTAGCCTTTTGTAAAAGGATGAATTTCTGTTTTGTTGTTTTCTGCACCACACCCCAATCCCAGGTCAATATTTTGTTATTAAAAATAAGTAGTTCACACAGCACTCGGATGTCTGAGATCATTTCAGATGTATCACAGGCTCTTAAATATATATTAAAGGCATTTTTCAGAAGCAGTTGCAGCATTTTATTTTTGGAAGAGTTAAATGAGAAGAGCAACTTCAGATGTCGGTTTTCTTTAGCTTTGGAGGATGAAAGGGATTAAGGGAGGTCACAAGAGGAGGATGGAAGAAGAAATGGAAATAAGAGTACTACTGGATGTAGCTTATCCTTTCCCTAGGCAGTGGTTAGAGGTGTCTACGAGAGGAAAAGGGATTGAGTACTTGCTGCATGTTCCCAAGTCATTCAACAGGAGGATGAATACGGTAAAAATGGGATTTTCCTATTCTCTTTGTTAAGAGTAAGAGTAAGAGTGGGTGTCCTTTCTACAGAATTTGGTTTAGTGTAAAACTCTTACCTCCTTCAGGCTAAGAGGTACTGGAATGGTTAGGCAGGACTCTACATGCTCCTTGTTTTATTAAAGGATTTGCAGTAAAGCTGAGAAATGTATCTCAAGCAGTTATGTGGGGCTTCTTTGGAGAGAAAACATATTAAAAAGAGTGGATACTCCTGGAGATTGATGCACTGAAACATCGAACTGGATTTACAACAATTCCAATTATTATAGACAAAGTTATGGCAACTGCCAACCAGGTACCTTATATGGTGTTGCGGCTTAACCCCAACCAGCAACTTATATAGAAAAAGGGTTTTTCATCAAGTACATGTTGCTGATTTATCTTTTTTTTTTTTAAAATGTCATTAGGATGAACAATATAGATGTAAGTACAAGACTGAGTATGGAATCCTTTCTATCATTTTGAAATAAGAATTAATCAGGTTCCTAGGGACTTCACCCCTACATCTCCCCTTGGACTGAAAAACCCTTCACTGCTAACACAGATCTTTCTACAAATGAGGGCAGTGGGTGATGCAAGTTACACTGCTCTTCTTCAGCACATTCCACATTTGCAAGAGCAAAACCCCATGACTATTTGACAGACTTTGTAAACACAGTATTGCAATAAACAAGTTTTTGAAAGACTCTGCATTTAACTCCATTTGTAATTAAAAGCCTTTTCCTAAAAATATCAAGCCATGCACTTTGCAAGTCATTATTCTAAATTTTGAAATACAAGTTCCTTGAAAATAATGCTGTTATTAATGCCTCATTCTTAGGTCTATGCATCATGTCAGAGTAAAAAGCACTATATGAATTTTGAAAAAAACAGTAATCATGCATTTTGTAGGAGGGTAGGAAATTTAACATTACCTGGTTGGCCTCTGGGTCTGATAAGTATATTATGAAGTGGCACCAGGAGTGATGTGGATGTTTCTGACTACAAGGCAGCACAATGCAAAGAGTCCAAGTGTGTAACAGATGGCACCAGAAATGAGTCAGGCTCCGTGAATGTAAGACATGATACAACTACGCTAAAATTAATTTCTAGAGTTCAGAAAACAGGAAACTGAACAGATATGTAACAGAAGTGAGAAAATAAACACGTATGCCAGTGAACTGCATACACCCAACATCACACGGTATCAGTGGAGTAACAGCAGGGCAATATATCTAAAGACTGAACCCAGGCTTAACACAAGGTGACTTAAGAATAATTCTCTCCCAGCATGGTCAGAAATAGAAGCTTTGCACAGCATTTAAAGGCTGAGCAGAGGGAAAGAAAGTCAAAGGTTCAACTACTGTGCAAATTTAACACTAATTGCAATTTATAGGCTTATGTAGTCTCAGGGTCTTCTGAGATCTGAGCTAGAACAATTGCAGAAATTTCCAGAGGCACAGAAGTGAATTGAGCACTCTTGTTTTCCCTGCCTTTTGACCCTCAATTCTTTATGCCTTCAACATTTCTTGTGTTTATTACTGTTCTTACAACACTGATGTGTGTGTGTGTATATCTTATAAATAAATGAATTTACAACACAACTCACCTGTGAAGTACAAATGTTTTTGCATTTCCATCCGGGAGAATGGAAAACAGGTGAGTGATGAAATGGTTTGCTTGAGGCTACATACAGAGTGTGGCAGAAGTGGTTTAAAAATGTCTCATGTCACTGTGCATTCCTCTTCACAAGGCCTGTACACACTTTGAGCACTGAATATCCACCATCGGTGTGATTTGCAAAAAAACCCCCAAACACTAAGAAGTTTAAGGATATTCTGCTTATTTCTACACTATTCTGAAAAGAAAAAGAAAAAAAGCTCTAGTCATCAGTGATCAGTTTTTAATGATTTGTTTCTGGGAAAAGTGTTCAATATCCTTTTTTCTACCTTCCTGCATTAAAATCTTAAGGCAAGCGTTATTATGCCATATAATTTTTCTCATTTCTGTTTTTGCTAAGCCCTTTCTTCCAAGAAACACCATGGAATAATTTTTTTTCTTTTCAGTCATTTACACTGAGCTTTGACATTTTCTGCATTTTTTCGTGACCTTGGGAAAAGTAACTTCATGATTAAGCAAGAAATACAAGACAGACCTCAGGAAGAAACGATAGCCTAAATGTTTTCTTACAAAGCCTCACAATTTAACCTCTCTATTATAAAAATTCTCAGAGCAAAATAAGGGTTTTTTACATCCACTGGAAGTGGATACCCTTTATCTTTTTTTTTTTTTCCCCTGCTGTTAATTGCTTTCATCATCTGTTTGGCTTAAATTCTATCATTCTTTTAACAATAGAAATACTCTGAGTGTCTTTGTCTAATTCCCAAATGGGAAGTTTTTAACCACATTGGATAGGTAAACAACCAAAAGCTACTTACACTGCTTCATCTCCCTTCAAACACCACAATAATGCTTCCCCACTTGGTTTTAGCCACAACTACTCAGCACAGAGTAATCTTACTCTGCATTAATAAACCCAGTTATTGCACAACACTCCACAAACATCTGCTGCTGTGCATTGGACAAATGCCAGAGCACTGAACTTCTCTGAGCAACCTGGTCTGGTGGAAGGCGTCTCTGCTCACTGCAGGGGTTTGGACTAGGTGACCTTAAAGGTCCCTTCCAACCAAACCATTTTATGATTCTATGGCAGAGCACAGCGACATCCTGCTTGGAACAGCAGATTCAGGCTAAGAGACAGCACAGAGTGACTTTGTCAGCTGATGTGCCTCCCACTGGGGATGGTATCACACGTGTGTGTTGCTCTTGTGCATGTGGTCTCACAGGTCAGTTCTATAATTTCATTTTGAGGAGGATCTGTTCTGTTAAAAAAACATAACTTAAGCTCAACATAGCAGCTATCTGTGGTGCAGATGATACTGTAAACAGGACACTTCTTTCTCATTCAGACTTGCCCTCAGTATTCCACATTTTGGTCCTGGTGGGCTCTCTCTGTTGGTACTTACATTCTTTTAGTAAGACCTGAAATAAGAAAGAGTCTGGGGTTTTTTTTCCCCTGCTAACTGGCTGAAATGTGTTTTACAAGGCTTGCTGAGAAAAAGCTACTGTGAAGTTTTTGATTCTCTACAGGCCACCGTGATGGAAAAAAAAAAATAACGCAAAACCTCTGGCTTTTCTAAGCACTATGTGGTAAAAGGGATGCATCCAAAAATCAATGAATACATCCTCTTTATTTCCCATATCCTGTAAAGACAAGGCAAATCTCTGCTACAGGGTCTAGTAATGAACGGATAGTAATTTCAAATACTACATTCTTCCTACTCCTTCTTCCTTCTCTTTCCACTTCAATCCTTCCAAATTTCTGCTGGTGTCTTGAAAACCATTTTAAAGGGATTTTTTTAATGTTTCAAGTAAAAATATCTTCATTTTAGGGAAAATTTTATTAAAAGTGGGGTTTCCTGCAGCTGCCTACCTGCCCCTTCCACTGGGGTTCTCCTTGGCCTTTTTAAAATCTGAATACTGCCCTGGCAGCAGACAGAATGTTTTTCTGTTTGCCGTAAATTATACTTTACTACATCAGTTGTGTTGCTTTACTTATATTCTGGTGTCTTCATCCCACATCAAACCAAAACTCGCCAAACTAAGGATTCTGGTTCTGTACTTTGTTACTTCTTGTGCCCATTGGGAAATTGTGGTAACCTTCGTGTGTTGTGCTCTCTTTTGAAGTCCCATTCTATGCAGTGTTACGCTACCATTGCAGGAGCCCATGTGGGAATTGTTTGCACAGTTCCCTGAAAGGGTAAGCACAATCAGATAAGAAAAGGAATCAAGATATTGGGAATTAAATCCAGGTCTTTATCATTGTAGTTCAGAACACTTTATCCCGGCAATTGACGATTAACTTTCAATTCATCATTACAGTCGGTAAATCATCTTCAAACAAAAGTTCCCTGTGGGGATCCCACTGTTGTATGGTCATTTCCTTTTCTTTTTTTTTTTTTTTAATCTTATCCTTTAAGCTCATTTTGAAAGTCCTTTCCAAGGTTTTTGGAAAGTTATATCTATGTTTTGCATCTTTTGAGTGCTTTTATATATCACTAGAAAGTATATCTATTTTAAGGAATAAATGTTTGTTCTTTTAACTGCATCAAATCTGCTTCTGTTTTTCCTGTAACTTCTGCTGATTTCATAGCATGGTTAGAATGGATCTGTACATCTTTGTCAGGAAAGGGAATGCTGAAGCCTTCACAGAGTCCAAAATGTTAATGGCTCACTAATAGTGATGTCCTAAAAAAAACTCCAAAAAAACCACCCAGTGTAACTGTAAATGCCTATTCCTCTCATTTGTTCCCCAGTCATTCTATTGAATTTATAAAAGTCAATTATAATGAAGCTGTTGCTAAACCAGTAAAAATCAAACCTGTCTCTATACTTATCCAGTCCATCACGATTAAGGGATTTTTCTTCACTGCTGCATTAAAGGAGGATCTTGCCTGGATGTTCCCTGTAACCAATTTCCCATTCACACAGCAAAACTCTTCACTCAGGTGTGGGGTATTGACAGCACTCCTGTTGATCCTTTTAGGTGCAGTCTAACACTACAGTGCTGCTTACTGTAAAAAACAATAATCCATATGATTTGCACTGAGACATGCTAAACCTCTCAGGTAAAAAATAATCCTCTCAGAGCTATTCAGCATTCCTCCACGGTCCCCAAAAGACAAATTTTCCTGTGCTTCTCTGATAAAGAGTAGCTCATTGCAGCTTAGTGGGTCATTATGGGCTGTGAAGGTGACATTTGACATCCCATGGACTCAAATAAGTGCTGGCAGCACCAGCACCGAGGCAGAAAAGCAGATCATGGTCAAGGGTGGCTTCTCAATGGAGCTGCCAAAACAGGAATTCATTTAAAGGTCAATCACCAAAACGATCTCCTGTTCAAAACTCTTCTTCCAAAGCAGAACAGACTTTCAGGGGAAACAAATGGATTCTGCCTCCCTGCTGAAACAGTTTCTCAAGGCCAGCTGGCTTGTGAGATTAGAGACCCTATAAGCTTCCTTTTCAATCACCAAAATCATTACTAACTATTAGCAATGGGATGACATACAGCACTTTGCGAGCGCACAGAGAGGTTTCCAAGGCAGATGTTTGAGAGTATGAGAGAAGCAATGCCACTTTTGTACCTATTCCCTAAACTGGTTGTCCAGAATAAAAATATTTCATTTGTAATTACTAGAGATTCAGGTTGATGACAGATTTCACTTTTGTCTTTCCCGCTAGTATTAAATTGCCTGTCACACTCATTTTGATCCGATAGATCATTTGTAAAAATATGTAAAAAATACATACCTATGTACAGAGTCATATCTCCCTCTAGCATACTTCTCACAAGAAGACCAGAACCCCTGAATGTTAACCTCACAATATATTAACTAGAAATCACAATTAACTAATAGCACCAAAAATACAAAAAACTGTTAAGAAGAACAGAAGCAACGAACCCAAAATCTTACGTACCAAAAGGCTCCCATCCCATAGGGCTCCCCCAGGCCATGGGTACGACCAATCAAAGCTCATGGGAAGTTCCATTCCAGAATTATTACCTTTGAAGGGAAAGAAAATATACAACGGGCGGGCATGGTCCTTCACTAAAAAAAATCAGCAGTACCTTGAGGGCTGTGATCCTTTGGCTAAGCCATGACACATATACATATATATATATGTGAATGAAAAGCTTTAATGAATTTAAAATTCAGCCATTTAATTCCTTAGCCATATCAACAGCTAACAATGTACCATCCCATCCCTCTTTCTGTCTCTCCACTGATTCCCCATTGAATATTTGGTCAAATTCAAGGTCTTGCTGTTACACTTGAAAACTCTCTAAGGAGCTGATTTAAAATACCTGTGGGAGCTTCTCTCTTCACAACACTAACATCTCATGAGAACAATGTTCCCCAGAAACTCTGAAGCTGTCATCCTCAAAGATGACACTTATGATTATAGGAGACAGGACTATTTCCACAGAGCACTTCAGCTTGGGCTTGCACCAGAGAGGTTTACAGTGTTAATAAAGACAGCAATAAAGTAAAATTCACTTTTGTGGCTTAGTGTTCTTAAAGGTGTAAGAGAAGAAGTAAAGATAAAGGAGGAACATTACTGGAAGACAGATGAACATTATTAGCAGAAGGAAAGCACAGAAAATGAAATTAAAAAGCTATATAATCCCAAATATTATGTGGGATGTAACACAGATCAGTATTGTAGTTTACATTATTGCTTAGAAAATGGTTTCTGCAGTGAAGATACATGAAAAGCCACAAATACAGACAGCAACACTCTTAAAATTACAAGCGATTTTATAAGTGAAATTTATGTCTCTATTAAACAGAAATATTCAGAAAACATTTGCTAATTTTTATTAACGTAATCACTGAGAAAGACACATCCCATTTACACAATACGGGTCACAGTTTGGGCCCTATTTTCCCCTGGTACTGGGACCAGTATGGATCTAAAGCTGCTTGTCAGCGTAAAGGTTGCATTCTGTACAAATTAGATGGCCACAGAGGCAAAGGTTTATATAGCAGTGATACAACACAGGGAGGAACTACACAGTGTGAGGGGTTTGAAATAAAGCCATGAAACCAGGCCATTTCAGAGTTAAGCCTATCAGTCTATCTTTACCTTATCTCCCTGTGTCTGGCTATTGCAGTAATCTTGTACAAAAATCATTCAAGGGTATTTTGTCCCATGTGTGCTGTAACACTGACCTGGAGAAGTCATAGTGCTGAATTAATAGATAAGCAAGAGCTTTAGCTTCCATTTTCATTGATTTTATGGACTTAAGTTAAAACCATTTAGTTATTTGAAGGCTTCTTTCTTCTTAAGGTTATTTATTTAAATATGTCTCAAGGATACAACCTTCTACACGATACAGGAACATGGTTCATTAATATACAATATTACATTAAACAGTAGCATTGATTCTTGTTGCTTCTTATAATATGTGCATTAAGACTTTTACAATGGATGTTACAGCAAAGAGGGACAAGCACCTCCCTCCATGCTGAAGCAGAATTCAACACGAGAATTTTATTCAAAGAGTGCCAAAGGCTTTTCTTGTGTCTGTTATATTCATATGAAGAGCACTAGTAAAACCCACAAGAGGAGCAGATACACAACTGAGATATTAACAGGATACAGGATTGTACCCACACTTGTTTACAGTGAGTGAAAAATCATCTTCACTCTTTCACATTGGGCTTTTTTTTTTTTTTACCAAAATTTGTTACCTATTTCAAATTAATACACACCAGAACGCTTGCTGACAAAACCACACAAAACCACTCTCCAGGCAAACCTGCAAAGTCAAGGATTCCAGGGGTTAGAACTGCGGCGCATAATTCAAATGTTATATTATATTGGGAATGTTGCTGGTGGAAACTTGACAAAGGCGAAATTATATCTGTTTACTTTCTTCCAGTTTCTCCCTACAGTACCACTGTAATGCCGCATGTTAAATTAACCAGAGTAAGGCAAAAACTTTCCAGCCTCCCTATCACCCCTGTTTGGTGGAATACACTTTATTATGTGACATGGCCACAGCTGTGTAGCAGCCCTCCTGGAAAAGTACCCACCAGGATATTTTACATCCTAAATCATAAGTACAGCTAGATTAAAAGTACCTGATGGAACAAGCTCCTTCACTCAAAACAGGCAAAATGACAAATCAATTGCAACACTCATCCTTTTATTCATATAGGATAAATATATAAGCTCATTACTGCCCTTGCTCACTATTCTATCCAATTTCTATAAATCCATGTGGAAATGTTTAATGTCCTGAACATACTCAGATTACTTTCAGCTGCCTTATTTGTAAGAGAAATGAGCCAAACTTGTTAAGAAGTAACACCGTATGTGTACATGTGAGTCTGTGTCATACATACATATATGCACAAGCCACTTCTTTCACAATGTCTGTGGCTCTCTGTGCCAGCCACTTGTTTTACCTCTGCCACCTGACTCACAGAACATCTAACCCGAGGCTGTGCCTCAGCCAAAGTCTGCACAGTGACATGTGTGATGTGTTCCTGCCAGAAATTCATCTCTTCCTATAAAACGATCAGGTAATGTGATCATGACACACCATCTGGATTCACCAGGCTATTTTGTCTTTATTTTTAAGAGGTGTTCATTCAGCTTCTAAAAAGGTCAGATTTGAACCATCTGCGATGCAACTGATTGGAGTGTTTGTGACAAAAAGATAAAACTTCAGCTCAGACAGTTCAAGACATGAAAATAATTAAGAAAGGAAATAAATGATACTAAATAATCTCAATTTTTTTATGTGAAATACATGACATTAGTTTATTTAGTAATAACCTTTGAGCTAACTTATTACTATTTTCCATTAAAATATTGTGATACGTCTTTTAAGACCCCCCCCAACTTTGCTGAAGGATGAATAATTTCACATTACATTTGGGTGCACTTTGGAGCTCTTTTTACCCCAGAGTGTGCAATGCAACATTAGAACCAAACCAGAGATGAGTGAGGATTCAAAACCTGTTGGAACTGTTAGTCACTATCACCGAGGTCGATGTGAGCTGTTACTTGATCCCTGGAAACACAGATGATGACTACACATGAGAGAATTGCAATTTCATCAGTATTTCAGATAGAGATCTACATTTTTGGATATTACCTAAAACAAACACTTATCACTGTAACAATGACATATTAGAAAAGCAAAGTTCATAAAGGTAGCAGTATCTTTGAATAGGCCTGCCAGGCTCATTGGAAAGAGAAAACAGGTGATAAATGTAAAAAATTTTATTTGGTACAACTGATTTATATCACAGAATTAAACCACCAGTTGTCCTTTCCAGCTTCAACTTAGCATGGAGTTAGATGTTACTCTGACTTGAGGAAAGGACACTTGCATAAAACCCTATCCTCTTTTCCCTACAACATCAACAGAAGACAGAAATCGTGGACAATCACTGCCAAAGTAACCTGGCATTTTAGTAACTAAATATCACTTCATGAACTTCAAAGGAAAAGAAGGAAAGAGTAAAGAAATAAAGCAGTGAACTAAAACTAGATGCTTTCATTTCCTAAAATAGTCAACCAGTCATGCATTTCTTCTTCTTTTTTTTTTCCTTAAGACTATAGCAGCAAAAGTTATGGTAAACTGATAGCAGTCACAAATCCTAAATACAGAGTCAAGCTTTGAAAAGCTACGCAGAAGTAAATGAGCCCTCATTTCATTTTACCACATCACTAAAACTTCTCAATGGCCTTTTCCCTGCATATTTTAAATGCTCTCTGCTTCTTCCTTTTTTTTCCTTCTTAAACAAGGCAATGCTTTCACTGCCATAGTAAAAAGATAAACAAACCTTGAATGCTATTTATGAACTTTGGCGAGCAAAAAGCTGATTCCATGCGATAAGGTTATAATTGTAATAATTGAATGCTAGTGAAGCAATTGTCTTATGTATTGTGTTTGTGCTGACAGGAGTTCAATGAACTAAAGTGCTGCATATACATAGTCTAAAGCCATTTGAAAATAATCAGTAAGTGAACTGATGCTTCCAGTATTTTCCGTATAAATCCAACCCATACAGCAAATGAACTCGGTGCCAAGTTGTTTTTGAATCTGAGGCAATATGTACCCCTCAGCATTTGAATTAGTATGAGAACAAAATATCATTTTGATCATAAATAGCTCATGCCACAGCAAAGCCATAGAGTCTGCTTCTGCTTTTAACACTTTTGTGTTTTTATCTTTTAACTCAACTCATTTGGCATTTTCCCTTAAATTTTTTTATTTTTTTTTTAAATCCACCAGAGAATGACAGAAATAGCCAGACTGGATTGCTTTGATATTCCATAAATATATACACAATTCTGTTCCATAGGCACCACATTATGAGAAGCAGTTAATACGGTAGGAAATAATTCAGTATTCTCTAAGTAAATTCTGAGTAGCACTTAGCACATTCTAATTAATGATGATTATTATTATGGCTTTTACACCATCAATGTTAAGTTTATCCACATTACTTATCAATTGCCTTAACAACCTCCCAGACTCTAAAAACCAAAAGAGCAGGAAAATATGCTGGATTTACTAATTTACATATTCTTACATTTATCTTATACAAAAGTTTGCTTAAGAACCTGTCACAGAATACAGTGACTTGATGGGGTTTCTTTTCCCTCTACATATACTATAAATGCTTTTTTTCCCCTCAAAAGGTCAGATTTTCAGTAGTTAATTGGAACTGGGAAAACAAGTGCTTTTCAAACCATTATTTGAAAAGCTTTTTCCACTACTGCATACTCATCTCCGGTTGTGGCAGCAACTGTAATTCCAACCTTTTAGATCTCATAAAAACACAATCCATAAGAATTACAGAATATATAGAAACGTGGTACTCTGCTGTTACCTATACTTGCATACATGTCAGCCCCATATGTCAGTCTAAATGTCATTCTTTTTTCGGGGGAAATAAAATTCAAAATTCTGGTGTTTTTTGCATTATACCTTAGTAATGCTAATCTATCTCCCTGAACACCAACCAATATTCCCAACACCCACCTCTTCCACTGCACAGCAGCTGGAGTCCACTGCTAGATTTTACTACTAAGGTACAAAATTAAATGGCATTTGTCTCTTTCTTATTTTGTTAGCCACACACAAAGGCTAAATTTAGAAGATGTCCCCAATGAAAAGCATCTGTGTTACTCAGAGTATCTTTGCCCTGTATAGGCTATACTGCAAAAATAAAGTATCTAATGAAATATATTACTAATACTACATTTCATTTGTGACAGCAGTAAAAACTAAGACAGAAGCTTGCAAGTGACCTAATGACCACCATAGGATTCAAAAACTTCAACCCCTAAAACCATTAGGCCCTTTTAGATACACAAGAGGTCAAAAGGATGTATTAGAAAGAAAATAAACAGCCCCTCTAAAAGTAAAGTCAAATTCTGCTTTGTCAGATAAGCAATGGGAAAATACCAGAAGGATGATTAGTCATATTCCTAAATGCTCTTTTTAAGGAAATATTTCTAGGAAGAGGATGGTAAAGTAATCCCTACATAACACAGCACAGAACACACAAAATAAGGGCTTTCAGTAAGTGTTTGGTGGATGCAAGCGAGAAGTGATGCAAAAACTATATCATTTTTCACCATTATTATTACCGAGGCTACAGCAAAGCTCACGACTTCAAATTGGCCAAGCCCAGCAACCTCAGGGAGCGCCTGAATCACACAGCAGCATTGCACAAAATCTCCTGAACAGCCTGGATCACCATAGAGGGAATTTCTAAACACGTGGTTGGGTATTCTTGGACAGAGACAACTCAGTTAAAGTTGATGGGTCCTCAAGATAATGGCAAATGGCAAAAGGGAACAAATTCATCCATTACAGAGTGCTGAGGATCTGATGTTTGGGGAGTTCATTAAAGTGCCGGATGAAGCTGTGATTTCCTCCCTACCCTCCCATGAATTCTGACCTGTCAGTGATTTCACAACCAAGACAAGAAAAGCAGGATTCAGAATTGAGCTTTGTCTCTCCAGCCTTAGCTCAGGGAATTATCTAAGCATTACAACACATCTCCAAACATGAAGTTTCCTTGGACATCGCAAATACTGCAATAGCAACCCAACAGCCTGAAATCATCTTGTTGCAGGCTTATTTTAACAAGTCTCGCAGCCTACCAAGCAATTAGATGTAAAAGGAATTAGTAAAGTCTCTGAAATATCTCATAAATATTTACACAAGCTTAATTTGCTTTAGAGGAAAGCATCATCTAATTAACCCTGAGAGTTCTGAACAACACAGCATCAGAAAAATTTTGTCACCAAAAGGGTTGTCAAACACTGTCAGCAGACTGCTCGGGGAAGATGCGGAGTCACCATCCCTGCAGGTATTTAGATGTAGATGTGGCACTTGGGGACACGGTTTAGTGGTGGCCTTGGCACTGCTGGGTTAATGGTTGGACTTAAAGGACTTTTCCAACCTAAATGATTCTGTGACTCTATGACTGTTTTATGTTGGGGTGAATACTTATTCTCTGAGAAAGCAATAGTGGAGGAAATTTTCCCCAACAGGTCAGTACTCACAGAAAGTGCCTTGGAAGCTTCCCTTGAATGGAAAAATTTGAAGAATGTGAGAGGCTTGAAAGGAGAGAGTAAAAGCACTCAAAAAGGGAAAGGTACTTGGAGATCCACTGGTAACCCCCACTTTTCTGAAATCTGTCTACAATCTACAGTCTTGTAAATGCAAGGGTTAGTTCTCTCCAAAAAACAAACAAAAAACCCCAAAAAAACCCCAAAAAACAAACCCAAAACCAAAAAAAAAAAAAAGGAAATATCAAGTTGAAGGGAAAATTCCACAACTGTCTCCTTCCATTGGAACTCTGGCTTGTGACTGTTAGCTGGGGGTTTGCATTACAGTATGCAATAATTGAAGGTCATGAGTGTAAATCCCCTACTGCTTTAAGTTCACAGCTAAACCAAAATGAAGGTAGGTGACAAACACTTCTTGATTGTTTCTGTCAATCATTTTTCCAGCTGAAATGAGAAAAACTATACAGGGTTAACTGAGAAAGCAGAGTTGGAGCTCCTTTGATATAAATGGGAATGGAACTCGTGGGACTGTGCTGCTGAGAAAGATTTTGTAATGCATTTTCATCTTTCCCAGGACTTTTTTTAAATTCTCTAGGCATCTTGCAAAGCCCACATTTATTCACTGGCATTTAGGGAGTGAACCAAACCCACTGAAGTCAATAGGAGTCTTTTCATTGACTTCAGTGACCTTTAGATCAGGTTTTTAGAAAGACTGACAGAACAGGGATGGAAGGAAGATCTGACAAAACTTCCCAATTTGGTACATGCTATAGCCATTGCATTTTTACTTATGAAAGGATCTGTAACATGAACTTTTTGTTCAGCTAGATGTGGAAAAAAAAAAATTGACTGACTTCTTTTACTCTGGTGGATGTTATGGTCATACACTGAATAGTTACCTGATGAAATAAAATACATTAATCTTAGACAATTCATAGAAGAAGGAAAAATACAACCCCATATACTGAACATTTCTTTCTATTCTTGAACATACACTGAATTAACTATTGAAAAAAGTGTATACAGTGAAATGTTCAATGAACTTGATTTTAACTGAAGTTCACGTACCAAAGCCTATACTCAATTTGACATTAAAATGACTAAGTATGACAGCATGACAAAATATATGGTTTATCAGAAAAGACTTAAAAAGAGAAAAATTAAAGCATTTGTCTTCAACTGTTAGATGAGACATTCTATTCTGTTCATTCAAACTATTCTTGCTGGCTGATATGGTTTAAATATTAATATCAACATAAATGAGAAAAATAAATTTTAGACCCCCAAAGGCAATAGTTAACATTCTAGTACTAAAGCAGAGCTTATTACTTGCTAATATTTCCCTTCCCAAAGCCGCATAAGATATGCACCCAGAAAGTGCCCCACAACCAGAATTATGACATCCAGCCTTGCCAATTAACGTGGGATACCTGTTGGGCCAAAGGGTACAGCCCAGGTCCTCGCTTCTGTCGCCAGCTCTGCACCGTGCCCGGGCACAGCTTCATGACAAGAACAAGCGTGCAGGTTGGTGAGGACTTCTCTAATTCCAGCCCAAGTATTTTAACATCCCTCACATCCCAAATACTTTTCTTGCATTTTAAGGAAAGGATGGTTTTGCAGTCCTTGCGCCCCATCATAACCAGGCAAAGCTTTCCCAAGCTAAATATTCTATATCACAGAACATTTATCCCACACAGGTTTTATTACACATTTTAAAGGAATTGCAAGTCTCAGGCCATTCAGCTGGTCTCAACAGTAGAAGCTGAAATGCTAAAGCTAAACAGAAAATGCAGCTATTTACTTTCCACTGAGTAAAAAGCTATCCAGAGCCCACTGTAGTGGTTTCAGTTTTCAAATTACTGAAGGATATATGGCTAAATTAATATTTCATGCTATTTCCTAACAAGATTTGTTGTAGGAAGCTACCCTGTACTGGCACAGAAATGGATGATCCTGTAATTTCATAGGCTTTTAATGTCTATATTCTTAGACCCTCCAGCTACAGATGCAAATGTTACGTATACCTTGAAAATCCTCAAGGACTGACAGAGGGCCCTACAATGACTGTCACAAACCCAGAGTCCCAAGGCATGCAGGTACTCTGATGATACAAAGCCTGCACACAGGCTAAGGCAAAACATGTCCTGTTAAAGAAGAAATGGTGACCACAGAATTCATCAGCTTTTACAAAGACAGGTTAACTCTTAAAGACAGTTATAAGCAGATGTGATTAAAAGCTTTTCCAATACCGTGATGGACTCTCGATGGATTTTGTACATGAACACTTCCTCATTACTCTTTAAAATTTCTTTTTTTTTAGCTTGCTTTTTAAAAATTAAATTCCTTATTTTATGCGTTATAGACTTCCTTTTCTACTGCACTTACTCTTCTTACTGTCTCCTCAGTACCTTTCTGCACCCTCTCATGTTTTCTAGACCCTCTATAATCTTCCTTTCCCATCCTGTTTTATTGCTTTACCCTTGCCTTTCTTGCAGTTCTCACTTTCCCTATGTGCCTTCCCATTTGTTTCATCCTTTAGCTACTTTCTTTTTTCCTTCAGCCTTGCCATTTTCCAGGATAATTAATTTCCTCCACCCTTTCCTTCCAATCATTTTATTTGATAATTTTTAAGGCATGCATCAGTGTGCTCACTGGTGACACAGTGCTACCCTGTAAAGACAACAAACTCCAGGTTTGCTCAACATCTGCAGTCAGCAACAAGGACTGGTATTACAAGTCTGATTGCACAAGATTTCAGACTTGTTTGTACAACCTGAAGGTTTTGACATGTTCTTTGCGTTTGGTTTTAGTTTGTAGTTTTTTCAACAGTAAAGACACACGGGGTTTACCAACCACTGCTTTTGTTCAAGCATAGCCTGTGAGAAAACAGAGATAACCCCCGGTCTCCTACGCCACATTATTTTCTTCATCCAGTACCTGAGAGCATAAAATCCAGTCAATCTCATTCTGAATTACACAAAGCTCTTCCCAGCTCCTTAAAGATCAAGCAGATCTGTGATTTATCTTATTTTGCCCCACACTTCCATTAGGTGTTTAGGAGACAACTGTTTTATTTTGCAACAACAACGTGGCTCGGTACAGCAGAACAGAACACCTCATGGCACATCCCCGAGCAGTTTTCAAAGGCTGCAATACTGGAATGGGAGAAGCCAAGTAATTCTCATTGCTTGCCATGATGGTGAAAGATTTTTAGCACCTTAGGTCTTGAGGAGGAGCAAAAAATACATCTCTAGGTATGAGAAATCTGAATTAATTAAAAAAGGAATCATGATTGAGGTTGCTGTTTACAAAGCATTACAACATCATCTAACAGTGTGACTGAATAATTGCAAAATGGCAAGGTCATGTACATATTTTGTCAACAGTAAGTGGCTGCTTCAGTGATCTACAAAAATCCTTTCTTAGTTCCTTTTGCACAAAGACTTTCCATTTTTATTTTGTAAAGCTCTGCCCACTCCACAGTCTGACATTTAATTATGAATTCTCAAGAAACCTCTTCTTCCGTGTAAAAAGTCCCTTTTGTACAAGGGCTTTGACAAAAGGACAGAAGGTCCCCGTGACTCTGCCTGTCTTTTATTAAATCATGAGCTAATATAAGCAAACCTCGTCATCTGTCAGGATAAACTGCTCTATTACAGTGCCACTGCCGGAAACCTGGCCATCCAGGCAGCACAGGGACCTCTCCAGCCTCCTCACAGAATATTGTCATTGACCTGGACAGGCAGCTTTTGTACCCTTTTGGAATCCTAAAAGGTAATCTTGCTACTGATGTTCCCATTCATAGATATTTTTAAGTCTTGAAAATGAGATAAAGGGGGTTATATTACAAAGATTACAGAGAGTCTCTACTCATGCTGAGAATCTTGACGCTTACATCTGCTCATCATTCATAAAAGAAGTGGCATGCTAACGAGGGAAATAAAATTGAAAGAGTTAATTTTTCAAGTTGAGATTCATAATTTTCTTCGATGCTAACGTTTGTGATCTAGAGGCCTTATAAAAGCACAAAGACTTCTGCCCAAACAAGGTGCACAATGACTTGAAAGATGCTGCTTGAATGATCTAAGAAGTGTACTCATCGTCGATCCACTTTTGTGCTAGTTTTGCTTTTTGTTTGCTGAATCCTCACAGTGAAAATGTCACCTCTATTACTGCCTGTGCCCTTGGGAGAATGCTAGGAGCCAAGAGGTAGCATTATAGCATTGCATGCGTAAAGCTCAGTTCTGAAAAATTTAAAGCCCATCAAAAGACTCCAAAGCCCTATTTGGTGATGTAACAAAACACTTAAATCCTGCAAAGTTTGAGGATCTAATTATATGAACTACAGTTTGGCTAGTTGAGAAGTTTATAGTAAAACATACCTGTTTCCATGTCATTATTTGCTTCTGTTTACTATCCTTATCGACTAATAAATGAAAGTTGACTATGCCAGTAATCTTTAGTGTTACCCTGTAACTATCTTGCTCTTTTCTTAGATATTCCATCTTCTCTGCAAGGCCAGAGACTATTACAAAACTAGTTAAATGAAAGAATTTCATAATCCTAGTTATCTCCCAAATTTAGGATATCTTGTACGTAGAATTGTCTTGTTTATATGCACCTGTAAGTGTGAATTTTGGAAGACTGGTGGCTTCCTTATGGAAATTCTCCTATAAGCAAACTACAGGAAGCATATGTAAATAGTGTGGCAAATTAAATGCAGATTACTTTAAAAATGATCAATAAAGCAGGTTGTGGCACTTCAGTCTCATGTGCTCAGATTTTATTGAGCACTCCAATTTACGTGTTGTCATCATTAGAGTTAATATTTACATGCTCCAATCACACTAAACGAGCAGGTCCTTAATTTCAGTGATTTTTCAGCAGTTGCTCTAATTTCTGCCTCTTCACTTGTAGCTGGTAGTTTTCTCTTTTTGCTGCTGAGATATCCTCACCCAGCTAGGGAGGCGCATGTACACTCTTTCCATATCACTGATAGGCACTAAATGTTCTTTCTTGCCTAAACTTTCTCACTTTGCTTTACTCAAAGAAGTAAAAATACAAGGAATTAATCATATGAGCATGCTTATAATCGCTATCCAAACTACACAGCCTGAGATGGGTGAAAGCAATACATGAAAGGAAGTTGATATTTCATAAAAAAAAAAGAGGTTGAGATTGCTAGCTATTGAAATCACTATCATATAAAAGACACAGACAACATGATATTAATATCTGCAGATATTAAATGCCTCTCTATCTATTTCCATTTGTGCCTCATCTACACCAAACCCTCCAGCTACTGAAGATAACATACTTGTAGCTGAGCAACATCATAGATGACAACAGCAGTAACAGCATTACTATGTTATATATTTTTCTACACACAATCCACATCTTAAATTTGTGCACTTTATCCTCATTAAGAAAGTTCGTTGCATCCCCTTTCTGTGACTGGAGTCACAAGGGCAAACCCTTGCACACGTCACAAACTCCCCTCAGAAATGCTCAGTGTTAAAAAGCTCTAACATTTCATGTTATACGGCACATTCCAAAAGTAATAAGAACAATTGATGGTGATTACAGCAAATTTTATAAGATGGTAAGACAGACAACCAGAAAATGTAAAGGCAGCAATTTATGGGGCAGATGGGAGTGCAAAGCTCTCATTCTGCCACCACGTCCGGAATGCAATTGATCTCCAGGACAGAAACTCTGGTGTCAACCCGCTTATCTCAGCATTTTGTTGACAGCCAGCCCACGAACAAAAGCTTTGGTGCCTGCTTCAGGACAAATCCATCCAGTCATTTTCCCAGCATGGGAGCTGGGCTTTTTGACAGGCAACGCTGAAGCAGGAACAGAGAAAACAGAACATAAATGCAATTGTGCAATACCAGCTTCTGATTGCTGGAGGTCACCAGCACAACCTATGGTTGAAAGGTCCTAGATAATATTCCAAGAGAGGAGATGCGTTTCAAAGGCTCGTGTACCAGCTCAGTTCTGTTTCCAGAGCCAGCCTGCACCTTCCATAATCATACTTTCACAGAGTGTGTAGGTTGAAGGAGTCAGAATCTGTTTTTACACAATCAGGTAACTACAATATTCTTTGAAGCCAGTTTTTCAACTTACTGCACAGTAAATCTGCCTCAGAACTCACTGAGAATATTGCTGTCAGAAAAGGGATGCATCTTTACTCCCATTCGCAGAAATAAATAAGTAGTGGCATCCCTTTTTTACGTAACATAATCACTATCTCCATATCTTTACTGTATACATAGATCCAACACTTTCGGCACTCAAAGACATCTGACAAAGGCCAAGTGCAACAATGGGTTTCGACTCAACAGTATTTGACATTACAGTAAGGCAGCACTGCCAGCACTGTGCATTATATTCAGGCTGACCCCCAGCACAGAGAAGATGCCGATCCAACACCACGGGGATGCTGCCGGGGCAGAAACAGAAATCGTCTCCAACAAAGCTGTCAAGCAGGGACAAGGAACTTGTTCACAGCGAAAACCTCAGTCAGTGGGAGGTGAGGCAAGGAGGGGGTCACACTCAGCCAAGGGCCTGTTGGGAGCTCAGCACGCCTCTGTAGCCATAATGCTCAGGTAAAATGTTTCCTTCCAAGGGCTCCCAGGCGCACAGGTAGCTTGAGTTCAGGTAAAACTAGTAAGAATTTAACATTCAGCACTTAAAAATCTTTACCGTTGCCAGCGGTAAAAAGATCTTCCTTGCCACCAGACAGCTTGCAATTTAGTAACTGAAGGGAAAACACATTTGTTTGAACAGTTAATTTGTTCTCCGGGGGGGCTGAAAGCCATCTCAGAAGTAGCTCTTTGTTTGGAAACAAAACCACAGCCAGCGGTGGGGGGCAAAGAGTGCCCACAGGATCTGCTGATCACAGAGTGGCATTGACCTGGATACCTTGCCAGAGCCTGCTAAACTTCAGTAAAGTAACGCAGACACATTTCTCCACTTATAATCATCTCCAAACAAAGTCTCAGGTGTTATCCCAGAGTTCAGAGGTTCGCTGAAGCAGACACAGACCAATGCACCAGGGTAACACACCCGATTCAAAGAGACTGTTTATTTCCATTTTACAAAAGGAAAGGCACAACTAGAGAACGGGGTGAGGTCACACAGACTGTCTTACCCCCTCAGCTCAGACTCTCCTGTACGACAGTGACTGGCACACCCGGGGTAGCACTCCCAGCAGGGCATTACAGCACATGGGTCTGTCTGGAGCTCCATCACCAGGGGAGCCCCCAGACCCTTCTAGTACCGACCTCTGTTTCCAGAGGTTTGCAATCTGGCTGGAAAAACTCACCCCTTGTCAAAAGCACAGCACAAAGGGCCAGGCTTTATTGGTTTTTCCCTCCCTCACTGTTGCTTACAAGCCAGAATTAAACTTCTGCTCTGCTTTTCACATTCCCTAGGAAGAAGTCAGCTTGCCCTGAAAATTATTAGCTCATGAAAACTTAAATTTGACAAACTGCTAACTCACACTATTTAACCGCTCTTTGTAACACAAGTAGCAAAGTAAATAAAGATAATAAAATCAGATGAGGGATTCATGTCTGACTAAAGCAGTAACTCCTTTCTGAAGAAATATCATCAACAGATTTATGACACAGAGTGAAGGAGCCATCAGGTAATGGATCTTGTGGGCAAATCCTGTGCCCAGTTGGACTAAACACATTTTTGTTCTAGATACAGAGTAGAAGTTTTACATAGCTTTAACATATTCATTTTCCCACTGGCATTCCTTGGCCTGCAGAAGAGACACACACAGCTCTGCGGTTACAAAAGCACTTCACTGAAATAAGCTCCATCAGGGTCATCAATTTAAGTAGGAAAAAACTGGAATAGGTATTTGCCTCACTTAACTGTAGTCATCCATAAAACAATCAAAAAATGCTGTGGAAAGAAGGGCAGGAGTGCTGCCACTGGGAGAGAGAGGGACTGAGGCAGCTGAGCATCCTCTGCAGTCCCTCGTGCTCCACAAGTGAGATCTGTGGGTTCTATTTTGGGTCCTGCTGAGGCAGAAGGGCTCTGACCACACCAGATCCCGTGCGAGGGGTCACTTCAGGTTTAGGGACATTTGACATCAACTTGGAGCAACTGGAAACGCTTTATCTGCCGCTAATCCACCTCCCAGCAGGAAGACACTAATCCCCCAGATGACTAACTAGTTGCACGAATTGGGTGAGAATTAGTCTTTCCCTAAAATGCAAGGACCTTGAGAGGTTAAATGAAGTGCTGATAGTGAGAGCTGTCACTGTACAATGTGTCAAATTAATCAAGGAATGTAAAAAGTAGTCATCAGCTGTCTTTAGCCTATAATGCCAGAAGTCCACGCAAAAATAAGAGAAACATTTAAAAACTTCAATTTGAGGAGAAGTTTGAAAAAAAATAGAATTATCAAAATCTGGTGGGAAGATTCATGATTACAGTGTTTAAAGGCTCTAAATACACCCAGTCAGGGAGAACAGCATGCCCAGCCAGGGCTGGGCAGAGAAAGTGTTACTGCTCCAAATTATTCACACATCAGACATCCTGGAATGGATTAAAGTCCTATCTGACAGCAGCGATCATTAATGTGTCTTACAGAGCACTCTAGATCAAAGAGCAGGATTTAACATGTATGATAAAGAGAAGCAAAAATGCATTATCCAAGGTGACATCAGTCTGGAGGACATATGCTAGTTATCTTACACTGCCATTACTCAAATGTCTCTAAAGAAGGTATAAATGATCACAACCTGGTTACATTTGCTATGTGCAAACACAGCTCATGTCCAACAAGACATATCATAAACATAAATGATAACTGGACTTCTTAATTCTTACAGGGGAAAAAAAAACAAACAACAAACTATAATTACGTTATTGCAAAAGATTATTTTACCTAAAAAGTCATCCTGAATAAAAGGAAAAGGGAAAGCTGCACTGCAAAAGGTCTGCCTCTAAAAGTGTAAGAAAAAAAATAAATTCCTGATTGCATTTCATAACAAATTTATAAGCACTAATAAAAAAAAAACCTGTAGCAAATAGTGAAGCATAATAAGGAAGTGAGGCATACATCCATTACTATATTAGGATTTTTAAAATATCAATAAATGTGCATAAAAATCATTATTCACTAAGCACTCATGTTTATATCTGGAAAAAGAGAAGATATATGGATATGCTACACAGTTAACTTAGAGGGGATTTTATCCCTGCAGTAATTAAAGAAACCCCATCATCTAATAACGGTAGATTTTAAAAATGAGCAAAGCCTTTCATCCAGTTCTTTCACATGAACTATCTGCTTATTAATACATCTTAGTATGCTGCAAAAATTCCAGAGGACTAAGAAATGAAACTCCTTGGGCAAAAATTGTGAAGTGCAAACCAAATGAATTCTGTACCTGCAACTCATCAGGTTGATTTTGATCATGAGGAAAACAGCAAGCAGCTGCCGAGTGAGCAAAGAAATTGAAAGGAAAAAAAATCATGCCATTCACCTTGGGTTTATAAACATGTTTTTAAGTCTTCTCCAAAAAAAAAAAAAAAGGCAACAAAAACCCAAAACTGCTCTCAGCTTTAGTTGACAACAAAAATCTCTCTGTGAGACATTTAATGTTGAAGAACACAATGTTCTAATAAAAAAAAAATAGCATTACACAGAATTAAAGTGGCACATTGAAATGTGCTAAATGTGCACATTACGATGCTAGGCTGACAACTCTGAAAGTTATTGTTAGATATTCATTGCTCACTAGAGGTGCTGCTACTGGGGGTCTTTGAGCATCTGTTCTTGGCCCTATACAATTCCGTAGTACTTTTAGCAGTAATTCAGGAAACACATACGGTCATATGGCTTAATATACAACATTTTGTAGAGCTGTGAATACAAAAAGCCTTTACACAGGGGAATCCTGATTGGAGTCTTCTGTGCTGGAAAGCTTTGAAAAGGCCATATAAAGGGATAATCAATTCAACATTTTCAATGAGAGCTAGCATAGATCCTGGCTGTATAAACAAATATCAAGAAGGCGTAGCTAAATGGTATTATGTTTGCATGAAATTTTAACGATCCTATTCTTCAAGTACTCTCCAGTTGTTGAATAGGTACTTTAAAAGAGTTTCTAAAAAATATGGAAAGGGTTCAGAAAATGAGCTATAAAATACCCACATCCCGGTTAGGTTCCTTCCCCAAATAAAGGATTTCTTTCTAGAAACTGCCAAACCACCTTTTCCAAAGGAAAAAAAAAATAAAATTCTCAACTCTGAGACACTTCCAAAGAGCAAATATTTTGCCTTTGAAATACACCTCATTGCACCAGATGGCGTGTATATGTGTATTTTTAAATGTTCCTGTGGATGAATACTCCCACATATTCCTCACAATAGCACCTTCATCACTGTGCAAATCATCGAGACACTCTCAAAGGCACACAATTGCAAACTGAGTCATGCAAAAGAGTAGCAAAAAGTGGAGTAATCAGGAACAAACAATGCCATTCAGCTGCTCAAAACTCCTTTGCCTGTTAAGTACTAAATAGCATTGCTACCAGGGATGTTAACGCTTTTACCAAGATCTAGAAATCATGCAAAGATCTTGCACACCAAACGTAGGGAAGTTCTAAACTTGCGCATATTTATCCAACAGACTGGAAAGACTCCTTCTAGTTAGTTGATATTTTATTAATACATGTAAAGCATCCAGTTCTTTAAGGAAGAAAACGTGACTTTCTCACTGCTGGGCCACCCACAGCTTTCCTTTAGCCTTGGTCTCTCCTGCAGATGGTGGCTCAGTTATCAGTTGTGCAGGTGTAACATCAGTGACATTAGTGCCTAGTTTACAACACAGAGTAGAAAACAAGCCTTATGGTCGGATTTTCAGCTGATCTCAATGAAGATCAATTATTCTGCACAGAGCCATATTGATTTCTCAGCAGAGAAACCTTGACCCATCTTCTTCACTCAGCACCAATATCACGTTTAATCTTTTTCTTCTACTCTGCCTCCGCATTTCCCCATGAAGTTTCCACAAATGGAATATTTTGCTAGTACAGTAACTTCTCCATCATGTCAACCCTACCTTAATTTTTTTCTTTCCCATTTGTAAGCCCCAGTGTAAAAGCTGTCTTAGAATGAACATGCCTTTGCTGTAAATTAAACTTCAAAATTAAAATTTGGACAGCAGCTCCCATAGAGGCCTAAACCACTGACCTATACTAGAGTCAATACCATCTTCTTTCACAGCCAGCCAAATTGTCAGCACAAAATAATCATTCAGTTGCCTACAAAAGTGTTGTCACATCATACCTGACAAACTCGCCCTACAAAACCACAAGAAATTTCCTCTGAGCCTGAAATGCCAGGCTGCCAGTCCTTAGCAATATTATTCAGGCCACAGAGGAAATGGCCATCAAAGAAGCACATTCATTGCTTTCAATGCCGCTTACCGGTGCTTTAATATTTAAGCAGATTATTCATCTCACAGCATAATACCTCCAGCCTCTGTCTCTCAAATACAGATAAATGCATCAAATCCACACAGAGCACTGAGCACATAAGCTCGAGCACACACAACTCCATACACTACTGCCATGCCCACTAGAAGTGGATCAAAAATGACAGTGACAAAGAAAAGTCCAGTATTTTTTGTTCCCTGAATACTCTGTTGCACACAGACAAGAAAAGATATTGAGGTTACTGGTTACAGCTCTTCATATTCTCAGGAAGGATTTCTAGTGCCTTGAGTGCTGCCATAGGGTTAATTTGCTAAGGATCAACTGAAAAAATAGGAACGATTAACAGAAATCCGCCATGGTTAAGTTCTCATCCACCGTATTTCCTTTATAAAAATACATCCCCACAAACCTGCACTGAATAATAGAGGAAAGTTGTCAGGGAAAAAAAAAAATAATTTCTGACATCACTACACATTTTTCAGTAACTTCTTGAACTGAAGGCCCAGATATAACTCTGCTTTCATCTCTCCTTGTCTAGTTTGCGCTTCAACAGTAGTGCTGGTTCAGGACTCTTAAGGTTTTTTATTTAACTAGTGAAGGATGTAGTAAAGCACCACATCACAGAACGCAAAACAAGCAAAAGAGCTTTGAAATTGTTATTCCTTTAAGGCAGCTGCTGAGTAATAATGCTGGTAAAATTATGCAAGGAACACTGCATTCTCCCACAGACACATATTTAATATCTCCTGAGGTTTGGTGTATTACATAGTTGAATAAAAAATGTGAAGATTCTCTTTTAAGATTTCTTTGTAAAAGTGCTCCTAGAGATTGTAACAGTTCCACAGAGAAGGATTTAGTGACAGATACTTTTTCATATCTATAGCATCAGTATTAAAATGGAAATTAAGTTCATAAAAGTTTTTTAAGGAAGACCACAAAACAACAATGTCTTGGAATGTACAGTTCCTTTCCAAGTCCCAGCTCTCGGCCCCAAAAGAAGCTGTCCTTGCTTTTGCAGCACTTTCCAGACAAGGTTCTGAATGTCTTCATTCTGCACTGATGCAATGTTTTGCTTTTTCATCCATGGCACTTCTACCATGATGTGAAGCATTTTTCCTGAAGCCTTTCAAAGTGATGTTCAGAATACAAAACTCCCTCTCATCCAAATCGAAATGCTGAGCTACAGTGGCAGCTTGGAGAAGAACTTCTATTTAGTTGTTTATTTTTCCCCACTGACAGAATATATTTTGGTTTGGTGTGTTCTTCTTCAGTCTCCCCAATCCAAACAACACATCTTGATCTTGATAGAAGAATATTCACTGAGCAGTAACGCAGACAGGAGTCTGAAGGAGAAAACTGTGCAAATCTGAACTGAGAGACTACAAAGCTTTACTGAAAGTGCAGATGAGTACCTTATCTCTGCACGTGAGCTGAAGCTTTTTTCTCTTCAGAGAACCCTGTGTAAGCTCAAGCAATATTCCACAGAGATCCAAGAGACTTTCAAAGATACTTAGCTGTGGATGCTCTTGTCTTTAGAGGTATTTCTCAAACACCCTGCCCATTCCAGAGATACACAACCTAAGGCACTATACTGATCTAAGAGTACTCTAATCCTGCTAAATTTAATGACAAGACAGAGAAAAGCCATGGGTATTCTGATATGAACAGCAACGCATCAAGAAAGCCCACAACAGCTTTTGGAGTAGCAGAGAACAACAAAGTGTAAGGAAGAAGAAAAAAGAGGTAGTGAGGGTTTCCAGGGACCACGCTGGGGTAAATCACACTGATAACTGATTTGAAAGCAAGGGGTGGGGAGGGGAAGAGCAAAGGAAATCCCAGTTCTGCAAGAAAATGGCAAATGTCCATTGAGTTTAATAGGAGAGCATTCAGCCCAAGCAAGCTGAACAAGCCCTTTAAGCTGAATTTACCTCCCTGTTGCAGCAGTTACTCAAAAACACCTCAGATAATACTATTTTGCTTATATTTATTGAACGCTAATAACACAATTCATGACCTAGCTGAAAAGTCACTAATAAGAGCTGGAAAGCTCCCATACAGGCCAGGACACGTGTAATCATTATTAGCAATAAATATTGAGAAAAAATATGAAGTATAATGTTATTATTAGAGTAGGACTGATGCAAGCTGTGAAGTGTTAGTTGTGTGATATTGATACAAGTAAAGAGACTGTACATGTGGAAAAAATGGGCAGGGAGAGTGAGAAGAAAAGAGAGTAAGAAAAAAAGATGCCAGCACACATAATTGACTGATACAGCATTCCTTGAAATCAATAGATGGTTGAGTATGCTATTAATCCACTACTAGATATTAAGAGCAGCAAGACAAAAAATTAAACAAAAAAAAGTGATATTAAGGAGTGAATCTGTTTTCATTTAAAATGCAACTGGAAAAGGTGAAGTCTGAATTTTCCAAGACAATGCCCAGATCCTATGGAAGAACAAAAAACAAGCCAAGCATCTCCAACCTGCATAAAAATCTGAAATGTATTGACAAGTAATTTTTCCTTATTAAAACCAAATTATTCATTACTAAACACTACAAATTAAATCACTGTTTATGCCAAGGCTATTGTTATCCTGAAATTATGCTTACACATGTGCATTAAAGACTGAAATTGTATGTAGAAAGAGATGCGGAGAAAAGGCTAGGACAAGACAATTTTAACTGAATAGGACATTTTACAATTAAAAAAATTACTAAAGGACTTGGAAAATTTTAGCTCCTTTCATGTTATGTTGCAATCACTCCTACTTTCTTTCCAATATCTCAAAATGAGTAAGGCATACAGCTGATAAAGGTACAAAATATGTTGTGTTTAAAGGAAATTAAAACATTAATTCAATTTTAATTAGCCTAATTATTTCTGTACAAAATCTGGCTCATTCTTCATGGGTGCATGAAGAAAAGGGTTTTATATTAATGTACATCTGCCATGAACAGTTCAAGTCTAAATTGTAGAATATATTTGCATCTTTTTCAGGACTGCTGTAAAAAGAGAAGAAAAAGGGAATTATTGATGCATTCAAAGAGTGTGCATGTTGCTTTGTAATGTAATCTGTTTTTCTTTTCCTTAACACCTACACAGCTTCTGTTGTTAGCTAGTGCAGTTGAAAGAATAAATACGGACCCAGGGTATCAACTTCCAAAGAAAAACTTGTGAGAAGTTGTTTGCAGATTTGCATTTTTGTATTTCACAACATGACAGTCAAGTTCAAGTCTGTGCTTCTTGAGACACTTAAACCAACTGAAAACATTTTTGTTGTTCTTTCTGGAGTTCACATCTAAAGGTCCAATAGAGTTACTGCATCTGTTAATGCAAATCCTTTCCCTACAGACTTTCATAAAGGACTCAGGAGCTGTTAAAAGACATGCAGAATAGAAAACATTTTCTTCTGGAAATGAAAATGCCTGTTGCACTGACTATATTCAAGATGATCCTACAAATATGCAAACTGAGAAGAAACAGAGAGAGTGGTGGCATGCGAGCTGATGAACAGTTCCTGGGAATTGTTGTGTGGGAATATGTTTGAATTGGAAAGAACAGTGAGTTTTTCAACCCATTCTTGAGTTCACTCTTCAAGCTGCATGTAATCAGAAGATGCTTCTGAGCTGGCAAAGGGAGACCACAGTCAGCAGAGACAAGGAACCACATCTATGATTTCACATTCCAAACATCACCACATAGCTGAGAAGGTGCGCTGTGACCAAATCATTGCCTCAGTATCAGCCAGAAAACATTGTTAAGCCATACCTTGAACGTTGTTGAACAGAACTGACCCCTGGGGGACCCAAGTCAGGGGAGGGCTGGGCTGGGAAGGAGGACCAAATTTCACAGAAGGAAAGGAAGAGGGAAGAAATGACCAGATGGTCAACTTCAGTCGAGTGTTTGCTAAACAAAGAGCACTGCCTGCTGTGCCATTCCAAGAGAACTGGAAGGTGAGTTGCCCAAATTAGACCCCTGCAACTATGGGCTCTCTTATAAGCAAGATGTATTTCTGCCAAGTAAATGGAGCATAGTGAGTACTTATGGTCCTCTTCATTTAACTTTGTTTTGCAACAACTTTGAGCACTGTGCTTATGAATTAGGCACCACTCTTTCCCCAAGTGGGAAAAGTGATTTTTAAATGAAGTGACTTGTTAGAGGTGGCTCATACAGACAAGTCACACAGTGAGATAACAACACAGCCAGAGAATGAATTATATGGGTCTTCTGGGACCAGGCTGGTAGGGATGAGTTTGTGCAGGAACAGCAGCTGACTAAAACTGATCCCAAGGGGGACAGACACCGTCCTGACTAGTGAAGCACTAGCCTGCAGTCATCATTACCTGTTAAAGTATGAACGTGAAAGACACTTCAAGTGCTTCAGGATCCCTCCCTGGTGCTCTGTTTGGCACAGTTTGTCAGTTTACAGGAACACTTTCTACCATCTCCAGCCGAGGACAGTCCTTCTCATGCTGAAGGGCAATAACCTGCTCATAGCTCAGTGTGCTTTTGTCACCTCCCAGTCATTTAACAGCCCAGAGTATCTAAACCATCACTGAAAACCTCATTCCAGAACACACCTGTACAGGGCACGGACTGTTTCTCGTGGCTGGCATGAATATTCACAGTACTCAGGCAATACTTCAGATTCCACTACTGGATTTCCTGTATAATCTTGAATCCCACTAGTTTTGCATTCTCCCATTTGTACCTCACATTATGCCCTCTAACTTTGTGCAGTCGTTCTTTTCAAGTGTATATTCCTAATAATTACATATAAAATATCTTTTTTTTTAAATGCCCATATTCTTTCAGATGGAACATATATCACTATTTGTATTTTAAAAAAAATAAAATATAGAGGGGGAAAAAGAGTGCGGTTTTTTATTATTATTTTTAAAAACCTTTCAAGCCTCCCTTGCCCACTTAAAAAAATTCTGTTTTCTTCTGGAAAAAAAACCAAAGTGGAAGAAGTCTGCAATTAATTTTATTTCCTGCCTTGTGCTACTGTACATTAGATGCTATTCCTTTAAACGTTCCCTGCATCTTTATTCCTTTAAACCTTCTTGGTAGACAATACAAGGCCAGTAAAACTGCTTTTATGCAATATGTGTAGTTCTAAAATTGTTCCCCTCATCAATTAAAAAAGTATTCTTTCTGCAAGCTCTCTCTTAATTTTTCAGTAAATACAAGTTACACACATTTTTAGAACGATAGAAGTGCTTTGGCTACAGTAGGTTTCTTTTTCTAGATTGGTTAGAAAGCAAGAAGTGTAATAGGGATGGGAAAAAATTCTATGAAAACTCTAAAATTATGCTTTAGAGAGATTTATGTAAATGGTACTTGAATAAAAAAAGATTTGATGAAGATATAAACTTATTTTTCAACATATTATTACTAATACATGCATTTTACTAAAGTCAAGTTTTGAAATGCATAAACTATTAGAAGGGTTGTTATTGGATTTGCAA
Source organism: Pseudotriccus pelzelni (assembly GCA_035584735.1). Taxonomy (NCBI): domain Eukaryota; kingdom Metazoa; phylum Chordata; class Aves; order Passeriformes; family Tyrannidae; genus Pseudotriccus; species Pseudotriccus pelzelni. The sequence continues at coordinate 5,042,683 of JAWMRA010000009.1, read as the reverse complement.
AGCCAGTATGTCAAATTATTCAGGGTCACTTCTTTTCTTTTACAGATTAAAAGGGGTGTTCAGAAAGAACATTTCCCTCAGGTGGAATTAGACTGTATGCCCAAGAAAGTAAAAATGAAGGAGCAACACATGTCATAATTACCCTAAAAATTTATACAACCTAAGTAGAGCTGTACAACGGGGACGTGTCCTGCCTGTGGGAGCACACAGAGCTTTAAGAACACTCTCACAGTTCAATACTTTTATCTCTTCCTCACTGTTTGATGCTTCTTGGCAACTCCACAGTTCAATGCATTTCACACACTGCAGAACATGAGAAAGGAGGAAAAAAGATACATAAAAAAAAAAAAAAGTCAGATGGCAGCCGTGCCAACTTAGGGCAAGGAAAGGAAACATAAAAATTTGAGGCAGGTAATCTCACAGGTAAGGAAGAAACATGGAGAGTAAGAGCAGAATATGAACTAAATGCCAAGAGAGGCAGTGGAGTAATAAATGCATCTCCGTTGATGGGTGCAAGAAACAAAGAATTTATGATCAGAGAGCAAAAGGAGGAGGATGACAAACTGCAGCTATAGGAAAAAAGGAGCAGGTAGGACTGGTTAGGAGCAACAAATGCAACACAGGAGGATTTCTTTGCCAGCAGTTCATCACAATCCAAAGCAGGAAACGAAATAACACTTCTGTTCTCACACCAGCCACAACAGAAACCTCCACATTTCTAGCACAGTGCTGCTTTCCTTGTGGAGACCACTGTAAAGGACAGAGAGCCTTCCTGGTATTGCAAAGCTTAGTAACAGGGAACCACAAGTGGCCTTCCACTGGTGGAGCACGACAGCATTTACAGAGGACAACCAGTCACAGCTGAGCTCTAACTGGTTGCTCCATCAAACTTGCTGCTGCTTATGTTTTTTGGCATGAACACCCTGCTATGTCACTGTCCAGGTGTGATTCTGGATCCCAACCACTGCCTGCTGCTGGACCACAAATTTGTGTTTCTCAATCACTCATGTGCTACAGTCATTACTGCTTCTCACACGTGGTAATCCCGTCTCTTGGAAAAACTGTATTTCATTTGTGAGACTATTCATTTCTTATCAGTTCCATGAAGATAATGATGTTATCATCACCTTTTACTGAGATAAAAAATACCTTACTGGCAGTTGATCTAGTGAAAGATTTAGAAGGACCACCTTAAAGGGGCAGGTTACTCTGAAGTTTGATCAGTGACCACAAATAATACAAAGCCAGTCAAATATTTCTGCAAGCTTGCAGCTCCATGCAACATATGAGGCAAAAAGATGCAAGTCCTTTGAGAAGGAAAGCAGAGAAGAGAATATTGGATATTACAAAACTGTGTGCCTCAGTCCTGGAGAAGACTTCCATTACTTTATTTGTGCTAGTGATATTTTCCGCTTTTTTAGAAACCTTTCATAAGTTCATACAAGGATAAAGTAAACACTTCAGAGTAGATTACATCAAGTTCAGCTAATGAAGAAAGGTACTTGGCAACTAAGAGTTACCCTGGCATTACAAAATGAAACTACATTGTTTAAATTTACTTCTGTCAGGCTAGGTTTTGTTTAATCTACAGTCTACAATAACGCAGTGAATGGACGGGACTGAGAAGAGGTTAAAGTCATCTTCACATCACAAGTCATTTAATACAAAGTAAATTGTAATGGTAGCTGGAGGGAAAATCAAATACAAGAAATGAATTCAGGCTCTGCAGTTGAAGCTGCACTTCCATTGATTAATGTCTGCTAAAGCAAACTGCTGGACTGTAGACTTTCTCATTTATTGTCTTCCCCATGTTTTGGTTGCTATGATATCCTTCTAAAGATACATGGCAATTACTCATCTGAGAGTTACAGGCAGGAAAAGGACAGAATAATCAAAGAAATTCTAATTAAAAAGGATGATTAACAAGTAACCCAAACTGAATTATTCTTGTGCATTTACTAAAAAGTTCTCAGGAAACCTCTGCAGCTATTGACAGTAAAATTCTTATTCTGCCCCATGAGCATACACTAAGTTCCCTGTCCTCTGATTAGACAGGGATGAGTATTTTCAGAAAATACCACTGGAAAGGATTAAACCAGTGGGCTCAGAAATGATGAAGAGCTCAGGGCTGTTACTTTAGAGCACTAGAGCACAGACATACCCACAAACTTCTGAAAACAGGCATAAATTCCCCCTCCTCCTGCTTTCCCTGCATTCATTAACCAGCTCTGACCAGTACTCACCAAACCCAACGTGCCCCAAAGCAGCTCCTCCTCCCCCACCTGCAAACAGGCTGTGCACCAGCGAGCTCTGGGAGAGCCGGGCTGTGTGACACGGGGCTCCCAGCTCCGCTTAGGGCTGGGAACAGGCAGAGGCAAACCAGGCTCCCCTGCTCAAACCAACCTATTTGTGTTCTATCCCCCAGTCAGGCACACCTGCATTAGTGGCACCAGCTGGGCCCAACAGCCGCCAGCTGAGCCACAGGATCATGGAATAGTTAAGGCTGGAAAGGGCCTTTAAGATCATCAAGTCCGACCCTCAATCCAGCACCACCACCGTGTTCACCACTAAACCATGACATCAAGTTTTTTTGAACACTTCCAGGGATGGTGACTCTACCACTTCCCTGGATAGTCTGTTCCAATGCTTTACAACCCTTTCCTTGAAGAAATTTTTCCTAATATCTAATTGAAACCTTCCCTAGAACAACTTGAGGCCAGGACTGAGGATGACAGTGATGCTCAGGTGGAAGTCATGGCATCATTCAGGCTCTAGGGTGCTTATTTCCACTGATGAAGTGAGAGGAGGCTTTGCTTCAAATTCCATGTTAGCTTTACTGTGTGTTTAGATGGAGAAAAAAAAAGTAATTTTTACTTGTAAACAGAGCACTGGAAATCACTGGAAAATGAAACCTTACAGAGCTATTATTGCAGCACCAATTCTGCAATAAAATATTTTTTTAACTGAAGCCAGGGAATGACTTCAGAGAGCTCCTTCAGTAATTTAGGAAGCTTTCCACCCATGTGCACCGTGTTCCCCCAAACGATCCTAAGAAGTTTTAAGGCAAAAAAATGGGCTGTTTTGGAGGTTAAATTTTAGCTCTGATTTGATACATACCTAATTTTCCAAAAGTAATATTTTCTTCCTTGGATTCAAAGAAAGTCCTGTAATCTCCAATGAGCCATATTGCCATTGTCTTTGGTACAACTGTACCAGGCTTTGCTCTTAAGAAACAACAAGTACTTATGGTTTTTAATAAATGTCTATAAAGAATTTGATGCGTTCAAACCTCTAAATACACCAAGGGGATTTTTATCCTATTATATCTAAAAATTTCCAGGAAAAATTTCCCATGAAAGCTCATTATTTACCACTATAAATTATTGAAAAATATTTCCCTTACAGTTTGCATTTAGCTGTTGTCTTGGAAAAGTCACCAGATTGTTGTGGAACCAACCCTTACTTAAAAGAGTCACAATTCTGGAAATTAAAACCCCTAAAATACAGATGCTGAGTCACAGCACAGATGCCCCAAGGTTTTCAGTGAGCAGCTGCAGCATTTGGAGAAGAGCAATGCCTTCACTACCCAAACCCGCACAGCGTCAGCCATTTCTGGGCACTCTTTTCCCATATTTTAACAACAAAGGGTTTTCACTAATGCAGCTGAAAATCACTAATGGTTGACCACACACCACACCAATGCACTTCTGAAAGCAAAACTAGAGATTTTGAGATGCAAGTTCCATTTGGCCACTGAACTTGTGGATACAAATGTGCATTCATAAATGTATATATATGTGTGTTTGCGCAGAGCGGTGCCGCGAGAAGTGAAAAGGGCTCACTGCTCTCTGCCCCAGGAAGCAATATTATTGTTGCTTTATTCAAGACCACATAAGGGTAGGAGTGAAATAAGGTCTGCAAGGGAAGTTTTATTAGAGCAGGTAATGTGGTTGTGAGAAAAAAAAAAATGAGACTCGTATAAAAGCTTTCCTTAGGCTTTGGTACAAGAGCAGTAACCTTCAAGCAAAACATGCTTAAGACAAATCGTTCACAATCACCTAAGTTGTTTAAGGAATTCAGAAAAAAAGAGATGTTCAGTATTCACAGAAGGGCCTAAAACAAGATGATCAGGAATTTAGTCCAACACGACAGGGGAAAGAGACAGGGAATTGTTGCCTCTGGAACACAAGAAACTAATGGCAATCAAAATTATAATGTGCAATAAAACTCATTTGAGTCTCTAGTTTTAGTGTCCAATAGATGTGAATTATTCTCCTAATACAGCCTCTTGAAGGTATTTTGTAGACATTCCCTAAGGATTTGTAATAGAGGCTGGAAATGGAGTCGTTGTCTTGGGGAAAATGTGATTTTCATATTTTTTCACCAATTGTCTGTGTGAATTCATTTTAATGCGCAGGGATTCTTTTCACCCACAGTTTCCCTGGGGACATTTGGTGCACTGGATGAAATATGTTGCAGTCTGAGACAGACTGAGAGAGAGCGAGAGAGAATCCATGAGTTGTGATAGTTGTGTTGTGAGGACTGTTTTTTACAGAGGTGGTGGAAATGCATTTGCAAATGTTATGCTTGTTGCTCCACATGAGCCAGTTTCCTCTGGAACGTGGTTGATCCTCAGCAAGTGTGCTCCTAATGATGACTTTAGCAAGTCTATAATGCATTTGAAAGCCACAAAGCAAAATTTGGGGAAAATATCATTCAGTGTATGGTGCTTCTTGCATAGGCTGTTCTGGAAGAGTTTTCTCAGGTAAACACCCCTTTTTTTTTGGTGAAGATGATGACATGAATTTCCTCACAGTAAATGAGGTGGTGTCCAGCAGTGAGGTTACACATCAGTGCACCAACATCCTCAAAACACCAGCCACCCCCTAACCACAGCAGGAGGACACACATTTGGTTCAGTGGCACATTGTCATTTTCTTTCCACCTGCTCCATATTCAGGCAACGTGAATTTTGCATCCCATTTTTTGTTGTCCCGATCACCTTGTTTTAGTCCCTCCTGTAAATATTGACCATCTGTTTTCCTGAATTCCCTGTATGTGTATGTCAGTAACCTGTGGGACCCTTGAAAAGTTCAAATATATTAATCTGTGGACTTCGTACAACTATTTGAACCGCAACATTTTCATGTTCTCTGAGTCATAGGTGAATTCAGTACCCTTGACAACTGAAGATTCACGTGAATATAATCCAAAATAGCACTGACTGGTGGATTCTCAGTGTGTTCAGACAGATTGTAACCACTGTAATGATCCTTTCCAAACCAAGACATCAGTCCTGCTGTCATCCATGGGTCATAGGGACGTGAATATTTTCTCAGGGGGAGACTGAAAAAGACAGTCCAGTGCACATATCTGCAGGATTAGACCCCCTTGTGAGAGAACAACAATGAACTTGAGCAACTGTGAGACAAAGGATGGAGACTGAAAATAGCAGAAAATATTGTCCCACCACCCCCCCAGTGACGGAAGAACAATAAGAGAGGGAGCTCAAAGGCCTGTGGGGACTTCAGAGATTCACAAAGGATGCTTCTTCATAGGAAATTGCTGCATAGACAGGAGGGCTTGAATGAGCACAACCAAGACCTGAACTTCCATTGAAAACTTAAACAAGTAAGTTCTTCCTTTGTGAGAGTGGCTTGGGAGGAGTAATGAATAAATAAATTAAATATACATTAACCACAATATTATTGTTCTATCTATAAACCCTTCGTACAGTGAAATCAAGACACTCACACCAATTTACAGCACTGAAATTTGGGTTGTGCTTCTGAAGGTAGAGGTGGAAATTTCACCACTGATTTTAATGGACTTGGCATTTCACAAATAGGATTCGGTTTTATTCCTCATGCTATTCATTAGGAGAAAACCTACTTTATTCAGTGTCACAAATTTGTGAGAAATTATATAAGAAAGCAGTGACACTGAATAACAGTGAAATGATATATATTGCTTCAGTTACATCTACACATTATAATGTGTTTTATAACAATTTGTTAGAGCAGCATCTGTTACGAATTTACTAAAACAATTTGAATATGTTTTTCAATGAGCTGAAGAACTGAGCTCCACCTATTAATCATGGAATATATATCAATGAATAATTTATAAGTGGTACCTTTATTCAAAGTGCTGACAATTAACTCAACAGTCCCTGCATTCATAATTGTATCGGTCACCTCTAAACTTTCAACCTTTACAAGATTTCAAACACAGAGGAAGAGAAATTGAATGAGAAGTAAGTTTTTAGCATAACAGCTTCACACTGACTTTGATATTCTCTGGCATCACTGACAGTTTCCTCAGGAAAAGCAATTCTGAACCCTTAAATGTAAAAATACATATATTCCTATTTCACACCCCACAGCTTTTAAAGACAATCATAACTGCACACTGTAAATACAGTAAAAAAAAAAAAGGTACTGTGTATCACTACAAAAGTAGTAAAGCAAGGTTAACTAAATAATTCTCCTCCAAAGAAAGACTATATCCTGTAGTTTGGTATTTCTACAGATTATTTCTTCACCTTCAACAGAGGTAGAAGGCTGTGATTTTTCCAGCGCCATGCCCTTGCCTAGACTTCCAACTCCATAACAAAGTACGCAGTTACATGTTCTGTCTCCCAGTCCCACTCACCACAGCAAGATGTTTACTTCAAAACCAGTGCAAAAACATTTCTACAAGTAACAAATTCAGGAAACCTCTCTTTCCTACTTTATTTAGATTAAAAAGACAAATAATTACAATCAGCCACATTAATGCAAGATTAAAACTGCAATGATAAATCACAGAGAGTCACATTTAATGGTGATATAAACAGAAGTAAAAATTATCTGCATACATTTTTAATGTAAATTGGTGTTATTTGCATGCCCAGAAAGATGGAGGAATGGTAGCAAACAAAAAAGAGGCAATCAACCGTCTCGCCTTAAAGCTTCACGTTGGTTTCCTTTCCCTTCTGCAGCAAAGCCCTCTGGCCTCTCAGCATGGCAGCAGAGCTAACACTGACTTCCTGAAGTGCAAGATGCAGCTCTGATATTTAGCTAATTGAAAAACATGCTTGAAAGTGCATTAGTAAATTTTGAAAAGATTGGGCTATAACAAGGTGCTTTTCACACAATCCCCGAATTCAGCCCCCGACATTTGCAGCTTTTCTATCGGCAACATCAGCTTGTCAATACGCCAAATTTAACATTTATTTTATCCTCCAGTTTTCATAATCGGTTCATTTGGCTTACTGTGGAACTCTTGTTATTACGAAATATTCACCAAATACATGCAGCTCAATAATATTAATTTTGAAAGTGTATCTGTTGCAATTGCTTCAGCTTCCTCAGCTTACATTAACCTGCTGTGGAGGGGGTTGTTGTGTGTTTCTCCTCCTGTAAAATGTGCAAGGCTATAGTTTTGTGTAGACATGAAACCCTGGTGTGTATATATAATTCGTAGTAAGTTTATGAATCATACACAAGCAAAAATACATATCCATATCCAAAATGAAAAAAAAAAAACCCACATCTGCATCACATACATGGTGAAAGACAGTGGTTAAGGCTGGGATAAGGAGAATACAATCATGGCATGTTTGTTCTCAACAGTATGGAATAATTTAACAAAGAAAAAAAACCAAAGAGCCAATAGAAAAGCACCCAAAGGAAAAACAAATTCTTGAGAACACGAAAAGAAGCCAAAACAGAAGATGCATCTACTTCATCTTGTAATACAACCTCATTTTAAGAGAAAGATATAAATGAAGTCAGTGAACATGCAGTTTGGTAATTGAAAATCTCTGTAATTACCCTAGTTACCAAGGGAATTTTCATCTATTTGTACTCAAAGACGTTGTTTTTTAAAACCAAGGCAAAATTATAAGACACTATTAGGGAACACTCTAACATAATATTTTTAAGTATGTAATAAGAGTAAGGAACATCTCTGATTTTATGTCCTATAACACCACCCAAACTGCTTCAATTAAATTTCCTGTAGTGCCTACAAACTCCAGAAGTAGTGCGTTTTCAGGGAGACTTTAACTGCCTGCGTAGCATCCATGACATACAACAATTCTAAGCAAGCCATCGGGGTTTTTGTCTAAGAGGAAGAATGATACCTTACAGGTATTGCCAGGCACGCCACTGAACGCTCCCACCAGTAGAGCACATTGCTGCATTATAGGAGATATGAGGAGTGTTGACTCAAAATAATGTTCTAATGGCTGCTTTGTAGCTTGGAATTTCGAAATAATTTCAGTAATTTTCAGCACAGACACAGGCAGTGAGTGAAGCAAACCCTCTAAGAAACTGGTTTAGAAATCTTTCCTCTGAATCATTTGTACTTTAAATAGCTTAAATTAACAGATGCTGGGACTCTAAGCATTTTTCCCTTAGATCTTTAGTCATGCAACAGAGGCAAGCTAAATAAGTGAACTAGATTGAACCTCTACCAAACTAAAGTTAGTAACAGGCTGGAGGCTAAAATCATGTTCACTGTCCCTATCAGCACACATCTGATGTATGTGCTAAACTGATGGCATATGAAAACAAAACAAAAAAAATCTCATTTTCATTCTTAAAATCCATTTACCAAACAAACTAAGTGTTTAGTTCCCACCAGTAAAATCCTCACCGGCAGCAGCAGAGCTACACGGAGCTCACCCAGAAGCAAGTAGGAGATCTTGGTGGAGAGATGCCCCTCAGGCAACGGGCTGAGCTTCCAGTGTTGATGCAGGATGCATTGGGCAAATAGTAGCATTATTTTAAAGAAAAACCTGACTCATAGCACCAGAAAACACAATAGGAAATAGCTTTGATGGAAGGAATATGCAGAGACACAAAAAGCAATGGAAATTCAAGCTGACTTTTCTAACTCCTGAGAGGTCTGAGCATATTATCAAGGGGTTAAGTACCTGCTAACACTTCTGCTAAGGCTAAACGACTAGCACCACCGGGACTACTGTCCTTTTTGCATGTGCCATACTCCTTATCTTGTCCATTCCTCTCTCTGTCCTTTTATACTCTCCAATTCCTTAATCTATTCATTTTAATTCCTCTATTTTTCTCCCTACCTTGTCCATTCAGCTCCACAACATGAAAAGCTGTAAGCCACTCCCTTTCAGCAATTTCCTTCCTCTCAACCCGTTTGTATTCCTTTGGACATCTTTACTACCTTGAATTGCAGAAATGGATAAAATCAATCAGAAGCTGGGAATTAACAAAATAGAGAAATACCAACACTTTTTTATTCATTAAAATACTTCAGTGGCTATTTTCCCTGGCATCCATCAAGTGCCTCTGTGCAAATTCCTGCTGCTGAAGGATTAAGACACGGTGATCCAGATGATGCTGAAAACAAAATGTGCAGAGTAAAACAACATTTCTAGTTCTGACAGATGGCACTTCTTTTTTCCTTTTGAGGATTATTTTTTCTAAAAATATGTGGGCTTAGACTTCTGAAAATTAATAAACTAAAGAAGAAATTTTTAAAGTTATGTTTTTATGTAAAGGAAAAAAAATGGAAAGCAATTAGCTTTTGCTCTTGATATATTTTGTACAGCTACCCAGACCTCTCCCAGTCTGCCTGTTTGCTTTTAGTCTGTAAGGACAACGACATCCCAAAGTTACCATTTCTCATTCATTTCACTAAATGTCACTCCTAGGTAGATGGGGAATTAAGTGATTAACCAGGAAGAAGACTGAGCTGTCACTGGGAAATTAATATTTTCAAATTAAATTTAGGCAAAGGATGCATAAAATCCAAGTTATGTTGATGAAAACAAGCAGTTTCTCCATAATAAATATGCAAATTGAGCCATTGATCTATCAGCTATTGTGACAGTCTGATGTCTCAGAAAAACTTGCTGTGATTCCAAGCAACATCCACGCAATGACGAATACATATGGTAGCAGATCAAGATGATAATGCATAACCAAGTACTTAGAATGCTTAAAAAAAAACCTTTTTATCAGGTAATTTCTAATATAAACAGCTTCTAAATGCAAGAACTTTATCTGTCACTGTTAATTAAACCTGTACTTTGTCAACATACAATAATCCATTTATTATAGTAAAAGCCACTACATTTCAAACCACTCACAAATTGCAAACCATAATTGCTTGGATTATTTTATTTCCAAGTGCAGGCAGCAAGGCCACCTTAAGATTCAACAATGGAGAGATAATTTTGGAGTGTAACCATAGTTCTATCTCACAGTCCATTTGCTTTAGTATTGGCAGCAGACAAGCTGTAATTTTTCACTTCCTAATTAGATTTAGCCATTAATTTAACTGTTCTATCACATTGGTGGGATAGAACAACCTTATTTGTTTGTTCCTTTTCTTTTTCTCTTTTTTTTTTTTTTTACTAAATAATGCATGGTAATCGTAGTAAATGAGGGGAAAACTACGAGGATCCGAACATACAAAAATATCTGGGCCTTTCCACACTGGGCATGCAACAACCTAAATTTTAAGCACCTGACTTCCATACTGCAACTCCTGACATTTTAAGAGGCATTTTGTGGCAGCCCACATAGGGGAATTAGGCATTCTGGGAGGGATTCACAGCATCTAACACGCTCAAGTAGGTAGCAGGGAATGCTGTAGCAATGAGAGTGTCACAAATCCCAGCTCCCCGTAGGCTCAGGTGCCTCGCTCTGGGCTGCAGGTGTCAGAGAGGAATTCAGAGCACCAACAGCCTCTGTGATTCAGGGAACCAGCAGACAGGCTGTGGGTACCCAGCTGAAACCCTGCAAGACCTTCCTGCTCCACGCTGTCTCTTCTTCTCTGTCAGGCACTGCCTTCCACAAAGCAGAGTCCCCTTGTCAGGCTGGGTGAATGTTCCAAGACCAGTTCAGTAACAAGTCAAACAGATTAGTTTAAATCACTTTTAATGCTGGTTCAGGCTAACCTGGCTGACTCTGGATCGACAGGGAGTAGGGATGTCTGCTTTGGAGGCAGTAACCACTAACAGAGAAAAGGTATCAACACAAAACTGCAATGTAGTGGTTACTCATCTTGCTACAGCCAGTCCCAAAATAATCCTCTGCTACTACATTTATACACCAAAACCATTCCTTTCAAAGAAGCGAGCGAGGGTCATCCCTATAAAATATCCCAGCATAATGGAAGGAAACAGCGTGAGTCACTTCTCTTTTACACACTGTTGAGAAAGAGAGGTGACTGTTCCATGGCATTCTCAGCATGAAAGGGTTCAAACTCGCATCTTCTCCCCATTTCTGTAACGCTCCAGCCTCCTGCCCTCGGCCAGAAGCACTGCCTGCGTTCCACAGCTGTGTGGGAAACATCTCTGTGTTAAGGGTAACAGGAACCAAAGAAGGGCAGCACAGTCTGCAGTGTGGGGGGTTAGAACACCTATTTAGGGCAAGCAAGAAGAGGAGGTTGGGGGCTAATCCCTCTTCTGGCGACTGCTCATAATTTTTACACGGAGTGTTTTGCCCAAAGGCAGCTTAAACCATACTTGGATTAGTAACTGGGCCGAGATCTCTGCTGACCCAGGCGACTGCCTTGGTGACTGAACTACAGACATACTGTGTCTGTTCAGCCCAAGGACCTGGAGGGTTTTTTTAGCAGAATGACAGAGATGTAACCAGAGTGGACAATGCCCTCTGTGCTGCATACCTAGGGCGCTTTAATGAGAAATGAAAGGTATGAATTTGATCTCCCTGAGGCTACAAAGAGCCCCAGAGTTCCAGGCTTGCAAGCCTGGATGAGTGCTCTATCTACTGAAATATTGTATAAATTTCAGAAGTCCCGATCTGGCCACTATATACTGTGCAGGCATCACATCAACCCCCCTTTAGCTGAATAGAGCCTCTAAGGGGATACAGACGAAACACCACTTTTCTTTTGGAGCCCTGAGAGCCTTGGGTTTGAGATGGATCTGTGTCATGGAGAAAGCAGCGCTTCAGGAACACGGGGACTGTACCACAAAAATAAGTGAGTCTGTTTGTGCTGGGCAAGACAGTCCTGCATTTCCTGAGTCTCCACTTCAGATGACTGAACCCACTATTTTCCAACAAGCAGCTCAACTTGTGACATTTTAACGTTCCCCATCTTCCCAGGGAAGCTGTAACTTAATGGAAGTATTTGTAAATAGATATCAGTGTCTCTTACAGCACGGGCGTTGAAATAGGGAAAGTCTTCCCACAAGTCTACTGACTGAACAACCCCCTTTGGAGCTGTTTCTTAAATAACTCCCACAAGTATTTGTAGTGTTCTTGCCTTAGGATGAAAACATATCTAAATTAAAATTTACTCAAGAATCGGTAAAAAAAATTAAATTATGGTTGGACCAATGCCAAGACCTACTAATACAGGGTGAACAGCTAAAAATTCTCAAAGAATTTGCCTTGTACAAGAAAGGAAAAAAATATAAAGTGTTTTCATAGGGGGTTAGAACTCTCATAACTAGAAGGCACTGACAGTGGAGAGTGCAAACACTGCGGCACCAACAGACACTTTTGGAAATATGAGGGAATGTACCTGGGAATGTGAAATGCAGACATGAACAAAAGATATATAATCTTCCACCCTGTAGACAGAGATATGCATCTTATTGTGACTTCTCAGACAGATTGTTATTTTTCCCTACTGTGCATTTGGGACAAGAATCTCATTCTAAAATCATTCTGAAATGTGTCAGTCAACAAGAGACTTGGTACTTATGCCGAAAGAGCCAAGATCCCACCTCTGGAGCTACAAGCAACAGACCTGTTAAAGTCCCTGACAAAAAGTCCCTTGGTTTTGCATAAAAGCTCAGCTTATATTAGTTCTGGGACTTGCTGAATATGAAAAACATGAGAGGGGTTTCTCCAGGGACTTCAAGACCCTGCAAACGACCCTTGCTACAGATAAGCAATTCTTTCTTCCACGTGAACAAGTACCAGAAGGCTAATTAATCCTTAAGCATAATTATAACTCACCCAACCAAAAAAGCAAGGTCAAACAACGAGTTTGTAAATCACCAAAAATTGTAGATGATTATGTAATAGGCTGTCATTGCCTTGAGGCTTTACATTTTCTGATTGTAAAGGCATAGGTGAGGTGTCCTACAAAACGTTAAAGCATGTGCCAACCAAAGGAGTTATTATATTCTCAAACCTGCATACTGCAAACTCAAATGGTTTTCATTTGTTGATTTATTGACATCCTCCCATTGAAAGTTAGTGATATTACACGTATTATGTCACAAGAAAGGAAAAGAGAATATAAAGAAAAAAAGGAGGGAAAATAAGACTACTTTGGGACATGAAATGAAACATAATCACTACCACTGCTCTCTGAATCTGAATTGGTAAAACCATAAGATTATCAACAGGACTTAATACAGGTAGAACAACGAAACCTAATTATTTCTCCCAAAGCAGGCCATTCCATTTCAAACAGAGCTAGGAGCAATAAAGCCTATGCCATTAACAATTAGTCTTCTGCACACATGATTAGACTCACAGAGATAAAGAAGCTTCTGAATTTAATGATGAATCCCGTATTTCTGGCTGGGCTCAATATTCTCTACTAATTATTGTGAAAGACCTTTGTGGTACTTAAAAGTATTTAGATTACAAAATATGGCACTGTCTCCATAGATTGACTATTAACACTTCGCATTTAATATTGGGTGTTAAACTACACTGTGAATTAATATTGGCATTTAGGATTATTTCTTTTGTTTAAGTTTAAAAAGAGTAATTCTGAAGAGCTAAAGGACAGCGTTTTATGGCTGTTTGCCATCTAGTAACCTTTAAGTATGTGCTGCACACACATGCTACCCTGAATTAAAATTCAGCAGAACATGTTACCAAATGAACTTCAGGCAAGAAAATCAAGTACTTCAGGAGGATGAACTGAGTACCTGACATGGGCTGGCTCTTTGCAACACCAGGAACAACTACAATTCTACTTGATACACAAGAGGAACAATAAAAAGAGAAAGATCATTATATATTTCAATAAATAACATTCCAATGGCAACAAAAATGTTAAATATTTCCTTTATATAGAGAGCTTGAAACTGGCCACAGAAACATTTTTTACTGAAACTGCTGTGGGTAAATATCTTCCATTCCATCATTTGGCTTGCAACAGATATTTCTTCCTTTTAGACTTGGAAAGATGCAAAACAAGTTCTTTCTCCTAAAACAAAACATAAAAACTCCATAATTGAATTACAAAGCTAATGAGAACTACAGGAAAGTGAAAAAAATATTTTTATTATGCAATTTACAATAATGAAAATGCTTCTCAGCTGCAGTGTGCCTTAAGACTTTTCTATCAAATCAGTCATATGTATTCTACAGATTTTTATGCAGTTGCTAATATAGATTTGTTTCCTGGCATGAAAAGCATATCCCTGTACAGTGCTCTGTGTCTGGTATTTTTAATCTCTTGAGAAGTGCAAACACCCACTTGGAACAATGTTCTCAGCTCGGTGTGTGCATGTACTGCACACACATACACTCCCATGTATACACAGCCCCCAAAAAAACTTTCTCTTTGTGTCTTCCCTGGTAGGGATGTTCAGAAATCTCTCTGTCATTTGTGGATGGCTGGAGCGGGTTCCTAATTTGCCAAAGCTGACAATTTTGCTCACAACTAACAGATCGTTTCACAGGATGCCGTGTGGGAGGGAAAACATGCCCAGCGCTGTTAAAACGGCACATACAGAGGCAGAAGTATTTTTACCAACTTCACAAAATTTGACAGTCTCCAACTGCAAGTAAAACCAAAAACATGAACAATTTAGCCCAAATGAATCACTGTGTTTTGGGAATAGATGCATCTCTGTACTCCCTGTACAAAACGGTTGCGGAGACAAAAGAAACAGATTTTGATAACTCTGATTAGAAAAAAAAAACTATTTTCAATGGCTGAAAATATTACAGCAGCTCCTTCTTATCATAGATTAAGGTTATACATGGGTGAACAGTGAATTTTGTACAGCATCACTGATAGTACAATCCCACTATAAAAAGCTGTGCTGTTCCATGAAGCATCTGGCGCTGACCACAGCAAGAGGCAACAGGGTCTCATCTATAGATCTTTTGGGCTCACTCCTTAAGCTCCACGGATGAACCTTTGAAAATCCGTCTATAAATATAATAATTGGAGCTACTATGCTCTATCAGCATAATTTCCATGTGTTGATACGCCCATATGCATAAACAATAGTATCTCCATATTTTCCAAGAACATCTTCATTCGGCCGCTTTGGAGTTCATTCAAGGTTGCAATCTACTTCACATTTCCACTCAGACAAGCATTTAAATTTGTAATTTTTTTCAGAAATGCAATTAAAACCTAAATATTACAGCACCATATGCAGTCAATAGTGTATTTCAGTCAGTTGGCTTTACTGAACTTCACATGAGAGAAACAGGCTAAGAAATTCTGTAATCAATATCAAACCACCAAATTAATGGATAATAGCAGCCTGAATTGATGCTGACAGAGCCTCCAAAACAGGATTCGTGTCATCAAACTCAATGGTCCCACTAAGATTGGCAGGTCAAATCCCACTGTAAACCCAGTCTTACTAGAGATTGTTTCCTGCCAATATGCACAGGCAAGTCAAGGCAGGAACAATTACAACATTTCAATGTGACTTTCAAGGGAGAAATTCTACAGGTTGACTAACAGTCATTGCTGATTTTTACCAATGCAAGGCAGAAATCTCAAGTAGGTTAATTAAATTTGGCTTCCAAACCACAAAGCTAAACCTGCTGTTGCCTAAATGCTTTCCTGACATTTTCTTCTGGGCAGGTGTCAGCACAAAGCTCAAATGACATTCCCTCGGTGTTACGTGAATTAAAAAAAAAAAAAAATAAAAAAATTGTATTATTCTAGGGATTAATTTCAGCATACTATAGGAAAATGCTCAAAGAAAGTGTAAAATATCTTCATCCCCCACTTTCCTCTGCCTTTCCCAATGGTACTGACTGATTGCCAGTGGGTGTAAGATCGCCTGGCTTCACAAAGGCAGCGCCGCTTCCACGTCTGTCATCCAAAGGGTATCAGGGAAGGCACACTCTCCACGTGAACGCCCTCCTCTGATGCAGAACCCTTTGACTCGCAGACCTCGGTGCAGACTGCTGCCAGATTGCTGTATTAGCTGCTCTATGCCTTTTGAAACATTTACATGACAGGATGAGACAGACAAACGGATCCTCGTTCGGATGCCATGAGTCATTACTCATTGCCAGCAGTGCATCCACTCAGCTCACATTCTTAAAGGCACATTAAGCAAAATTTATGTTTGGTTACCGTACAGCCCAAATGGCAACCCTGGTTTATTGGCAATAACTCATCACCTGTGTCTCACTTACAAAGTACCTCACAAAGGAAGCTGGCACACGACGACTTAAAATTGACAGAAGCAACAGAAGAATCAAGCCAATTTTCTTCATTGTCGAAGTTGGAAGACGTGAATGACAAACAATCCTAATTCATTTACTAGATTTCTTCCTCCTTCTTGTGAGTGTATTTAAATATTTTTTCATATCAACTATATCTTTTATTGTTGCATTTAAAATACAGGAAATTCTTTATCACTACTTAAAGAAAAATCACTTTTAACAAAGTCCTTCCATCGATCATCTCACATGTGTTGGATAATTTGCTTTGCAACCCAAGTATGTGACTGCTTGATTACACTGTGAATTAAAACCTGGGCACATACAGCACCCATTTCTCTTCTGCGTAAATGTTATTCAGTAGAGCACAAATTGAGGATACGAATACATGATTTTCCAATATGACTCAAAATCATAATGAGTCACTATCAGCTACAAGAAACTCACTAACTCAGCTCATTTACATACATGTGTGAGGCCTTTGAAGCAAGGAATCTGAAGGGGCACAACCCAAACCCAAAGAACTCACAATCACTGATTTAAGCCAAGTTGTGCAACAAAATACTTTAAATAAAATCCAAAGGAAAATGCCATTACTCTCAGCCTTCTCAGCACCTTCCATAGCCCCTGGTGTCCAAATTGTTTTCAGTCAGTTCAGCACATCTCTAGTGTATAATTTGTTTTATTCAGTGGAATTTCCTGTCATGTCTTGTCACATCAGTCCCAGAATGGCTCACTGCCTTTAAGAGATACAGAACAGTCTACGGTAAAGGGGAAAATGTCAGAAAACACCACAGTCAGAGCTCACCCAATGGAAAGGGAAACATTCGTATGGAAAAACTATCTTTGAACTCCACAAAAATGCAAACTTCAAGCGATGGAAGGATTATTTTGTATTCCAAAGAAAAATGGAATGTATAGCAAAATGGAAACCCAGAAGCATTTTATGTATATCCCATTTGGGAAAAAATGCAGAAACATACAGTGTAAGCTTCTCGGACTCATATTTAATGCAGAAATCAAAGTGCATGCAGAGGGTTTAGCTTGCTTTCAGCTCAGCATGAGTGAAAAAGGTAAATTCCTGGTCAGATTGTACTACTACCATCTGCATTCCACCTTCACCACTTCTTCTAGGCCATCTCACATTTCAAGCTCATAGCATGTTCAATTTGTTGAACAATTTAACAATCAACTAGTGAAATATTTTCAATGTCCTCAAAATTATAGAATCATTTCCTAGGATAGAAAAAAAAAATCAGCCCTCGGTCTGCAACTGCAACACAGCCTAATAACTTGAGTTTATCTAGGTTAGAAACAGCAGCTTTATACCACAGGATTGATTGGGTGAAGGTCTGTGGACAGAAAATCAAATTGGATTACGATGTTTCCTTCTGATCTTTTACAGTACGAATTTGTGATTCAATCCTGAGCTTTGGTTCACACATGGTGTTAGGCTGAAAACCATTTATATTTTTATTAACACCACTGGTCTGTGTCTTCCCTTCCTGATGGTAAAGTTCCTTTAGCAGCACTGGAATTTCACCAAGGAAACATGATGCAGTTTTTCAAGGGTTACCTTGACACTGAAGAAATACTTTGGAAGAGCCTTCGCAATGCTGAGTTAAATACATCTGCCCTGCTAATTCATGCTCAGCTCAGTAAGAGGGCATTCAGTCAATAATGTAGGGATACAAAACCTTGACAAAAACCTGACTTCAGACATTTGCAGCCAGGTTGTGGTAAACCTTACAAGAAACTCCAGCTACTATTTAAGGGCTAGAAAATGGCACTAGCCCTGTGACACTCTGCATTCATGCAGCACGGAGGAATAGCATACAGTACTAAAAAATTTACAAGCTTGGAAATTTACACAGCAAATAGAAAGAAACCAAAGATTTGGATAAGGAAAGGGGTGTGCTTCAGGGTCTCCTCTTTTGTGGGGAGACCTGGGTGCAGTGGAACACGAGGAACGAGAAATAAGCTCAGAGCAGACAACGTGAGGCTGAGGTCAAGTTAATGAATAAACAGTGGTTATGTCACTGTGAGAGACATAAAGTGCCCAGAAGAGGAAAGTGAGGCACGATCAGATTCCAGAGGAGTTGTGAAGGGAAAAAACAGATTTGATTTGGCAAGTCCAACCAGAGGAAAGAAGAGAAAGATTTGAGCACAACCCAAGGTTGAAAACAGCATGATAAACATGTTAGAAAGTGCTGACCTCAGTGCTCTGTCAGGTTCTTCCGTTAACTGAAATACAGCCCTGGCACTAAAGAAGTCCCAATTTTCCCAATTAGGAGTCCAAGGCCATAAAAAATGCTTGCTAAGAAAATGCAGGGAAATTTCATGATGTGGTAAAGGATAACAAGTCTGGTATCATAAAAATCTAAGAGTTATTTTTAAAAATATTCATTTTTTAAAAAATGTTCTGGCTAAGCAGGAGAAGCGACACCCTGGGATTCTCATACAGAATTCAGTTTCCAAGCAGCGGCGCAGCTGGGTTATGTTTTTATCAGGATCCATCTTACCAGGCACCAGTTAACCTCCTGTGGGTATACACAGTTCCAAATGAAACACACACCGAATCACCCACAACATGACAAGATCTTTTGGCACTTTTCATAAGAGATCAAAAGAGAAGGAGAAAAAAAAAAAAAACCAACAAAATAAAGCTCCCTGCCTCCACCCCAGGCATCTGAGCACGGCTGTTCTTGGACACTGTCCCAAAGAAGGGCATATGCCGAGGGAGCTCAGAGCTCTGTGAGTGAGATGCAGCAGAGCAGAATTACCCCAGATTTACATTTCTTTAATTCCTGCTCTAAAGGAAGGTGATGTAGAAATCCCACTGGGCACCACAAGGAGCGCGGGAGTGGGACAGAAGTCAGGATCCATTTGCTTTAAAGAACAGGCACATTTTCTTGGTGGCATCCCCAGGTTAAAAAGCATCTTGTTAAAGGTTCCTTTTGAACTCAGGCAGCACCACTGGCAAGTGCAAGCTTCCCCTGCCGGGACAGCTTGCTCATTCCATTTTGCTGGGATAATTAGTTTTGAGCTACTATAATTGTAAAAAAAAAAATTAAAATCATACTCTTTGCTTCATTTTCATAAAGTATCAGTATCTCATTGCCTGTCAACTTCCCTAGACCTGGGAATATGCTCTGCTTGCATATCAAAAAATATTGAGAGAGTGTGTCAACACAGTTTACTAATTCAGCCATTTCTGTCCTCATATCTCTACAGAGCTCTTTTGGCTGCCTGCTGTAATTTGTGACTGTCAAGTGTACCTCACTTTGTCTATATCTGCTATCACATTAACAGCAATTTATTTGAATTGATTCTTGATCAAAAAGATCACCACAGATCCCACACATCATCCTTTGCTATGTGCATACTGTAAGCTACTGGACAACCCTGCTGGAATAGAAAGATGACCTTTTGGATGCGTTAATAATGATGGCTGACACATTTGTTAAATCTACTGGCACTGAACTGCATGATATACCATTCAAATGGCAACACAATTTGTTATGTGACATTAATTCTCCATCACTGTGCATCATTCTATAGATTCTTGGCATTTCATCCAAAATTTACCTTCAGAACGTTAAAAAAAATAAAAAATCTGTCTATAAAAGAGTAGGGTGTTCAACCTAATAAGAAAATGCTGTCTGCATAAAATTGTTTATATATTGCTTCATTATTCATTTTTTATAGGTACCCTATTAAAATTGGAAAACAGAGTCAGAAAGACTATAAAAAAAGCTTCATAACGGGAGTTCGCACTTCATTTTTCTGTGCCAATTCCTTTAAAACACTGAAACACTAGAGAATACTGTTTGTCAAAACTGACTACAGCAAATCATCTTTATATTTAAAATTTCATCTCCCCTCTTTGCTTAAGGAATGAAACACCCAAAATATTTAGTGCAAAATAAGAAGACCTATTACCCAGAGTTGTGACTTTCCCGAGGTCTACTCTTCATCACACCTCACACGACCAACAGGACAGCTGCAGGAAATTGCATGAAGAAAATGAAGGGTTGTGGTATAATATGGGCATCTGAAGAGCATGTTCCTTGCACACAGGTCTTTAGAGTCTTGCATCCACAGAGAGCTAATGGTCTGTGAGTAAATTAGTGCCATGAACATCTTTTACATCATATTACCCCAGGGAGACCTTAGACCTACTGACTTCAGCACATGAAAGATGTATTAAATGTGTTCTGACCATTGACTGTCAGGTTTATACTCATCAAAACTGCCTTAGACACCAAGAAATTATAGATGATGTTTTGATCCTGATGATGCTCAAGCAGAAATTGCCTTTCCTTAATCTTCTTTTCTTTGAGACATACAGCTCATAGCAAGAGCATGCACTGCCATCATTGGGAGAAGGAAAAGTATTTTTGTATTTTACGTGTTACTAATTATACAACATTTCTTCCCCATGGGGTAAAACCCCTTTATCAGTGTATTGACTACGACATGCTGAATACTTTATCACATGTTTACGTCTTTTTGTGTACTGTGCACTATTTTTCCATGTGTTGTAACCTGTGAAGAATTACTGAAATTTTCCATTAAGTTTTCTGATTAAAAAAACCCTTCATAATGCGTGTATTCTATCTTCTGTTTCTGAACCATCCACTTCTCAGGTAGTGTGAGAGTAAATGGCAGTACATGTCTGGGAGAACAAAATAAGAAGAAGCTACAAGGAGTGAAGAAAGTTAGAGAAACAGGTAGTACATTCTCAGGAGAGAAAGAACCATGTCACATTTATTTTGAGGAAGCAATGCACATGCATGCAGTAGAAAAGCTAAACAGATTTAAAGGTAATTTTATAAGCTTGAGCACTAAACTGCTGCTGAAAGTGAAGTATTCTGAAATGAAATGTGTGCCTTCAGCTCCTTTTCATCATGTTGAGAAAACATGAGAAACAAACAAACAAACAGAACCTCCATCTCCAGCAGTACAAATAGTGCTAAATGCCCTATAGAGATTGGTTTCAGTCAGACCCTGCAGGTCACAGCCAGGAGGGTCCCAGTGGTGGTGCCTCAGCTGGTGGGCAGTGGCAGATACTCTGCAGAATGGGTGGGATGGGCTAAACCACACCTGAAAACCGCCTGGCAGAAGGGCACCTGCTTCCTCTGGGTGAAGACAGCACAATATGCCCAATAAAAATATCTGGTGACTGCTCTGGGTTAGCAGAGCTTTTGCCTTACTGCATAAGCTCAGAAAGAACCACTGCTGCCTGGATGTGTCCCAGCTTAACACTGATATTCAGGGACTCTGTCCTGGGATTGTTCATTGTCTCTTCACTGCAGCTGCTAATGAAGTCATTAAAAACAATTTCAGCTGCTGAGGTCCATACAGTAGAGCATAAACTAATGAACTCAGGACAAAGATGACCTTCCACTTATTTCACAGGCCATCAGAAACTCTTAGATTAGTAAATCAGAGAGAATTTAACTTGTGAACTTAGATGCCAAATCTGTAGCTTGCTCCCTACCCCAAGAGTAATTTTTTTTCAAAAATACTGATGAAAGATTGGGAATCAAAAGTTCTTTACAATGGCACCAAGATAACAGCCCTGAAGTTCATTACTGGTTTTAGGAAATGGCTTGTTGTACAGGAAAATTGTGGAAAGGTGTCAATTAATATTCATCAAGACATCAGTCTTTCTCCATTCTCTTTTTAAAGCTGAAACACCAACCACAAAGTCTCTGTGTTACCTTGCCAAAAGCAAAAAATCTTGTCTTCTTTTCTGTTTCCTTGCATATAAAATGCTACTCAGTACACAAAACAAATTCTCTGAACTCTGTCAACTTTAAAAATGAAAAATTTATGTGACTTTGTGCAACTTTATCTGGTGACACCTCGGTTCATACCATTGATCAAATTTGGTGGGAAAAAAGCACAGCCCTAACTAAAACAGTTAAAACAACACAACAGCTATGTTTAGTCAAAATGCCCAAAAATTTCTTGAATGGGATATTACAGTTTGTTATTCAATAGTTATGGATCATTTTGTATCAATGATGTGTTCAACAAATACCATCCTTCAGGTGTCCCAGTGCAGCAGGTTGTCCAAGTGAACATTGAAGGAGAGAAATTCACATGTGACTTCCTCAATTTTACCAAGAAGAGCAGAATTAACCAGGCAGAGAGAAAATTATATGTTTAAATTCAAATAATATAAAGCTTCAGCTACCTGGGCACATTTTGCAGCCTTTTATTAAAAGGAAATAAGAAAAAACAACCCAAAAAATAGCCATAGGTGAGTTTTCTTCTCTATCCTTTTATAGACTCCTTCAGCCACTAAGACCACTCTCACTAAGTAGTTTCAAAGCAGCGGCTCTCAGAATAAAGTAATTCTGTAGCTTTGCTTACTCAGTATTCTCTTAGAAAGCATTAAGGAGTTGAAATCCTCACCAGGAAACACGCTGTGAAAGAAAATTTTCCTTATTTTTTTCAGAGCCTCATCCAAAGCCAAAGAAAAGGAAGGCAGGTGAGGATCCCTTATCCCAGCCAATGCCACTGGGTACAGTGGTCCCACGACTGCCAGGACAGAGTACTGGAGCTACAGCAGGAATGTAAGGGAAGGGAACAGCACCAAAATGCAAGGGGCCATCAATTTTTCCACCACAGAGCTCCACACGGCAAGTTCATGTGCTTTTGGAATGCTGCCTCAGCTACTACAGTGCCACTGAATTTAAATAAAAAAGATGAGAGAAAGAAAAAAAGGAGCAGGTGCTGATCTTCCTTCTCTGTGAGGAAACATGACACAGCAGAGTCTCATATTAAATCCTCTATCTTCATGCTAAGGTCTTCTGACATTTTAAATATCAGCCATAATGATTAACATCTCTCCTTAAAGCCAGAAGCTAAAATCCGCCAGCCTGCCACACACAGTGACACCTTTAAACACTCACACACTTCAGCAGTTACTAATTTTCCAATCCAGTACCTGGATATGACATTTTGACAAGTTTGCAAAGGATTTGCTAAACTACTTATTACTTCAATGTATAAAAAGAATGCTTTTTTTGCAATACCTTTCAAAAATAACTTCTGAACACATTTTATATGTGATTTTCTAAAGTAGCTTTCCCATTGCTCTGCTTTCATGTGCCAAAGGAGCCTAATGGCACTCGCAGCACCCAGGTAACTTACAACATCTAATTACTTCAGCATTATTTTTACAGAAAGCAAACCATTTCCCATCCAAGTTCTCTCAAGCAATACAGTCATTAGGCAAATGGATCAGGAATTTGCAATGACGTTTCTGGTGATTTAAAGTGGGTGACACTGGAACTGCCCAATGCTTTGTGCAAAACGGGAGTATGGCCTGGAGGTGCTTCGTATTTGATAGATGTCTCCATCACAAACACCACCATAAAAAAAAAAAAAAAAGAGCAGCACTGCTGGAGGTGTTTTAATGAAAAGGTAAAGACATGACAATGGAAAAAGCCCTTGGAGGTGAATGCAATGATGGGTAGAGAGAAGGCTGTGTGAGGGAGATGTCAAATCACAGCCCTTTTTTCTGTACAGGTTCATAGGGAGAATAAGAAGCTCAGTCCAATACTATTGGCAACTACTAAATTAGTTATAGAAAACAGACTGTAATCTGATTGACTCAGAGCTCCTATAGAGTGCCCATATTATTCTTTCTCCCTGAAGTTCTCCTGGGTCAAGTGATTGCTTTCCCATTATCAGAATAACGACAGGTTATTCTATGGATCTGATACTAATCTAAGGAGAATCTAAGAAGCTTTTTATTATTTTGAAGGTAAACTGGGTCATGTGTTAGCTTGGTACAAACCACAGGCTGATTTAATAAGACAACAGCAAAAACTAGAATCACTCACAGTGGGGCAGCATTTAGCACATAGAGTTAGCTAAAATGTTGGCAGTATAATTATTACGCCATGCTAAGATAGACTCAACACTGCACAAACATCGCATTTCCCCAGCAGATTTTACAAAGTATTTGAACTTGCAAAGGGGTAGCAGAGTTGGAGATCAAAACTGACCTTCAAAAAGTCGTGAAGTGGATCAAAAGCCCTGGGAAGCTGCGATGACACACATTTAAGCACAGCTCAGAGGGCCACTTATTGACTGGGTATCCTTATTTGAGCCACAGATCTGGTCCATGTGTATGTAGTGCTCAACAATACAATAGGCAAAATGTTATCTCAGATGTATTCAAATGCACTCCAAAGTGATCCCAGAAGAATCAAGCCCTTAAAACTTTTAGGAAAGGAGAAACATTCTAGTCCAGCTCCACGAGGCTCTCCCCTTCCCCTGGGAGTAATAGGTACCGCTTTTTAGAATACAGCAAAACTCCTCATGAACTGCCAAAGACCAAAGACATGTATTTATAAACTTTCTGCTCCAGAAGTAAGTCCTCATACCATGGAACTTACAGCATATAGGTCTTGGAATAGTGGTTGTAATGAAAACATGCAGGCCAAAGAGGGCA
Organism: Pseudotriccus pelzelni; assembly: GCA_035584735.1. Classification (NCBI taxonomy): domain Eukaryota; kingdom Metazoa; phylum Chordata; class Aves; order Passeriformes; family Tyrannidae; genus Pseudotriccus; species Pseudotriccus pelzelni. The sequence continues at coordinate 5,017,822 of JAWMRA010000009.1, read as the reverse complement.
TTTTTAGCTGATACATGGCCTGTTGTTTTGAACTTTATCAAAAGATGTTCACATATACCAATACATGACTTATACTCGCTATCTCTTACCAGTAATGTCTTTTCAATTATAGGCATTTTTACTTTGAGAAATGGATCAAGTTGGGCTGGGGGGTAGGATTTTGGAACTAGATCCCATTTTCTGTCAACATTCAGAATCTGGGCAAGAACAAGCCCTGAACTGGCACTGGATGTATTACTGTGGGTTTGATTTCTTCTCAAATGTGTACACATTCAGGTTTTGTAGTTTGTATCTGTAATTCAAAACACTAAAATAATGTAAAAGTTTCCTCCTCTCTCTTCCTATCTGTCAAAGAAATGAGTTTGGCTATTCCAGCAAAATCTACAAATATGTTGAATGGGATAAACATTTAAAAATTATATAGTGACAACTCTGTTTTATAGTTTACTTTTACAAGGGATTTTAAGTAAAAATCAATTTTATAAACAATACATCATGTTTTTAAATGTGGGTTTTTTTAAACTGCTTTTTTCCTTGTTTCACTGCACTGCAGAGGGATGGCAGGCTTAGCCCGTACAGTGGCTATAAAACAGCTACACAAATAAGAGGGAGAGATATTAGAAAAATGAAAATACAAAGATATCATTATAGAATTATGTTTCTGACATGACTGATGGATTAACCACGTGCCTACAGCTGGACAGGAAATTCCTAATAGACAAAGACTATCCAAGTGTCATGGAATGGAAGTGTCCCAGCCCAATCCTGACACAAGCTGTTTCCAAAAGAACTAATCCACAGAGTGCCAGACAAAGTGATTGGGTCTGTGCCCACACGCTTTCACTTTGTACCTTGGCATTTTTAATAGAAATTTATTGATTTTTATGTAGTTATGAGATCAGACATGCATGGGCTTTTTATAACACTGAGTACAATTATGTTGAAAAGTATCCAAGACTCGTCCAAAAGTCTTCAAGAACTGTAAAAAACCCAAGTAAAATAAGAGATAGTATGGGTCTAAACATGCTTGCCATCAGCTAGAGGAGGAGATAGTTGTTTCATTTGTTTTAACCCAATTTCCACCCCCTTTCCACCACAGGCTCAGGTTGTCACTCCCAGGAATGCTCCCGGCTGCCATCTCGTGTTTTGTTTCTACACTGCAGTCCTTGTTAGGGGAACATTCTCTGCAGATCAAATTTATGCCTGCATTCAGCTAAATGCAGGGAAAAATTCAGAGAACAACAGTGGTAAACTGTTGCTTTAGTCTCTGCAAAATGAAACTTGGGGTTTTTCCAGCACCGATTCTTGGACATCTCCAATACATCGCCATACCTTCTGTAACGCAGAAAAATTACAGATGAGCTTATTCATTTTGGGCCAAGATTTAACTCTGTCCCACCTGAATCTTTTTAAATATGACTTCAAAACCAAATAAAGAGTCTGATACCCTTAAATGTAATTCCAGTCCCCTTCGTTCTCCTGCTACACTTCAAACAAGGCTTTTGTTGTGTCTTTTGTTCATTTAAGGCTTTGCTGTCTGGCTTGAAGGCCAAGCTACACATAGAGTTTGGCAGGCATATTGTCATGCTCCAGCACCCAGACAGAAGAAGTGATTTTACTTTTCCCCTATATAAATAGATAAATGCTCTCATATTTCTGCACTTTCCTTTAAAAGTGAAATTATTCTAAAAATAAAGGTCAGACGTGTCAGGTAGAATTACACTTAGACAGACAGCATTAGGCCTGATATCCCTGTTTCCTTTTACACTGGAGTCAATGGAAATTTTGTGCATTTAAAGAAGACAAAATTGGGCCTTTTATTATGGCCACATTATGAGCTTCTTTCTCACCTCACTGAATAAGCTACTCAATGGAATAGTTCCATTGACTGTAATGAAGCTATTCCAATACAGTGCTAAAAGAGCAGCTGAGTCAACCTGAAATGCCTCCAAAGGCCCCTGATTGCTGCACCAGAGGGGACCGAGACACAGAAAAGAAAATCCTCCCAGTTTCACAGCACTGCTTACTCTGTGTCACTGCTTTGAGAGCAGAACAATTGAAAGGTTCAGTGCCAGGTCCCAGAGCTCAAGAAACAGGGACCCTGTGATGGGTCAGGGGCTGAGACAGGAGCATCTTGCACCTCGTTAGACACAGCAGGGTATCCAGGACATCTGTGGAGACTGGCAGAGCTCACAGGACCTGGGGGAGATCTGTGTCCCTCTGGAGAGCATCTAGGGGTAGGCAGCACAGCCTGAATCTCCAGGGGGGGACAACAGGTAATCTCCAGCATCCGTTTCATTTCCTTAATGAACACCCACATGCAACTTCATATTGTGCAGCTCACAAAGTAAGAGGCCAGTAAATGACACAGATTTACACACTAGAGTAAGGAACACAAAACAGTTTCTGCATGCAGGTAGATTTTTCACAGATAATACCATCCTGATCTTTGTTTCCTTTGTGAATGTATGTGTGATTTATCACAATCTGGACCCAGGACCGCAGAAAATTTGTATCTTAAGTAAAAGGAATAAAAGGGAAATGAAACTGTTCTGGGACAGATGACAACCAAAGCACGGGCAAAGGAAATGATTGCTGGGTGCACTGTGTTTAAATCCCGAGGGCAGAAAGAAAGTGCAAGACCTCACTCAGCTAATGACACACACAATAATTTCTAATTATCAGAAACTGCTCATATGTGATTAGCACAGACCTAACAAATGACAGTATGCTTATACCATTAATTGTGGTTTTTTTCTCCCCAAGTGTCTGCATAGAAATTATATATTCTCATTGCTTCACAGGTAAACATTTCTTCATGAAAAAGGCTGTGGACAAGCACAATTCCCTTGTTACTACAGTCTCCTGTTTTCTGACTTATTCAGGTAAATATTGTGAATCACTGGGACATAATCTCTCTTAATAGAAATTCATTAGCATGAAAGTGAAGTTTAATAATGTAGATTCTCAACACTAAGAAACTGATTTTTCATGAACTAAAGAAATGGAAGCAGTCTTGGATAATTGGTCCAATTAAACCTTTTTTTTCTAAGTCTAGCTGTAACATACTCTTACCTATGTCCACACCTGCTTTTGAAACACATGAAATTTTCAAAAGAAAAAAATGGATGGAAATTGAAGGCAAGTATAACCTGTAAATAATATATTCCCATTGCTCTAATGTGTAAAAGCAACTTCATTGCTCATGGACTCATTCTATGAGTTTATACAGGGCAATGTAAAATACAACTTCAGTGACTGGCCACAGGAGCAGGGAAAGCAGGGATAATAACTGCACTACAGTATTTCATCATACTACAGTGGTCACAGCAACAATACCTAGAGCCCTTCCACGTTGTAAACCCAGCCAGGACATTATTTTCAGGTCCGTACCATTTAAACTTTCTGTTTTGCTTTGCAAAATGTCCCAAATTCCCAATTCTATACCTAAATACTGACACAGCTCCCTCTGTGGCAGAAACTGAACAGGCAAGAAAAATTCCGTTTCACCAAGTATGTTACAACAGGGGAGAGACAAATCTCCTGTTTCCTGGTATAGCTTTCTTTGGGTTTGTCAAGTTTCTGAATTAAATACCCCTCTCTCTCCTGAAGCTGGTGCAGTCAATGCAGTTGACCCTAATGGTTACCACAACCTGCTTTCAGAGCACACCCTGCCAGGTCAGTCCCAACATATTATCTGTCTAACACTCCAGTAATTCCATTTGCGGAGCTTTACAGGTTTAAAAAGCAACTCTATTCCTGCAGAGTGTTACCCCAACTATTTCCTACAGCACAGGAACTGTAAGGTCACGGAGTGACTGAGCCTACCCTTGTTTCATAAGCAGCTTCCTTCAACAGCTGTAATATCTGGGACGAGTGTTCGGAGAGTGTCATTTGGCCTCACTGAGTGATTCATTGTATACTGGAAAACTGCTCTGCATTCTTCTGGATGCCTTTGCTGCGTAGCCAGGACAAAGCCCCATTTAGCTGGAAGCCCAGCATAGTGGCTCATTATTCACCTGCCATGGCAGTCACAATATTGTGACGGCTCCCAAACAATGGTGAAAATTCCTACCTAATTTTTACAGGAACACATTCCATTTTCTGCCTTTGTATCCTGAGAAACACAAACTGCGTATGGACAGAGTGTAGGGAAATGGGAGCCTTGATCTTTATGTAACAAAAGAAAAATAAATTGCCGTAGTGCTCTATGAACTGCCACAGGATGCTCAAGGCTCTGTGATCCTGCCTCGGCACCAATAGGAGATGCTTCAGAGAGAGAGGGAATGGGGAGGGAGGAAGAGAGATGTAAACAAGCTACTCAGCCATCTCTAACCTGTAATTTAGCCTGAGCCCAGTGCTCACGTGGTGCTCTGCCAGCCCTGGAGAGCTCAGCATCTTCCCTGAAACCTGCTGCAGCCACACAGGGTGGGAACAATTGCAGAGCCACCCCCCTGCCACCCCCATCACTCCAGCCCCTTACAGGGTCAGCCACAGCTGCTCTCTCCACACCAAAGAAAGTGCCCTCAAAGCCAGCTCGTGCAGGAGAACTAACCCAGATCTGTAAATCTGCTTCTTGCATCCACTGCTGTAGCTTTTGCTGTTTGGTTTTGGGAAAAATAGAGTTTAAATGCCACACTGAAGTAAACACATACGCTCCAAAAGTGCTGAGTTTAACAGCTGGGTTTTTCTTAAAGTGTGTTTTTTCTCAGGGCAGTAATAATTCAATAAAACTAAGAGGTGGCTTTAACAGTTTTCCTCTTAGATGTGTGTCCTGTAATACACTGCTGCACAGGCATATCCTCAGTGCTCTTATGAAGGCTTTTAGTGGAGAAAGATTTCTACCTCAGCAGGGAGGTAAACAGTATCAGCAGGCTCTACAGCAGTACCCTAAATGGCACCTCCATTTAATTTCAACTTAGTCCTTACAGCACTTTTTGTCTCTGTTTTGGTTGCCACCTCCTCTTTCGTCAAACTCATCACTGTCACATTTGCAGAAGGCGCCTATTACACCGCAGCCTATATTCTAGTTACACTCACTTACTGCCTGTCTGTGCTGGAAAAATCATAAAAAAGTATTTGGGAAACAAATGCTTCAAAAGCCCATGCTGCATCCCTGCGGAGATTGCCACCTACTTCCTATTAAAGCCAGGCATGCCATATGTTTTAAGGGCTTTTAACCTCCTTTCTCTCTTGTACAGTTCTGTGCTTGAAATCGCGCTGCTGGTTCTGCTGCCGTGGGATGTGCTTCTTGCTGAGAGGAAGGGAAGAAAGGGAGTGAGAGGAGGAAGGGATGGAGATTTTACAGCCAAAGGGGAATGCCTGTCTAATAGAACCTGCAATATGAGCAACTGTTTCTCTGGCTAAGTTGAGAGAGAAGTATTCACTGCCATAAACCTGTCCACGCAGGGACTCACACAGTCACACCTCCTTTTAACAGAGGGGTCCCTGCTCCAGGCCAGAGACTCCTGAAAACGTAACGATCCATTTAAAAATCCCCAGGAGAAAAGAGTATGCATCTCCCCTTCTGTGGCATCCCAAAAAGCTGGAAGAAACCCAAGGGCCATCACGGGTCTGGGAGAAGTGCAGACTGCACCCTTGCAGTGACAGATTATCACTGTCACACTAAAGCTCACACGTATTTGCTTGTAAATCACAGCCCTCACTTATATTTCATGTCATTTTTCAAGCCTTCTGAAGCCAAAGCTACACGAAAATTTCAACACATATATTTCTAGGCTTTGCAATCGCTGAAAATGCCTTGGAAAAGTAAAGCAAAAAATTTGGTAAAGAGAAGGCAAATTAAAGGAGCTCAAGGTATTTTTTCTCTAATCTCAAATATGGGGCAAGATGAGAACAGAAAGTAATCTCCAAGTTTCTATACTCATAATGGAGGAAAAATTCAATTTATTAGTATATTTTGCTTTAATTAATACGAATAACATCTACATAACTCTTGTCACCCTGCTTTATAATTCATATCACAATAAAACCCCACAAGCATTAAAATAATGCAGGTATTATGCCCCATGGCACGTTTATTTCATGTGACCACCAATATATGCATTAACTACAGTGCTAATTGGAACTTGCACTCTGTAATGTCTGATACTCTAAACCTTTAAACCAGACTAATGCTTAATTGTGGAAGATCAAGTAGATAATTCTTATTGTGGCTGCCTTAATCCCATGTTAATACAATCTGTAAGGAAACGTAACTACCTCTCCCCCAGTACACAACCCAGAATTTAAGTTAACGCTCAGAACCATTCAGGCAACAACTATCACAAGAAAATGATGGAGTTTTTTTGAAAGAAACAGTCTAAATTTTACCTTTGGAGTATAAATAACGCAAGTAATCATACTTTAAAACTGAATTTTCTGCTGTGAGAGACATGATGGGATCCTACCAAATATTACTACAGATATTTACAGAATTTAATAGTTTACTATATCACTTTAAAGGCCTCTTGAAAAAATCTTTCTGCCTCTACTGCAGCAGATTTCTCCTCTGTGTTAATCACATAAACTCTCAAGTAAATCCCTTTGATTTCAAAGGGATGAAGATTTCACTCTCTTTTGCAGTAGTTTACAGGAGTTTTTCTGAAAGCCACCATTTCCATGTGAACAAGCATTTTCCTGTTCTTGCTCAGAAATATCTCCTGTTAGATTTTCCGTGTGGTTATCAGATTTATTGGACCTACGGGGACTCTTTGTCTGCATTAATCTCAAGAAACTACATTAAAATAACATTAGGGTTGCTGACTCAAAGACCGGGAGGTTAGGAAACACCAGAATTAAGTTAAAACTAATCTAATTTGGCTCCTTATGCAAATGCCTTATGAAACAGTCTGCAGTTGTATAATTACATGCTCCCATCTACCCCATGCCTGCTTCGGAGCAAGGGGGAACCTGGGTCCTCCAGCAAACAGCTGCCACAACTTTCTTCACAAGACAAAATAGTGCAGATCTCCCTTCTCTTGGCAAACATCTCCGAGGTCATCACTGAGCTGAGCCCACAAAATTCAGCCTGAAGCTGATACCACCTTAGACGATTTTAATGGCTCGAACTGGAATTAAGAAGAAGGAAGAAAACCAAGCAAATGGGTAAATCAAGGTTATCTGTAGGGATCCCTAGGGTCAGTATCTGTAATAAATCTGGGGAGAAGCTGTGTGCCGTGACAAGCAGGAGCCATGGACACCACGTGGTCCCAGCTGGCTCCTATGGCCCAGCTCAGTGGGATGTGATGTGCCTGAATCTGTCATGAGTGAAAAGTACCACACAAAGCACCCTGGCACTAAAGCTCTTCTTTCTTTGGTGGGTTTTTGCTTGTTTGTTTGTTTTTTGTTTTGGTTTGGGTGGGTTTTTTTAAACTTTTTAAATAAAAATACAGCTCTACAGCACTGACACAGTACGTTCCAAGGCTGCTGTGTATCAAGAATTTTCAGTTGTTTTGGAAGCACAAATATTTATGGTTCTTGTTCAAAAAAGGAAGCTGCTTCCCACTCCAGTCTTTAAAACTTTACCTGACAATTTGGTGCTCCCTACACTCAAGGTTCTCTTGGATTTTCCACTTTAAATGACAACTTTTTTCTTTTTGCACTGTTTCTGCCATACCATTCATTCTGATTGATGACCAAAATTTTCAGTCTAAAAAGAAATAGAGGCAGAGTCATTTTAAATGTGATCTGCAGAGGGGAAGAAAAGAAATAAACAGGCCTTGCCCTTTTTTCCTGCTGTTAGATATGAAAAAAAATTTACTTTTGTTTTCAAAACACTTTCAAAGTACACAAGCTCCTCTTGTTTTTCTCACATTAGAAATGTGGCTTACAGCAGTCAGGAAAATTATAAATTTTATCAACTCAGAGGCAAAGAGTCAAATTTAACTTCTGAAAAGGAGAATACTAAGAAAAAAATATTTTAGTCAACTGAAGCCCTATTCTCTTACTAGAACCTCCGTGTAGATAAGGAAAATATTTTTTCTTGACCCCTAAATTCTGGAATTAGCTAAATCAAATATTCCCCTCTGCTCAAGATAAGCAAAAATAAACATAAGATTAAATTTCCAAATCTTTCAACAGTTTTACACACATTAAGAAAATCCATTGTCTTTTTTTTCAAATCGTATGTATAATTACTTGTTAATATATATACTAGGCACTTCAGCCAATATACCACAAATTAACATAATAACCCCACGAAAAGATACAGGCATAGTAATCTATAAATCTAAGTCAGTACAGAATGCATTTGTCTTGACAGAAAATACCTGCTTGCCCCACTGTTGGGAAAACACCACAAATTCTGCCCTCCCCTTCTGTGCAATTGCTATGCAGAGGTGAGCATTTTTTCATTTTCCCTTAAAAATCTGGGTTTCCATAAAATACAGTCCAGAACAGTCCAGAGGGTGTGGACAAGAAGACTGACACAACATGGCAGAAGCACTTCAGAAGGCTGGATTGTAATCCTCCAAGTTGCATTGCTATTAAATTTTTATAGTAATACAAGATTAAATAGAGCTTTTCCTCTTTCTTTTTTTTTTTCCAAGAACTTTGCACATCTTTATTCCCAAAACTATCCATGATGTATAAAGTAGCAAGGACTTTTCAGATCTAATTATTATGTTTTTCTGACTTTTCCACTTTATGCTGTTCTGTCAGTCTGAGGAATGAAAATGAAGAAATAGGTTCACTTTGATTTCAGTTGGGTCCAAGTTAATTTTCATCTCAGACAACCCCGCTCTATTGGATGACAGAGTATCTGACACACAGAAACCCAAAGAATTGGAGCTTAATAAATATTAATAGGATTGAAAATCCATAAAAATGTACTCTTAGCTTTTATTTTTATATTGCTCTGATTTGCAAAACCTAAAAATCCGTCTTAATTTCACCTAGTTGTGTTTCCTGAAAAAACAACATGTATTTTCTGTATCACCATTTTGCCAATGATTTCAGCTACTACAAGGGCAACTCTCAAGCACAAAGAAATCAGGAGGTTACTACAAGGCTGTCTTATAATTATTTAATCTGAATACCATTTCGTTAAAAATATATAACACAATTTCTTTCTCCCCACTTAGGGGGAAAAAAAAGGGAGAGAAAGAAAATCCACATCTGCCTCCTGAACTGGTACTGGAGGTTTTAGCTGCTACAGTGCACTTAGAGCAGAATTTTCCCACTAATACAGATGTATCCAAGAGTCATATCAGTAATATTCAATTTAAAAATTTCAAGCAATTTTTTTTTGTGGAAAGCGATAGAACATATTCCCAATGTGGAAAATGCCTGAAAGATTTTTGTTTGTTTGTTTGTTTGTTTTTTAAAGAAAATTCAGTTTTTCAGTCAATGAGAGCAACTGTTCTTTTGCTATTCGTAAGAATGGAAGCTGAAAACACATCAGAAACTGGATTACATCAGACTGGCAGCAAGATAAGGTCACTTCGGGATCAGATTTTTGCTAATTCAGGTCTCTGTTTTATTACTGTGAGGAATTACTCTGATTCACTAAAAGAGAGCAAAACGATACAGCAGTTCAACCCTGCCCACCACAGACCATAAAATGAGCACAGATATTGCAAAGCCACGCTGCAGGAAAAAGTGGCATTAGTGCAGTTGTCACTGTGTGCCACACAGTCTCAACCTCCTGTAAAAAATTTCTGGCCCCTTAAGATAACATAGAAAACTTAAAGTAAGTGCAATAATTTTGTCGCATCTGCTGCCAGAACAAACGATGTGATGACTCCAAGAAAGACATAAAAGCCAGTTCAATTATCTCTTCTTTGAAGGAGGCATTGGCTCAAGCCAGACAATCTTGATCCAGATGTGAACTGTTGCAAAGCTCAAGGTGAAAAGGGCAAATTTAGGTTAAATATAAGGAAGAAATTTTTTTCCAGTGAGGGTGGTGAGGCACTGGTTGCCTAGAGGAACTCTGGCTGCCCTATCCCTGGAAACATTCAAGGTCAGATTGGACAGGGCTCCGAGCAACCTGATCTAGCGAAAGGTGTCCCTGCCCATCTTAAAGTTCTTTCCATCCCAAACCATTCGATGATTCTGCGATCCCCAGATGTGTTGTTAAGACCCTCTCTACTTTCAGTAGTCAGTTACCAGAGACATCAGCTCTTCCTACAAAACTGCTTTGCACTTCCCGTCTGCCGGAACAGTCAGTCAGCATTCCGGGAGTGCTGCTGGATCTGTGAAGTCTCGCACCAAAAGCTGCTCGCAAATAATCAGCACTTGCTCTGTAGAGCAGCATTTCAGCGGAGCCAGGTGCAAACCCAGATCAAAAGGAGGTGTGGGCAGTGTTCACAGTTAGCAAAACACTGAATTTTTCCCACTTTTCCAAACGGAAAGCGTGATAGGTACAATACAGTTTGTTCTGTGCCTCTGGCGTATTTAACGCTACAATTCAAATGTGAACCTCAGTTTTGTAGGATTGCTTCCTAATTTTTTTCAGCGTCGCATGAATGCCTTTCTAAATAGATGCAAATATAAGGCTGTACAGGTGACACACTAAAAATATAATTGAAGCTGGTGCTTTCATAGAAGTAATTAGCAATTGCTCAAGTCGCAATGGATGACAGCCTCAAGAGGATTGCTGCCCTGGCAGGGAAGTAAATGCAACTTGCATTACAGTCAGTGTTCTGTTCTTTAATGCTATTTTGTTATAACAGGCAAGTACAAGCTGCTGATTATGTATTCATTGCCATGTAGAGCTTTTGGCTGATCTTTTTGTCCACAGGCTTAGATGTATATGTCTCACTCCTGTAGCTTAAAGTATTCCCTCTTAAAGTTAGTGAAAAAATTTGCAGTAAATAAGCAACTACAAGAAGAGAAGGTCAACAGAAAAGTCTTTTTAGCTCAGGGTGAAAGTCCATGACCATACATGTATTTGTCTTGCTCAGAATTCATGCAGAGACTACAATTATGCCTGTTTTATAGTAACACTATAACTAGACTTACAGACATTTTACAAACACTTTAAACTGCCTTCTGGTTCCTAGGATGCAGCCTCCTTCCAGTTTCATCAAACTATGGGACAAATCCTGCTCCTATAACACTGAATGGCCATGTTCCCACCAGGGAAGTCTTTAAATCAACACCTGACTTCAGCTATCCCTGGATAAGCCCCAGGTTCTACACCTGCTCTCCTTTGGAACATTCTTAAGTGAGGGCCTCAAATGCGCATGGATGGAGTCTCTGAATATTCTTTGCAGCTCTTCAGTGCAATGAACAGCACTTCATCAGAAAAGGAGCAATGCCTGACTACATAGTCAGCCCTTTGCCCTGAGCAAAACAAGGTGTAGCTGTATGACACCCAGCACGTTGTTTTTCCTAGGCCAAAATTTGTATTTTAACACACTTATCTTTACACGGTGGCTGATCATTTCATCACATTATGCTATTTAATATCCTATTATTTCAAGGGATCTCCATAGCAGCACTTGTACCACGCAGAGCAATGGCACACTATCACACAGTTTGTGGGTTTCTGTGAGCTAAGTCTTGCCTATTCACCTCCAGTCACCCTGTGTTGTTTAGACGCACTTGTACTCTTTGTGCTCATCCTTTCACGCATCTAAAAATAAAATTGTATTAGAAAAACAAGGAGAAAATTGTACTGGTTCTACACAAGGTTGGGGACTGAGTTTGAAAAACAGCTTCAGTGGGCAGCTGAGGCAGCTCTTTGCCTCCGGGAGGGTCATAAATGCAGTGGCCCGAAGACAGCCCTGTGCTAGGGGCTGATTGTGTCACTAATCCCTCTGAAAGGGCCATTTTCCGTTGTTCCTATGACTTCTGGAGAGAGTCCCTAACTGGCTCACACATGAGCCAGCCGTGGTGGAGAGAGAGATCTGTTTGACCACGTCTGCCTCCATTTGAAACATGTTCTCGCCTCTGCCTCCCATTGAGTCCAACGATTATACTCAGGAGCTGAAAGAGCACCACTAAGACGCTGAGTGGTAAACACACAAATCAGGTCAATCCTTTTGCTTTCCTTGTAATCCCTGTGCGTTATTTGTTACTGGCTTTTACTGCTGCCCCTTTCTCCTCTTCGGGCACTCCGTGCACGCATCCAGGCCCTCTTGCTCTCCTTCTCCCTCACACCATGCATTGTGGCAATCCCTTCTTATCAAAACTCCCATGTTCTGCACTACTTTACTACATCCACTGGCTTTATATCTTCACCTCTCTTGTCTTTTCTTCACTGTAAATTCTCTAGAGCAGGGAACTTGCTTTCTCCAAGTTTGTACTAAAGCCTGTAAATTTACGGCACTCTAGGAATGTTTGATAACAGCATCTAAATAATTAATGAAAGCTGCAGCAACCCTTTCTTTTTCCCTATTTGGAGGCTGTAAGGCAGCAAGACAAGTGGGAGGCAGCAAATATTTCATGGGCTAAGATTAGATGTGATTCGCACCCCTATGGGGGGTAACTGACTGACAAATACTTGCACTTAGGAAAGATTGGAATTAATTTGAGCAGGAATTAAAGAAAAGAAGCATTGCTTCAGCTACATGAACCATAAAAGCAGCCCAGGAGTATCATAAACAGCCCCAGCCCTCCCAAAAAATAAACTGCAAAGAAAAGAACAGGATGTTTTAATTTCAGCTCCACAATGATATTCTGTCTCCTTCCCTCTGGACTTAAGTAGAAGTCCACTATTTTGTCCTAATTTTTCCATCTTCAATGGAAAGGAAAAAATAAAGGATATAATGGCAAATAATAGCTTGTGATTTTGCATCCTGAAGGAGGCAGTAAAGATTTTTAAAATTTAAAAAAAAAAAAAAAAAAAAAAGTTAGGCAGAAACATGAAATAAATCAAACACAGTAAGACTATGGGAACAGCAAACAGAAAAAATGGTTCCGAAAAAAGATAAGAGAGATTTGTTATTACAGGAGAGGATATGATAAAAGACAGATGTGAAATTATTTCAAGAAATAAGTTGGGAGGAAAAAGGGAACAAAGAAAAGGAAAAGATTTTATCTCAGGCAAAATTTTCAAAATCTACCAAATATTCAAATTCCCTGCAGCTGTCTCTGAGCTTGTGCCTGTTCATCTTTTAGAGATGGGAAGCTGGTCCTGATCTTGTAAAACTTGATTTGAATTTCACGGTTGACTTTTCTGTGGACATGAATTTACCCACTGAGTGCTCTTGGGTCCAGATCCTTTCCACTTGAGCACAATGCAAAGGACTGCATGGAATTTTGTGCCTTCAGAATAATCAATAATGTAATCCTGATGCTTATGTCAGTTTTGCTGCTAAATTTCCTGGTTTATGAAGGCAATCAAGTACTTTGGCACCAAAGAATAGTAACTGCATTTAAAGAAATTTGAACCTGAAAAGTGCAGGGAAAAAATCAGAAGCCACTATGTCTGGTACTGAATGTTTATCAGGGAAAACATCATTAAAAAAATAGTATAGAAAGGGCAGAAAATTGCTTGATTTTAGTGCAGTAAAGACTTCAAAATTAGTTCTCTTTTAGAACAGAGACATAATGACCAGCTTCTGAATAGATATTGGCACAGCAGGCCACACAAAAGCCATGATTAGCTGCTGTCTGATGGAATATTCAGTTAATATTTGTTCTATTTTGATGTTGATTTCTGACCTTTCCTCTTTGACTTTAATTGGTCAAAATCCAAACCTTTTTTGGATTTATTTAACACCAGACAACTGTTTCTGAATTGCCAAATTCCCAGTAAAGATGGGAGAAAAGGCACTTCACAGTTTTTTCTGACACTTTTTCAACTTCAGCTAATTCTGGAGTAGTAAACAACATTCACAACAGCTGCAACATCACTTGCAATGCAACAGTTCTTCAACTAGTTATAGGGAAGGAAAAAAAACAAATTATGAATTATGTCATATCAAATCTGATTCAGATGTCCTTCACCTTCACTGAGAAAAGAACAGGTATTCTGACATTGCAAACCTGTACTTCTATGCCAGTATTCAGCAAAAAAAGGATGTGATACAACCTCGCTCCAGATTTTAATATTAGACAGAACCACCAGAAGCTTCTTTGTTAACTCCTAAGCCAGTGATAATCCTACAGTTTTTTTCACCTCTTTACATTTACAGTTAATAACGTGGGAAAATACTTCACGATATTTCAGAGCTGTAGCTGCTGTTTTATGAAAGCCTCCTCACCGATTGATTTACATCCACAACTCCCCTTCCAACAGCTTCCTTCCCAAATTAAACATGCTAATGATTTTCTATGCAAAATTTAACAACCTAATAGGCTGAACAAGTCAAATGAAAATACACTAATTGTTGCCTTTGATGTATACTATTCTGCCAATTCTCTCATGAAAGCAGTATATTAGCATTAGCTGTAGTACTTACTAAAATATAGATTAATAAAAGAAAGCTTACATGCATATACATGTTAAGAAACTGACACTGCAGACTGTAGAAAACACAACTTCAAGGCTTAGGAGTGACACAAATGGTTATTACACCCTAGAAAACCATTTTCACAGGAGCCCTGAAAACAAGCTAATAAAGAATGAATCACAAACCTTTATCTGAATTAGCCGGCATGTGTTCATAACACTGGGTTTATGCAAAAAAGGCGGCAAAATAAGATTACACAGTCAAAATAATAAACTCAGAATGAGAAAGATAATAAAAGACTAGCAGGAGAGCAGAAGGCTTCCTGCCTAACCCCAGAGATCCGAAATGAGCTCCCCCAAGACACTGCCCAATTGCTTTACAAAGTAAGATTTCCACGTGTGTATTTTTCCACCTAGAGTTCAGGCAATAGTGTGTTTTAGCCAGAGACCAGCCTCACAGAGAGAGCTTTACTGTAGAACTGGTTCATTCTGTCCTCCAGCCCAGTTCTGACTGTGAGGTTTGGTGCCACCATGATCCTAACACACCTAAAGGAAACAGAACCAAACAAACAAGAAGGGAATATAAATATTGTCTAAAGAAATAGTGACACAAAATTACTTTCTATTGCTTTGTCTTTAGGAGTTTGCTCATAATGATTTGATAATCTAATCTAATTGATCTCTCCAAGTACTTCTATGGCTCTAATCACTGTAGTATCTGATTAGTGGAACAGATCCATACTTTATCTCCAGATTTAATAACTAAATCTATACTTGAAACAGAGTGACACAAGTTCAGCAGAGGGAGAGGGCCAGATGCTGCTTAGCCAGGGGAGGAGGGAGGGAAATGGAAAGGCTTGTGAGGTCCAGAATCTCTGGAAAGATATTTGGCTTTGTGTCAAACCATCCTGCTGCAACCAAGCTCCATTTAAACAGCCCTTTTCTGGGATTAGGGAAGTAAAGCAGGAATTTGACATAACTAATGGGGGCAGAACCAAAAATGAGCTACTGTTTGTGGCCCACTCTCCTTCAACCTGTCTTCATCACAAGCATAAAGTAAATGTAATTATTATTATCGGTTCTTTGTTCTCTTCCAGGCTAGCACTTCATCAGCCTGGAAATAATGACATTTCCTGAATGCATTTCAACGGCTATTTAACCTTTCTAGTTCCTGATAACCAGGACAATGTCATTTTGCACTCAGAGATTTTAGCAGTGAAAAGGTTAACACCAAAAATCGCTAATGATAACAACAGTATTCACTGAGCCAGATAATCACTCACAAAGAATTTCAATCCAAAGTCACTTAAAATTCAAGGAAACCTCTGTATTTCTTTAAGGAAGTGACAGCAGTTAGGAGAATATTCATAATTCAAACAACAGGCCCAAATCTGACTTACTGCTTAGTTTATCTATTTTTAATCAAGCCGTATTAAGTGCTAGCTTTTGCTTTACCTTAAGTTAAACCTATTTTGCGACATGTCCTCTAACACAGGTGCTGGGCAGAGAGGGGTGACAGCCAGGCCACTTGAACAGTGCTAATGTCAAGCATGGAGGGAATGTGGCGCATTTCTGAAAAGTTATTTGTTTCTTCCACTCTCATTTGACTGCTGCTTGTTTGTTGTGGTGATGCGAACCCAAACAAGCTTGTAGTTGAAGATGTCAAAGCTCTGGGCAGGAAAACAGCAACTAATATATGTTAGCAAACTCTGGAGAGAAAAATAGTTTCCGCCACTGAAAACTGCAGGGTGGAATTGTGTGCTGCCTTCTTCTTCGCCTCATTTTGCCTAAAGGGAAAGAGCCTTTTAATCCTATTTCTATGCTTGGTTTGCACAGCGCCTGGCAGTGTACACCTGCTTCAACGTGTGTGTCAGGAGCCTTCTTTGCTGTCAGATCCCTTCCCTTGCTCCTCTCCGCTCATCGTCTGTCTCCCAGCTCACCTCCGCAAGCCAACGTCCCTCTCACGCCTCACCACATTCCGGCAGCCATCTTTCAGAGATGTCAGGAAGGGAAACAAAATCAGCCTGTCAAAAACACGACTGTCTCACAGCGCAAGGAGCGATGCTCTCTTTCACATGTGAACAGCACTGACTACGATGCACGCAGAAGAGGATGGGAGGGATCCCTGCTGACAGACCCAAATTCAGGATGGAGGCGGGAGGACTTCTACCCGGACCTCTTCAGCAATCATCCCTGTCTCCATAAAACTCGAGCGCCCATTTCACATGATCCTGTCTCATAATGTGCTTCTGGCCAGGTAATACCTTCAATATTTGAACTGCAAACGCAGCACTGCAAGAATTGCAGTTAATCAAGGGTTTCATGGCAGTTTAAAGAAAAGACAGTCGATGCATCTTTTCTTTCTTTCTTTATGTGAGACCTCATCTACAAAGACTTCATATAAAAGAGACCGCAGGTGCTTCAGCTCTTAAGTAGAGCAATTATATGTTGTTTCAAAAGTTATTTTTTCGAGCAAAAGTAATCCATTTGTCATTAACCAACGGCTCAGTTAATGACTGAAAAGTGTAGAAAACTAACTTAATTCTCTCTCCTGTTCCACACAGCACAGCTCTTAATGGATTCACATGGAGAGCTACTTCAACTGCGTTTTGCAGCACAGAGAACAGGTAAAGGATAAGATTTTAAAATCGAGGTTTACAGACTGACAATTTCTTGTGAAATTTAATGAAATAAATCTGCCTCTCCAACAGCCATATACAGGAATATTTCATAGGTCTGAAGTACTATATAGACCACAGGGTACTTTCAGTAATGAAAGCGGTCTTGGGGTAGGTAAACATGCAAAATCTTCTGTTTGTCTCACGTAAGTATTTTAGATCTGAGCTACGACAACTAAGTTCAGACCTCAGTAAAAAAATCCAAGGGTTTTTATGGCACTTTAAAATAAATATGAAAACATATGAGTCAATATCCATTTTTCAGTCAAGTAAGACAAATTGTACTAGCTTTCATTTGAGCTTTCAAGTCTGATTATGACAGTATTCATATATACATCTATGTAGATAAATGCATGTTTCATATTCTCTTACCACTGGGTCCATCTTGTTAAGACTATAGCTTTGGAAATGAGGATTCTCAGAGACTGAGTTCTCACGGGGTCACTTGGATGGCATATTCTGTTTGCTCGTTCATTACATTAAAAATAATATATTAAAGAAAATTAAATTAAAGGCAAAGAGTAATGTTGGCAGAAACTAAAAATAATCCCTGCAAGGCCACTGGAGGGAGGTTGAAAACAAAAGTAGTGCACAACTTCTGGCTAAAGGGCAGCAAGTCCTCAGAAAAGCACCACGACTGTATGAGCAAACTGCATCTTGGGCTGCCTACCTTAGCATGGAACATTGACACAGGATGGTATAAACAGGGAGCTCTTCTCAAGGTCATGGGTGGATAGCCTTTATTTTTCTTGGAGCATGATATGGCATTGTTGCCATCTCCAGGATCCCCTGTTTCTTGCTTCTTTTTGTGGGACATTAAAATTCTGCATTAGAGCAGACCCTGCAAGCCCTCCTTCATCAGGCATGAGCAAAAACCAGGTGAGGTGAATTAAGTGAATTAAACAGAAGGTTTGTCTAACCTGCCTGATCGCATCTGAAGTAACCGGGAAGAATGTGCATGCGTCATTCCTGTAAAAAAACTGGGAGCCAGGACTGGAAGAGGAACCCCAGCTGGTAGGTGGGAGGTGAGCAGCCGGGTGGAATGGGAATGGGAGCCCTCCCAGCTGGTGTGTGCACAGCTCCAGCCTGCCCAGAGCCCGGGCTCAGCAGCAGGGTGCTGTCCTCAGCAGCAGAGCTGAGGTGGATGTCACGGATAAGGTGGCTGCACTGTCCCCAGTCGTGGCACAGGTCCACTGCTGTGCCCTCACCAGTTAAGAACACGCTGTATTAGATGTGAAAACACAGAATGATAGTATAAGCCTAAAAATTACGTATGCCTTACTGCCATTTTCAGTGACTTTTAAAATTAACTGAAGGAAGAGAAGAGAGATCATCTGTACGCTACAGAAGGTTGACATGGAAGAGGGTGAGAAATCTGTGATCCTGAGGTTTTGGTAGATTCTGGCATATGTTATCTTATCCTTGCCAGTTATTCCCCACCCACTCTGGAGGAGAGAAAGGGAGATGCTCCACAGGGTTCCTCTGCATCCACACTGCTTAGTTCTTCTCCTAGGCCTGGAGCATCACACGGATCTGTGCTACAAAAGGAATTATTTTTCCTCTTCCCCCAACACCTGGAGCTGCACAGTTCAGACACTCCAATATGTAAGCAGATCATCGAAACTAACCACGTAATGAAAACCTCCTTATATGCAGTGGAGCTTTTTCATCATCTTTCTCCCTCTGTATAGAAAAAGAGCGTCTAAGTACAGACTGTGCGTGCCTATGGATCCTATTTGCTCTGGGCTGAGCCTTCTAGAAAGATTCAGCAATCTTCTTCCTACACAATGCACCTTTCCATTAAAAATCTGCAGACAGCTTTTAGGTGTAAGAATATTGAGAACAGAAAGTAAAGACAGAAAGGCAATAGAGACAAATCCTTTTCCATGAGCTCTGTGAAATCTTTTCTCAAAATAACTTTGGAGGGGTTTTACTGCCAGTTCATAATGTGGATGAATCACTTCTGATATTTCTGATAAAACAATATTCAAAACTTCAAAATCACTTCCAATTCATTTATGCCACCATTTAATTAGTCCTTCTGCAACATGTTACAAGGACGTCATTATCCCCTATAATTGTATAATAATTACAATTTTTAATGAAATAATTGCAAGTACACTAGATGTGTAGATATAATTATGGTAATTACATAAATACCTGATTTTCAGCTAATAATTAAAGAAGGCCTTTACATAAAGGGTGAAATTTAACTAATGGAAGCTTTCCAGAAAACAAATACAAATAATAAATGGCTCTCCTGTAGTTTCTGTCTTCCTAAAGTCTCACTCTCTATATACTAATTTAATTTTCATCACATTATAAAAGAATATAAGGATTAAAAAATTACTTTAAAAAATAATAGTTCATACCAAGAGACCTCAATACTTTGCCTTTGCAGAGTCTGATCCCAAATCACTGACATTAACGTAGCCCAAATCTAGTAATGCTATGAAAGCTTAGCATCTCACAAGACATGGAATTGTAAACGACCAGTGAGAGCAGGAAGTTGTGAATAACGCCCATGACAACATATAAACTGTATTCTCATTCTTTTCTAACATAAAGAGACAGATCCAGGAGCACCATGAAATACTCAGGAAGAGGCCCATGCGTGGAAGAGTTGTGAGCCTTCCTTCTGGGCACAGCACCCCAGCACTGCTGCCGCTAAACCTCACCCGTCCTGCTGGCTCTGGTTCCCTCCCAAAATGTGTCTTTCTGGTCAAACCTACTGGTTATATCTCTGTTAACACAGAAATCCTGCAGAAGATGTGTTCTCCCTCTGTCCCCCTTGGTGGGTAGACCTCCAAAACAATGGTATTTCAATAAAGGAAATTCTTCCAGAGCCTCGTCAGCCGAAAAACCAGAAGTACTTCAGCCAGGTCATTTTCCTTCTCTTCAAACACACTCTTACAACTAAACTTATTGTATGTTTACTGTGCTATCAGTATGAACACAAAAGTCAAAAGGCACCCTCAATAAAAAGCATATGGAAAACTCTGCCAGTGATCTCACGCTGCCACTGAAATATTTCAAAACATTTTGGCAAAACTCTGGAAGGGAAAGTCAGCTGCAGCACCTGGAATATGCCATTTCCATGTGTCTTGCAATTTCTGCAAGAGTAGCCCCGAGGTAGCTCTGATTCTGGCCAGAGACCTCTCTGGTTCCTGCAATGTGTTAGAATACAGGTGAAAAAACATGGCTGAAAGTCAGCTTTGTCCCAGTTCCCTTAGCTTGTATTGTTCAGTGCTGCTTTTTTTTTAGGATAAATCTCATTATTACAAGCATGAGAAAGTAAAATAAGAGATATGAATATTGAAACCGAAGGAAATGGTTTGATATCCCAAAAACAAATCTCATTTACGGTAAGCTCATTAAAGCAGAGTCTAATTAATAACACTATACATATCAAAGTGGAGAAGACATGTAAATTTGACATCATAAAGTAAGTAAAAATGAAGAGGGCTAAAGAATCGTAAGTGAAAGGAATTTGGGGGGGGAAAAAGAAATTATACTGGAGCAATATTCAAGTTATAAGGAGATTATTAACATTGCAAGTGAGATGATCCTTAAGAATGGTCTGACACATGTAAGCATGATGTTTCAGCTTCAAAAAATATGCAAAGAATACTAAAAATGTTTGTATCTATGAGTATTATAAGAAAACAAAGAGATGAAGAGCATTAACACAGAGGCCAGCAAAAGCATAATACTACAATCCGGGGGAGGTGGAAGGAGGGGGAGAAGGGGAGAAAATAATAGTTATCCAAAAGTCATACTAATTACTCAAATTAATTCAGTGCCTCCTGAAAATGTACAAATATACTTAAGGTAGTTATTTTTTATAAGATTTGTCCATTCTGGCTTTAAGCAATAAATTAGAAACTAACAGATTGAAAGGAAAACCATCTCACAGATGTTTACTGAGTAAAACTGGTCCAAGCCGAGAAAGGCCGGGGGAAGACGCACAAACCAGTTTTATCCGACTTAGCATTATCAGGGTAGCAGCACTATTTTAGAGCCTGTGTGGGGGAGGACGTAGAAAATGAAAAGCAAGCAGTAAAATAATGGACAAGGAATGGAATTAGATCAGAATTTAAGACCTGTTAGAGCTATAAGCACTGTCAAGGTATATGAACAAAGCAGTGACAGCACTACAACTGTGTGGTCAGCAAGAGCCCAGAGCCCGAACAAGCAGACATTTACAGAGCACTGTGACCAGTGCTGATGGCATTTAAGATGACTGGAGTCCTAAAATACAGTCTGCAAAGTCTTCTATTGTCAAGCACTGGCTCACCCAGAAAGAGGGCTGTAGAAAGTACATCAGAGTTTAAGCATTTTATTTCAAATATGACATAAACCTACTGCACATCTTTGAAAAACTCTGCTAACTGACACTAACAGCTTTAGATTGTGAAAGGATGAAAAGGTCTGTACAAGACAATGTTTGCTTCATTATCTTCCTCCATGTATTACCAGTATAATAGGAAGTGCTGGAGTGGTATCTCAGGAATGAAAAACAGGAATATGGGGTTCAAAAAGGAACAGAAAAATAGACCAATCTTGGTGTCTTGGGATGTAGCAGTGGAGTTCAGGATTACGGGCTACATTTGTGCCTGCCAATACCACAGGGAATGAGGGTAAGAGCTCTCCAGCCAGGAGCCAGCAAGGGTGGATGGAGGTGAGACTTCACATATGTGCAGTCAACTACTGACACAAATAAACTACAGGGAAATAATTCATTATGAATTTTCAAAGCAGCCTAATGAAGATATACATCCTTTTTAAGGGTTGAGATGCACCAAATTATGCACAGAAGTATCTCTGTGGGTTTGGCCCTCACTCTCAAGTGACCCTGAGCTCCAGTAATGGTCTGCAAATGCATGTTCTCAGCCTACTGAGAATGTAACATACTTTGACACAGCTCAGTCTACAGTGATGGAGGCTTAAACCCAAGATTTCATATTTTTCATTTATAGGGTCATGGAGGAAAAAGCACCTCAGTCATTTTTGACAATTTACCATCTACATGTCCATTACTTTGATATTATTTTCTAAATTATATATTTAGAAAAGAAGAAATCTGATAATTGATTGACGACTTTTGCCAGTGAAAATACAGATTTTAACAGGTCTCAGCTTGTCCTTTTCTGGTTGCTCTCAGAGCTGAAATTTAAGGAAGTCTATAGGAACTGCACATGTTGCATTAATTCTTCTTTTCTAAGATTTAATGATAAGTAAACAGTTCTAGGGTAGTTAAACGGAGTATTGGAACAAACAATCAATAAAGACACAGAAGGACAGGTGAAATTTCTGCTTAGATCTGTAAAGAACATTTCACATTGCTGAGCTCAAGGCCTTAAGGTTATCAGAACCATTTACAAAACACAACTGATGCAACATATTTTCTATTGAAAACACAGGAAGATCAAAGGAGGATGAGATTACAGCAGTGTGATTTGTGTTTCAGTTCCATGAATATATTTGTATGTATGTATATATGTTCCTGTGCGTCCATAGTAACCACAGCCATAACCCAGAAAGGATGGTGTTGGGAGCTTTGCTCTGAAAATCAAGTAGCCCATTAGGAGGCATAAATATTAATAGAGCTGTCTAATCCTACACTCTCAAATGAGGTAGTTCAGATCATGAGTCTTCGCATTTAAAATTTATTCAGTGCACTGACTAGAATAAGAAACAGAATCCACATGTGGAGAAGTCACTGACGTTGGGCGGCCTCTGAGCCGCTGGTAATTCCTAAACATAAAAGTAAGGCTCAAGTGATTTCTTTCCTTATTCTACCCCTAATTCCCCTACAAATACTAATGTATCCAAAACTGCACGGGCCTGGCTCCATGACATCGTGCATATACCATCTGCACCTGCACATTTTCACACTCTTCCACATCGTCAGGCAATGTTAAGGTTTTAGTGCAGGTCCTTAAGAAAGGGCACCCTGTCATCCCAAGTGCAGAGCACACAGGAAACCCGTGGTCTCTTGTAGTGGTCATATTAGTGGTCCTTTTCAAATTTTCTTATGTAGTTGTCATTAAATTAGGAAATCCATGGTGCAAACTGTTGCAATGCCAAGAAATTAATACAGAGTATTAAAGCTCCACAGGTATGCAATTAAAGAAGGATGTACTGTCCTCCTAATAGATAGGAAGTTACTCTATCATTCTGGATCATAAGTAAAATATTTGTATTTTGACTATAAAGAAAATTAGAAATCTTAAACGCCAAGCAGCAGAAAACTCTTTAGGTAATCTTGAGAAATAAAGCAGAAGTTTGTCAGGACATTCAGGAATTATCACATAATCAAAAACATAATTAATATCAGTCACTAAAATGGTGTTACCTACAGTATAACCTAGGGTCTATTGGAATTTAGAGTTATGGAGTCCAGACTCAAAAAAAGCAACACAAAATTAATCAGATGCCTTTGCACTTATTTGCCAAACCCAGCCCTAGCAAATGCAGATTTCTGCATAATCAAAATGGAATTAACAACCTCTGACCTTCATGTACCTGAAGGGAAAGACATAAAACCAGATGCTCTTTTTTTATCTATTAAATCAGTAAATTGAAGATTAAGTAACTGAAATACAGGCCTCCATACTTCGGGAAAAAAAAAAAAAAAAAGCTTAATTGTCCCATTCCTTTTCACCCAGCTCCAGGGTATTGTTCTATAGTGTCTGCTGTGGGTACATCCAAATCCCAACAGGAGGTCATGGATACAATGCTCACTACCATCTCTAGCACGATGCATGGATAGAGTTCCTTTCATTTCTGCATCTATATTCATCAGATTGCTTCCTGTACTTCAAAATTTTGAATTTTCTCATGTCCCTCAGATGACAATTAAGCATAAATACTAATTTATTTATCTAATTCAATCTATTTCATGTAATAAGAATCAAACCCTAGCCAATGCAAGCATATGAATTAAAATCTATGAATTAAAAAGACGGTGTAAATGTCTGCCTCTGATTTTGGGATTTTCTATTTCCAGTAATTTTCATCCCTAAATGTAATGAAACGACTGCAACCTAAAAATCCAGCAAAAGAGAGACTGTTGGGCCTTTCTTCTTTTCCACACAAAACCAATGCCATCTCCAAGCTGCAGCTGCTGCTCAAATGCTGTGACTCTACTGCAACTTTGTTCTGCAACACAACACCTTTTACCACCAGGTGTGGGGACAATCCAAGCCAAGGATGATCCCAGGTTCCATATGGGTGAGTAGAGTGTGAGATGCTCAGAGAGCAGAGATTACTACAGATATCTCAGCTGCCCAGGCTGAAGGTATTCAGGAGTTCTCCCCACTTGCCAACAGGAAAAGGCAGGCTTCTGCTGTTTTTATTGTGCTGTGTGTGCAATTAATTTAACTGGAAAGGTACCCACTGAATTTCAAATAACTCTTTCTTTATTCTCCCTCCTTCAGGCTCACAGGACAATAAACATGACTTTCTTAGCTACTGGGCTCTCCGTCCCTTTATTTTTGCTATTTTTCTGATTTTTTTTTTTTTTTAATATCCTCTCATACGAAAGATGCTTTCCGAGAACAATGATGGGGATCTGCATCTTTATTTATGACTTTGTGAATCAGCGTCTGGGTGATAGGAAGTGAAAGTTGCTCAGCTAATTACACACGCTTGATGAACTGCGTAATAACTGCTGCAGCACTGCACATTAATTGAATGCATATAAATGACAGCAGTTATTC
This sequence comes from Pseudotriccus pelzelni, assembly GCA_035584735.1. Classification (NCBI taxonomy): domain Eukaryota; kingdom Metazoa; phylum Chordata; class Aves; order Passeriformes; family Tyrannidae; genus Pseudotriccus; species Pseudotriccus pelzelni. The sequence continues at coordinate 4,993,079 of JAWMRA010000009.1, read as the reverse complement.
TAACTTGAATGATGTGTGAAGAAGTGACGTTGCTCACAGTACACTGATTATCTTTATTTCCAGCTTTGGGAATCCAGCTTAAACAATTGTACTTTCACAGCACTGAGCAAAAATTCCCCAACAGAAAAACAGAAGATGCCTCAAAGCCCGACACTTTCGACACAAAATTGCTTTAAGTCTCTGAAAGTGGATTTAGACATCTTAAAAAGCATACATCGAGCTACTACAATTAACAATTAATAATTAACAACCAGCTGCAACTAACAGTCAGCAGGAGCTTCAAGAGCAAAAGCCTTGGAAACAAGGCCACCTTCATTTAGATGCCTAGATATCATCTTAAAAAGCTAATACAGAGTTTACAGAATTGAATTTTGCCCGACTAAACACTCCTGCTATGACACTTTCCTAAAAGTATTTGTTTTGGAATGACAGGGACATATAACAACTGATATAAATAATACAGATTACAGGTAATAGGCAACTAGGTATGTCCACAGTACCCTTTGTTTCCCCCAAAAAGCATTCTAATTCACATGTAGTCCACCTCTAACATAACACATTATTTAAAAAAAAAAAAAATTTTTGATGCAAAAAACCCCATGTGAAGTAGTACAAAATTAGTACTTAAAACTAGCACCAAATGCCTACTTCAAATCAGTACCACAATATAGCTTCTCTACCACATGTCAACTGCCCCAGGAATCTGCAAATATTCACAAAGAAATCTGCAAATTCTTCTATGCTCTTTAACACAAAAAGGGTAGAAGCCAAGTTTCCAAAGCTTCTAAAAGCAGCCTAGTTTCCAAAGCACCATGTCACAATATTTTAGCAGTTCACTACACCCCTATTAAGAGTTTTTGGGCTTGACTAAGAAAGCTGTAATCACAGAATAAAGGAAATCAACACTCACTTTTAGGAGCCCGTAAACGAAAAAAAAGTGTTTCACATCTACATTTCAGGAACGTTAACACTGTTCCAAGAAAACAGGCCGTATCCTGTGCAAAGTCAACGCAGATTTTCAGCCCTGCACTCCTACATTTCATAGCCTTTATGCCATACTACTGGAAGAGAGAGCTGTGGACTGTGCCAGCACCTCCAACGGCAGCGCCACCCATCCCCAGGCACAGAGACACCTCCTGTGCAGGCACACACAACATTCTGTGTCCTCGTACCAGGGACAGACACTCCTCGGAACCACGAGGCCAAGAGAGAAGCTGCCAATAGGATCAGTGTGAGAGAGAGACGGTCAGGTGCAACTGGCTTTACAAAAGTTATCTTCTCATCTGCTGTACGTGGTCCTCTCTTTAAACACCTCTCTGGCTCCACTGTGACAAGACAGTCCCTAACAGTCCACAGCACCAGCAATCAGCCTCTTTCAGCTGTATTACTCGTTCTTCCTTTGCAAGGTTTAGATCTCTCCCCCATATTTTTTTTTATTTTTGTTTTGGTCCACTTTATACATACCTCCTTTTCTACATATTTTCTTGCCGGGTTTTCTGGCACATTCCTTGGATATTCTTTTGACTGAAAAATGAATAGAAGACTAGAAAATAACATGGAGCTCCATCACAGACAGTAGGAGCATGCAACACCACTATCTAACTTAAATATGACCTGCTTTATTAGGTGCGGAAGATTCTCAACTTGTTGTGCCTGCACATGCAATGGAAAAGATGTCAGTGGGTGGCAATGAGAATTAGGTACCAACTTTGACCTAAATATACACGTGCTGTGGGAGAAAAAAAAATGAGCGTAGACAGAAAGAAAAAAAATAAAAATAAAAATAAAAAACAAGGACAAATGCACACAGAGAAAAGCAGCATGCATACATGTAATAAGCTGGCATGCAAACAGAGAAAGCCATGCGTGCTACCAGTACACATGAATTAATATTGTTAGAACGTAGAAAAGGAAAATAAAAAGATCTCCCTGTTTCGCCTGCTATTAACTCACCATCCTCGGTCGGGACATAGATATTTAAATAGAGGCAGTCTTCGTTCTGATCTTGTACATAGGTGGAAACTACATCCAAGTTATTAGTGAACCACACGGGAAGCATGACTTCAGGCAACCTGCCTTCTATAATGTTCTGGGGACACACTGGAGCAAACTGGGTGGTATTTTTGATGTCTGCCCAGGGAGACGGAGGCTCAGGAGGTTGAAAGCGGCGCTCCCCTGTCGGAGGGGCGGCATACGGAACCCCGAGAAACTGGATAACAGGCCCCAGAATTTCATTATTGAGTTCCTTCTTAACCCCTCTTATCTTGCCAAAGTTGGTGGTCACCACCGGGTTGGTATCATCCAATTTTTGGGAGGACACAGCTGCAGCGTGAAGCAGAAATCCAAGTATACAAAAAGCAAAAGTGGCATTCAATCCCATGTGCAGCAGGCGGACCACTGTCGCTCTCCATACACAGTTCAGCCACATGGATCTTGGAAAGGCCATGGTCCCACATTAGTTGTGTAACTACAACGGAGCAATGTGATTTGTATCCACTGGTGTAAAAACAGGGCGACCGAAGGAAACAGATTGAGTTTCCTAAATAGGTGCCTGTCAGAAAAATCTTAAAAGGCTTTTCATGTGGTAAGTATCTTCCATTGATTTCACACTTATTGAAGCTGCATCTTCACTCAGCACTATTTATCAGACTACATCCTATTGACAATTCTGTTTTCCATAGCAGCAGCAATATGAAGAGAGCAGCCATTTACTGCAGAATCCCCTCTTATAAATCAAATCCAGTTAGCCGCAGGTCTATATCCTGGAGAAAATGAAAATAAATCATTAGTATGAAAGAGCTAATATGAGCAGAGTGATAACTAGATGTTTCACACGTTATTTACATACATTAATAGTTGCTAGAGTCATGTCAGTAAAACTGCGGTAGTTTATGGGTCCATGAAATGACGGGTGAAACACTGATTACTGGATTATCTATAATGTCACCTGTTGAATTTACAGAGACTTTTCAGAAGAAACAGGACTCACAGAAAACACATTCTTAAAATTCACCTTTTCAAGAATAAGCAATTTGCTGCCAGGCTACATTACATAAGTGCTTATGTTAATATTTTATTCAACTTAATCAGTTCATAATCAATTTTCACCTTGTTTTCACAAGTAGATTTTTTAAAATGGAAGCAATTATTTCTCAAAGCAGAATATGGGGAAATTAAGATAGACAGGCATACTGAAGACTCAAATGTATTTTATTTCATTAAAAACGGTTAATAATACATACAATTATTTTTTTTTCATTTCGAAATACAATGTCTGATTGAAACATTGAGTCAACTGGAATACATCTGTAAAGATAATATGAATTACTGTGTTTATTCATAATAACCTGAATTACCATACTTTATATGTTTTTCTTATTCCACAAGTTTCTGATAGCTGATGAAAAACACTTACAGAGTAAAATATTCATATCAATGAAGAACCAAAATCTATTCCCACTGAAGTCAATAGCAAATTCTGAATTTGCACAGAAGTATAACTGGACCTCTGTGGGTTGGTCTGTTGTTGGTTTTCTTTTTCAGGACTGATTTGGAAAAGAATGTGAACAGGCAGGTCAGGGATGGAGCTGTATATCACAACTTTTACATCAGATCAATCCTTCATTCCTTATAAAAGACTGACTTCAGTGAAAAATGAAAATGCATCTTGAAAGCACTCAATTCCTACCATCCTTGATTTATAACATAAACAATAAGCATTCCCATAGGACAGTAGAAATCTTATCTTTCATATATCCACATGCTGACTGCACAATATCCTAGAAAAAATAATCAGTTAGGATCAGAGACTGCATAATCTGAAATTCCAGATGCTATTTTCAACTACTTTAGCTCAGAGGTTGTCACACAAGGCTGTGTTCCAGCACTTCTGAAAATTGCTCAGTACGTATCATTATGTCTTCCATATTCATGTGAAACATATTTCCAACACGACTTACAATATCCTATTATTTAAAATGCAGCGTTATACACAACATAGCAGTGTAATCTTACACTCCTTATTAAGCAGTGTGTAATGCACAAGAAATGTGTTTTGCTTTGTATAGGAAACACTTTAAACCACCTGCTTTTGAAACAGCATTGGCAGCTTTAATGAGAATTGTTTTTTTATCATGTCTATACACATTGTAGAGAGAATTCAAAAGAACGGCTTGTCTAATAGTCAGACTACCCTGCAGTTTGGGTTATTAAAAAGGAGATTGTAAAAGCTATATAGGACAGCAGGAGATTTGGTTCATGTCTAGTGTTCCTTTAGCTCTGAACAATCTATCTCAGGAGGCAATAAGGAGATAGATGAAGCTTTTCCACAATTTTCTCTCTCCCTTTCTTTCTCTGCTAATTCTAACACCTTCAGTGTGAAACTGCATTAACAAACAGGCTTATATCCTTCATTCTCCAGCTGCAAAATCTTGGCATTTTCTGGAAACACACCAATTTAGCTGCAGAAAATAATTCCCTAAACTTGACGTATGTGTTTGCATTTACTTTAATACACTTACACGGAATGGCAGACATTTGCCTCGTGGAGGATTGTTGCTTTGCTGCATTTCAGATTTTGGAAGTAGTAGGATATTACTAGAGCAATAATAAAGGCAGAGTATGCAGACAGGTGTCAGAGCAGAAGGCACCAAGTATAACTTTTCTGAGTTGATGTACATGGAAAGATGGAAGCTTATTCATTAGTGGTATCCGAAAACCTCCACAGATTTAAACCTGGGTCTTGATATCATTTGGGGGTTGTTTTCCTGTCAGAAATGGAAAAATATACTCTCTCTTCTTTCTCAAACTCAAACTTTTAAATAGCAGGAGATTAATCTCAGTAGCCCTTCTGCTAATTCACATGGCCTTGGGAAGGTCTGAGGACAACAAATCCAACATAAGTGCACCAAGGAAAAACATCCTTCTTCATTTCAAGCTGCTAAGTTGGTTCAATATTGAAAATTACCAAGATGCTACTAATAATTCACCTAGCACCTGTTTTCAGATCTAAGACAACTTTTTAATGCACTTTTGATGCCTAAAATGGTAAATTCAATATAAATTCAAAGCAAATCCTAGAACTGGGCTACAGTTCTAAGTTTGTCCATCCGCTGGTTTGCCATTGTAGCTGAACACCTCAGGTGTGATCTGCAGTTCTGGTTTGCCTCCCATGGACAAGGTTTTACCCTAAGACAGAGACAGGGTGCTAAAAGGTAAGAATATAACTCAATGCTGTGTTTGACTATTCCTAATTAATTAACTCCTGGGTAGGAGTTAGCCTCAGTAAATAGATGGATAGGCTGTACAGGGCAGTGAATTGTAAAGCACCTGCAGAATTTGAATCAACAGATTTTCATTGTATTTGTAACTTGAATTTTGGATTTGCTCTTTTTAAGCCTTTCTTTTTAAATGGCTAAGTAACAGTTTATTTTTGAGACTCAGAGGTCAGATATTCAAGCCTGTCACTGGCTGCCCTGAAGCCATCACATTAAAAACACGAACTCAACGCAAATAAAAAGACTGAGATTAATCAAATCTTTTGAGACTTCCATGCCAAAATTTCACTGTGAGCACTAAGTGCAAGGGCAAACAGGGAAGCTGGCCAGGAGCAGGCCTTACTCGTTGAGAATCAGTGCTGGACAAAATTCTCCTCAGTCCTCTATATAAGACTTTCCCTTGCTGTCTGGACTTGGCTGAGCTGAAATCAGTGGGAAAAGGAGAAGCAACAAACAGCAGCAGGAATGATCAGTGAGACAGGCAGGAGAATAAACTAAAGAGTAACGATGATCGGTGTGGGACAAGATTGAGCATCAAAATACTGTGGATCTGAGGAGGAGGAGGAGAAACATTTTCAGATTTTACTACTGTCTAGATCTGAGGATCACAATTGCTCCCTCTGGTAACACAAATGAATTCTACTGTAAAAGGTATTTGATAAAGTCTTTCACGGTCTTTCGAACAGTCTATACTATATAGAGGTTTCTTCTATCATCTATTATTTTATTATCTCCCTTTCTGAATTCAAATTACTTTATAGCTCAGATTCTGAAATACTTTGGAGAGGCATTTAGTATGCTGAGGAGTGAACAATCCAAGATAGCTTCAGTGCATCTTTGCATTTCCAGTGACACAGGGCATCTCACAACAGGTCATATCTGCTGCAAACTGCAGCAGCTAAATTCCTCACTGTTGCTCATGCACAGGCCTTCAGATCTTAAGGGATGGTTTGATCTGTACCACCTCTCAATAGTTCCAATGGGTTAATAAAACCTTTAGTGGCACCCAAGGCTTCTGGCCATATGCCAGGCTCAGCACATGTAAAGGCTATCATTGTTATGATTTAAAAAAAAAACACAAACCAACAAACAAATAAAAAACGAGAAAGGGCTGTTTTCTTTTTAGCTGAAGATGTGCTCTGTGATTTGATATTCATGCCTAAAAATACCTTTCCACCTCGATTTTGCCAGCAAATCCCAATTGCACAAACGTTCATACAAAGTGATTGTAAGAGTTTGGAACACTACACAGTGCTGCTTCCTTTCAAAAACACAAATGGTGTTTTGCAGAATGAGCTCTATTTGCATCCATTTTTACTTACAACAGTCTCTACTTAGAACCAAGAGCCCTGAGATGTTTCATGTCTCTAAGACGAAATCCATGTTCTAAAATACGCTACGGTGTCAAACAGGAGCATGGCCAGTGGAACAGAAGCCATTAGAGGGAAGGCTCTGACCCCGGGTGAACAGTACGTCAGTGTGACACACAAGTTGTAAACATGATCAGACAAATCCTCCAGAGATGAATCACAGAATTTCCCATCTCTTCTTTTGTGTTTCAGGTTAGCAAAGGGAAGTGCCAAATACAGAGTATTTTCTCTTAATGTTGCAGTAAAAAAGACCAGGTTGGACAGGACTTTGAGCAACCTGGGCTAGGGGAAGGTGTCCCCAGCCATGGCAGGGGGAGAAAACTAGATGATGTTTAGAGCTCCATTCCAACCCAAACCATTTTGTAAAAGATTTTAAAACAGACACTGCTCTTGGCTATTTCCATAAATACTTGGTGAAGGGATGGGATTTGCGTGTTTTTAGTTCAAGAAATTAACTACGTGCATTTAAAAAAACAAGTGTATGAAATGCTAACAGAGGAGACTGCAATCCTGAATATGTAGTGCGTGTAAGAAGGGTACAGCTCTGGTGGGATTTGGTTAACTCCCACATGACACCACTCCCTCCACCTCAGAGCAGCTACAGGTCTGGAAGCCCCAGAAAGTTCTTACAAATCCAGCCCTGCTGAGATGCAGAACCTTTGTCAAGATCACCAACAACGGTATGAATAAGATATCATCCTGCTGGGCCCACAGTCCCACCCCACATTAGTATGAGATTACAAGTGTTATGTTACAAGGTCGGCAAACAGCCCACTGGTGAGGATTTCTGGATGCTACAAGCTGTGTAAATACATCACTCCCAGATCAGAGAAAATGATTCCTCAGTGCCATTCTCACATTCACCTCTATTTAATACGATGTTTTGTAGACAAAACCCACATCCAATTAGTGAAAAATACAATACTTAAATACACTGTTCAATGCAGTGTAGCAAAATCAGTGAAAAGTTGAATTAAACTGAGTAGATGTCATTAAGCTCCTTTAAATTACGATGCATTTTTCAGCTGCATTATATTTTTGTTCTTCCCCATTAATGGGAATATTCAGTAATGCAAACTCCTTATTAACTAGTATTTCCATGATCAAAAGATCCCTTTCAATAATTTCTGTAACTTAGTTTGCCAAAGTAGAAAAAGTTCTGATCCCAATCTTCTATTAAACTGGTTTTGAATTAGACAAATTAAGCCTGTGAGAAGAAGAGGGTTACTTAAGTCTTATTATCTTCCATTTACTCATGTCAATAAATCATTTTCTTAAAGTAGTTCTACTTCTTATCTTAAGTAATTGTTTATATTACCAGAAGTTGACTAGAATCTTTTAATGTGGACCATAGCTGTCTGACATTTTGCACAGTAAGTAGGTAACGAAATGGTGATTTTACCCATAACAGAAAGAATGGGTAACTCTGTCACTTATGTGTAAAGTTTTAGACAGCTAAGTAATACAGATTTAAATTAAAAATGACAGATGCACTGGCTTGGAATATAATGGGCACTGAAGTGAACCTTTATTCCTTTTAGCAGCTTACAGTTAACTCTTAAATGGACCACACATTATACTCACTTTTGAGTACTGTAACTGTTCAGCTAAATGATCAAATGGCTATTCTGTTGATGGCAGCATTGTGCTTCAGGACACAGATATTCTGACCTACTGTAGAAATTCAACTGAACTCATGTTAATCAGAGGTCATTCTGCAGAAAGAAAATAACCCAGATATTCCTAATTTGAGAACTTCAGTATTGAAATCTATATATTGTATATCTTTAAGTCAAAGGGATTTCATTTGCTTTGATTAATACTTCATACAATATGCACATGCTTCCCATCTGATCACTCTAACATGAACCCACACAGAGGCTCCTGAAACCAATTGTTCTTTTATTGTCTCTTGCAGGTGAAAAACTAATGTTACAGAATTGCTAACAAAGTTCTTCACCTGATACATAATTGCAGCTAACCCTTGGTTCACTGGGGTTAATTATGTGAGAAAAGTAAATTGGATTTTCTTCGCCACCTTTAATGCAACTATAATATCAACAATATTACCTTTAATCCTAGTTTATCACCTAAGGCAAGCTTTCATATCAGATTCATAAGAAAGATATCATTTCTGTATTTTCCTATTTGAGGGGTGTTAGGAATTCAAGACACAACAAGCTAGAATACAGTTATTACCACTTCTTGAGAGAGAACTCTGCAAACACAGATGCTTGAATGAACTCAGATTTGTCCATGAATTGTTTTTCTATCTGGATACAATACAATAACAGTTCCAAGCACACAAACCCCTTGTTGTAGAATTAGATCAATAACTGGCTCTTCAATAAGATGATTTTTTTTTTTTTAAGACAAAGACCAAAAAAATTTTTTGTGGCAGACAAATATGCTTTTTGTTCTTGATCAGATGGTCAAGATGGTCTCAATTTCATCAGGGTAATTGAGATCAAATTCCAACTCATCATAAAATTCACAGACGTGTAAATATAATTTATTAATCACAAACCCAACATCTCTAACCCAACTCTGAAAGTGCTCTTGAATGGTATTACCATGCTTTCCAGAACTGCAGAGTGCACACTACAGTTTGAGTGCAATATTGGCATTATAGGGATCTATCAACTTGAAGAGGCTGTTTCCTGTGATCTAGCATTCTGTACATCTGTGACTTTACTTGCATTTGTTCCAAAATGAATTTCATGCTTAACTTGTTTTTCTTAATTAAACTTCCTTTAGCAGTTTCTAATATGTGCATTATTAAAACTCATTAGTCCCATTCATGCCTGCCTGTCATTTTTGGCTTCATATTCATGTACCAAAGAGCTCTGTTGCTTTATATAGGAAGCAAATTAAATAATAAATATGAGAACTTGAACGTTTTATGAGTGTCAGTATGAGAAAGTGGCTGTAAGGCCCATAAGGTTTCACACAAAAAAAGCATTACAGCTAAAGCTAACATGCTGACACATCTCTGATCTATAAAGTCTGCAGTAATGGTAGCAGTAAAGTGTTGTGCCGTAGATGGGGAATTTTTCTCTCACATGAAATAGAAATAGGATATAGCACAGACTATATTTACTGTTGTGAAAAAATTTCAAATAAAATTTCCCAAAAGCTTAGAATATAACACCATTAAATGTCTACAAAGATTTACTCTTTCCATCTGACTTCATGTGTAGCTCCTATTATTCAGCTCCTTGTCCTCTTTTCATTTTCTACCACTATCTGTGAGAAAGAGACTTATTTGTTATAGCAACCAGCCTTGGGTCTCCCTGTGGTTGTGTCCTGGTCACGCTGATCACAACTCCAGTGACCAGAGGGTTTCCTAACCCAGCAATGGGGTCTCATGGTGGCTGTACCAGGGCCCCAACTCTCCACAAAAATAACCCCTCACTGGGAAGCCGGTTGAAGAAACAAAAGCTCCATCCCACAATGACTATTTTACACAGGTTTGAGGATGTCAAAATATTCAGTCTATCTGCAAGGTTTCTCCTAACTAAATTGTCATTTTCTCCTCATGAATATTTCTAACACTATGTGCCTACACAACACTTTACTGCTTTCAAGTACTTTTTTGGAAACTGGGGGAGGGGTTGGGAAGGCACAAGTTAAAGAATGATTTTAAGTTCAAACATTGAACTTAAAAGCTTCCGACAAGATGGAATTAAATAAAGTTATAAAATACAACACAAATGTATTCCCCTCATTAAATTCCCAGAACCAGTTCAACAAGTGGCATCTCTAGGCAGGATGTGATTAAGGAGATTTAGAAAACATAATTTTAAATTGTCATTTAAGTTCTTTGCTTGGTTAAAGGAATATGAGTCACTTGAAGTACAATATTTGTAAAGTGTCCTTGACTGTTTTTATGATTTTACAGCCACACGTTGCCAATTTCCAAGCATTACATTCTCCCTTGATATGGTGCAAAAGACCTAACCAAGCATCAACAGAAGGTAAGAGGCTACCCAAAGGCAGCACTAAAAGTGATTGTGCAGAAAATATTATGAGAACAAAACAGAAGAATTCAACAAATGGGGTAAAGAGAACTCCAATTGCACTTCTTTTAATGGCCTCATCTTTTATTTGCAGCCCGGACCTTTACATGGCCTGATACCGTGAGGATATTTACCCCATGGTTTCACACAGCTGGTGGTCCTTCACACCACCTTTTGGTTTCTAGTGAAAAGTGGCATGATAGAGTGGGTGCACAGGCAAATTTGAACATGGTAGTAAGTAGCCAACTAGCCACAAACAGTTATGAAAACAATCTGTTGGAAACCATGTAGAGTCTTCAGAGGCAGATGGAAACCTGGAGTTGAGTCACCAGGAAGCCAATAAGATTTCCCCTTGTAACTGTGATAATTCAATAGTCATTCAGGGGAATGTAATGTCATCATTCCCATTAAAACTACAGGATGTGCCCTCGATATGAAATACATGATGAAGTTTTCCCATCAGCTTCTTTTTTTTTGGATCCCCCAATTCCCACCCTCCTTCTCTTCCTCCCTCCCATATAAACTCTTGTGCAACAACTGGGCAGCAGGGCAGGCATCCCCCTCTCAGTGCTTACATGCCTTCCTAATGCAGAGCTCAGAATCAGGGCTACAGTAATGAAAATATGGTTTTAGAACAGCCTTTATTCATCAGTCTGGATCTACTTTTTACCATTACCTTTTTATACTTACCATGGATGGATGTCTGAGACTAATCAGAAATTATATTATTTACTGGATCAGATTGATAACTGCCCATCCTTTATTAAAAGAAACCCACAAAGGTTTCTACTGAATCTCTGGCAAAATGCTGTCTTTTCATTATTTGCTTTCAAAGAACGTCTGTCTCTTTTTGCCTTTCTTTTTTTTCACTATTTAATTTTTAAATAGTTTCTTTTCATATGATTAAAAAACCATAATAAATATGACATCAAACAAATAATTCAGAGCTAGCCAAGGATCTGTAATACAGCTCTACATCTCTATTAGAAAGGAATGTATATTTGCTTTTAATAAAGAAAGGCAAGCCAATCCATTACGAACAGAGACCACATCTAAGCCTCTGCTTTCTTCTCTTTTCCCCAGACTCCATTTGAACAATTAGAGTGGTTTACGCTTATGTGAATGCCAGTGGATATTAAAAATGCAAACTGATAAAAAATAAAACCACCACCATTACCACATTCAAATCCTCCATTCACTTGCAAATCAATTTATCTGCCTACAGCCCTGTCCCAGTCTTTAAATAACCCTCCTCAGCAGACTGCTCCACCTCCAGCCAAATAATCCAGAGCAAACCCACTTTGTTAAGGATGTTTAAGTATCAACAGCTAGGATATTATCTCCTTACCCTACTGCAGGAGAAGGGGTAAGATAACCAAAGCACTGTCAGGACGGCAGCTCTCCTCGCGTTGACACAACTTACTGCCTTAAACAGCCTGAACACTCTCTCATGGCTTTCGATGCTACTTCAGTTAATCACAAAACAGAGGTGTTCAGCCAAATCCTGCTTCCCAGCACACTTAGTATGATTATCCTCAGCCTCATTTTTCTTCCCACAGCCTGCATATGATTCACATGAAACGTACAGAATAAATAGGGTCTCTTCGTACGTATCTAAGGATCTCCTAATCATTTACTGCAAAACTGCTTTTGCAACATCACTGCAATCTGTAGCTGTAGTCAAAGAAAAACGGTGTCATTTATCAAAAGTAACTAAGAAGCAGTCTTCTTTAACTCTGCATCCTGCACCAGAAATACAGAGAGGGGGGAAAAAGAGAAAAAGAAATAAACCCTCCCAACCAGTATTTCCAAACATGGCTACTTAGCTTTTGGCTCCCAATCTGCAAATCTCATTTCAAAGATGCAAAAGTGGGCTGCGTGTTACAGCTGTTGAGCCCACACAAGTCTCAGTGCAGTCAATGGGAATCAGTATCTTCGAAAATCAGGGCCCTGAATAATGGGCTCTATTTTTAAATGCTCATTTATACCATACATTGGTCTTTCACTTGTGAGGTGCTTGTAATAAAGTATGTGCAATTTCATAAGTATCCTTTGCTTCAACTAAGCCAGCACAGAAAAAAAAAGTAGGAGAAAATGTCCCAAAGCTCACAGTGTTGCTCTTTCACCAATAACAATAGTCTGTAGATGCACCAAAAATGCTGCTACTGTAAAAAACAAACAGAAAAACCCAACCTTGGTCTTAAGGGAGCATGAAAAGGTTATTGTGAGCATTGCCACGAATACATGGTTTCAGATGTGAGTTATCTCTGTGAATTTACTGGTATGGTCTGGTCCCACTAAGGCACTGGATAAATGCAAATATTACCACAGTGGATGGCAATGTTGGAAAAAAAAATATTTCCTGAGACAATTTCTTACACTTATGCTGGGGAAAAAAAAAATCTGCTTCATTTCAAATTCACAGAACATCTAAAGGTGCTAAAAACATTCACTTTGATATTTATAGCTTCTATAAGACATATTTCCATTTTATACTAGTGGATTTTTTATGCCGTAGTTGTTAGAGCTAAAACAAACTGGCCTTCCAGAAAGCAAACCTAGTGTCAAACTAAAATGATATTCCTTCAAAAGGTCAGCAAATTTACAAAAGGAAATAGCCAGTCCAGATTGTGTCACCTGCAGCAGCAAGAACACAACACTTTAATCAAGCTCTGGTTTGTTTTATTTAAACAATTATTTGAACGTAATTGCTCTGTAACCATATGCATCCTTAAAATGATTCCAGATAACATCCTTTCCCCCGATTCCAAGGTAACTTTCTGGCTTTAATTATAAGTCAATTAATATTAAGTAATTTGACTGATTAATTTTAATTAAACCTGTTGAAAATTGATTTTCCTTTAGCAAGTAAAGATGATGCTCTAGTGCGATCGCCAGGAAAGGGGGGGGGGGGGGCGCAGAGAAGGAGGGGGGAGCAGAAGAACCAGCCCTGAGCACCCAAGCCGAGAAAGATGATGTCTGGAGAAATGAAAAAAGAAAAAAAAAAAAAAAAAAAAAAAGGAAAGAAAACCCCCGCCAGGCCCGGCAGCTGCGGGAGGCACCGGGGGCTGCGGGGCGCCCGCGGAGCTCCGCGCCCGGCCCGCAGCGGGCGGCGGCCCCGGGGCGGCGGGGGAGGAAAAGTTCGCTCGGGCGGCGGCGGTGGGAGCGGGGGGATGTGTGTGCGTGTGTGCGTGTGAGTGTGTGCGAATCTCCCCGCAAACACCCCCCGCACCCCCTCCCCCGCAGCGGTTCCTGCCGCCGCGCATCCCCCCGAGGAGGCACCGCTCGGGGATCGCCGCCGCAGCCGCGCAGTCCCCGCGCAGCCCCGCACCCGCATCGCCCTGCCCGCGGACACGCACACACGGACACGCACGGCTCGGAAAGCCGGCCCTGCAAAGCGCCCCCCGGGCTCAGCCCCGCAGCCGCCCTGCCCTGCCCGGGGCCCCCGTGCCCGGCCCGGCCGCCCCCCTCCATCCCGGCCGTCCTTCTGCATCCCGGCCCGGCCGCCCCCTCCCTCCTCTCCATCCCGGCGCGGGCTCGCCCCGCACGCCGGGAGCATCAAAGTATTTACCAGTTCACGGCCGCTTTCCCGCAATCGCAGCTGAAGCTGTAATCCGCTGGATTCGCCTCCTTCGGCTCTCCCAGCCGCTGGGAGCGGGAGGGCTCCCGATAGTGCCCCGGACACTTCCCAATTATACCGATTTTTATATATTTTTCTCCCCTTTCCTGGGATCGGGGCGCGGGGAGGGGGGGCTGGAAATCCCCATCCGGAATCCAGCCTCATCCGTGCCGAGCCACCTCCATGTAAATCCGACCATCAGGCAGGCAATGGAAATGATCAAACGCTACTTCTCTCCGTCTGCAGGCAGATAATCCCACTAATCCAATAGATCTCCCCCGATCCGAAATTGCCCTCCAGACGAATCCCTTTTCGCTCGGTGTCCGGCGGGTGATCGCGGAGCCGCGACGGTGCCCCGAGGGGCGCGGGGAGGTGCGGAGCGGGAGGTGCGGGCGGCAGGGCGCGGGGTGGGGGGGGGTGTTAATCTTTTTTGGCTCCTGGATGCACGGCTCGCTCAAACCGCCGAGATCCCTTGCTTTTTCCCCTATTACACGTTTCCACTCCAAATTGCTGCTGGATGAAAAATGGTACAAAGATACCCCCAGCGGCGGCGCGGCGAACAGCGCGGGCAGCCCCGGCCCCGCACCGCCCCGCACCCGGCCCCGCACCGCCCCGGGCGGACCTGCCTCCGGGGGGACCCTCCCGCAGCGGCTCGGCCCGACAGCGGGGCGGGGGAGCCCCTCCGGTGGCTGCCGGAAGCACGAAAAACACGCACCCCTGTGTGCACAGGGATACGCAGCGATGCCAACTGCGGGATGGAGACGCTGCTCGCACCTGCCTGCGGGTGGGCCGCTGCCTCTTGCTAAATTATACCTGAATTATATAACTTTTGTGTATATAGTTAATGTAGGTAGATACAAATTATACTCTGATATGTCACACGGGTATAATTCAGTAAGAAACCGTGATCTTGCTCAGAGCATCACTGTCTGCACATAAGATATAAGGGAATCTTTTTGTTTCCCCTTGTTGCTTCTTGAAATATTTTACTTATTTTTCACTGCTTACTTTCTATTTTTAATTGAGGAAAAAAGTATTCCCTGACCCCAGCCTTCATGCTTTCTAAGATCACAGTAGAGAATGAAAGTTAACAACTAAGAGAGTGTGGGGAGAAAGGAAGGCCAGATCAGAAGAGAAAGGAGAATAGTCCTTTGAATGTTGAAAGGTCTATTCATTTTTAAGTACAGCCACAATCACACACTAAAACATCCTGAGTTAAAGCCTCTTGTAGATAGCTCATTAACATCTCCAGTTATTTTAGGAGAGACCTGCCTTCACATTGTGTTTAAAATCTGTCTTTTGCTCTGTTAACATCCACCTTGGTTTAAAATATTGACACTAAGCAAGCACAGCACACCCACTCATGTTTCCAAGCATATAGCCCCAGGCAGGGTCTGGAGGTGCCCGATAATTTGACAAGCTTTTACACCCTCACCTGAGAGCACATCCCAGCAGAGCTAAGGTCAGTCCCAGCCACACTGGGCTGTTTATGTCTCTCTGTCCCACTGAGGATCTACATCTAAATGCCCATGGCAGGAGTGACAGGACACAGCAGCAGTTTATCCTGTGGCATTCCTGTCTACTGGAATAATCATGCTCTGGGCACATTCTTCTCCTGGTAAGTATCAATAATTATTATAGTCCATAGTCAATTATCAAAGCCCAGCATCATTCAGTGCTCTGAAATTTAATTCTTTCGTGGCCACCAAAAGGGCACAGCTCTCAGATATGGGAGGGAAAGGCAGAACATACTCTGCTGACAGAGCAATCCTATGCATGTTGTTATGTTAGACTCGAGGGAACACTATGTGAAAAAAACCCAAAAGGTTTCAAAACTAGAAAGAAAATGTACATATGAATATCAATCAGTTGCCACCAGCCACAGATCAACCAACAGCCTAAAAATTATTACCAAAGAGGCAATACCAGGTGAGATATTCTGCCATTCTTCATCCACACAAAACCCTGGAGTAGCTTTGTCTCTAGGTTGGTTTTTGCACTGAAAAGTAAGAAATAATGGTGATATAAAATAACTGCACCCTCATTGTCACTCAGTAAGCCATTGGAATCCAGGCACGCAAAGTTTTCCTTTCGCTCCTTGAAGGAGGATGTATCTATCATCTCCAGGTTCCCCGAGCCATCATGTGAACATCTCAGTGGAGTGCTCTGAGTACCATTTAAGCATATTGTTCCCAACTAATTATGGGAAAAAATCTACCCATTTATCCCTTTGCCATATGTTTTGTGGGTGGCGGGAGCTGATAATTTCCACCTAATTTGCTGCAATCCCACCTTTGACTATCAACCCTCCACATGGTCCTAACCCATCTTCACTTGTGCAGAAATGGCACAAAGTTGTTGTTTGAGCACATTAAGTTTTTCTTTAACTTCCTCACACAGCAGTGATGTGAGACATCAATTAATTCATAGCGTCACTTTTGCTCTGGTCTGTCCCCAGGGTTGGGGTCCGGTTCCAGAACTTTTCTGCTGTTTTTCCCTCTGCTTCCCTCCTCCATGCTTCAAGCATTTCTCCTTGCTTCTTCCCTCCAGGGACCTCCCTATCACAATAGCCCTCCTCTCATCCAAAATATTGCCGGAGAAAAGGGAATACCAGCTTGTGGAGGGCAACAAGATTCGCCCTGATTTCTTCAGCTCTGGAAAGTTATGCAGGTCTGGGAAGGGATATAGGGTTGGGAAAACGAAGTACAGGACTAATCTCTCTATCCTGATGTGACAGTACTAGCTGAGCCTGAACATAAATGTGGTAATAATGCTGCCTAAAGCCTGACACCACTGTATTAGCAGTGCAGTTTGACACTGATTCAGTAGACATCCAGTATGTCCTTGCTTTAAAGACCTAAGTGGCCTATACACACATTTATTTATACAGAGATACATATATATATATATATGTACATATGGTGTTGGAACTAGATGACCTTTAAGGTCCCTTCCAAGCCAAGCCATTCTTCATTCTATGATATATATCTATATACATTTCTGTAAGGAGTGTTTGGACTCATTTGAAGGAAGGGAGAAGGGCCCATAATAGATTAGAGCTTTGTTAAGTATGTTTTAACATGCTGCATGTCAAGAAATTACATTTTCATTGTAATCTAAGGAACGTGAAACTGCTTTAAAGGTTGGCATTATTTAATATTTAGTTTGGCTAAGTCTTGGTAGGGTTGTGTTATCTGCATTTACTAAAAGAATGGAAAGAGAGAGAAATTTCCAAGACTGAAAATCCATGAAAATTTCAAAGGCCAGCATTCTGCAATATTCTCAAATTCAACACTGCTCCATTTGCCCTGTTTTAAGAACATGAAACCCTTCAAGCAGCCCTCATGTAAGCACCTAACTTCTAAAAAGAGCAAAACATACAATCAAAGCTAAAAAGAATAAAGAAGCTCCCAACTAGTAATCCATGCTAAAATGCATATTGAGGCAAATAAAGAATGCACCTGAAATGTCAATGGTAGGAAAGGTTTGGATGTGACAGAAGTATCATGAGCTACTGCAGTATGGAACTTAAGATAGTCCTGTTTTTCTTTCAAGCATAAATTTTATCAGGCTGTATTCCTCAAGAAAAAAAGATTAACCTTTCTAATAGGTAGAAAAGGTGGATCTGTTTACATATACAATGTTCTAAATATTTATTAATTTGTCTCAAGATAGCTCATTAAGTTCTTTCTTGCAATAACTTTGTTAAATACTTTCTTTGATTTCATGGAACTTAAGACGGCTCATCTCAGTGCGTTTATATTCTTTAGATTGCCCCTGATTGCCAGAACTTTAATGAAATTATAATGCCTGTCTATGAGCTGCTGTAGTTAGCTCTAACTGCTGAGTTATTGCCATTCATTTGGTTTAACCTTGCCAAGAAGAGCCACTTAGAGAGGTCATCCCTCGACACAGCGTGGCCATGAAACCTCTTCACAAAGCTACAGGGCTGACAGTCTCTCAGTCACTTCAAACACAGTTATTATTTGCTTTATTTAGCATTGTTCTTTTCTACTTAAATAACCACATTTTAAAAAATATGCTTATATGGCAAAGAACTTAGAAATGGTCACACTTTCACAAGTCAAGAAAATAAGGAGCACGTAGTCTTAGGGTTCCAACTTTAATTTGCCTTCACTCTCTCCCACAGAAGTTCCCAAGCCTGTACTCATATCCCAGATGGCCTCACCACCCTCTCTGCTGCACTTCAGTGGTCAGGGTCACTGGGTTTCTTTCTCCCAACCTGTGATGGGAGTCACACATCTTGTCATCTGGTAGGATTTATATTCTGACATCACACAGGTTGTCCTAGGTGACATTTGCTTTTTATCATTAGCACCTTGTTCTGGAATATTTAATTGGATGTGTTGTATCTCTGCACTGTAGATTTATTTTGCATTTTCATTTAATTAACAGCCATGACCAATGGCCTGATGGATGGCAAAGCATTCTGTGAAGTAGAATCCTAGTGGATTAAAAGCTTTGCTGGAAGGTTTCAAACACCCATTCAGCCTGAACTTCTCAAAGGCAATTTTCTATAAAGTACCATGTTTCCAAAACACAATGCTCGAGGACACAGGAAGAGGAAGCAACAGGACCTCAGGATAACACAAACCCTGTTCCTACAGACTCACCCAAGAGTTGCCCTGTGTTGACTGGATGCTCAGATGAGCACAGGCTGCCCGTGGTTATTCTGAGATTCAGGTTCTTTTGGGGGCTGTTAAAAGACTGATATTGATAAAAAAAGCCATTGCCAGTGTTCTTACTGGAACTTAATCAGTAGATTACAACACATTACAACACTGTGCTTGCCAGGGAACTCTGAATTAATTATAAAATCCATTTCCTTGTTTATGTGGCTGGGAATACATTTAGTCCAGAAGAGTTTTATGACTTTGTTCCTTCCCAAAATTTCAGTTATTATTTGGAGTCATAATCCAGCAGTACCTGGGTTTGCAGTGACCTAAAACAGGAAACTATGGGGCCAGGGTTTGGTTTTTAAATTACAAAAAGCATTTCCAGAAAGGGTATTCAGTTCACGCTGTGTAAGAGCCAACTTATTTCTAGTTTTTTTTAATTAAATTAGTTTAAACCTAGAGTTGAGAGGAGCACATACTGTATACTACTTCTGACGTACTGAATTTGAAATCACACAGGGACATTCCCCACGGGAGTTGGTGCTCTGAGTCACTATTACATGCAGATTATATTCTTTTAGATCCAGTAAGCAAATGGCAGAGAGCTATGGGCCAACTTCATCTCTGATGTGATGAAATGGAAGTTAGAGGAACCTCATCAGAGAGTTTTGTTTCCTAACACCTAACCTCAGCAGAAAAATGAACATGTAGCCTGGATTGTTAGCATTTGCAAGTGAAAACAGTAAATTGTTTTCCACATGCTTTTACTGAAGAATACCATTTCCTTTTTCACCAATCAGTTTCCATAAGCAAGGAGAGCTTGAACTCCTGTGAATTAAGACTTGCTGGAACCTTGACGCTCTCTCAGTACTGACAGAACATTTTAAGTCCTTATTTAAATCAGTCAGTAATAAGATGATTGTGAAATACATCATGATTTTACTACCGGCTTCTCTTGGCATCTGTTTCCCTCCAGTTACGATTGCTCTGATAACTTGGTGACCGATATAATTAGGCTGGCTGTCATTATGGCCACTGGCCAAAAGAGTCAAAAATGTTTCTTGAATTTTCTTTTCAGATGCCCCAAATAACACGACCCATTAATTAAAACTCAGACAGTCCCAGTTAATTCCTGACAACTGAAAGAGATGCAATTTGAAAACACTCTTAAAAAGCAGTAAATCACTTCCAACCTGGTTTATGTGAGCTGCATTTGAAAGAGGCTGGAGTGAGCTGGGGATTGGGTGCCAGGCTGGGGTCAGGGCAGAGCCTTGGTCTGGCTTTGCCGGTGACCGTGCGGAGACCTTGAGCAAACTGTTTTATCCTTCCGATCTTTATCTAACCCATTTTGATTTTTCTGTCACCAAGGCAAAGACAACCTTCTCATACCAAGGAGATGGAGGAAGGCATCTAGGGATTCCCAGGCTGGGGAGGAGAGGGAGGTCAAGAGGCAGAGCTGAGGCAGCTCAGCGCTGCTGCCTCTGCCAGCCCCAGCTGTTTGGCACCGACCCCTGCAGTCACTGGCAGGTGCAGCAGTGGGTCTGTGTTGCTACAAGGCATTGATAGACCTCTGAAAGAGGCCAGGCACCCAAGGGAGAGTTGTGTGGGACAAACTGGTTCTGTGGAGCAGTCGATGTAACGTGTTTATGAGATTCTGCCATAATAAGCAATAGGAAATAATGAACCGACAGAAAAACTCTTTGTAAAAGACACGTTCCTGTATGTTGCAGGCATTAATCAGCCTCAACAGTGATGGGAAATCCAGGAGATAGTATCAATATGAAAATGTCATTGTACAAACAGTAACACATTCGCTTGCTTATCTTAGCAAGTCTTAAAGCTTGTCATGTCTGGAAATCTGACTCACTGCACAATGACAAACGACACAAAATTGACATGTACAGGCAAGAACATACAGGCAAAGCAGAGAGTACAGAAATTGCCAAGAATTTCTAAAGCAGGGACACCTGAAGAGCTCCTTAACTGAGGGACCCAGAAAAACATCATTTTTAACAAGCGATGAGAGGGGCATTATTCCTTCTCAAAATACAATTACTTTTAAAAAAGAAAACTGAAGGCAAAGCAAATCACTTGTGATTTCTGAAAATCTCACTGTAGTATAACCAAGCTGTTACTTCTAGCCCAAAAATATTATTCCTGTAAAATCTGCTTGTTCTAATGATTTAATGGCAGAGGAGCAACAATAAAATTCTTCATTCCAGCTGTGTAATGGATGCATGTTAGGTTATGTTTCTTTGTGTCTCTGGCTGCACATAGGCACGTGATAGTACCAGATCTACAGTAGCTGCATGGCAAGGCACCCTGGAAAACTGGAGACACAAACAGCTCCTCTGCTCTATGCAAAATATCTGCAGATACCTCTGTCTGCTCCGACAGTAACAACCTCAGGAAGCCTTAGCTGGCATCTCTGTAGACAGGCAAGGAGAAAAAGTAAAACGAGAAAAAAATGGCAGTAGAGAAACTGCAGCATTCTAGAAGCCTATTATTTAATTGATGTCATAACCCAGGAGAATATATGATCCTCTATACACTATGGTCGTGTCACAGTGTGCAGTCTACACAGACTTTGAAATTGCAGTTGTTTTTTATACTAGATCATCTAGAACCATCTGAAAAGTTAATTCTATACAAACACTTTCTAATACCTATCTGTGGCTAAAGTGAATCCCACATCCAGAAGGACATGACTTCGAATTTTAATTTTCAAACTTCTAGAAGGTCTTGGTTGCAGAACACTACTTTTTCTTCCCCCCACCACCCCCCCTCCAATCTGGCATTTGCAGAACTTAAAGAACAACGTCTCTGGCATTCACAATAAGCACAATACAGCTTAATCTCCTTCTGTGTGGCAAACTTTGGCATTCCCTTGCCATAGAAATTGAGCTCAGTGGTTCTCAACAAATAGTTTCTTAGGCAAGGTGAAAGAATTCATTAGTTTACTATTTCTCAGACCTTTCCCTTTCTTTTCTGTTCCAGACAAATAGGACACCCAAATTTCCTATTTCTTGTAATAATGATGCTATAAAATTTTTGCTGGCAAATTTTATTATTCCAGGCTGAGAAATATAGCTGAGAAAAAAAAATCATCCATCCCCCTCGGAGGTCTGTGGATCAGCCAGTAGAGGGTGCAGGCAGTGTGGCTGCAATCCCCACAAGCCTGAGCTGGCCACTACTGCTGCTTCAGCTTGTTTCTAAGGTGGGCGAACATAATAAAGCACCCAATGTGATGTCACGGATCAGTTCAATGCTAAATAACATGCACAAATTGCAAGGCATCTTATTTTCTCAGCTTCCCATCTTCTTTGTTCACAACTGTTCTGGGTGTTTATAGTGATGCTGGGCTCGTGTTGCACATGTGAAATTCAGAGACAGCAAGAAAGGCTTGATAGCTCACACTGCAAACCTGAGAGACGCGTCTGCATGATATTTTCATCATCACAGGATTAAAAAACGTTCCTGTCCTAATAATAAAAGAAGTTTATTTCTATTTATTTCTTCAGGCCTCTATCTGAGCTTCAATCAAACAAAGTTTCACTGAAATAAACCGAAAGTATTTCCCTGATGCCGGGAATATCGCCTCTGAGAGGTGATGTCAATTAAGAGAGGGGCTAAGAGGAATTTGCTTGCAAAAGGGAACATTGCAGCAGCCCTTGTTAAAGGGGGAATTATCTCAAGGCAGTATTTGCCTCTTCCCACAGTCACCTGTGGGTTACACTTCTGATGGGCGCTGCTGCTGAGCAGTCACAGCTCCACAGCACTTGACAGCCTGTTCTGCACAGTTTGCAGTGAGTTTGGCACAGATGTGAATCAGACAATATCTGCAGGAGCACACAACTACACCTGCTACAGCCCAGTGTTTCACATCTGCAATTGCACTTGTAGTGCCTGGTCTACCCAACTGCCTTGGAGTCTGGTAAGGCCAAAATAAAGCACTGGGATTTAGGGAGGATTCAGGCTGTGGGAAAATAAGCCCAGTGTTTCAAACTCCACCAGAGTCAGTTCAGCACCGACAGAGTAAATGAAAACACAAAGTTCAGCCTGGCAACGCTGGATCGTAGAGGTGAGCAACTATCAAAGAGTGATCACAGTGTAATAATCACAAGATACTGAGCATGAAAGGGTTTGTGACAGGTGAAAATGAACACATTTACACCAGATGGAGCTACAATTTGAGTCTAAAGTGAAGGATATACTTTTTTTTTCTTTTTGAAGCAAATATTTGTTGGTCTAAAGACCAAAACAATAGTTCTTGTTTCTTTAGCATGTGCTAAATAACTGACAGCCTCTTTCAGCATTGCCTTAGGCTTACTTGTAGGTTTCATTTCAAAGATTAGACAAGATAAAGCACCTTGCATTAGCACACCTATCTGACAAGATGACATCTCACAGTGGTTTGATAAAAAATGATGGTAAATTTTACAGGTCAATAATCTCTGCCCAGTATGAGTAAAATCAGTGTTGTCCACTCCTTTTCTACAGAGCTATCTGCAGTGGAAACAACTAGCAACATCTCAAATGAAATGTCTCAAATCTCAGCACAGTCCCTGCAGCCATCTAGTTCATCAAAGTAAGAAACAAGCTGAGGAGAGCTCATGTTCAATGATGCTCTGAGGGAAAATGACTGTCTGGCATCAGCACTGAAAGTAGGATGTGGCTGACTGATGACTTCGGATTGGTTTTTTTGAAAATACTGGGTAAATTGAGTAATTTGAACCAATCATGGAATATATCGTGCAACACAACACTCTTCTACCCTGCAGTCTCCCTTCTGGGAAATCTGGAGTGGTGGGGAGTACATTTATCAAGAAAATAATGACCCCAAACAGACTCCTTGAAGCCTAAGGTGGTTTTTTTGTAAGAGGACGCTAGGGAACTAATTAGGAGGAAATAGCTCCTCAATGTCCTGAGTGAACTCCCACTGAGAAAATAAACAATTTAAGGATTCACAGTAACTCCAGTCATCCAAAGATAGTCATCTTTATGACGTTTTTGCAAACATGGAACATAGAATGGCATGCAGAAGCAGTGTTTGATCATGGAAAAAAAAAGGTATATATTCAAGGATGCACACTTATCATTACTGAAATTTTTATCTTTGAGTTTGGAAATAGGATATACTTAAGAGGTGTGTAGTACTTTATATTATTCAAAAATTAGGTTTAAAAGGTGAGGTTACTGTCTACCTACTTTTACAGGCTTTAACTGTTTTCCTTGCTCTTCCATGTTCCATACATTCTTTGGGAAAAAGGAGGCACAGGGGTTTTGGGTGTGGAGATTTGCTGGCTTTCAGGCAACAAATGTTTTAGAATCAGCTTTCACAACACTCAGTTTTGCAAATATTGAATCTTTTGGACCTTCTCCCCAGATCAGAAGGCCAAGTATTTTGATCAAGGAAGGAATAAAGTCCTAAGAACGGAAAACAACTACAGCGCATGTATTCTAAAGGTACAGACGCCCAGGAGTAACTTAGAGCATCAGAGGGAGGTCTGACAAGAACTGAGGGCAGCACATTAATATTTAGACTGAGCATCAGCAGAAATGTCCTGTCAGTGTGATGTGTGGAATTATCCTAAGGGAAGTAACTACAGCTTGCTGCTGACAACCACTGCTTTTCAACCTTTCAAGCTGGCAGCTCTGTTTCTATACCAACACCCTTCACATCAGCCCTTTCATTTTATGATAAACAAAAGAAAAATGTACACACATGACATAATCAGCAGTGGACCTATATGAGATAGTTTTGTGTTTTGAGAAGCTGAAATGGAGAGCTTGATCTGGATGGAAGAAGTGAGCATGGACCTGTTGGAGTAAGCCCAGAGGAAGACACAAAGGTGCTCCAAGGGCTAGAACACCTCTGCCATGAAGACAGGCTGGGAGAGCTGAGGGTGTTCAGCCTGGAGAAGAGAAAGCTCCAGGGAGACCTTAAAGCCCCATCCAGTAGGGAAAGGAACGACAAGAGAGCAGGAGAGGGACTTTGGACAAGGGCTTGGAGTAATAGGACAAGGAGGAATGGCCTTTAACTGACAGAAGGAAGGTTTAGATTGGATATGAGGAAGAAATTCTTTACTAAGAGGGTGGTGAGGCACTGGCACAGGTCACACAAAGAAAGCCAAGGCCAGGTTGGACGGGGCTTTGAGCAACCTGGTCTAGTGGAAGGTTTCCCTGTCCATGACAAGGGTGGAATGAGATGATCTGTAAGGTCCCTCCCAACTCAAACCATTCTATGACTCTATGACTCACTTTGAATTTTATTAAAATCACAGCACCTTGGAAACATCCTGATTATGGTTCTATGACTTATCTTAGTGTCTTATATGAACAGCTCAGAAACACTCTAAATGTTTGGAAGGAGTTGTAAGAAAAATAACGTGGCAGGGTGCAAAGCTAAATCACTTGCAGTTTTCATTGCTGGATACCTACTGCTAGAGTCCCATTCTGTTGGGATTCTGAGGATATTTCTCATGGCCAATGGAGAGAGAAAAAAGGGGTCTTGAGAGAGTGATAAAGTCTGAACACACCGGTGCCATACTAAGCAACCCACACATTCAGTCACACACAGTGTCCTCTCTTCGTGGTTCGGTTCCCTCGTGCTTTCCACATGCTCTCTTTAAAAGGACTGGTCAACACAAATTGTCTCTCAAGTAAAAGAAGCAATTGCTTAATATAACTCGATACTCAGCATTTGCTAGAGAAATGCATTAAATTCCAGCTGCTCAATTCCACTCCATTCCGTGCTCATGGTTTTCCTTTCTTTTTCTCCGGCCCATTTTCCAACATGCCCTCTCTGCTCATGTCCATCCTGGCGAGGTTGCCAGAAGTTGTGGGCAGGACCTATCCTATGGTTTGCACTTTACTTTTTCTGGGGTTTGTGAGAGATGCATCCAAAGAGTTTCATACTGGGCATCTCTATCCCTGAAACTTTTCAAATGCTCTTTTCACTGTTGTATAACTGTGGTTAACATGAAAACTTCTTCATGGAATCTCCTCAGATCCCTGTGGTCTGCACAGTTACAGCTCACAACCTAAAGCCCCCAAGTACTACTTTCACATCTGGTACTTCAGGCATTTGTTTTTAAAAAACATGGTGTCACTCAAACGCACATAAATATGGATTTGCTCATTAGCAATGTTCCTGCTGTAACTACATCTAGAGCACCTTAGGGAATAAAATGCTTAATTCTAAGCATTTGGGAGGGACAGATTCACAGTTGTGTTGTCTGAACTTTCTGAAAACAAAACATTCATTTGGTATGTAGTGGTCAAGCCACAAAATAAATACTGTGAATACAGGAAGAATCTGATGCTCAGAAATCCATAAACTGTCAGTGGACTAAAGAGCAAGGTTTCATCCTCCCTTTTTCCTCACAGTTTACTATAAAGCTGCAATTATTATGTGCAAAGCAAGAAGTGGTGGTTACCTCTACCTTAGCTGGTGTTTGACTGTGCTTCCATAATTGGAAGAGAATTTTATAATTATTAAACATGATTGTAGCTAAAAGTTCTCACAATTGTTTCAACAGTATTAATAAATTTTAAGGGGAAAAAAAGTATCCTGTAAATTTTTAATGCATTAAAGCAAAAAAAATATCAAGTAGAACACCAGAGACAGAAAAAGAAAAAAAAAAAAAGAAAATCTTATCCACATATTCTAGGTCACACCACATGCCATCATGATATCATGATCTAGAAAGGATTATCTCCGGTACAAGTCAGCACAAGTTACTGTTGCATTCAAAAAAACTTGGGCACAATGTTCACCTTATATTACGCCTTGGTATATTAAGAGAACAATGTGAAATGAGGCAAGCAAGTATTTGTCTCATGTCCTCTTTGTGTTTGGGGCCCCTGACTAAAATTGCGGGTGACAAATATTTGAGATCTATAAAATGTTGTTCATCATACCAATGTTAGCATAAATTGTATCTGATTTAGAAAAGAGTTTTGTGAGAAGGAATATTTAGAGAGTTCATTCTGACTAGATGTCACCCCAAAGGAGATTTATATATTATAAGGTTTATGCCATTGTATATTGGTGAAATGTGATTGCACACAACTTCCAATTTCATCCTTCTTTTTGGGCAGTTCTCAGAAAAAGACATCCAAACCTGCAGTCATTTATCTTTGATTTAAGCACGATTTGATGCCTACTTAATATACACACAAGTAATAATTCAAGGCAGCACAAAATGTGCATTTGACAGGCCTCCAGAAGACACCAGTGCATATTAACAGTTTTGCATTTACAGGCATAAATTCACAGGTGACTCTCACACTAGATGACTTGAAAAATTTTTTGCGCTCATATCTCCCATACAGAGTATTCATCTGCTCAGTATTTTAGTTGCATGTTCTTCATGCATTGTTTCCTGCAATGCTCATAGGATTGTGTTATTCAGAGACCCTGTTACTGTTTTCCCATACAAGAGCATTACCCGTCGATACACCAAGAAAATGGTGATTTGCAGGAGTCTTCCACTGAACAGATTTTAATGATTATAACAGTCTACAGAAACTCTCTATAAAATATGACTGACATAACTATGCCCTAGAGAGCAATGGTTAAATAATAACATACATACATAATGTCATTGTTATATTGATTTACACAGATGTGATATCACCTACACTTTATGTCAAGGAAAAAAAGACAGCTGTTAATAAAAAGAAAAATTAGTCTCATAACTTATGCACTCGAGAAAAAAATTTAAACAAACATTAAACAACATGTATATGCTATTCTCCATCTCACACTTGCATTATGAAACATTCTCAAAGCAAGCATTTTATAAATAAAAGAGCAAACCAGCTCTCAGATCAAACTTCTTGCTATTCACAGGAGGTTTGATTTGACTTGGCCAGAAAAAAAGATTTCTCTAAACAAATCCCTCTAAATAAAACATCTTTCCCCTCAAGCCCATCAGCTCATCATTAGTGCTTTAGGAAGTTGTGCACCGTTAGCAGTGAAGGGTAGATTCAAGATATGTATGAACTTGGTCCTGAAGGAGGATTCAAACTTAGCCTAGACTGGAAATTTTTGAAGGCATGTAGCTTTACCAGCTGCAAATAAAACAGGTGGCAAAACTCTCCTATACCATGAGCTGCCATACACAGACCTTGCTATATTTGTAATAAAAGTCTTGAGTGCAAAAAAAGCCACACAAAATCAGGTTAAAGGCACTCTGACCAGTCATTATTGAAATCAACATATGTTTCTCAAACTGTTTTTGACTTAAATAAAATTGAGGCCAGAGGACAGGTGGAGCCCTAATGAAAGAAACACGTCTACTGAGACAAGATCAGATCTGAGGTTTTTTTCCTGTTAAAAATACAGATCGTGTTTCCAATGATTCATAGCCCAACCTTCTCTCTTTCAGCCCTGTAGTGATGAAATGACCAGACAGAAAATAGACTCTTGCCCAGATTAAACCCCAATGTCTTTACTGATTCTTTACCCCATCTACAACACAGCTCTTTACATAAGGTACTTGGTTCAAAGGAAAGAAAATGAAAATAATAAGGGAAATATAATGGAAGGTATAAAACCTTATCCTCATCTAGATTTAATATCTGGTTGTTCCAATGATATAATTGTACAAGGCAAGCAAAATGGATGAAGACAGAAGATTGGTAAGCTCAGAGTAAGAACTTACAAGCAGCACTCCTTTTTTATGGAAGATGTAAATAATTTAGAACTTGTGTACCAAACTTACACCTCATTTTCTACTGTAAGTAATTATGTTCACAAGATAGATTTATATGCTGTATCAATTTTTAAATAGACTAAGTTCCTCAGATTATGCAACATGCCAAAAATAAGACACCAGCTTCATGAAAGCCAGTGGCCTTAATGCAGTAAAATCTAATATAGGTTGAAACAGGCAGATAAAATTAAACTTCCCAGCCAAATAATGCATTTAGTTCAAATGTACCAAAAGAAGCAAAGTATTTACAATCTTTGGATGCTATATCTTAATACATAAGTATTCAGTATATCCAAAATATTGAAGAAATATGGTAGCCCATGAGAAAATAGATAAGTCAAAGTCAGTGAGAGGCAACAAATGCCTGCTCCTGGCAATGTGATGACTGGACTGATCTCAGCTAACTGCTAAAAACACACAGGGAATCAGGAAGTGAACAGGAAGATAGACACAAAATTACTGTTAGGCTTTATAACAGAAATCTGGAAAACATTTCACACTATCTGAATTCCACAGTGTCTTTAGAGGTCAGGCACAGTTACCCTTCTCCAGTGTTTCCCAAGGATGGGGATCAAGTGCATTTGGGAAGTGAAGATGCACCACTGACTACATCAAGTGGGTTGGATGGGCTGAGTCCTCCTGTCCTGACAAACTAGACATTCAGGCCAAGACAGAATAAATATTCCCTTTCTTCTAGTTTTAAATCCACTTAGAAAGGCAGCATGGATGGTGATATAGCCATGAAGGGGCATATAATACTTCAGGACAGCTTCCACTCAGAACCCTCAGGACTTTATTTTAATAGTTAAACAAGTACAAAAATCAGCTGGTATTCTCCTTTGAAAGCTGCTGTGTGCCATTGACAGCTGAGGTGATTTACAGGGGCCACCAGAAACTTCAGCCTGTTCTTCTCAACGGTTCATTTTTATTCAAGAAAGCAAAGTAAAATGGGTTGCACATTAGGTGCTCCTGCTGTCTCAAATCATGAAATAATTGTGTTGAAATTCATCACAACCTTGTGTTGTGCTTCTCTAAACATCTCAGAATTATTCTTCTACAGTAAACCAAATCAAAACAACCTATGCTCCCAAATAAAAAGCTCCTCATGCTGATAACCAGCTTTCCTTTCCATTAACAGGCAGAACATTACCACTCCCAGTCTGGTAATGCCTGCAAATTAAAACATCCAGCAACACTTAAGCAAGTGGAGACTTGACAGAAATTCCCATCAAGCCCTCCTTGCTAGGTAAAGAGAAGACCTTCATAAGAGATTTGACTGGTGATACATTTCACAGGTCGAGAGGGGCTTCATATTGTGCCCTAATGTATTACTTCAGTACATCATTTATATGCTTCTCCTCTAGCATCAGTCACCACTAATGACCTAGGCTTTTCTCATCTTTCACACAGCACTCATCAGAACTGGCTCCTCTCAACATTTTTTTCCCTTTTTGACCAAGGTACCGATTGCCATCTGAAGTCATTATCATCAAAACATGACAGCTACAGAGTTAGCTGTAGAAAAGCAAGATTAGATTCCCAAAAGCAGAATTTTTGTCCTCATCTTTGGTTTCAGCGGGGAGGTGAGTGATCCTGCTTCCAGATGGCAGAGGTCCTCACCTCTCAGGCTGTGCTTCTGGTGTAGCAAGCAGCTGCTGCTCTGAAGCTCCACCAGTATAATTGGCTTGCAGCTATCCTTCCCTTTCAATCCAAAATGCAAGAAAACTTCTTTTTAACTGTACTCCATGTGCAAACCCATCAGTGCTTTACTCCAGAGAAGTATAAATGGCTTGTGCTCCTACTAACACAGGTCCTTGCAGGAGAGGAATAGAGGGGCTTAGATAGGTCTCTGCTTCTTCCTTCCTGGGCAGGAAGACCAGCAGACTATGCCTTTCCAGGAGTGCTTTTCCACCTTCCATGGGATGTCTCCCTAAAAGGGAAACATCTTCTCAAATCCTTCTCTGTTTCTTCCAAGCCTTTCCCTGGTACAGGCTACAGTTTTACCACTGAAAGTCTACTGGAATTGTACAAAACTGAGAGGAGAGCTTCCTGAGTTCTCACCTCAGTCTTGCTGATCCTTCCCAAGGGAGGACACAGCTATTCTTCAGCAATATTTGCCAAGCAAAATGTACTTTGTATTGCCAGTATCTGTCCTATGCTTCAATCCAAAGAGTAATGCCACCATTCTGGTACAACTGACATAATACAGAATAGCTGGTCATTATAAATCACAATGTCCTAATGAAGGATAAAAAGAAAAGGAACATTTATGAGGCACACATATTTCACAGCACATTTACACTGGCATTTTTCAAGAGCTGAAAAGGTATATGGATAAAGGGTGAGAAAGGAGAAGTGAAATAAAGAACTGTGTGATATACTCACAGCATGTCTGTTCTGAGCACAGACAAATTTCTGAAAACTTTTTAAAGGTCATGGTTACTCAAATTTACGCTAAAAACTTGAGAATTTTTCCCTTTGCCTTGTTGATCTTAATGTGTCTTTCTCCTTTGTGATTTCATGCTATGCCAAAGCTAGTTACTAACTTTCTTAGCCTTGTTGTTACTATTCAGGAAGCATTATATTTATGATGCACTATATTACTGTAATAATTAATAACAATTTACTTCAGATTTTCAATTAGTGTGATTGCTGACAGGAAATAAAGTGCAGAACACAACAAAATAATAATATTAATAATAGAAAGATCAGCAAGAGATGTAACTGTCTGTGCATAGTACAAGAAGTGGCACCTATTTTAGGAGAACTTGCTGGTTTTTAGTGGTATTTAATCAGCATGATAGGAACCCTCCTATGAGCATGTGAACTTTGATGTCTGAAGAACCTTTATTGCCATGTAACTGTTTTATTTCATTTTTCCTGTGCCATTCTGAAGGCTTCATTTTCACTACTACTTCCACATAAAATTCAGCAATCAAGATCCTTAATTTTACCAGCCCCTGAAAGGCCATTTAAACCATCAATCTCACCACAACTTTCCTGGGAGTCCCATGGAAGGGAGCTTTGGCAACTGACAGTCCAGGGGTGAGCACTAAATAACGTAGGAAAATAAATACACTGTGTTTCCCAGAAAAGTCACGGTATCACTGGGCCCTCGCAAGGCATCTTGTTTTCCTCCAGAGCTGCACTGTAGCATCTCTCTTTCATAAGGAAATGCAGCAGCAGCCATGCTGACCCTGCTGTTAAACCACCCCTGGCAGCCTCAGACAGCTTTTGCTTTCTCTGGGAGAGGCAAAAGCAACAGGCACATCCCCACAAACCCCCGCGTGGAATAAATCTGCCTGCTTGACCTTCATACCTTTAACAGGCAGGGAATCTCCACATCGGTCATCACAACCACAGAAAAATGCCATGCAGCACTTAATGCTCTTTTCTAAGCTTCGAACATCTTACCTCTCTTTTCTCCCCCCACCCTGGTGCATTTTTTTTTTTTTTTTTTTTTTTTTGCTGGGGATGGCTCACACTTACTGCAGGTGAAAGATGAGCAGATTAATGACAGGACCATAAAATAACACTCCACTTAAAGTCAGAGTAACTGTAGCAGCAAGTATCAGGATCTTCAGAAAACTTAAATGAGTCTGCCAAAATGGTTACAGATGTAGCAGGACCTGAATGTAAATCCAAGTCTATGGTCCTAAAGAGTAAGCGTAATCACTATTTTATCTCCATTTAAGTGATGCATTAGGACAGAGGGAACACCACTGTGTTCCTTGCTGCACAAACAGATATTTAACAGTGGTAGCATTTTATGCAAACGACCTATTAAGCTACGAAGAAAGCACAAAAAACCATAGTGAAGTAATTAAATAATGGACAAGGCCCAGATTTTATTAAAAGCTTTCCAAACCATAAAAACAATGCCAAAGATAGTATAAATTCAGTATTGTTTGAATGGACTCTTGAAGTCCCGTACTCTAACCTACTCTTTATTACTCATCCACAAAACATCTAGCAATTTTTATTACAAGTCCCATCCATTACAGTATTAAACTTAAATTCAATATACACTGCAAGGTCGTGATCCCACTGGTGATGAAAAGCTGTGTCTAGCACAGCCTGCTTCATTTAAGGCTTAGATCTCTTGACCTACTAAAAAAATGAGCCTCACAAAAGGCGTACTTGGATGTCAGAAGGAGTAGACTCGGCATCCAAATGGAAAGTTTACTTAGTATCTCCAAATGCTTTAATTGCACGCCAGACCCAATTTCTGAAGCCCTTCTGATGTTAGTGTTCTGGAAGAAAACCCCTCTGGTTATCTGATGTCAAAGCTGAAATTAGTCCTTTGGATCAAATAACAACAACAAACAACTATTTAAGCCAAGCTCCATGTGCATCATACCTGCCGCTGGCTACAGTAAGTCCGTAATCTTTGGAATCACTTCAACTTTACTCAATATTTGCTAAGTTAAGTTGTACTTTAGACTCTGTAGTGCTGCACTGGCAAACGTAATAACATGAACAATGCTATTTTGCAATAGGTAAATAGCACATTCTGGGCTGAATATGTACTAAGGATGAGGTCAGAGTGACACAGTCCAGCATGTGCCACTATTAAATTATAGAGGACTATATTATATAATAATGTATATAATTATAGAGAAGAATATATTATATTCTTAACATTTGGAAAGAAGTAGGTGCTTACACAGAAAAAACATGTGATTCTTTAAACACTTTCTTATCTTTATCTCACTACTCCTTGCTTCATTATTTTCTTTCCTCCCATCTTATTACTTTTTGAGCATCTGAAATTGAGTGATTGCTTCATCTCGGAAGCAGTGTGGTACCTTAAATTGTTTACATTTTGATTCAGGAGCAAGCAGCCAGGATTTGTCAAACAAACAACATAAGGCATGTGTTCTTGATGCATTAGGTCAATTAATACTAATTGTACCACTCCTGTTATCTCACTGGCCTTGTCTTTTTCCACATACTGTCCAGATAAGGACTTCTGTGAGATAGCAGATCAAGACCAGTTGCATCACCCACCTTAAGGTAGAAAACTGCACAAAACCTGTCTGCTTACTGCTTAGCAACAGCATAGTATTGCCTTAGTATTCTGATCTGCCACGGCCAGTTCTCTTTCATAGAATCACAGAACCATTTAGGTTGGAAAGGACTTCCCAGATTATCGAGTTCCCCCAGCACTAAGCCATGTCCCCAAGTGCCACATCTACATGGCTTTTAAAGACCTCCAGGGATGGGGACTCCACCACTCCAGCAGCCTGTTCCAGTGCTTGCAAACCCATTCAGTGAAGTTTTTCCTCATATCCCAGCTAAACACACACACACCCCCCATAGCAAATTGAGGCCACTTCCTTTCACTCGTTACCTGGGAGAAGGGACCGCCCCCCACATGGCTGCAACCTCCTTTCAGATAGTTATAGAGGCAATAAATAACAAAATAATAACAAATAAATACCAGTAATATCAAATAAATAACAAAACTCTCTAAGATATTTTCCTTCCCCGTCTTCACAGGAAGATGGGCCTTTTTTCCTTTTTCCACCCACAACTCTCCTCATGGAGGTATTGGATTGGGCTAATACAAATCCTTCTAGCATCTCCAAAACTCATAAGATGGAACTCATTCTACTTTCATATTTAGGGACGTATTTACTGTTAGCTACACAATTTTCCCCTCTCCTGGTATGGAGAATTACTTTGAAGTCAGTGTCCTACAGCAAAATACCTGCTTGTAAACATTCATCAGGAATAAGGGTTCCTAATCTGGCCTAATGAACTAATCTAGACTAGACAAAAAAAGAATTAGCCTTCAAGCAAGGACACTGGGATTTGAAAACCACGCTGGGAATGCAAAGACAAACCACAGCCACTGCTGGGTACATTGCTCTCACAGTGAAAACAATGGCAGAGGCCATTCCAGACATTAAAACAGTGAGTGCATGATAAAGAGTGGAAGACACGGTTTATAAATGAAGACTAAAGAAAAGCATTTTCAAACACTTAGGGACCACATGTGACACTCCCATTGTTAGAGATGGGAGCTGAGCCAAAGTGGTTATACTTAAAGGGAAAAGACAGTCTGGAACTGTTAAATGGAAATATTTTGTACAAAACGTGTAATTAAATCGTGGAACACTCTTTCATTGTAAAACACTTTGCCTAATAGCTTAGGAGGCTGTAAAAAATAGTTAGATATTGTAGACATAAGGACACATGCAATATATCATATCCAATTACTCTAAAATAGTGTATTAGTCTCTGCTTGTAGCACGGAAAAATACATCTTCCTGTTCAAGATACAGTGTTATCAACCACTAGGGTAAATATTAAAACTGCTCCTCAAAAGCACATGTCTAAAACTGGAAAAAAAAAAAAAAAGGAATTTACAAAAACCTATTTTTTTATGCTTAAGGGAATGGTGTAACACTAATCTTGATGTGCAAAGCTGAGCTTTACTTTCCCACTGAAAAAGGTGGGTTTTCCAAAGACAGACAAGGAAATTGAGTAAAGCACATACGAGTTAATTCACAGTTCATTGATGGCATCCTTGATCTACTGAGGGAAAAGTGATTAAACCACTGACCATCTAAGCCACTAATGAGCAAGACCATGTGACTTGCAGATGGTTTAAAGCTGAGGTGGCATTGCAGGAAGGAAAGCTGGTGATGAGCACTGAATTTGCTTTCTGGTCCACAGAAATAGGTGAGTGGGATAAAAATAACAAAAATCCCCAGGCAATAACTTACAACAATTATTTGGCAGCAATGGAATGTTTTGAAGAGAGCAGAAAAACACAAAGTATAGGAAAATGGAAGAAGGTTGATTCCTCTTTACAGAAAGAAGGCAAAGCTTGCTCTTCTCTCATACCAACAGTAGCTTAGTGACACCTCATTATTTTGGAAGTTGATACTACAAACAGCTCTACCAAACAATGAGTGACTGAAGTACCTGCTTCCCTTTTGCCTTTGTCTGCAAAAAATATTGAGCTTAGTACATTCTCTTTAAAGTCAGGTGAGATTTTTTTTGTTTTGTCTTATACCAAAACAATCATTTTCACAGAGACAAAAACCACTCAAAATAGCATATCTGAAAAAATAATAGCCCCAGCAACTATCAGTCGCAGTAACTCAAACTTTCACTGGTCAAAACAGCAGGACTGTCTCAGGAATTAGAGCTGTTAACACTGCTCTGCACAGACATTAAAGCTGTTAATTTAATGGTAACTTCAGGTTCTGAGGAGTCTTGTTTTCAAATGTTCATTACATTTCACAAAGCAGGTTAAAATTATTCCTCCTTACACATTGCACGTGATACTTTACAAGAGTAAACAGTAAAAATCAAAGTAATCTCTGAAGAATTTTCAGGTACAAATCTCTGAACGCATTCAATGACCTGTTGTGAAAGTGCAGCAGACCATAGAGAAGCCCAGATCATTGGGGACAGCGGTGTAAATTTTATCTCTCTCTGCTGAAAGATGTAACAATGGCTGTAAAAGTGAATCATTAAGACTCCCCAGAACCTGCACAGCAAAAAGGAGATTTGAAGTGTGTGAAAGAAATGTCAGTGTTTCACAACTCGTAGTTCTTACTTGCTAGAATTTAGATTATCTACTTTACAACAAAACTTGATATGGTTCTGAGAGTTAGGGGCAAACTCAGCACTGTTCTGTATTTTGCATAGCCAACAACTGTGGCAAAGTATTCCTAAATGAGAGTACACTGCTTGCACATCATGTTGTGAATAATCCATACTCACTTTACACTAACAAAAAAGGCCTAAATTAGGTGAAAAACAATGGCTAATCTGATCCCAACAGATGTATGAAAATTGTCCTGCTATGAGTGAACTCTGATTTCAACAAAAAATAAATCTATTTACTGCATACTATATATTTTATTTATAGTTATCAGGGTTTAAAATCACCCAGAATTACCTCAGGTGACTATGGCAATTTCAGCTGTAGTTCATATGCAACAAATATTATTTCATGATTTAAGGCAGCAGGAGAGCCTAATGTGCAACCCACTTTACTTTGGCTTCTTGAATAAAAATTGAGAAGAGATAGCATTTCCATAAAGGCTCTTGTGGATTTAGAAAGCAAGCCATGTCAGCACACCCAAAATATTCATTAGATTGTGTTAAGAAAAAAAGTGGGAAAATAATGGGCTTTACAAAAGGGAGATTTTGGAGAAGAGAGTTTAATAAAATTGATGTGAATTAAATAGAGTCCAGAAAATCAAGTGTAGTAAAGGAAGGATATTACTGGCTATGCTTGTTCCAATAAAACATCTACAGAATGTGTCACAAAGGAGAACTGAAGCTGCTGTGCAGAAGCAAAGGATGAGGAAAACAGCATCAAGGATAAAATGACAGCATTAAAAGGTAGAAAGCATCTAGAATACAGGAGGATTATGTAAATTATTACAAGAGCCTGAGGCAATCAAATATACTTGAGAAAGCCAAATTGAAAAATGAGCATCAAATAGTGCAAAGCATCTCAACTAATACCAAAAGATATTTTAAGCATAATTATACACCCAGCAACTGACAGGCAAGAAAGGTGATGGAGTGTAAAGGAGCAGGAATGCTATACAGCAATTATTCCTGTACCTATCTCTAAAACTGAAGAGGGCAGACAGTTGCCTAAGACTCAACACATAGAAATGATGGCAAGGAATTAACAGAAAAGGTGATGATACCCAAACTGTCAATTAACTGGATTGTTGTTCTTAAAACCGATAAGAGACCGGAGCTGAACAATGCTCATCTAAAAGTACTACATGAAGTAAGCACAGAAATTGAAGAAGGTGTAATGAAAATTTATATTTAGTACCATCATTTCAAGAGACTGGCATGGGGCCAAGCAGACACACAGCAAGAAATTACCAGTCAGTTCATTTCCCATTAGTTGTCGAGCAAGTCTTAGACAACCATTAAAAGGATCACACTGGGGCTGGGGAGGAAGGGAACATGAAAATTCAGAGCATAATCAAGGACAGCTAATATTGTTTCAGGTCATGCCTCAGTAACTCAGATTTCATTGAGCCTGTTATTGCCTAGCCTGGCAAAGGGGTGCAGTAAATGTCAAAGATGTTACTTATTTAGATTGTCAGAAAACATTTGACAAAGCTGCACATCGAGGAGGAACTTATCAGTGTTATAAAGCAGCAAACAATAAGCTCTATTGTGTCGGCAAGTTCTAAAGTTTTGTTATTAAGCATGCAATGCCACTGCAGAGTTTAAGGTTTTAGAAACTACTGTGAGAGCAGGCAAAGAAAAATCAGCACTAGGCCAGGTGTGACTAAAGGAAAGGTTATGGATCGGATATACTTCACAGGGGTGAAGAGCTCTTCTGAAGTCACCCTCCAGGGCAATTTAGATCCAGGATAATTAGAGCTGCCTCATCTTGACAAGTGGATCCAATTAGGCACAACAAGGATGCAGAGGTGAGAAGAGGACACTGGGGATCACAGTGGTCCTGGAGGGAAGGAATTTGGATTGAGTTTTCCACTGCTGTTGCATTACCTGCAAGAATCCAGACCTGCCTTTTTCACCTGGATAGACTCATATCTGGACACTCTCCCAGCACTGACCACTGGCACACAAGCTCCTGCCCTCTAGGAAGGTGGAGACAGGTGCCCTTTTTGATGATAGGATAATGGATTTTGCCTGTTCTGCAGGACAAACCATTTTTAGGCCATATTAAATGAGGACTGTTTGCATCTTTGAGTGCTGCTGACACCTGTTGGCTCCCTACCCCTTCCTGCTGTATTGTTGCAGTCATCTAGAAAGGGACTTCATCCAGTTACCTAGCAGAGAATCTATCTTCCTCTTCACAAAGGGCTTTTATGCAAGGCTATCTGCACGATCACAATGATTAAATATATTTAAATCCCTTTCCTGAGTTTATCAAAGCCCCAAGAAGGAAAATCTTGCAGGGGGACTCTGAGATGCCTCCTGCCTTGCACAGAAGCCACTCCTGGGGCTGTGTGTGGAGCCTTTTAGCTGTGCTCTTGCTTGTCTCACCAGAGGCAGCTCAAAAGGCAGCATGTTTTATTCCTTATTCCCACACACAGTCTCTATGGCTGCAATTGTGAAGCTGTGGGGTGAGGGACCACGAGCGCCAGCACGTGAGTCACGCTGCTCTGCAGAGAGGGATGTCAACAGAACAGCAAAACAAACAAACCAAACAAACAAAAAAAAAAAAAAAAAAAGAAAAAAGGAAAAAGAGGGGAATTAATAAAGTCACGTCCTCCCTCCCTGAGCTCCCCACGCAGTGAGAGGCTGGCTGTGTGTGACAGGCCTCTCGGCACTCCTGTCCTCCCCTCCCTCTTGCACAAACCCTGCACAAGGCAATTCCTCCCAGCTGAGCTGCCTGACGTTCTACAGGGAGCTGGAATAGGGCTACAGGGAGAAGAGGGAGGGAGGGAGCTGCAGTGTGTGTGAGCCAGCCGATGGGAAGAAGAGGGGAAGGAGGGAGACACGCTGTGTTGGAGGCAGCTGGGAGATCCCGTGCCATCAGGGAATGGGGATCAAAGAAGATGGGGGCTGAGCGAGGGAGCTGGCAGAGAGAACTCCCTCCAGAAAATACTAACAGACAATGATGGGGGGGGAATAAATAAAAAAACCTTGGCTTCAACATCACTATGCATTTACTGAAAACTTGTGTTGGATCCTCAATTCATGCCACAGAAATTGCTGCGTTCCTTTTTCATCATGCAGAAAGGTGAGAGATTAGTTCAGGTAATCCTTTGCTCTGTGGTCTTCTCCACCCAGCAATTTCTGACACACTTGGGCAAGGACTCTGCTGCTGAGTAAAACAGCATAGGGCTTTCAGAAGTATAGATTATAACTGATATTTAGGAGTTAATATTTCTACATAACACCATTGTAGATGCATTGTACGTGTTCCTGCTTTTGGATAGGGACCAGGTGTGACCACCGGTCACACTGAGAATATTGGGAAAATTACTCTGCTTGGAAGGACAGAATTGAGGACAACAGACTGAAGCAGTCCCTAGGATTTTTGTATTATTATTGAGACACTGTCCTTGTGGAAAAAATAGCAAAATTATGACCCAAAAAACTGAGGAAAAAGTTAACTTTGAAGAAAATGTTAAATATTTCCCTGTTGACAAAGGTGGGAGATGAAAGTAAGACACAACAATGTTTAATCCCATGAAAGATGGGATTAAGATGGGCAGATCTTCAACTGGGCTCAGTTTATGTAATTCCTTTGTTTTCCACTAAGTAAAGCCGTTTACTGAGGCCAAGTCCTTTGCTTCATACCTTGAAGCTATAACCTGATTTGATGAGAGGTTTTCCTAAACTTGGCTCAACTGCTAAGAAACAGGGATGTATAATTTTTAATGAATCAGGTCTGCATTCTCTGTTAAGGTCTTCTGATTTTTTTTTATTATTATTTTATTTTTCCTGAAAGGGCAAGTGAATAACTCAAATCCCATGACAGGTTTATTGCAGAAAGAAATGGTAGTATTTGCATCATAAAATTTTTTTTCTTGGAATCTGGTAAAGTACTATAGCAGAGTATTTAAGTCATTTCCTTGGCTGAATTAAGTAGAGGAAAAAAGCAGATTGATTTATACATGGGCAGTTTTTTTCCACTTCATTTTGTTTAAAATAAAGCCAATGAAAAAAGGAAGTTAATAAAACAGTGTCAAAACAAAACAACCCCCTCCCACAACAAATTCCAAGATTTGCTTTTCCAAGATATACTCTTTTATCACCCAAGTGCTGTGTAATGGATTGCAGTAATAAAATTATTTCAGTGGAATGATCTAGTTTACATAAGAATTTTTAAGCTTTTCTTTGCCTTTTCAAAGAATATATGAAAGCAAATTAGGAATTAGCTTTTAGGTTTAAAATAGTTGAGTGTGTTAGAAAAAAATGCAGATGTGTAATCCTGCAAATGTATGATAATTTAACATAAATAATTCTTGAATTCATTAAAGGATTTACAGGTTTGCCTTATGTTCTTTCTGCTGGCTTTTCTTTTCGAAAGCATGACTCAGAATGATCATCCTACACATCCTGGCACATGGAGCGATAGGGGTGGGTTTAGAGCACACAGCTATTTATAGGCAAAATTTCATATGTTTTGGACCTCCTCAAGTCCCAAAATCTAACACATTTTTTCTTCAGTAGCCCTCGTGGCTCTACAGTCTGGTTACCATCCTGAGAGCCAAGTGTTGGATAACCAGAAAAATCTACTCATTTGCACAGGTCTTTAATTGGCCTTAGATGATCTTAAGAAATGAGGGGCATGTCTCTGCTCACTTTGAGCAGAATGTACGGATTCTGAAGTACTGTTAGTCCTTGCCAAATTGTGTGTGTGTCAGAGGGGGAGGCAGAAGAGAAGATGGATATTTTTCAATGTTCGTAAGATCTGGATGTAATTTTTGACTGCAGAACAAAAGCAGTGCCTCATTCAGCAAGATGACAAAAGGTTATTTGGCACCTGGCATAAAATACACTTCTTGCAAGAACCTGGCATGAACACCAAAGTGATAATGAGTAAAATGTCAACGTCTGTGCAATAAAATCATTGATGCTGAATGTTAAACAATCATAAACAGAATACTAAACCTTCTAAGAACATTATTCCTCTTTTGTGAACAGCCAAAAATTAGTCAAACCTAATCTGACGTCTTCTGTCTTATTAAGAAAATAAACAAACCTAATGTCCCAAGACCTTTACCATTACCTTTAATGTCCTAGGACATCAGGTAAACTGTGGGAAACATATACTGCCACTTGTTAATGAATCACATGGGATAAAATTACATCAGTCCAGTTAATGGATACTGTTCCTTGCCAAATCTATGGCTTTAAATTTAATTATAGTTGAGCTTCATCAATCATACAGCAAAAGAACATGGTGATGAAGACTTGAACTCCAAGATCAGCCCTTAATCAACAGGCACTTGCTTCATACTCATCTAATACACTTGCCCATAGAAATCATTTGGTAGAGGAAAGGGAACTGTGGTCTGAAGCTTTATGATTAATAGCTGCATTAGAAGAATTCAGTCCTTGCCCTGTATCTATAGCACCTCACCACAACTACAGATATGAAACACAATGTTTAGGCTCAAACCCAAGAGTTCTCTGATCTTATGATTGCTTTACTCTGTTGCTACTCTGTGGGATAGTCACTTTTGCCTGTGTCTCCCCATCTGTAGAAAAAGTGACTGATATGGTTCAAGCTCTTTCATAGAATTACAACAACTAACCTTTACGACATGTTTGGTAGATTAAGAGCTCCTCAGATGAATGGAAAAACTTCCATTCCCATCACCGGTCTGGATTAGAACTTCATAAAGAAAATCTCCTAATTCTGAAACATTCTTATTTCTGAGTAAAATTCACTGGCAGAAAAACTGGGGGTTTTGCCCTCCCTTCCTTTATATACCTTGCGTGACAAGAAAGGAAATAGATTTCTGAAAAATAAACTTTAATGATTGCTGCATGTTATAACCTAAACACACAAAATACTTCCCAGCAATTTATTGAGCCCAATATCATAGCATGGGGGGACAGGTTATGCTTAGACAAAGACTGAGGAATTAAAGATTACCCCTCTTTCATAGAAATCTCATCTGTTTCAGAAGTGGTCAGAACATCCATGACCCTCAAACCTCTCTGAGCAGGCAAATACTCACGATGGAAATATTCAAGATGCATGTTCTTCATACAACCCCTTGCCTCCCTCCTCCCCATTCAAAACCCACTGAGGTTCCTAATCCTGCTTCTATTCTCAACTCCACAGACAGCAGAGAAACAATACACAGGTTTTCTTCAATAACCACGTGTATTCACAGAAATCTACCTACTGCCTACACACAGGCAAAGCAAAACCACAGTCCTGTTAAATACTCAGCCAGCATTTCTACTGACCACAGGTACTTGCTCAAGCGAGCATGAGATTCACTGCAGGAATACTCCAACGTGCAGCCACTTTCAGAAAAATGTTTATCTTCTTAGCAGTAGGTCTTTTGCTATTACTCCTCTTCTTGTGTTTAATTAAAAGCACATTGTCTTGATTTTTAATAATTACAGGCTAAACTGAGAAGTGTCCACTTTCCCATACTTAAACTGTGGGGAAAAAATTAGTGAGAAGAGTGCTTTTGTTTTCAAAAGATATTTGTGTTAAATCAGCACACAACAACAACAAAAATGTGCTCTTTCATAAAGGCAATTGCTAGGTCATTATGCATTTCTGAAGAAACAGCCATCAACTGGGAGCTAAAAAAGTTTAAAAAAGCATCACTTGTGGATGTCACTTCTGCAAAACTTCATACCAAAGCAACTGTATTGTATCTACAACACTAATTAGTATCCAACATGAATACCATGAATTCAAAAGCCTTAATTAATCCTCACTATTTGTCCTAAAAAACAAGGGCTATGAGTTCCTTTGCAATAAGAAAAACTAAGATTTAAAAGCCCTGCTGAGACTGCCTGATGACAGACAGGGATGAGAAGGTCAAAGCACACCGTATTCTCAGTCCATCTCTTCTAAAACCCAACCTGCTGGCAAATGGACAACCACAGCTAAGCTGTCTCCGAACCCTACACTGTAAAACACAGGAGATCAACATTGGTCATCTGGGCTTTGCTGCCTGACCCCATTTTGCAGGAATATTACCAAAATCTCCATCTTTCCCATCTGCCAAGCCACAGGGGTCGCCCAGAGCCCAACCCTCCCCATGTGCTTGTGTCCAAACAATCTGAATGAAAGGCATATGTGGATTGAGTACAGACATAGTCAGGGATAAATAACCAGGTATCCAAAATCACAGCTTAAAAAAAAAAAAAAAAAAGCAGTATCGCAGTTAGAAATTACACTTTTAGGATTCAGAGTGACCACACTGCATAATATTGTGCTGATGATGGTTATTGAGCAAGGACTGATAAAACCTCAGATAGCTTTCTTTCATGCAGCCCTATTATGTTTAGAGCAGACAAGGCACACTGAAATTTATTCAAAAAAATATTGTTTTAATCACTAAACCATATCTGTCTCTGGAACACCAACACATTCAAGAGAGGGGGGAAGAAAACCAACAAGCATAATGTAAGCTGCACAAGATCAAAAGAAAGCAAGAGTGCAATTAATTTCATCCATTTTTAGAAGTAATTGTCTTTGCACCTTATCCAAAATTTAATGAGCATTACTTCTCTAGCATGGAAAAAAGCTTTGTTCTTTTGACTTAATTGATTTGTAAACTCAGTAGGAGAAGTGTATCTGAAGTTCAGTAACCTTGATAGTTGAAAGAAATGGAGCATTCAATGGGTGTAATGCACAAGACTGCTGCAAACCCTGGAAATGTAACTACGAAATTCATTTCCTCTTCACTGAAACTGATAGGCAGTATATGTGAGTTTCACAATTTTAGTTACATTCCTTAAATAATCTCTTTTTATGATTATTATTTAAAATTATTTCTTCTCTCCTTTTGACAGAGGTCTTGATTTTCTGGGGTTTTGCAGCAGGTGGTTTCCAGTGAGA
Organism: Pseudotriccus pelzelni; assembly: GCA_035584735.1. Taxonomy (NCBI): domain Eukaryota; kingdom Metazoa; phylum Chordata; class Aves; order Passeriformes; family Tyrannidae; genus Pseudotriccus; species Pseudotriccus pelzelni. Next base: position 4,948,916 of record JAWMRA010000009.1, on the reverse strand, counting down.
GAAAAGCAGTGAGGAATGAATGACTGGCAAAAAAAAATTTCCCACAGAAAGACAGAATAGTGCCTTTTGGATGACAGAAAATCAGGACCAGCCAGAACTGTATACATTGCATCACAGAAGACTATTTTGAATGTGGTCAAAGTATTATGGGTTCACTGCACCAGAAATACAGAGCCAAGGCAGTGGAGGAAAGAAAGGAAAAGCTGTGGCTGCTGTATAAGATTAAGAAGAAAATTATTTTCAGTTAATATCTTAAGCCTGGAAGAAGCCAGGTTTACATTTCATTTTTGCCCCTTAAGGAAAGATTTAGCTTGGTATTGTTCAGAATGTAAATTCTAGTTACAGTCTAATGAGATTCCTACAAAATATTCTATTAACGCTAAAGGCTCTGTTCTAAGATTGTACTTACATATGTTGCTTATCTTTTTCTCATCAGGGCTCTTCTGTGCTCCTGGATGAGTTTCTCAGCTGGATCATTATAAAGTACACAAATTATGGGATTGCATACCTGTACTTCTAGGAGATTAACTCACACGTTCTCCCACCACCCACCTGGACTCTGCGGCCATATGGAAAAACCTTTGTAAGCCAACGCACAAATTCACTTCAGATAAATCAGTGACCCAAATATAAAATGCAGACGTGGTATCACGTATAATGTTGGTATAAACATCACCACCTTGCCTCTCCACTAAATTCTGCAACATCAAAGACACCTGATCTCTTGCAATAGTTTACGGGGAGGCCAGGGAATAGCATAACCATCTCAGCTCTGCAGAGCTTTCAGCCAGGAGAGGTGGTGTGATATGAGACTTCACAATGAGCCTCCTGTCCCCGGAGAGAAGTTACCATTACAACATGCAATGCTTCATTACCACGTGTATCACTGTAATGAGAAGGTACCTACATTACTGAACCTGCATTACACAGAATTATACACGCACCGTGTAGATGTGGATTGGAGGATTACACAGGACGCAGGCAGAGTTTAGGTATCTATTTCCTTTCCCAATTCACTCTTACCAGTATTTCTACCTCCAACAGAGGTAAAAATCAATTTTGAATCACAGGTACTTAATTTAGACTACAAGCAGTTCTCTTTTAAAAATTATCACATTTAAAATTCTACGTGATACCGTGATTAGCAATGCTAAAATATAATGTTAAAATATAAATGTCTGATAACCTATTAAAATCCTTTAAATGTTCATTTAAAACTATACTGAACCAGTAGTGCCTCACAAATCTTAATGAGCTGAAGAATATCTTCCCATTCAGATTAATTCCTTGAATGTTGGAGAAATGGCTGTGAGCTGAAAAGCCAGCAGGCTTCCTCTTTCTTGTCTATGACAAGAAACTAGGAGGAAAAATATGTCATCTATTAATTCAAAACTTCAGAAGAAGCGGTTCCAGAATATCAAGCAGTTAGGGAGAGTTCCCGCTGTACTCCTCAGGTGTTCAACCTTTGCAGAATTCATTTCCTACCGATTTAGTCTAATTTGGCTCTTCTGACAGCTGTGCTATGCATGCATGGCCATTTTTAAATATCAAAATATCACGGAAATTCTGTCAAATCACAACCAAAAACCCCTAATTACAATCAAAACTAATTGAAATTTCATTTTGTACTAATAGGTTTTTAATCCAAACCAAATTTTGGAAAATCTTACTTCAATATATTCTCAATGCACCTCAGCACACTTAAAATAGTTTTATGCAAGTAATTAGAATTTTATCTTATACGTTATCATCAAAACTAAATTTCTATTCACACATGGTATGACACAGCTAAACTAAGAAGTTAATCTACTGAATTAAGTTACACTATTGATCATTTTTAGCACCGTAAAATTAAAATAATACAAATTGTGTTAAGACTGTAAAATTAATATTCTGAGTAATTGTATGTTAAGTTACATACAGATAGAAGAGTATGAATACGTGGTATGGATTTCTGCTTAAGCAAAACTCAGTTCCTTACAGAATAAAAGATACGTGTTTTGAAATTCACTTTGTGTTGTTGTTCTAATTACTGGCAAGCCATTCTGTAAAGAAAGAACTAAATAGTACAACTGAATATTTTTTTTAGCTACTATTTTCAACTTAAACTCGGGGGTTTAAATCACTTTTGTTTAAACAGGTCTTTTCCATTTGTCAACCCGTGGAAAATCTACCTACAGTTTCATCACCGGGATATTGCATGGACCATAATTTTCCGTCAGGACGGTAAATCTGAAAGTGCCTTTTTGAAAATGGGTATTTGGAACATGACTAAAGTACATGAAATACTGGATGATCCTGTCGTTTTCGTAAGACATACCTCCTGCTCCCAAAAGAGGTGTTCCCTGGCATTTTCCAAGTTGTGTGACCTGTGTCAACAGGACCACAAGGTCTGCCAGTTCATTACGGGATTCACGATGTGGGTGTGACGTGGGATCCCATCCCGCTGCTCCTAAACTGTGATGCCTTTTGGACCTCTCTTCTTCCTGAGCCATTGGCCAAACTGACTCCTTCGACACTGGCCTCTTCCAGAATGGAAACAGCACAACAAATCTGCCCAGGAAGATCATGCCAAGCCTTTGGAGCCCTGACTAAGGCTGGGGGTGAGGCCACCCTGTGCCATCCTTAAGCAGCTCGTGTTTGGATCTGTTCAGGGGAACAATCCTGCAGGTCTGGAAGGGGAGAGCATCAGCCACATGCTTGTACTTGGAAGGGGAAAAAACATCTCTATCACCAAGCCATATAAATACTTCATGTAATCACTTCATCTGTGCATCTGCAATCTCGTCTTACAGCCAGCCTGTTTAATCAACAGATTTTTGTTCTGTCCTCTTCATTCACCAGAGGAGAATTGAGTATTGGCATGTTGGCTTAGCACATATACATCCTGGCTGGTTCAAGAAAAGCAGTTCTGGCGTGCTAGCCCAAAATCCATAGCATTTTTACTGCCCCAGTGATGCTCTGTACACATAGATATGAGGCTAAAATAATTTCAAAATTATTAAACTAGCAAATTTTCCAAATTAAGTTGGCCCTTAGGTTCCCTAACACAGTACAGGAGACAAACTGGCAAGACAAATGGGTAGAAGATACAGAAAAAATGAGTTCTAGAACACAATAATTTCCTCAACTACTTAGTACTCATTTACCCTAAAATCAAAGCTAATTAATATATTCTCTCTAAATTTTCTCAAAATATATTTGTTTTCCAGTTTTGTTTGATTTTTTGGTGGAATTTTGTGCCTCACTGCAACTTCTACCATGTTCCACATGGTTTAAAACAGATTAAAAACTTGCTGCCTTCTGTATTTTAAAGATATAAGAAAACTGTATATCAGGAAAAAAAAGTCTAATATGCTGGGAAATAATCTTCCAAGGAAATGGCAGAATGAAAATGAAACTGGGAAAAGCAGAGGGATGGTCCTGAAAGAGATATACAAGATGAATTAGGTCATCTTTTTTATCTCTATATTCAAGTAAAATATCAGTGAGAATATAAAATCCAATAATTCTGCACACAAATGTCATGTCATATGCAATATAATGCCTTAATCCTATTATGTCAAAAATTTAATTGCGGTTTTTCAGGGAAATTGAGGGAGGGAGAGCCCTCGGTGTACATACAGATTAGATCCAGTCTCCACTCAAACAAAGCAGCAAATAAATAGGCCATTCAGGTCTCAGTTTAACAACCCACATTAAAAGATAGGCATGTTTTCACTTGGAAACTCCAAAGAGTGTTTCTGGCTTTTTAAATGCAAAAAAGATGTCCCTGGTTATCACTACAGATGAAATAAAATAACAGATGAAATTAATACTTGGGAAATAGTAGGTTTTATTTCTGTTTCTCTGCAAGGCAATTTTCATTTCATACATATCCAATTAATATGCTCCATTTCCAATATGTGGATAAGTTGTACTACTGTAGCTGAAATTTTCTTTCAGCTGTACTTTTACTAAAGAAAAGAAACTTCCAGTGAATATGTGGGCACACTGGCACTGATAAAAACTGCCATCATTTCATTCATATCATCGCAGTAATAACAGAATAGAGCAGCTGAGGACGAGCCCCATAAACTCGTGTTCAAAACTCAGCAGAAGGAATAGGAACAGTCCCCGCATTTGGCCGCTTTTTCTGCATTAATGGGAAACTTCAGCTCAGGAACTCTCAGCCGCTTTGAGTCTGCAATGTTTCCAGTCTGAAGGATCTCAGCTGATTTGGAAGCACTACTGCAATAAGCAAGACACACAATAAAACTGGCAAATTTTGCTTTTTCATGCTTGTGATTGTGCTTCTTTTTTTTTCTGTGGAGGAAAGTAGCAGGAGGCTACACAGCACCAGCATAAGCTGGAGTACCCACGCACAGATATCTATATACATCTCAGGGCCCTGACAGTGTGAAGTATCCTTACTTCAGAAACTTAAAATATTTCCATACGAAATCTTTGCTTATTTGGGCACCCCAGAAAGACAGTAAGGAAGCCAGTTCTCCAGTGCTGTAGGGCAACTCAACTTCTCAAGGAATAAAAAGCAGACAAGTTGCATATCAACTTTCTATTCAGTGACCTCTTTCAGTTTTGCTATTGCTTGTGTTCCTCTGAGACTAATCCATCTACCTTTTTGGCAAGCTGTGTCAATTTTTAAATAGTTTTCTTTACTTTTCCACCCCCACAGTCTGCCCAGCTACAGAAAACCAGAAATTTTCCCCACGGTACATCAGACTCCAAGGATACAAATGCTCATAATATAATGATATGATTATATGAATAGCAAATCTCACTTTTACCATCTCTTTCTCATTACCTTCCTACAGACAGATAATAGATTTATGCCATGGAACACGCAACATAGATCTCTGAAGTTTAAAAATAACTTCAGTTAACATTTAATAAGAATAATTTGGTAGAAGAACAGCCTAATAAATGCTCCCTCTGAAAAATGCATTGTGCAAGCACTGCTATGGGATTTTTATAATTCATTTTTTTTTAAGAGAATATCTCCTGTGCTGGTAATAACAGATGATAAGAGTGGAACTGGAATCAGATGGTCACCTGCACACTTCCAGAAAAACGTTTGTGGCTGAAACCTACCCCGAGCTGGTTATTTCAGCCAGGAAACAGCACTTGCCAGAAATCTCATAGCAGAGTCATTCAAATATGACAGCACTGCATTTCCAGAAGATTGCAACAGGTCAAACCGTTATCTATTGGACTTTTGAAGGCTATTTATTTAATACAAATACTATAGAAATAGCCTTCTGGAGGACCAGCAGGATTGTAAAAATCATGTCAAATCAACTAAAATGCATTAAATGTACAAATTCAGAAATCACAAGTTAATAGAGCTGGTTATTCAAATAAGACATAAATGGCTAAGGCCACTTCTTGACAATTACAATTGCCTAATACTTCTGTTTAAAGAAAGAAACAAAGAAGTGTTGATGTTTCCTTTTGGAAGGGAGCAACAATTTGAAATTCAATTTGAAACTCAACTGAGAGCAGACCTGGAATGTGTATCTTTATATAGAAGTAGTATGGCACAGAGAATCCAGTGCATGCTGAAGCTAGATGATTTGTTTCAAACTTCACTTTAGTTTCTATTTAAAGCACAGAAAAGCTGGAATAATCTGTAGGTATAGCAGACAACTATTTGCAAACCATCAGCAAGGTAGAGTCCTGGTTTAAAACGAATTAAAAGCTGCCCCTTGATAGCTGAATTCCACAAAACATAATTTTCATGGTATGCACATGCATTAGATTGCTTTAATTAAGCTTGTAAAAAAACAAAAACAAAAACAAGCTGTTTAAAAAACTGTTTCAGGTATTTGAGCTGTTATTCATGAAAATGAAGCGCTTCCCAGCATTGTGGCTTATCAAGTATAAACCAGAATCCTACATTTTAAATGAAATGATCTGTAAAAGTTGCTATCTTTGTGAACATGAGATATTAAACAATTTCAGAGAGGAATGTGTGAATCAATTAGATTCAGCAAAATAGGTTCTCGGTATCTGAATATTGCGGATGCTCTGAGACACCGTGTCAGAGCACAGTGCTGACTCCAACACTTTTCTAAACAAAGCACTCAACAGACACCATCCCTGCTCTGAGATGCACAACTTCATTTACACCTAAATGCCACAAACCCAAGGATATTTAGATTAATTAGATATGCTCTCTACAAACATACCTCTTACGAAGAAATTGTTTGTTCAAAACCATATTTTTGTAAGTAAGTTTAAGATAAAATTGTTTCTTACGTGTTTTCCCCAAAGGAAAGCTTAGCTGTCATAAATTATTATATTGTTAAAAAGGTCTCAAATAAACTAAATTATAATATCTCATGCTGCTCATCCTTTGGCTTCTATCCCAGTACAGGGTCATGGCTCTGTACTGAAAGCACAGTGGGATAATAAAACTGCTTGGAGATACTAAAATGCTTATTGTACAGCAAGAAACTATGTAGGACTTCTTAAAAAAAAAAAAAATGACATCACTTGAATTTACTGATTGAAGATTCCAGGGATTAAGTCCTCACCTACAACGAATACCACAAAGCTGTCAAAGGCAACAGTGTTAGCACAGTTCATACTAAGTGATCTGGTTATAATTATAAATCTGCTCTGTGTCTTGGAGGAAAAACACCTCAGAGTCATGTCATGGCTGAGTGTAAGTCATATATATTTGTTTGGACAAAAAAAAGAAAAAGCATGGTAAGTAATGGTTTTAATTGAGTTTAAGAGACAGACTTACACATGCAGAAGTTTGGGAGCTGCACCCAGGTGTTCACAATTTTTATACTGCTTTAATACTCCTCACAGGATGTTCATGCATATTAGATATTGGAACACTATATTTAGCAGACAATAAAATATTCAAATACAAAGCATAGACAGTGTGGTACTGTTGATGAAGTGGTAGTACGAGTTGATAAAAATTGGTGTATTCTACCCTACCATCAAAAGAACAGGCCACAGGAAGCAGGGCCATTGCCTCTGCTCTGCTGCCTGTACAGAGCTGTAAAGTGTGGAGAAACGGCCTCCCACTGCCAGAAAACTGCATCACCTTTCTTGTGCCTTTCAAAGACTGTTGGGCCACTGACAGTGCAATGGTAATTGATGGAAACATCTGCTGACATGGCCTGGCCAGTAGCTCAGAGGGTCAGGACTTCAGAGTGACGTGAAGATAAAAACATGGTTCACGAAGGGAAGCAAAGGGATGCTCCATAATCAGGGCAGCCATCCCAGTGCACACTGCTTATTCTCCCAGCTCGAGGGTATTATCCTTCTCCAAATGAGATCCATGCTCTATTGAGCACTTGTAAATGAAGGAGATATATACATGTATTATCTGTGTTGACACAAATCTATTATGAATAAGTATAAGGTGCATTCACTCATAATGTGTTTATGGTGTTAGGGAGAAGAAACAGCGTAGAAGCAGCAGCTCACCCTTCCTTAGGGAAATCTCCTAGACAATAAAACTATTACTAATATTTTTTTAATTTGGTGGGGCTTTTTGAGCAGATATGTAACCTTAAGTCCTTCTTGTGTTGAAGTTTCACTGACACAATAATGGCGTTATGTTGGTAAGCGGCACAATCAAATGCTCTAAAAGCAATTAACTTCAATGCACTGTGGGACCACGCTGTTAGACAGACACAAGGTCAGCCTTCCCAAGATTTATTTCACAGTCCATGATGAAAGAGCAAACAGCACCATGGCTGCTAAAATCCATCCACCTGATTTTCTTTCATCTGCCCTTGAGCTACCTGAGCTCCGTCCACGTGCCCCTGTCTGTGCATCACCTGAGGGACCCACCACAAGGACAGTGATGGCTCCCTCATGTCTTACGGCTGGAAACATAGTTCTTCTCACATCATCCACACCACTTTCACCATGTCAATGCCCCTTAGCTAATAATATACCTCAACAGAAACTGTTCAGATCCCGCACACCCAATCCTGCCAGTAGCAGAGACTGTACCAGAAGAGGTAAACTGTGCCAACAGGGAGAGGAGGAGAAAAAGAGGAACAAAAACAAGACTTGTACAGATTCAGGACAAAGACAGGAAGATCTCTCCCCACTTTTGCAAGGGAAAGGGAGCTGCACTCCCTTATACACTCCCTTTAATTAAACCATGAAACATGATCATTATACCAAGCACATACTCTCAGAAGTAATCAGCTGTATATACAAGTCATCCTACTGCCACTGACACTCATCAGACTGGGACACTGGGCTAGATTTGATTTGGAAAAAATTTATAGGGGAGGGAGAAGATTCAAATCCTTTTAACTGTCTGATATAATCTGCAAGATGAATTTTCAGATAGTATATATGAATACTGCTTTCACACAGAGAAGAGGGTTTGCATGCAAAAAGCACTTGCTTCATATGGCATTTGAGGGGGCTGTTACCTTCTGACATTTAACATTTGTTTCTTAATGGTTGCTGTAATAGTCAAACAAAACTGACACGTCAAGTAACTTGTCCAAATAATATCAGGACAGATCCTCTGCTTTCTATATTCATAAGAGCAGCTCTGCTGGAGGCAATCATTTGTCATGATGGAAAGAATCAATTAACTGTGACCAATTAACACTTCATCATTAAATTTATGCCAAAAAAAATCAAAATAACAGATTATCTGATGATCCCAAATGCTCCAGTTCCAAACTCAAGGAAAAGGGTAGTCCGTGTGATTGGCAAGGGACGTTCTCAACCCCTGAGGGATTTAATGTGGGTTGGTGGGTATAACGCTGACAAGTAAGAAAGAGAGTGTAGTAAGAGAGGGAAGCTTGCATTTTAGCAAGTGATACCCATGACCAAAAATCACCCCATGACCTCACTATAGCCACTTCAGAGAAGTTGGAAAAATCCTGCTGTCATAACATATCAAATTTTAGCTGTAGAGACAATATCTTTTGTAGCTTCAGAACACTTTAAAGTCCTTAATTAAGGCTCACCAAGAAATATTAGATGGATGAGAATGCATCTAAAAAAATAATAAAAAAAAAGGAAAAATCTACTGTCTTTTGCTACTGAACGACCACAGAGGAAAACATTGCTATGTAGCCATGGAGAAGTCGGGAATGATGAGAATAAACATAAAACTAAATGAGGTATCTATATTGCTATGACACAAGTGGAATAGCATCCCAAAAAATCTGAACAAGGACACTGCTGTTTGTCAGTGCAGAATTCCCAAAAACCATGGCCACATATTTGGTAGTGACCCAAAACAAGAAAATTTCAGGCACTGCTATTGAACACCGTTTTCATTTCTTTGTGTTATTTCACAAAGGTATTGACTTGTTTCATTCTGTTTTAAGGTAGAAAAAAAGAAGAATGAATGAGCTTAAATTGTTGGAGACCAAGAATATGCCAAGTTTTTAAAACACACTAATTCAAGGGTACCACTGGAAAGTTATTTCTTTTTTTAAACTAAATAATAATACAGACAGGTTCTTTTAGTCATTTATCACAACTGTTTAATAAAATGAAGAAAAAATAGATTCTGTAATAAAATATAAACTGAAGAATGAAAAGGAAATCCATTATTTACTCATTTCTGTTACCATCCTCTCTGTTTATCTCCATAAGTAGAGCTTCTCTTGCCAGCCAATTTAAGGTAAGCTGAGCTATTTCATCCCTTGTATAAATAATAAATGATAATGATGGCTACATGACAGTAAAGACAAATTATAGGGTTTTTTACATTGGCAAACTGAGTCATTCTTTTTTTAATTTATTAGCAGTTTTTAAATGAATGGGAGGAAAAAAATAGGAGTGAGCAATTGTCTTGAGCTATCTTGTTAAAATTGCACATCAAAAAGGACAAATGCCTGACTTCTATAAAGTGTAAGGTCACAAGTTATTGTGACTGAGAACTACTATAGGTTTGCTTTTTTTCAAAGGCTGTCTTAACCAGTTAATTTAGTGTCATGCTCACATCCAGCTACAATTTTGAATTTGATCGTGTTTATGCAATCTCTAAAACTTCAAAATTCATGTGACACCGTTAAGTGTACACAAGTCACTGTGTAGCTGCAAGTGCTTTATGCTTTATCAGCTCCATTTATCTTGTGGAAATTCTGCTCCATTGACCAATAATGTGTGGAGCTCCATCTGGCATGGACGTGCCACTCAAGCTACCTGGGTCCTATTCACTAATATATTGTGCCCCATTTTCAACTATGCACACATAAAAATTTCAGAAACCCCCCCCCAAAGGGTCTATGTGCTCTGGCTTTACAGTACCCAAAAGGCTTTTTGATTTGATTTGCTTTGCAAAAAATAACTCACTTTTTAACTGGAGGGCAGGTAATCCAAGTAAGAAGGGAAGTTTCCACCAAAAGTGTGCCTACATCTAATTTCTAAAGAATTGAAAGCTTATTAAAAGCAAATTTCATTCAGCTGAACACACCCACGCCTCTGGCACACCTTCTTGCCAAAGAAGACTCTCATAACAAGAAAACCAAACATTTAATACATATTATATTCAGTGACACTGTATTTCCTCTACAGTTACTGTGTCAACATGTGCTACTTTTGCTTAACCCAAGGGTGACAAGACAGCTGCTTGCTGGACTATGCTATTTCTGCTACTTTTGTGGTAAAAGCACACGTTCAAAAGCCTGAACACAGAAACTCACCCAAACTTGTTAAGAGTTCTGATTTTTAGTGTAATTCCCATTAATTAGGGACAATATCTCTATTTTTTGCCTTACAGTACACATCTTTATGCCTTTTAAAAAGTGGAGGATGAATATCAACGCTCATCAAACCACCAAACTGATAATTTTGGCAAGAGTGTGGTATCGTAAGCCAACAGCTGCCTACATTTGCAGCCAAAAACAGTCTATCCACTGGAACTGCACTGAAGAGCTGAATGGCATTACAGAGATAAAAAGAAAGATAATTTGAGACTGTTTTGGGAGATGATTTTTCAGGCTTCTTGTTATTCCATGTCCTGATTAGATGGAGTCCTGTACTGGGTGCTCCCTTTCAAGTCAGGCCTGCATTTAGGAAGAGTTGCAAACTGTTTTTTTCCGTAGTAAAGATGAAGAAAAACCTCACCTTCTATTTTAATAATATAATTATACATATATTATCTATATATAACATTACATACATAACAGGCTTTCTTTCTCTCTCCCTAATTCCATTTCCTCCTTCCCGCACAAAAAACAGACAAACAAACCCCAAAACTAAACAGCAGAAATACAAGGGCGAATTTTTCCTAGAATTAAGCAGCAGTAACACAATAGCCTGGACAGGGCCTGTGTAGGTGAAAAATAAAGATATCCTTTTTTAAAATGTTATAATACAGTGAGCTCCTTTTATCTTTACTGCTTCACATCTTCCCAGTAACACCTGAGTCCCACGGGACTGAATTCTCTCACCCTTCACCGTACAACAACTGCTTTGCATCAAACCACAGATACTTACAGAACATTATTCATCCACATGGGAACAACCCCTCAGTGGTGACAGGATCAAGATCAAAGTGAAAGTGCTCACTAAACCAGTAAGCACTTCTAGTAAACAACAACTTGTCGATACCTGAGAACACACACCTAAGTAACAGCCATGCAGAATGCATCTCGGCCAAGTGCAAGACCATCATGATCACCCTTGGAGCTTCATTCACATATATATATACACACACACACCAGCCTTAAATGCAAAGTAAGGAAGAGCCTCATGTATGATTTAGAAGAGTGAGCTGGAATGTGTTTTCAGCTTTGAAATACCAGAAAAGGTATTAAAGATCATCCACATGGTGTGCATCACACCACAAAGGAGTTCAGAAGTGGCTACAGGGGTGGCAAGGTGTGAGCATCACACGTAAATTTTAGAATAATGTCATCTTACGTGCTTCAGGATGGATTAGTTGGAATGCCTTTGTTTCACCTGGTTTGCACACTACTTTCTGCCTCAAAGGTTGAATTTCCCTGACCTAACACTGCCCCCACTCCTTTGCCACAAGGCAGCCAAAGGCTCATAAGATTTTTGAGCTGACATAGGGAACACCAACTCTGAGAGTAGTAATATTCCTAGAGACAGAAACACATCTCTCTGCACTAAACTGTGGACCAATCAGGCAGTGATTGTGAAAAAAACAGAACTCCACAGACAACCATGTCTGACAGTGAGAGACCTGAAACTCTTACACTTCTGAGGCGCTACTATCTGGAGTGCATTGACCTAATCATTCCCAACTGTGACATGATGCAAAGACCCCACAGACTGGCTGTATGCTCTCCCTCCCCCAAATTTCTATATAGATATAGCTCACTAAGGAGTGCTGTTCTTTGACCACAAGATTATATTTCTTCAGCTTGAATTTATGCTGTGTGGTCTTATTTTCACAGTGCTACACTGCATAACTTCTGAGTTGCAGTTTTGGGTAAGAAAGACGAGCCTTTATTTAAGAAAAAAGGAAATTATGTGAAAATATCAGCTGATATATAACGGGTGTTTAGTCATTGTGTGAGGATTAAGTGTGTGTATCTCTCTGTGTGCCTGCTATAAAAATGCTTTAATATTTTTAAATGCCATAATTTTTATGCTATGAGAGCTAATCATCTTTTAATATGGAAAACTGGAATGATTAATAAAGTTTAACGCATTACATGGGATCTTGTTTTTGCAAGACAGCTTGCTTTCTGTGTATTCTCATCTAGATGTTTAATGAAGTGACTGCCATATCACACAAGTAGATGGGTTAAATGAATCAAACACCACATTTTGCCTAATGAGAAGAATTTACATAAAACTTATGTAAAAGCTTTTTTTTTAAAAAAAAAAAAACACAAAGCTGTAACAGCAAGAATTCACAAAGGTCTGTGTTCCTGAGAAAGCTAGAAATCCTTATGTAAATATAATCATCAAAAGAGCCACACGGAAGAACTCTCAGTAATTATCAAAAACTTCAATATTGTCTGTAAGCTGTTTCACTGAAAAACCTAAAACCTGCACCTTTTTATTTTCTCACTTCTCCAAACATATACAGCTAAAGACTGAGACTGAAACCGCTGCCAGGATTTTTTAAAGTGATGTGCTGAAATGATTCACATGAAAGCGGTTGAGCTTTTTCAATTTGCCAATATGGGATGCTTTAGATTTTCTTGGTCACGTTTCATCCTCAGCATGATCATCAGTGTGGTTCCCTTAATGACATTATTGTTGTCACACAAATATCAGTGTTATCACCCTGTGTGGTTCAGGGGACAGGGGGATCTCGAGTGCTTTCTCATGGGCCCTGGTCACAGCAAGCCCCAGCCTCACACATCTAGCTGGGGACCTTTGCAGGATGCAAGAGAAAACAGCTGCTGTTGCATTAAAGGCTGCTACATTCTTAGAAAAGCAAGCAAACAAATCCATGAGCAATTGGGACCATCAGCAATTCAGTAAGTTTTGTTGTTGGGTTTTCTGAGGACCAGGAAGGAGGAAGGGAGAAAGCCCTTTCTTAAGGCCAGGGGAATTCAGTCATGTCTCCACACTCTAAGGCTAAATGGAAACAAGTTTCAAGAGATTCAGGCTTTTGCCAAGAAAGAAACTTAATGATACAGCTTGGTAACACTCTAACTCAATTAATTACCTTCAGTAAAAAAGCATTTTAAAAGATTCACTGAGAAGTCTGATGCACAGGCACAGAAACAGGACTGATCCCATAACATGCTCTGTCCAGCCTGAAATGTGACATGTGCCACATGCTTTGCCTCTCCTCCAAGAATCGCTGTGATCCCCTCTCCTGTCAGGAGGGCAGCAGTTTCCATTTGCTCACCGGGGCAAAGCCGGCAGCGGCTCCAGCTGTGGTGGGTGCTGGTGCCTCCGCAGCACATACCGGCACCTCAGCAGCTAGAAATCCTTGTCCACGGCGGTTTGGGGATTCCAGCCCTACGGCAGCGTTTCTCAAAAATTCTTCCAGAAGTTTGCAGACCAGATAGAACGTGCTGACAGGATTTTATGTGGCTATCACGCCTCCATTAGCAAGAAACCCTTCTAACCTTCTCAGATCACCAGCTGGTACACACAATCTCTGTAAGGCTACTTAGCAAGCAGAGAGCAGAAGGACTGGAAAGCCACTTTCCTCTTTTAAATAGAAACGTTTTCATCCGCCTGTAACTTTTCACAGAAGCCACATTATATCATAAAGAAAATATAACATAGCTGATTAATCTCAACAAAAGCACAATCAGCTCAGCACAATGCCGAGTATTGGGTAAGTACACATTGTAAACAGTGACAGACTAGAGCAACCAGCCGAGTGGAAGTGATTGCCTGTAATTGTAGGTTGACACCAAAATTACTGGCTTCAAGATTGAATTTGGTGATAATGTAAATCACTCCCTGTTATTCTTTTCTGAGCAGCTTGTCTTGTGAACTGCCTGAAAGAAGATCACTAGATTCTTCTCTAAAGAAGTAAATTCAAAGTATTTTCCAATTCTATTAAGATTTCTATTGTTATCCTGTTAAGGAGATGCAGAGTTTGGAGCTTGGTTTTCAACATCCCTTTTACAATCTCAGTTGTTAATATAAATCATAAAAAAAAAAGTTTAGGTTGGAAAAGACTTTTAAGATCAACAAATTCAAATGTTAACCCAGCACTGCTAAGCCCATCACTAAAACATGTCCCCAAGTGCCCCATCCACACATCTTTTAAATCCCTCCGGGGATGGTGACTCCATCACTTCCCTGGGCAGCCTCTTCCAGTTCTCAACAACCCTTTCAGTGAAAAATTTTTCCTAACATTCCATCTAAACCTCCCCAGCCACAACTTGAGGTCATTTCTTCTTGTCCTGTTCCTTGTTTCCTGGGAGGAAAGACGGACCCCCACCTTGCCAACATCTCCTTTCAGGCAGTTGTGAAGAGCAGTAAATTCTCCCCCAAGCCTCCTCTTCTCCAGATTAAACTCTCCAGTTCCCTCAGCTGCTCTTCTTAAAATTTATGCTCCAGACCCTTCACCACCTCTGTTACCCTTCTCTGGACACTCACTCTGTCTCCATTGTAGCTGCAGGCACATTCACTGCCACTAAAGGCACACCCTGGTCACCTTTCCAGTAGTCTCCACTGATAACTTGCTATTATTGCTGCTTCTTCTTTGCAGGACAAATATTTCTAAAAAAGTTTGTGAGTACAGTTACCTCCTGCAATGTATCATGACTGAGGACTGGGTGTAATTAAAAGGGCTTTTCCTTCCAGCTCTTTCACGACAGGCAGAAGAGCAGTGAACGCTCTGGAAGACAAGATATAAAACTCCCTCAGAGCCACTTCTGTCATGGGAGCTCCTCATAACCAACCAACAAGCAAACCACAGTTAACACACTTGTGATCACAAAGCCACCTCTCTGTAAGATCTGTCTTTCCTGTGAGCAACACAAAGAGAGAGGGAAGAAAAGACAGCAGAGATATAGATACAAAAGCTGGTTTTACATTCACATTTGGGCCCAGAGCAGCAGAGCAATTTTGAAGCAAATCCCCTGATCTTCCCCCCTCACTTCAGGCTGGTGTGGTTTGCAGAGCTTGATTTGGTGAGAGTGAATTCAGCTCCGTGCAGAGGAAACAGACCCAGTTGCTGTTCTGCAGGTGCAGAGTAAGTGCTCTCCAGCCCTAATGAGTGCTTGGCCATTTCGATAGCCTCTAACGACATGCCTGGGGAGGATGCTTGGCCTGGGGCACCAAACTAAATATTTCAAACAGAATTATACCATATTCAGAATAAGAAAAAGCAAAATCGTTCTCTAGATCTACAGAGCACTTTCATATGCATGGTTCAGCATTGCTGGCAATCCCTACAATCCGGGTCCTGTGGACCAAGGAATTTATTTGTTACTGCTCTCTGGTAATTAGTTACAACACACCTCAACACAACTGCGTGCCAGAATACAGCATCTTTGTAATGGAGGGTACTGCAGAGGCAAAGAGCCTTTGGAGATTGCCCAAAATAGTAATTACTTAATACCCAATTGATCAGAACATGAATGAAATAAACAGCATGGTTTCTGGCAGCATGATAGGCATTATGAAAAGCACCTTAGTTATTAAACAATCAAGTAACACTTAGCTAAGGAGCTCACAGAACCAGATAAGAGACTGAATAACTAAAGAGGAAAAGGCACAGGATGCAGGCAAAAGCTATTATCTTGTCAGATCTCTATGAGATTTTTCTGGAGATAAGTTAGAAAATGTTCTGTATTACCCTGTCAAAAAAGTAAATATTCTGGCTGTACACTGTGCTATGTGACTGCACATCAGGAAACAAAACCAGTCAGAAAATGCACACATGATGGAAAGTTGCTTTAATCATAAATCAGACAATGCCACAACACATAAATATAATGCTATAACTTATAAAAATACTCCTATTTGCAAATAGAAAATAAAACATGATTACCAGCTTCCTTATTTCTGAAAGCTAACTTGAAATTAGCACTTAAATAATTTACTGTCACAAAAAATTTGAAACAGAATTATAAACATTCAGCTCAGACTCAAGATATTTTATTGTGACTAGCAATCAGATTTCTGCTTGATTTTTATTCTCGGAAGACTACGTTCAGAAGTAACTGGATCTGTGTTTCAACCAATTCAAGGTAAACCAGTGAAAAGTTGAGGCTATAAAAAAGCAGTTGGCTGAATATATCTGGGCAAAGTTGTTTCAAGGCTATGATCTTGGCAAAGGCTAAGCACCTCATAGACAGCTGACGTCCCCAGCTTTTGTAGAATTCCAGACCTTATAAAAGAATTTTTGGAGATCGAACTTTTTGTAGGGCTGCACTTCTCACACCTTAACATGATAAATTAAATTTTGTAGTGGTTCACCCTGGCAGAGTTAGCCTGGTTCTTCTATCATAGCTAGCACCACAAAAAAAAAAGAAAAAGGAAATACAACTACTGAGTGACAATCAGGCTGAATAATCCACGGACTTAGCCACCATTATTATCTCTACTTTGGAGCACAACCATAGAAGATAACAAAAAGCTACTAATATGAAGTCCCGTCAGAAAAGCAGGTGGGAAAGCACACAATAAATAGACAAAGGATTAGTCATTTAAAAAAGGCTTGAAAGCTTTCCTTGATGTCATCTATGAGGCAAAAAGTACAAAGAAATTTACAGAATTATGATAATGTCCATTTCACTGTGACATACTTATTAGCTGAACAGTTATCCACCATGAAAAAAATATTATAGCATCATTAAATGAAAAAGATGCAGACAAAGCACCTCTAAAATCAATATCAAAGATATGCTTCACAGCAGAAGCACAGAAATGCTCTGAAGAAGCATGCTCACGTAGAGCTGTAACCTCACAAGTAAACAAAAATCAACTGGCATAATATCATTTGCTTGTGTCATCTATACAACTGATTATTTTCACACCTCTCTGTCCCAAACACTCATCAGCTTCACTTTGCCTTGTACTGTTCTCTGTCAGATACACACCATCTGAACAACTCAAGTATCAACCGACTTAAAAAAACACATTTGCAATTTCAGCACAAGTCAACACATGCCAAACTGAAATCAATCCCAAAGAATTTTAAAGTATCATTTCTTCAGCTCTGCGTGATTCTTAAAAATCATGTATATAAGTTTATATATTCACATGGTGTTTTACCAATATGGAATAATATAACCTGCTGTCACAAAGTGCCTGAATGCAGAAGGAGGCAAGAAGAACCAACACGAGAGAAAACACAGAACGACAGTCAGAACATGTTGAATGAGGAGTGATTACTGGCACATTCAACCAAGAAGAAAAGATTTCTGGCATGACTGCATCTTGAGAAAAAACATGGAAATGGTAGGAGAGAGATGAACACAGAACTATATAGAAGAAGCAGAGCACAGAAATTACAAAAGCCACGCACCTTTGAACCACAGAAAAATAACAGTAAGGGGAGATGCCTGGAAAGGTTTGTTCCATAGGGATGAAGCTTAGGGCAAGCTTCAGCTTGCCTTTGAGCAATGAAATATACATTTGAAAACTGATTCTTATCAGCAAGGACTAGGGTAGGTAAGCAGGAGAACACAGAGTGTAGTTGACACAGCTGAACTGTAAACACCAAGCTAGTGCAAACACAATCCAAGTTAAGATGAAAATAAAAACAGAGGAATTATTATTCCAGTGAGAATTTCATCTCCATATTGAATTAGAGCAAAGCTGCCATTTTAAGTCTAACTGAAATTGTCACAAAATTTCCCATCTGCCTCACAGGGGTGATGCAAACTCTAGACTTCCTGCATCATTGTAGAATAAGCTTGCTGCGAGAAGCATGGCTTCTTTTTCTAGAGCAGAAGGTAACTGGTAGAACGAGAGAGAGTAGGAATCATTTGAGATTATTCAAGTACATCAGCTAGGACCTTGAGTGATTTTGTTTGATGAATCATGGGGCTGAGCAGAAGAGACTCTTGAAGCAGTTCTTTGGACAGACTAAAAGGGGAGAATACACATGGCAGAGGGACAGAAAGGAAAAATTACAGTGAATAAGCCAGGACATAACCAACATAGTCAAAAGGGCCAGTGGTAAATATATTTTCAATTCCTGGCAGAGATTTAAATGCCTATTCTTTGTTAAATACATTCTGAATTATTAGTATCAGATTGAAGAATGAAAACATTCAGAATGATATATCTGATGTGTTTCCCATCCATTTTACACTAATGGCACAATTGATATAAGTCAATATGAAAATCAATGCTGAATACTTGGCACAGTACAGAGCTACATGGCAGAATCCACTGAGAGCTATTACATTCAAAAAATTAAGAACCTGCAAGGAATAAATACAAATTATATGTAAGTAAATTACATAAGGGTTTATGATTTCAATGATGAAAAATGGTGCCATCTGTTAAAATTAAAGCAGCCCTTAACAGGACAGGAAATTGCTTTGAAGTTAAACCTTATCAGAGGAGAAAACTGTAAATGCACATTTTTAATCTCGAAGTAATTTCCTAGTGTCCTCAGAAATAGTCCCACGTCCTTAAAGCATGTTCTCAACTTGGAGCTCTTTGAACAGCCAGGAAAAAAAAGGTGGTGTAAGCATGGGAGGAGGAAGGAAAAGAAAAATACACAAGAAAAAAGATACGCATAGTTATTGAAAGGGATGTTTCTCTCCTCTCTGTTAGTACTTGGAGTAACAGTAAGGGTATGTTAGAAAGGAACTGGTTGCAGAAGAATTAATGTCTTTATTGTGCTGAGCTGGTCTATGCATGGACCAAAGAGCATCTGGTTTATAGATGAACAAAGAGGACTTCAAGGACAAGGACCAAGAGAAATCTGTGTTAAAATGCAATTATATGATGAAAAATTAGTCTATAAGTGGTGTCAGTTAGTTCAATGTTCATTGTTGTGAGTCTTAATGAGATTTACTTGGCTTACAAGGTTTTCTCATTTCTACCACTAAAATTCTGCCTGAGATCTGAACATCAAGTTGAGCTGTTTATGGTCCATGCGTCATCACCTATAATAAAGAGCCTACATTTGGGACTTAATTAATACAGCCAGGACAGAAATCAGCCCCTTCCTTCCCAGGGATGTGTTGGCTCTGCAGTGATAACTGGTGTAAAGAATAGCACATACTTATTTTTCCACAAGAGTCAGCAGAAAGACTGAAAACACACATGACATAGATCTACTGTCATTTCTTGCAGTCACTTTTCTGACCACATGTATTTTTTAAAATAATAAGTTTGGGTTTTTTCACTTGCCACAGCATTTGCAATCCTTACTCAAGGGGTGTTTTGTCAGAGAGAGCACTCCAGCTCCACATAAAATTATTGGCTTCATTTTGCAGCATCCTGCTTTTTCTGACTCTTGCTAGTCCAGAAGTGCAAGTAATTCTTCTAAGTAAAGGTTGATTTCATTTTTCACATTCATAAGTTGATCTCTTTCATTTTGCTTACACAATAAAATGTATATTAATCAAACATCTACAAGCTGCAATGGGGAGGTGATTAACATTTTATTTCTTGTCTAGTCCTTCCCATTCCTGTCTGCCAGTTGTGTGATATTGAGTAGAAATACTTATGGGAGGGCCTTTCTCACCTCTATAGGTAGACTGCTGACTACAGGATGAGCTGGAGATATATTACATATAGAACTTCGATCTGGGCTTATGGATAATAACCACACTTTGTTCTCACTGCTACTGGAAGAGAGTGATATGAGCAGAGTTACCTCATGCCAAATTGCTGCAGACTGACATTCTTAATTTTCAGAGGTAGGAAAACTGCCACCTCATTAAGAAGAACACTGTGTTATTAGTTTATTGGCATGGCACCAGCACTGGAAAATGCAGCATGCATGTCCTTGTGACTAAAGGCAAAAACCTGGAGAAGCTTACAGAAAATTATTTCTTTGGACAGGAAGAATAGAATAGTGGCATTCAGGAGACTTGAAACAGCAGCTAAAAGTAAAGAACTTTCTACTTGCGAATATACCCTCCAATTCCATAATATCATCCTAATTATTGTATTTTCATTCACTTCAATTATTTTAAAGACCCATGAATCTGAGACAGCTGATTGACATTCCAGCATGAAAAACTTCACAGTCCAACAAAGGAGATGATATCACAAGGAGGTCAAAGTGCACTCCTATCATAATGCAGATTCCTCCCCGATTTCCCCACCTTCTACATTCTAGTGACACATGGGAATAAGATTAATAGAAAGGGAAAGCAGCTTTCATTCTGAACAGTCTTTCTGGAAATCAGCATTTCCAGCATTTCAATACTTATTTGCCACAGCAGGGAGCTAATCCTTCAAAAAAACCCAACCCAATCAGCCAATCCGCCAACTGAACTGAAAGAATAATGACTTCTTTGAAGTTTTCTTTCATTGCACTGGGAAAGTTCAGATGCTCTTGCTGGGACAGTTCAGATGTCCCAACCCACGCTAATTACAAGACAAGTCCTTCCCATTCATTTTCACTGTTAAATGCCAGAATCCAAGGAAGGTAGGTTGGTAATGAGGCCACCTTTGATTTTTGTACAGGTATTAGTCTCTAGCCAAGAGCTAATTCTTCATCTGAAAAACTTTGTTTCCAGGCTTCTGAAACTGCTCTTTCATTCCTAACATGGTTTAATTGACATGTAAACTATCATGCATCTTGTTTTCCTTTCACATGAAAGATTACTTGCAAATGGAATGTATCCAAAATGAATGGTTCTGCTCCATCATTGTGCACTGCCCTTTGCAGGAGAAACAACTAATGGGAGAGATGCATTGTTCCACTCGGGATTTACAGCATCATGTGGCCTAATTATTCTTGATGTGTTATCCATCATACCTCAAACACAGGACTAGCAAAAAACATTTGTTCAGTTAAGGAAAATTGCTAAAACAGAGCTATCAAAAGTACGTGTCACCCAAAACACTTTATTAATTTCTTGTAAATTAATTAACCTGCTGAAGTTAACTTTTATTTGTTTAGGGGGGTTTTTTTAGGGGGGGCAGTGGAAATTCTCTAAATGAGTATCATCAGGTAGTGAGGTGAATTAAGTGTTGACTGAAAAGGTAAAATTTATCTAATATTCATACTGACAAATTATTTTAATACCTTTCAGTTTGAAAAATCCTAATCTGTTTTAATCGGCCATTAACAATTATAACACATTTGCAGAATTATGCTGTTAATGAGTAAAAAATAGTACCTAAATATTATAAATCGAGTATAAGTAGATTCAGAAATACCAGCTGGGATTAGATGGCTAAAAACTACTTCCTGATTATAGAGCACTTTACCTCTAGGTCAGAGATTAAATACAGAAAAGGTAAATAATGAATGATAGTGTTAACATTAATAAGTGCTTGGGGATATGACGGATCTGGTTTATGCCTGACCATTTTCCACTACAGTGATAGCCATGCTTCAACCACAACTTTTAAGTGGATGGCTTCTCTGTTTGCAGCCTTGACACTGTAGGGACACTGTTTTTTGGTGACCTGATATTAAATTCCTTGCTCTTAGTTGTATACAGCAAAGAGATGAAATTTGTGTTGTATCTGCACAAGAGACATAACCCTGTAAAAAATTATTTTGTGAAATAGAAATTGCAAAGATATTTTACACCTGTTTGTGGTTACAGCTGCCTATAATGGTTTGGGGTATAGATTAGAGTTCTTGCCTGGCAATAGCAGTGGGAACAGGAGAGGACTATTGCCTAGGCAGAGGTGTGTTGTGCTCTATTGGCTGCTGTGGGCCAGCCCAGACAGCCCTCAGCTCCCACTCCAGAGGTGGGCGGCCCTCCATAGATTCTTCATCACTCCTACCAGTGTGATGAGAATGTCTTGGACATCCTGGGGCACCTCAGGTAGTCCTGGATATCACTGTGTGGGCAACAGCATCACCTCCTCCTCATTGGCTTTTCTCTTTCTCCCCTGACGATTCCATGACTAAAGGAACTAGGTGTCTAGAGGGGTTTCAATTCCCGGATGGCAAAGATATTAAAATCAAAATGCTCCTCTAGACCAAAACCTTCCAGTCAAGAATACAGTAGATATATTGACCTTGATTTATCTTCCTGTGCTGTAGGTCTCCAACAAACACTGCACCAGATGCTTTGCACAGTTCTTATTGGGTGGGTGAGGAAGAGAAATATTGCAGTGCCAGAAGATACACACAGTGTCCAAACAGCCAGCCCCGACTGCAAGTTTGCCACCAAATCTCACCTGAAATATTGAGCACTTACATCCTTTGTAGTATAAACTCTGTTAACTACAAATTTCTTTTGTTTATATGGATTTCTGACACCACATCCAAACTACGTCCGAAAAACACAGCAACAAGACGTTCAGTGGGAAGTTCAGTTTATAGCAAGTCAAGTACACTGGATGGTTTTTTTCAGTCAGCTTGTAAAACTGATGCTTTTTAAACTAAACCAAAATTTACACCCTGTTCAACACTATCGCTTGGGCAGAGTACAAAGTGATTAGACCATGGCCTACAGCAGATCTTTCAGCAATTTCCATTTGGTGAAAAGAATCACCTCAACTCATTTCCTTGCTTTTCATTTCTGCACTTGAGATTATGATATGCAATATATTTCCATATGTGTTGCGACAGTATGAGACCACACGCACAAAAATAATCAAAAAGAGCAGAAATATCACCACTTCAACTTTCCTTTAATCTGTTTGCTAAAATCTGTCATGTTCTGCCCAAGGTACTGTCATTTTTTACACAGCATGCTGTGTTAAAGCTTCAATCACACAATCCAAATATGATAAGTCTGGAAGCAGCCATAATGTAACTGATGTCAGACAACCACAGCTCACGCAAGCTTCCAGGAACTTGACATCTTCAAATACAAAGGACAGCTCTTTACGGCACTTTTGGAAGCGTGTCCATGTTTCAGACTGAAACTTGTACGTATCTCAGTATCTGTGGTGATTTATTTTTCTCTGTAGCATTTGCAAAATACACGAAAACACCACCCACTGTGCAGTTTATTTGTCATCTCAGAGAGGTCTGAGCCAGTCCACTAAAATTCTGTAGTTTGCCTCACTTACTTGGGATCCTAAGCATAAAGGAAGGGGCGCTATCAGTAATCTACTGCACAGAAGCTGGCTACAAATATCTTCTCGATGACAGATTAAAATCTCATCTCTGTAGGGACAAACTCCATATCTTTACAGGTTACTAGCACAGATTTATCAGTCTAGAAATTCACTTTGAAGCAGAGGAATAGTTGGTGGGTCAACTGAGTTGGCTCGTAGAATCCCTCCAAGAGGGAGAGCTTCACATGAGGTGACAGATTTGTGTGTTCTTCTCTTTGGAAAAGTGTTTCTTAGGCCCAACTACATTTCTAATGGCTATTACCACTTATCTAGGATGAGAAATTCCAATGCAGCCAGCACTCAAGTTAATGAGCTGTTTTGAGAAACATATAACACTGAATAAACCTCTGAGCGGAGTGTGAAAAGAGCTAGAGGCTTAGTTCCCTTCAGAAATCAACAAAGAATGTATGTAGTGTTGTATGTGGAATGCAAAGCTTGTGCATTTATACATCACTGTTTTTATTCCAATTTATAGTTGGTTTTTTTAGAGTTAATTAGCAACACATACACACAAATACAACAACAGATTCTCTGCAGTTTCTGTAATAAAGCCAGTCAGAAACAATGGAGGAGTTGGATATCTCCAGTGCAAGCCTGCTTGAAGTGTAAAGTGTTTCTGTGCTTAAAAATAAATGTGAGGTCAAATAAAAGGGATAGATTAAAACTTATTCCAGACCCCAACTCCTACTTAAACTTTCTGATTGTAATCAAAAGCTTTGATTCTGCATACATGCATACATTTAACTTTGAGCCAGGAAGAGAGAAATTTCTTGTAAAAATTAAATTATACATGTGCACTTGGAGAATCAGATTCTCATATACTCTGTTTACTCGAAAGAATAAAAGAGCCAGAAAAATATGCAAGGCCAGAGAGAAACAAAGAACAGATTCCTCCTGGAAGAACTACAACAGCTGCTTACAGTAGAATCAGATTGGCTTTGTCTGTTCAGTACTTAGACTCTTATGTATCACTTCTCTAACCTGGACTACAACTTGACTAATTATGTGCCAAAAACTTTGTGCTTCCATTGAATCACGTGCCTATGATGAAACAGTCATTAAATATTTCTGAGCAATGAATCCTATTTACATCAGAAATAGTTTCTTACAAAACTAAACAGAGCCTTCCATGAAATAGTAAGTACAATAGTAAAAATCTCTTTATTTACTGAAAATACAAGGACTGGGGATATTTGGTGCCTGGCAGAATCATGGCCTATTGTAATTTCATTGGAAGACTTCACACCTCTGTCATAGCTTATAACAAAAAGCTTTATTCCATATTTGATCAAAGGAAGACTCTTAACAAATGTTTGAGATTCTTAAATTATTAGTAATATGGTCACAGAAATCTTACACAAGTCATTATCTCTTGGGAGAACCCTAAAGAAAAAACCTTTAAGGAGGGAAGAATATTTATATTCCTCTTTCTCGCAAATTTCTGCTCCTCATGCTTCCTGCTGAAGTCAAAACCTTAAATGTGTATTTTTCCCAACTTCACTTTTAATTTATTGGAAAGGCACAGTTTGGACTGAAGCTGACTTGTGTTGAACTGAGTGTGGGTTGAGCAGTTAATGCCATATTTAATGCATCCCTGTATGTAGATATATTCTTTGGGACACCAGATAACATCCTCTCTGGGACTTTCAGCAGTTTCTCTGTCTCCCTGCAACTTAGTTTTCACACCTAAAAAAATGTGAATGTAAGAACATCTGTGCTCTGCTGTGGAGCTCTGTCTGGTGTTAAGGGTGAAAGTGGGATATTAACGTGAGATTCAATCCTCAGATCACAACAATAAAGATACACAATCATGTCTGGTAGTCCGAAAAAGCACCAGAGTACTGCTAAAATAAGTGTGATAACTGTGTGGCTTTTATGTGTATTTGTGCAGTGCCATTAGAGCCAGTGAAGCTGCACAGGTAGAGAATGTGGCAGGGTTTTATTCACAAACTACGGGGGTGGGTTTTTTTTCTTAAAAGCAGTTCTAGTGGAAACAAACAAAATTAAGAAAAATGACAAATTATTTCCATCATCATGGCAGTAGCATATACAGATTAGGTCTTTATTCTTGGGGTATTTCTATGGCTGCATGAACTATGAAAAATTTATACCCAAGGTAACAAAATACAGTAAAGTACAAAATAATTTCTACCACCCAATCAAAGGAAACGTAACCTGGGGAAGGGGTGGGGGATGGGGAAATCTGTAGACCACAAATCTCCATCAATTCACCTTTGGATCACAGTAAGTACTTCATTTCTTAATTTCTCCAAAGTATACAATAAATGCCTCCATTTATCTACAATGTAGCCTGTCAAAATCAGCCTGGCAAACCTTCAGGAGCTGGAGCCATTTGTGGTGGGACATGAGTGGTTTTTTTACGGACTGTGGCAGAATCCCTGGGCAGTTCTTTGGGTTTATTTCATGTACACAATATACAAGAGTATCTCTAAGGCAACAGAGAGCTCTTGAGCAGAGACCAAAAGGTTTTATAAAAAGATATTCTGAGAACAGCCAGCTCAAGAAAACACTTTATTCTGAGGCTTATAGGAAAGAAACTACCGTTACCATCATTAACATCCTGCTGCAAGCTCAAGTGGAACCTTATTTTTATAATTTAGATTTACTTCTAAAGTATTTCACTTCTGAAAATGTACACAATGAATTCATTTCAACACAAGACAGGGTCCAGGGCACAACTGAATATATCAGTGGCGACCAGTGGGAATCGCGTTTATCACTTCCACACATTTCAGATGCCTTCTTTTGTGACTGCTGCACCTCGAGAGGGTACAAACCAAGCCACAGTTTTGAAACTAAAGGCTCTGTTTAAAGGACTGGTTGACTGAATAGAAACAAAATTTGGATAAGAACCAGTGCAAGGACGCCTACAGATAAACACATTCCTGTGCTGGGTCGGTTTCCCTTTCAAGAGTTATTTATGTGTAATCTGCTAACAACTTCTCATACTGAAATGCTGAGCAAAATCTTGCCTGTGCAGTTGGATCTGGCTCTGCAAGGCCGATTATTTTATCCTGTGTTTTTCTCTCTGTAATCCCATAGGCCAGTACTGTGCTACTACAGTGATGGGCTAATGGTAAAATCTTAATTGTGGACTGATAACTTTGAAACCCCTAAATTCTTTTCTAAAAGGAACATATAAATCACCAGGAAATGAAATAACTCTTTCCAGATCAAAATACTAAACCTAAAAATGTCTATTAACAGTCATAGTAGACTGTGCCAGTGTACTTTGAAGTGGAAATTCAGAGAATTTTAAGAAATTCTGCAAATGTTGAGTTACACTTGGAATACATTTCCACTAGGTTATCAGAACTGAGCAGCCACTCCATGAACAGTAATAAGCACAGATAAAGAAAAGCAATAAAATGATTACCACTGTGCCGAAATTATGGAAATGTTTTATTAAAAGTGTTCATCTGGAAAAAAAAAAAAACCTGCATATATTTCACCAGTGTTAGAGGTTTTCCTACAGGCCTGCATCCAAGGACTTCACATGGATCATGAACCTGCTTGTGTTTTTGTTGCTGTTTTCTTAATAAGTAATATTTTCTTTCCTATTCCTGTATCAGCCAGCATCCTGACTTGTATGCAAAAGGAAAAAAACCTGCAACAGAAGTTTTAGTGATGTGGTTGTTTTAGTCCTGTGACTGTCTGAGCTCAAAAGCATTGCCAGTGACAGGTATCGATTTATTGCAGGTTCAGCTGAGGCACTAAGGAGGCTCCAGATCTACCACCAGCTCCAGAACATGTTGAGGGATATGTTATGGTGCAGGGCTGCCTGAGGTTTTCAAGGAAACTGCCTGCCATCAGGCTTTCAGGAGGCTTAGAACTCCTGTATCACTTGTTGCCTCTCTCCTATCTTTAGGATAAACTATATGAATACATCAAATTTTCTTCACTTACTCTTAATCCTGAAAACCAGGAGAAAGCTGCAGCCTCAGATTTTTAGTTGAAACTCATTTCTGTTGGTAAAAACATGGTTGGTGCTCATAGCAAATTCCTAGAAGAGAAAGGCCAGCTAAAGTGCAGTATTGGTAGCAGCTAAAGCTGCCACCTATCAAAATGTTAGAGCATAAACCAACCTAACATAAGTTTGTCATCCAATGTACTAGTGGAGCTGCAAGGCAAACTGCCTTCAAAGAACACATTGCATTGTCTGTGAAAACCCAAATCTAATTTAACAATAAAAAGCAAATAGAGTTCACCAGAAATTACTCTAAAATCAATGGAATTGAATCTTATCAGTTAAGGGTTTTTTGAGCATCCCAGAGAACTCTGGTTAGGGTATCTCTATCTCACTGCGTGTTGCTTTATATCTGATTTTGCTGAAGGGCATGGGACTCTACTCTTTAAACAAGACACTAGTCTTAACTTTGTTCACTAGAGAGCACAGACAGCAGACATGGTCAGCTTTCATTGAAAGGATTGGAAGAGAAAAATGTTTACGCTCCCCTGCTCCATACCCACATGCCAGAATCCACGACAAACTGGGCTAAGGAAACAAAACACATTCAGTAACATCAGCAGAGATTCAATTACAGAATTAATCCTCTCAAGCAGGTGGTTTCTGGTGAATCCACTGCCAGAAACAGGCCCATATCAGGTAAATCCAACTTCTACTGCCAAGGAGTTAATCAAATAGCTATTATAACTTATTACTTGTCTAATTTGGGGCTGTAAAGCATTGTAAACATTTCCGAGTTATTCATAAGTAGCACACCAATTATCTATGTCCAGATACCAGGGAAGATAGATAAATTGATTATTTTGTAATTTAACACATGAATTAATATGTGTGCGTCTGTGTCTGCACACACTATTCAGCAATCTATCACCAAGTCTGTTTCTTACATCATTTGGCATCTTTTCCACCAGCAAAAAACACCAAGGAACACTTAAATGCATATGTAGTCCCTGCGGCATAAAGTGCAGCAACTCACACTAAGAGCTTTAAATCAGGAAATCCAAAAGTGAAGTTCTAACATTATTGTTCACTGGCCCCAGTTACACATCATTGTATGGGCAAAAGGGTTGTCAAAGGGGATCAGGAAACTCTGGCCTTTTAAACGCTTTCACTGAGGGTGGCTAAGTTTCAGAGAAAGTGATCCTCCCTTCCTAGTATAATGCACTAAACCAATTATGCCAAACCCAGCAGGTGATTAGCTTATGCCCTGAAGCATGAGATTTGATTATTCTTATCTTGGTTTGCATACTGGAGCTACAAATATCATTAACGGTCATAAAATCATCCAGTCTTAAAAAAAAAATAAAACAAAATAAAATCTAGCCTGAAATTTTGACTTGATGATCCCTCTAGGTATGTGGCAAATTCCAGACATTTCTTTTGTTTAATCTAAATGCTTCAGCTACCACGTGGTCACCTGTATTCATTCATATCTCAGGACAAAGGCTGTCCACTTTGCCCTTTGACAACAGTTATGTGTGAGCTTTGCAACTGTGTTGTTGATCGGAAAAGGTTCCCTCCAGATCTAGATGAAAAACAGAGCATAAAATTTTCCTTGATATCTTTTCAAAGGGAAGCAATGAACAAGTTTCCTCACAGAAACACCACAGACAGAGATGAAGAGTTTTTCATCATTAGGTCACTATTTAATGGAAATGTAGCACTGCCAGAACTACTGAAAAGTAGATCCAAAGACCACTGACATAAATGGGAAATTTTCCACGGATTTCAGTGGACTTCGGGCTAAGCCTCAGATAAACTTAATCACTCTGCCTTGTTTTGGCTGTAGCTATAACAAATGATTCCCAGTCCTGTTTAAATTAGGGTGAACCACCAAGGAACAAGTCATAACCTCTTCAGAGATCTTCCCCCAGACAACCCACAAACCAGACTCTGTTAAGGATTGAGCATTTCCACCAAGGTGTGTCAATTTAGAATTACATAGATGGGATTTCAAGGACCAGTCTGCTGCCCAGTTACTCCACCCTCATTTTTCAAAATCCTCCAGATTTTAATATATCACCCTGCACAGGGAAGTGCGCTAGTGCAGAGTCATTTTGTCTTAGTAATAAATAATTTCCTCTGAGATGCAAACAACAGCTACTACTTTCTGAATGCTTGGCTGAGAGAAGGTTCTTGGATAAATAGCCTCACTTAGAAAACATATTTGCAAAAGCCTTTGAGAAAGTGCAATGGGTATGACAGCTTCAAATGGCGCTTTAAGAACACTGTACTTGACCTGACACAAAAATGAAGACTTCTTACTGGAATTTCCAATCCAAATGTCCTTCAGGCAACCAGCTAAATCATAACTAATTGTTTATTTGTGTTTGATCTTTGAAACAAAAAAGAAAGTAAAGACTGAATCAAAGACCAAAAACATAAAATCAATCACATTAAAAACACACTAAGGAGTGTCTTCCAATTCTTGTTTGGTCCATTTCTGACAACCTTTTAGGATCTGAACTTGCAAACAGAGTGAAGGAGTATGTTTGAAAGACCTAAGTATTAAGTAAGGGCAACATTTGGAGCTTTCATGTTATGATTCCTTTTCTTTCTTCTTTTAATACTGCCAAAGACTACATCTTTCTTTTGCTTCAAAGTGGGAAAACTTTAGCCCTCGAAAATCAGTAAGATTGAAAGGGCAGTGAAATCTGTAGTTCCTCCATTACTGATCACAAGGCTGATACGTTACCCAGGATCAAGG
The DNA here is from genome assembly GCA_035584735.1 of Pseudotriccus pelzelni. Taxonomy (NCBI): domain Eukaryota; kingdom Metazoa; phylum Chordata; class Aves; order Passeriformes; family Tyrannidae; genus Pseudotriccus; species Pseudotriccus pelzelni. The sequence goes on along the minus strand of JAWMRA010000009.1, from coordinate 4,918,644 downwards.
CAAGTTGTACTGACAAATTACTGTAAGACTATTACGCTGCCCTATTCCTCATCTGCAAGTCAAACTAACTGAGTTATCAGTTACACATATTTTATAATGACTTAAAATAGGGAAGAAATTTCAGGATGTAAAAAAAAAAAAAGGGGGGGGGAAATGCATTGCTCAATTTTGTTCTGTATCTTCTCAAAGAAGGAATTTGAAAACTAGCCTAGTTTGCAATTTATATCTGGCAGTACAACTTCTAAAATATTGAACTGTAGAAGAATTTTATTAGTAGATTTAGTCCAAATGTGAAATTGGGAAGCATGTCCATTCGCTCAGGCCCTACAAGCAAATAAATTGGGCTTTTCTTGTTTCTCTTACCAAGTAAAAGAAAGCCAGGCCACTCTGTAAGTACTGAAATCTCTCAACTGCTTCGTTTCCAACTAAGTCTCAGCTAAACTCAATTCCTAATTTTGATATAACTATTTGAAAATATATGTTTATATATACATCCTAAAAATGGATGTGTGTATGTGCAGACATACATACTCTGTGAGTAGATACCTGCCTTGGAAATCTCTTAAGCAGACAGATTGAATACACTTAAATTGCCACAGCTTAATAACTTTGAACCTCCACATGAATTGATTTTAGTACTATTACACTGCCTTATCAGCAAATCCCCTGTCAAAGGAAAGGATTTATGTGTGTATGCGTCTGTGTGTGCATGCCCGTAAATAAGAATTTTACTACAATGGTAGCAGAACTCACAAATCTAGTTTTAAAAGTATTATCTTCAGTATACAGAGGTCAAATTTTATTGTAGTAAGGATAAGAGAAGGAACACCTTATGAACAAGGTGATGGAAAAGGACTTCAGATGCTCAGGTTCAATTTCTCACTCTGCCAGAGGCTGCTTCCATGACCCCAGATAACTTACAGTTAAGCAAATGCTTAAGTCATCTTTTGTTTGAAGGGCAATATTTCCTTTCTCTCCTCCTTTGTACTAGCACAGAGATTACCAACACTTTGAGCCAGCTTCTGGGAGGTGGTTTGCAAGGGAGGAAGTTTTTTACTATGGCTAAATACAGCTTTTTGCACAGCTCAGCCCTGAACTTTGCTACCTGTGAACTTCAGTGTCATGCAAACACTTAAATAATTATACTTCACAAATAAAGTCCAGAATCATTGTATTGCACACATTTTAGTTCTCAGTATTCTAAGAGAATACACATTAATGCCATATAAAGCAGGGGATTACTAAGAGAAAAGAAAAGGGGGTTATCAGCCGAGCAAAGATAATTAGCATGATCTGTATTCCTACCAGGTATCACACTACACCAACTAAGAATACAAATGTAAGGGCCACATATGCAAATATTGTATTTATATAAATAGAGATCCAAAGTTACAGTTGTCATTGAAAATCGTAATTTATTTTTATGACGCCTTATTCATAAGCCACAGACAACAACTAGAAAGAAATGGCTAGATTAGAATTTGAATGTAATAAATTCAGAGCATTCAATGCAAGAAAAATGACAGATTTGGCTAAAAGATCCACACAACAAACATAGCTTCAACTTTCAAATACTGTTCCATATATGGACAGTGTTTATCAGGTTATCTTTTTTCTTTGCCATTTTGTCCCCTTTTGTTGGTTCTTTCCCTCCTTTGAGCTGTGACATGGCCAAGAGCTGGGCAAGCGGCTCCCTCTGGTGCTGACACCAACGAGGCTCTCCAGTTTTTACAGGCCTTTCTGTATTTCAGTTTAGGATCTGATTACTGAAACTCAACATTATGCAAGACTGGCTTTGGTAGTCTGTGAAATTGTTTATTTTCATAACTAGGTTTAGTAAAGCAGTGAAATTATCTCCAGAGAAACAGCTCTGAAAGCACCACACCACTCACTGTGGTATCATCACGTGGTATCTCACATCCCCAGATAAGACAGGACTTGTTGGTAGCATTTACACACAACCCATTGCTTTGATTAAGAATCAGCTTGAATTTTTGAAATGTAAAATATTTTCTGAATTGAAGTTCAGACTGCAGCTCAAGTACATTATCAGCCAAATGTCAAGTAACTTGCTGCACTAACACCAAGCTCAGCTTTTTGTGCTTAGAATTACATGTCTTGGCATTTGCATATTTTTTAGGTCTACTAGAATTTTCACTCTCTGTGAAATTAAGTCACTGTAGTACCGCAGAACTTCTCTGAATTTCTGACAGGTTACCTGACCCTATATAAAATATGGGGAGGAGGTGTAATAGTTGGCATCAGGGATCTTTTCATCACAGCTCTATGACAGTGAAAGGTGTGTCACAATTTTCATTACGTACTCCTAGTTATTCAAAGCTATTTTTGAAGTGTGCAAAAACGAGGCATATCATTTTCTATCTAGGAAGGTGGAATTCCCAGAGAAATATGTTTATTTCCAAGGAGAAAATTAAATTTTAAATATTTTTTAAAAAAGGATTGGAAATCTAACTGGATTCTAACTCCTCATTACAAATGTTGATTTCTTTCACAGGTATGTTTGTAATATATGTTTATAATAAATATTTTAATTATCTTAAAGAGACAATCATTTTATGAATAGCCAGACCCATATACGAAGGGATTTAATAGAATTAAATATTGCTGTTTGACAAAAGCTGAACAACATCCATGGGGATCCAAAAACATTTCCCCCTGTCAAACACTCCTCATTTTCAAAGGGCATTACAAAAGGGAAGGCTCACGAGGATTGTTCATTGCACTGCTGGTCACTGCACCAAGAGTAGATGTCAGATGAAGAAAGACCTATGGATCCCCCATTAATAGGAAGTTTAATATTTTCTTGCTTCATCTGCCAGAGCCTTTATACAAATTCTCCTAACTTTTGAACTATGCAAGGTTATACATAATGATTTGAAGAGGCAGCACTGTATTTTTTCCATCTGCAGTGAGCTGTCCAAGCATTCATTAATCCTCACAGCATCTCAGGGTAGTAGTTCAATTTATGGATGGGAAAACAAAATAGATTGAGTACCAGAATACATTTTAATGTAAGTGCCAAGCAAAGGAATGAGGCTGAAAGTGCTCCCAGTGTTTCTTTCTTGTGGACAAGCAGCAGCAAAGGCCTTAGACTTTGGGTATGCTGCAAAAATCTGGCACAGCCTCACTGCTGCATCAGAGCCCCAGCAACTGGGTGAGGAGTGAGGATGGGAAAGCAAAATCCAAACTACCACATAGGCTCTCCTCCCTCTTTGTACCCCAGCTAGTAGCAGTGACTCTCTGCACCCTTCTGATGAACCAGGTAAGGAGAAAAGCAAAGGAGAAAAAATGAAAAATAGGAGGGGAAAAAAAGAGTACAAATTAAAATTAATTAAGGCAATGGAAAATGACACTAAATAGACAGAAAGCAAAGCTGTGGCACCCTTTTCCTGCCTTCTCCATCACCAAGGTTCCAAATGCTATAAGATTTATGTTTGGGTTGAGATCTTGCTCCTAATTACTCCAGCAAACTTACTCAAATAGAAGAAGTTAGAAGTCAACTTTGACATCAGCAACAATCTGCAAAAAACATCAAGACTTACAAGAGCGCAAAATGATGGATGAGAACAAAGAACAATGAGATCAGTAGGGTTTGCATTTTCTAAAATGTTCTTAAATGTTAGTTCTGTTCTTAAATGTTAGTTGCAGCACATGTTCCAAAACAACAGAAAATCTCTTTTTCTTTAATGTAACTTTAATGTTCCTTAAAGTAACATTTATAGTTCAATTTTGTTCAATCTGTGCTTAGACCTTCACTTGCCAAATAGTACATGTCTCTACATAGGCTAAAACATGCCAAACAGGCTAAAAGTCAATCTGCATCATTATATCTCGATTTTTTTTGAGAAAAAGCAAATGAAATAGCAGGGAAAAGTAGAGTTAACTGTGCATCTCTTGTTAATTCATTAAAGACACAAAACTAGACTAAGTCGCTGTGTGATTAAATGAAATGCTATTTCTTCATACATACTAACAGTGTGTACTTCTGTTGTACATATGAACTCCAATAACATTGCTGAAATCTCCGTGTGCTCACACTGGAGTTTGAAGCAGACCATCACACCATTTGCACTGCCATACAGAGCAGTGCATGTGTATATATCTACATATACATGCCTCTGCTTTAACTGAGCCAACCAAAGATGAGAAAAGTTCTGAAATGTTTGATGATCTTCCTTTTAGAAGTGCCTGCAAATGTTTATTTCCCTGGGCACACTGAACTTGTCTTTCTGACCGCTCTACTTTCACACAGTATTCCAGTTCTTCCTCAATTTACGGCGCTTTCACACGTTGTGAACACCCAAACTCAGTGCAACTGTGGTAAATCCCACAACAAGAACTCATAGTCGAATGAACTCCTTGGAACACAAAACGCATTTATAATTTCATCACCTTCTTGTGCAGTGTCCTGCACACACAGGTTGCAGTTTTGGCTGAACGTCCTGATTTCCTGAGGAATATGCACAAATAATAAAACCTCAGAACTCAGCTCATCTATAACTTAGTAACATCTAATTTTCATTTTACTTCAATATAAATTTCTACCTGGGTATGTCTTTAGGTTAAACTTCATCTGCTTTTAATTTCAATTGTCAAGTAAACATGATTAATTAGATCCAGTCACAATTTTTTTGACTTCAGAAGTTTAGGAGTTTTTAATAATAAAGTAAAATATATCTCAGCTAGAGGTGATGCTTTATCAAAATAACAGATAAGCCAATTCTCAATAATTGTTGAGCAAAAGAAAAGGCATAAGTCAAAAATAAATATCTGTAAGTGTATTCCTACTTCCTTACAATGAACTTTCACCATACTAAGTGCTGACAAATAACTGTATAAGCACTAACAAATTTTCTACTTCAAATTTCTGTTTCAAAATTCAGAAACGCCCAGTGCTGTTTTCTGGAAACTGGGATAAAAGTCTCCCATCCACTTCAGAGTAACAATACACACTCCCCCTTTTTTCCTCCCTCTGAATAATAAAGTTCCCCTTGGTAGGAAATGGATCAAATCCTAAATAAATAAATAAGCCCATCTGGTATTTATTTATCCTAGTCCTTGGAAATTTTATGCTAATTACAGTTCTGTTACTAAGGCTCTGGAAAACATCTTATAGTTGGCTTTATATTATTTTACTGAAATTCACAAATAGAAGTGTTTTCTCTCCCAACATTTCTCCCCTCTATACAGGATCTAAAGTTAGTCCTCTCACAGCACATGAAGTTAGTAAGCTGATTTATGATATAGCTGCAATTTATCATCATAAAATTCAATATATCATCTTTTCTGATACGTGTCTTCTTTCTAGCTTCATTCTCCCTACTTTCAGTCCCCTCATCTTTCCCATCCTCCTCTTCCTGGTGACCTGTCCAGCCTCTTCCTCCACAGAAAAAAGGTATCTGAAGACTTTCCCCAAAACACAGTTCCTCTCCTTAAGCACAGCGCTTTTCTCTGCTGGTGAAAAAAAAAAAAAAGGCATGGTGGGATTTGTCTTCACACTGAAAAAACTACAAAATTTCATTCTGGAAGTAAACCTTGAGGTAGATGCATACTTAAAAACCTAAAAAGGCTTCAGATAATTTCTTTTTCCCTGACTTTGCAGAAAAGTTCTGCAGCCCACAAGACTCATGCACAAGTATTGCTGTTTCCTAGAAAGTTGCAGAAATCAGCCTCACATCTGGTATCACAACAATCTGGTTGCTTCCATAACTAAAATTGGTCTCCTGCGAAACCTTAATCCTATTTATGCAAAACCATTGTCTTAACTGTTTGGAGACACAGCAGATTTCTGGCAATTACTCCTCTCCTCCACATGGACTTCCACAGACAGATGTTCCAGCTTAAAGCTTGGACCACCAACACACGCAGCAAAGGAGGAATCTCTCTTAGCCCTTACCCTGTGCACTGAGAAGCTGGTTCAGTCCAAATTATCTGAGAAAGACACAAATTTGCTGAAAGTGAGTGACAGAGCAGGTATGAGAAGCTCTGCAAGACCCTGAATGCTTCAGTCAACCTCCCAAGAGGAAAAAAAAAAACAACAAAAAACTGCAACACATTACTGGGTATGAGAAAAAGAGAGAAAACGCTCTCACCAGTGTTTCAGCTGGGAAAAGAGTTTCAATCTACTGGACATAAATCTCTGGAAAAGCAGCTTCCATTAATTCTGGCATTTCTCAATGAACATAAATACCACATGAAATGGTCACACCTTCAGTGTCACTTTACTGAGCTCATCCTGCTGACTGTGATGGGATTGTAAGAGCACAGAAGTAAGAGAATCTGGCCACATATCACACTTGGGTGCTCTGCACCTCCTGCTCTTTCAGATGGAGTTGCACCTCACAGGATGGATCCCACAGCCAGTAGGACACAGGGCTTGAAGGGGTCTGACAGTGGGCAGATCCCTGAGAGTGTCCCACTGCTCCATACACTGGAGAGGTCATCACCTGGGCATCTTCGGCTGAGGCCAAGCTGATGCCCCAGCATCACCACAGGCATTAAATGAGCACTACAATATTCATGGAACTTGTAGAAACCACTATCAAAAGAAGGTAAATGTTGTTATCCACACTTCTGTTTCCTTCAATGAAGCATATATCAATATCAAATATCAATATCAAATGTTTTGTGTCTTTAAGTATTCATTTTTCTTCCTCAGAAACATTTGCAACTTTTGCAGAAGTTTCATACCCATCTAGTGGCTACAGCCTGGAACTGAGCAACAAAGACCATGGGTCCCCTACTTCGACTACCGAACCACTGCACAATCTCAGATTAGTCACCTACTTCAGGTGCTTTCCACCAGAAATAATTGGGATTTTGGTAGCTGCTTACTACTGAAAAGCACTATGAGATTTCAAGTAAATTTGAATCATGATCAAACAGTACTATTAGTAACGGCATGAACATGGGTGGAAAACTCTCTCTCTGGTTTTCCACTGGAAAGTTACAGACTCCCATCCTGTGGATTAAGGTACAGGAGTCTTATATTACTATTTACTCTCCCCTAGCTAATTTAACAGCAATATCTACATAGGAATTGCATTGTACCTATACCAGAAATTATGGTAGGAGATTTAATTTGCCATTCACCTTGACCAGCAACAGGCTCCACCCAGTCACAAACCACTACGTGGATCTATGAACTTGAGCATTTGCTCGCAACTCACTGTTGCTTAAGGACGTATCATTATTACAGTGTGTGGGGACAAGCATGTTCAAATAGAAAAACAAACAAGAAAATAAACAAAGAATTTATTCAAGCAATCACCTGTCAATTCTAGAACTAGATTATGCTCAAATGCACAGACGACATAAACGATAATGAACAGTAAGAAGGGATACAGACAGCCCTTCGAGTGAGTCACCATTTCAGTTCTCTAAATGTTCCTGATGCTTAGAGGAAAGACATTTTAAAAGCTCAAATGCAAGTCTGTTCTCATTGAGTAGCTGTTCCTTGGCAAAGAGGGAATGACAGGGGCTGCTGTGATGACACAACAGGAAACACTCTTTGACCCTTTCCAGCTTAGGTACATAAACAGTAAACGTTCTAACACTCACAAATTAACCTTTAATGAGAAATATTGGCATCAGGGTTACCATCTAAATTGCCTGACTGCACAGTCAGAAATTCTTATTGAATACATCTTTATGTAAAGATTCATGAAGCCTATGGAAATTTTTGCTTGAATAAGTAGAGTGGGATTGAACTCAGCATCTCTGAAATACTTCATGCTAATAAAACACTCCATTCAGAGGAGCCCAGAGAAAGCACTAAAATCTACATACATTTCATGAAGTAACTTCTTAGATTTGGTTCTATTAACTTTGCTCAAATGCCTACTCGGCAGCCACAAGAATTTCAATCTTTCCAGACCAGAAAAAAAAAAAAAAAAAGCCATGGTAACAATTTCTGAGAGACTCAGCGTATCTATATAAGGGTTTAATGTTCAGCAACTGTTGACCCCATCGTATGGTGAACTGAACCTGCACCTGTTCAATCTCTGATTGATGTTTTTTCACAGTGAATGATTTATGGGCAGCACTAACCGGGGCTCTGACTGAACACACAGCGAGCCATGCAGATGACATGCACAAGTATATATGTGTGTTAGATCATGTTAAAGACTGTTAAAGGTAGTGGAAAGAAAACTCAATTAAATGTAAGCCCTGTGGTTTAGCAATTCTGTTAGAACAGCCAAACCTGAGTCGTTTCCTCATAGCACGTCTCTCTCCATAAGGAGAACAGCGTGATTTTATTCCAGCCTTTTCAGTACATCTTGACTGTAAATAACAGATGAAAAAAAAAAAGTGATCATGAAAGCAGAAGGTGGAAATAAAGCAACAGAAAAGGATAACATGAAAGAGGAGCTTTCCTCACAGCACTGCAGGAACACTGCTATATTCTGCTGAAGGACTGAACTCCCCAGCTCCTGCTTATTTCTAAGAGGATTTAAAAAGCTGATGATAGAATCATCAAGATGAAAAAAAAAAAAAAAAAGAACCAACCTCATTTGCTTGTCTTTTAATAAAAACATGTAATCAGAAGGCCTAAGTGATGATTACCTCCTGCTTTCAACATAAGTGACTGAAGCAGCCTGTTAAATGGGTTTCCCCTCTTTACAGTGCTGGGGAACGTGTCACTTTTACCACACAGGTATGTTCATGCACTACACTCAGTTCCCAGTCATCTGGTCTGTTCCTGTATTTCCAGAGGAGAGGGCAGCAGTTGTCTACAGCTAAGGCACTCTGCAGGAGTTCAGTAAATACGGGATCCATATCAAGAAAGCCACTTTTTAGTAATGGCACCTTTATTAGCACAAACATGTTCACAACTGTTAGTGCAATTAATTATCAGGACGAGGAGACGCCCAGCAAAAGGCTAAAAATTGCCTTTGTTGGAACACTATTCATTTAGATGATTTATGGAGTTCTTTATTGTTAGCGTCACAAGAGCTTTTTCAAAACAAGAGAAATCATTAAATCCCATAAAACACGGGCTATCGCCGCCGTTAGCTGGTAATTGATATCCTTGCTCGTGCCATTTATATCCCTAAATGGAGCTGATAAAACAAAAATTAGTAAAGCGTGCTGATGGAGAGCAGCCTGCAGCATCCCAGGAGGAAGCAGGGAATCCTTCCCTCCCTTCCGAGGCACCCGGTAGGAATCGCTCCCCCCTTGCACCTCCACGAGCCAGAAATCAGGCTCAGCCCCGGGGAACTGCTGGTGAGGGGGAGGGAAGAGGGAGGGGAGTTCATGTGCTTTCAGAGGAAGAACCTGACTATTATATCCCCCCACCTCCCCACTCGGTTTTCCCTGGAGGAATTTTAACTACTTGTCTCTCGTTTTTAAAGGCAAATTAAAAAAAAAAAAAAAAAGTCTTATGTTGCAGTTTTCTGGTGGTGCAGGTTTGGTGGGTTTTGGTGGGGGTTTTTTTCAGGAATCTTGCTGGGTGGTGAAAGTGCAAGATAAGAAACAATTTTAAACAGAATTGGTGGTTTTAAAGCAGTTACCAAATAACAGCCAAAACATGTGCACAGTCAAGAAACTCCCAAATCCAGAGCAGGCAGGGAGAAAGAATGTGTGTTTTAGTGATGGAAAGCAATAAAGCATGTTAGAAAAGACTCGGAAGGACAGGAAAGCAGCACCACAAATGCAAATAAATCAGCTCAGATTTTATGGAGAAAAAAAAAAGGAGAGAAGAGAAGCTGCTGCTGATAACCCTGAGCAAATGCTGCTGCCTCAAAGACAGAAATAGCTCCCTTACCTTATTCCTAATCCTTGCTTGCACCTGCTCTGCAATCATAAGTACTTCGAGGTGCTTAACATGGAGCTAAATTGATGGCTGAATTTAAGAATTTCTTCATACACCTCATTTACAGATTCGAAAGGAGATTTTTAGGATCGTCCTCCTCAGTATCCATTAGCTTCCCAAAGAATCCCAATTTTCTTGGGGGGGCAAAAAAAAAAAAAAAAAAAAAAGACAAAAAACCACCGTGTGTCTATATACAACCGGGCACTGTAATAGATCCAAAAAACCGGGAGCGGGGGAATCTGAGAGGTGTCACTACAAACTTGGCAAGCAGAACGTATCCTCAGCAGGAAGGAGGGAGGGAGAGAGGAGGGGAAAAAAAAAAAAAAAAAAAAAAAAAACCGGCAAAATACAAAAATTACCAGGGAGATTTTTGAAGGAAAGGAGGAAGGAGAAAAAAAAAAAAAAAAAAGGCAGGGAAGCAAGACGCGTGAGGAGAGCACAAATGGGATGGCGGGATCTCCCTCCGAGCCACCCAGCACATCCATCCATCCGTCAGCCAAGCGAGCAGCCGCCCCCCCGCTCCGCTCTGCTCCGCTCCCCGCGCCTCCTGCGCGCACACGCGCGCTCGCACCGCGCCGGGCGCGCCCCCGCGGGCTCTGCCGGCGCGCTCCCCGCAGGGTCCCCGCCGCGCACGGGAGGGATGCGCGCCCGCCCCGCGCGTCACGGGTGATGCTCAGCGCGGCCGGGGGTGCTGGAGCAGCCGCGCAAAGTTTGCCCCGGTCTCCCCTCCCTTCGGTTTGGGGGGAGGAGGGAGGTGATTCCCCCCTGCTCTTCCCTCGCTGCGCAAGCCGGAGCTGGATGCGCTCTGCTCCCCGCGCCGGGGGTGTGGGCTCCGCTTCTGCCTCCCAACTCTCCTTCCCCTCACATCTCCCTCCCTCCCAAAGCCCCCTGCATTTCCCAAGGCAGCCCAGCCACAAGCAGGCTGGGTTAGGAAAGGTCAGAGGCTGCTGTCGCAGTGCTGAGAGCCCTGGCTACAAACACTCCCCGGGCATCTCTTCCTAGCCGGGCTGGCAGCCCTGGCTCCCTGGATGCACTTCCCATGCCCACACCCACCAGCCCAGCCAACAGGCCGTAGGTGCAGGCACATCACCTCCCATCTCTCATTTCCCCTCTCTCTCTTTTCCCCCTGACCTGGTACAGATTTCATCTGAGACTTTCCAAGACCTTTAATTATTCTATTAATGTACACCCATAAATCTTCCAGAGCAGCATTTCATTAGGCAAACATCAATATACAGTCCAGAGATGTAAACAGAGGCACCAAGGGCTAGAGAGGGAGCAAATTACGCACTGAAGGCACAGCAAAAGCTAAACCAGAATTGTTCAGTCTTGTTTTTCAGGGCTTTTCTAGGGAAGTTATTCCATGATTTATTTTTTTTAATTAAAAAAAAAAAGTTCCATGGGAACTACTCATGTCAGTAGATCACCAGGTTAGTGGAGCAAGCCCCAGTTTACACCACCATAACAAGGTCTCTCCTGTGAGCCCTTACCAGACTGCAGTTACATTAGCGAGGGAAAACAACATATAAAGTTCACAAGCGTCTTAACTACTAGTGGTTTACAGTCATCCCATTTACATATTTAAACAAATGAAAAGCCAGGTGTTTGGGTTTTTCTCCTTGACAAATTGGGAATCACAAAATGGCACCCTGAACGGGGGACACAAGATATGGATCCATCCAACCTAGGGCACAAAAAGACCAAGGGCAACAGAGCTCCTGGCTCAGTTGGGCACAGGTACCTCCTGACACAGGTACCGTGGGACTTATCCCTTGTTTTATCCCTCACAAGGTGCATGGAAGAGGGTATCAGGCAAGCAGATGGACGTGAAAGAACTTTAAGGGAAGTAGGAAATCCAAAGCAAGTCTTAAATACGGGTGCAAAGGAGGCAGAGACAAGGAGAGGGGGAGGCAAAAGGTGTAGTGAGGTCCTCCTAGGAAAGGTGGAAAAATGGGAAGAGAAAAGAGAGGTGAGGAGTAAACTCTTTAGGGCTTCCTCAAGTGGAAAACATGGCCTTGTGAAGGACTATTTCGCACACTATTTGCCCAGTGAGGAAATCGAAATCACATCCCAGCAATTGCATTGAATTTTCTGGTTGAATTTTGAGGGCTGAAGTTGAAGGGCATTAAAATCTCTTAACACCTTTGTTTCTGACAAAAGAAGAAAAAAAATCCCTAAAAATAAAGGATTAGTTTAAAGCTGAGTCCAGGAAACATTCTTCACAATTCTTTACACAGTAAAAGCCAAATACCACTCGTGAGAAATTGGTACAAGTGGAAGGACAGTTTTATTCCACAATGCCAGTGTTGGATGCAGAGCCATCTGGAAGTCCTATAGAGATTCCAAAGACAGCACCTGTCTGTGGAACACGATGTAGTTTTGAAGTCCTCAAGTCAGTGTGACTAACAGGGTTCCAATCCAGGATGCTTCTCCCAAAGTTCAGTGCACGAAAATATTTGGTTTGTTTCTGCTTTCAAATCAAACAAGACCTTGATTTATCCTCTAGAGCAGCGTATGTGACTTTGGAATATGCAATCTCATCTTTAACCACCGTTCCAATGGCTGCAACAGCAAGGGCAGCTGCTCCCATCTGCTGTGTGGCACGGGGCGGAGCAGAACAAGCCAGCGCCCCAAAAATGGACTGGCAGACGCAGCACCTCTACTACACCTCTGAGGGTCTCTGGGGAAGGCAGCCCCCTCCCCACACATGCACCTCACCTACCGCTGTACCCAACCAAAACACTTCTACAGGAGCGGCAATGGCCATTTTGAGGAGAGAGGGCCTGCGGAGGGAGCTGGGAGCAGCTGCTCTGTACAGCATGGTGCCTTCTGCAGTATGTGATTTTCAGCTGGAAATCTGCACGGTTCTTTTAGCTCAGGGAAATGGGAGATCAGCCCTTCACCTTCAGTCCCACAGGAGAAAGCGCTACTGGCGGCAAGGGAGGCTCTGCCCTGGAGCAGAAGGGAACGGGAAGGCAGACGTAAGGGAGAGCTCTGAGTGTCTGAAAGGTAAGTCATCCACATTTCTGATGTGATTATTAATTTGGTATTCCCATCTTGAGAAGCAGATTTAACCTTCTGGCCAGTAAAATATCTACATAATCCTCACCGCTGCAATACCTGAATACCTTAAGAGCTTTAAACTGGGCATCCAGATGATCAAGTTCCCAAAGTCTACATGTAAGGCTGGCGGCTTCACACTCGCCCAGGTTCTCCTATGGGTGGAAACTCAAATGTAACACGGTCTCACATATCAGTTCTACCTTTCAGAATGAGGGTGATTTGCCAGGATTAGCCTCAGGGGTATTTCTAATACCTTCCCTTTACTTGCAGTGATTAAACAGGATTGAAAACATCTTCCAGACCCTTCTAACCCCTACATCTCTTTTCCTGGGGATTTATATGGAAGGAGAGATGCTGTAATGCAGCAAGTAGTTAATGCATCTCACAAGGACAACATAAAGTCATTTTATTAATGCAAGTTTAGCCTTCCCAAGCTTGTAGTAGTAGCTCTCTGTTACCATGTGGGTCTTGCTACATTAATGCTCAACCAGAACCACCCCACCAAAATTTATGAAGAATAATGGAAAATAATTCTATGGTTTACTGACCAAAAGTAAAGAGAGAAGACTTCCACACTTAATGTAATCATCTCTGCTTCTGTGAAACAGAGGAAATGAAGGTGCCCTAAACATGACAAACAGAAAATGATACATACAAAAATAGGGGAAGAGAACTGCATAATAAAGCCATCTTTTGTGACTGTCCAAGGGAGACTGAAAAGGATGAAAATGAATTGCAGCAAGGATGACTTTGAAAAGAAATTGTCAGCTTGCTTAGCTCCCAAATTCACATCCTCATCCACAATCTTCAGACAAAAGGCAAAATGCAAATGCCCAGGAGTTCTGAGGCAGAGGATAAGACCTTTATGCTTTCTTGCTGGACTTGTTACTTATTCACTATGTGAGTGTGGCTTAAAGTTTCATCACAGGAGGAGATACATTCATAAGACATATATAAATATGCATATGAAATATCAATAAGTTATCGGCAAATATATTAAAGGGCCTGCAACCTCAGACCTTGAACTCTACAGAAATGGTTTGATTTTCAAAGCTGCTGGGCAGCTAAAGATCTCCTGATGTTAAAACATGGAAAAGTGAAGGAAAACTTATCTCAGAAAACGTGACCAACAGTTTCTTGAAATGCTCATACTTAAACTTTACTTTCCATTTTTCTTTTCTTTCTTTTGATTATAAACTTTTATTTCACCTTCTATGAATCGTCCATATTCATCTCTAAGACAAATCTTACAGTGACTCTGGTAGAAGCAGGTGTGATTACAAAGGTATACTGTGGTTTCTTTCCTTGAACAGAATCTAAGATCCATCTGGAGTAATAGAATGGTTGAAATATTGAGGTGTTAAGATGTCAAGGAAATTTATATGTTACTAGTGAGGGAAATTAAAAAGCTTATTTGAATTATTTTAATCCATTCTGAGATTACTGTTAATATCAAAACAGTTGTTACCAAGAGTTAAATTAACATCTTGAGCAAGGTTACAGGGAACCTTGAATAGTCACTGAAATATTGTTCTACAGAAATAATGGAATATATAGGATATGCTACAAGAAAATACTCCTGCACTTAGTGGCCACTGTTTTAACAGTGTGAGGACATTTTCTTCATTTTTCAGGTGTCAAGGGGCCCTTACTGAATACCAGAAAAAGAATAAATGAAAACATTAAAATAAAGAAATTGCAAATATGCTAGAGCTGGGATCCTCGGGCACCCCAAGGTAATTTGTCTTTTTCACCTTATTTCAGTGATTTAACTACTGCCCTTATTTGCCATGTAAGTATTACGGTTTGAAGACATATAATATATATGTCTCCTCTTTAGACTCATGCAACCCCTTATCATATTAAACAACAGTGTTGTCCTTAGGTCAGTTCTGTCACAAAGCTGAATTTCTTTATGAAGTATATGTAAAGTCAGGAAAAAAAAGATAAGAAAAAGTTTTCTTGTGGGCTTGATTTGCCTCCTATGTAATCAGAACTCTAAAGTGCCAGGCATTGAAACCAGATATCCAGAAACAAACCTCACAGATTAATATTTTGCCAACAAGGCAAATAGACAATTCGTGGGATTTTTCAAAGCTTTTCACTTTGACCTTTTCCATCACGATCACTGGCAGCACCTTTTGCACCAGACACTGCTTTGTGAGTAGACCCAGTCAGCACTAATCACTAACAATCAAAACACCAAAATAAGTCCCTACACGTTTAGTATTATATTCCAATACATTTAGATTTAGAGAAACAGTTAAACATGTTCTCATCTGACAAATCTCTACAAGCACAGATGGACATCAGGATCATTTAAGCATAGGACATGACCCTGTGAGGTGCTGGTGATTTCCCTATCCGGTTCCCACAAAGCACTCAGTTTATTAACAAACCTTTCAAGGTCAAATTTGGTCTCACTCAAACCAAATCTTCTTTTGCATCCCAATTTTAAATCCCATATCTTAAATTTCCAAGTGGCCAGTAACTAAACTTTTCCCCCTTCTTAATTAATGATGAACAAGTTCAGCTTCTCAGCAGTGAATATTATATGGAATTCCAAAACTGTACAAGAACTCATGGACAGAAAACTTTGGTGTCTGTCTGCACTTCTTGCCACAAAGCCAAATCTAGTATTAAGCACATAGTTAAATCATGCAGATGCAAGTAAATCTCAATCGGTGTTACTCCCCTGAATATGAATTTGACATAACTTCCAGCAGGGTAGTTTGAGGGCTCTGAGTTACATTCTTGTGTGATACTTGAAATATCTTAATACTCTCCTGGAATAAAGCAATGCTAATACAAAAAAAAAAAAAAAAAAAAAAAAAAAAAAAGGTGTCTCTAAAAATTCAGTTACCATGATAGGAAAGGGAGCAAGCCACAGTGATTATGAAATCACTTTTAAAGGCCACCAGTGTGGCATGTGTATAGCAGAAAACAGAGCACTCAAAACCAAAGCATGAAATAGCTACCCAGGTTTAAAATATTACACAACATGCTTTGGTCTTTTCCCACTTTCTCAAACATTTTTGGTTGTCAAAAGTCTTATTTCCATATCTGAGACTACTAGGTCTGCTGGATGTAAAGGAGTCGTGATTATCCTTAAAGTGTATCTGACATCGCTATTAATGCTTTAAACTTGCTACCAGTGCATTTTTGCAGTTTCATCCTTTTAGCAGAACTGACACATATAAAAGCGTTGGAAACTCAAAGTATTAATCTCCAAAAGCATATTTGTAGTGATTATTTAACCAATAGGGTGTTTTTCCAGTTCCTCTACAAGTTGGCTCAGCAACAGTACAATATTAATAATACTTGAGCTTATACTTTTACAACCTGTTCTCCATTTCTCCCATCTGTCGATAGACTAAAATTATGTTTACAGAATCACTCATTTTCTAACCTTTTTTTTAATTCACCCAAGACAACTCATAATCATTTTTTCCCTGAAGTAACTACAAAACCCCAAAACTTGAGGCTCAGCTCAGTTTTAAGAGCTGTTGATATAATTGTGAAGTAGCTCCCTCAATTTAAAAAGGGTTATTTGGGTCTTATCCTGTAATGAGCAAGAAAAATATTCTCCTCTCATTATTATTCCAATTAAAAACATACCTTTAGTTTAAGTCTTTATTTTTTTCTTGCCAAACTACAACTTGAGGCAATGCTAGGGTCTGGTAAAACATTACTAGATTTATGTACATAAAAAACTGGCAATATTCAATGGGGAAGAACACAGCAAGCTGTGATCTGCCTTGTGAATGTAAACCCTCTGGAAGAGCAAGAAGGAAATAATTAAGTGCTGGGTGCTACCCACTAATATTTGGATAATCTACAAGCTCCAGTGCCATATTCCTCTTTGAAAACACTGAGTCTCCAAGGTCCCAGCCAAGTGGCTCTATACAAAAATCACTGTAATGGTACTATTTTATACATTAATTTTTTTGTGTAGTCAGAATCGGGGAAGTGGAGAAGTCTATTCCACTTCAAGACCCTGAACCCTGCACGTAGTACAGGGACATTTTCATGTAAAAATTAAATCCTCATAAATAGCCTACAACTTAGGCCACTGTTTTCACTGCTATTCAGTAGACTTGCCAGAGTAAACAGTGGCTTAAAAATTGTTCAAGGACCTCAGGATTTGGCCCCAAATCAATGTGTATACACATGACTTCATTTACAACTATGTTTTTATGCCAGATTTAATGTCAACAGCCTAACGGTGCGTTGGATTTCATTTATAGGATTTATTAATTTTTATCTAATGAACAATTTCACAAGGCAATTTAGATGATTATGACTGTGAAATGTTTGCAACGAGGATCAGATCTTGCCAGTCTTGCTTGCCTGTAGTGCCACTTACATCAAAAGTAATTGAGAACAATTGTGCAGTAAAAGCACCAAAACAAACAAGTTCAAAAACGCTTAAAAAGAGCTTAAAAGAGAAAAGGAAGCAGAGTAGGTACCTCAGTCAGTTCTGGGCCATGTGTTGTCTCCATACAGATCTGTACACATGAACTAACTGTAGTAAACTGGTGTAAACACTTACAGGAAGAAGCTTAACACGCAGATGTGGGGCCTTTGGGTAAGAGCTGTCAGCGTGTTGACATGGTTACAACAGATTGTCCCTGTGACAAAACACCCTTAGGTTACAGAAGGAATGAGGCCAAAGTTAAACATCCTCAGTGTCTCACCTTCTCCCTTCAAAAAACTCGAAAATTAAAGTCAGGGGACATCTCCTCAGTTACGTACCATAATGAACCAAACAGTGGCTTATTTACCAAAAAGGTCATCTCCTGAGTAATGTTGGTTTATTTTTTTATTTTTGGTAATAGGACATTGCTTTCTCCTTCTGATCTTGGAATTATACTACAAAGCTTCCCATTTATAATTAATTACATTTTTGAGATATTTTTTGCTTAGGTGGCAAGAATCTTCCCAGCACCAGTGCCCAAAAACAATTACCAGCATCCTGTTCGGTTTGCTTCCAACTTCCCTTCACCCTCCACCCAGCAATAATTATATTTCTTTTCCATGTTTCAGAAAATAGAGGTTGTTTGCTATAAAATTAGCTTGACACGATTCAAAAGGAAATGCAAAGCATTTTATAAGGAGTCAGGGAGAGTCTGCATTTGTGAGCAGAGGACGGGGAAGACTTGTGCTTTCAGCCAGGGGAAGCTTCATCACAAATTAAGTTTTGTTTTCTTTACTTGCTGCAGCACAATGACAGCTTTGACAGACATATGGGTTGTTTAGAATCGTAAAGGCTTTTTTAATTTAAAGTGCTTCAGGAATATATCGAGCTGCAGTATATGACGTAGGCACTTTTTATTTAGCTGTATTCTGCTAAATGTAGTTTGTAATTGGAACACCTTTCAGTCCAGGCATAGGAAAATCTATTTCAGTCTCTTTCTACATTGCTGAGCTGCTCTTGCAGCAGGTCCTACCAAGGCCACGCATTTTATACTGCACATTAACATGAATTTCAACACCATGCATGTTATTCTCAGTTATTTCTGTGGGAACTGCAAGATACTTAAGGCTGTCCCATCTCTCAGCAGACAACCAAAACCTCAAGGTCTTTGTGTCATGTAAGCCTTCCAAAAAGAAAGAATGGATAAGGTCACTCCAAGCTCTTGGTTTTTCAGGTTTTGTCTTTTTGCCAGGGTTGTGATTTCACATCTGTTATGACGCCACAAGGTTTTGCTTTAAAATGTCACACACTCACATCATGGGCCTGGTGTGCGTTGTAATTGTTATCCATGTCACATCATTTGCTTAATTTAAAATTGTGTGGGTTTCAGGGGGTTTTGATGTCAGATCTGTAGTCTTTGGGACAGATCCTGATTTCAATTACATTGTATAATACCCAGAGTACAGCCATTTGCTTGAGTGGAATTCTGCTAGATGACACAAGCATGGTTGAGACGAGACTGTGGCTGATTGTGGGATCTTCAAACCAAATGGTGCTCTTTCTGGCTCCTGCATTAGTCACTGCCAGTAAAGATCTTGCAGATCTATTAGTTCAGAATGCAGAAACAACCTCATGCTGCAGATAAGAAATGGAAAAACACTAGGCTTGTAAACAGCTAAGTACTGCTAACTAAACCAGAACAGAGCTTGGGTTCTCTTTGCCCAAGCGTTACTGGTTCTACCAGCAGGATATAAAACACACACAAAAATGAAACAATGACCAAAGACAACCAAATGCCCAGAGAAAATCTGCAGGAAGAAAGGAGGCCATGTTTTCCGTAGACTTGGACAGTTGTTCCTCCTGTTCTGAAATGTACAATCTTACAGACTAAGCATAAAGCCTTTCCTTCAGCAGAGGAGGGAACAGCACCACTCCCACCTTATGTCAGTCCTTCATATCCCCCTCCTATCACCCACCCTGTGACTGCACCCTTACGGACACAGTTTATTTACAGCTTCAATAACATGTGGCCCTATAGTAGCCGCCCATCCTAACTAACAATTCCATATTAGTGTGTTGAGTGGAGGGCCTTGTAAGACATCCTGGCACCGCTAGTGCTTAGAGGGTTTTTGCATCTTCACCATTAATACCTTTGATTTAAGAGCCCACACAGTACATCATTTAAAGGGTGAACTAGGAGTTTCTCCTGTGGTGCTTCAGGTATTTTTTTCTTTGGAAAAATCCCTTTGAGAGCTCGTGCTACCTGGTATAGGGTGAAGGAACAGCTGCCTTATGCAGATCTCAGCATCAAAGACTGCTACTTGATTGTCAGTGAATTAACAGTACATTAGAAAGGAGGAAAATAAAAGAAAAAAAAGACAGAAAGGGCTCATCTATAAGAATACTGGATCCAGTAGAGACAGGACAGACTAAAAAAAAAAACTATGAGAATGAAACAAAAGTTACACTGACTTTTCTTTGAAAATTTAAAAATATCTTCTGCATGAACACGAGTCTCCTGGGTGCCAGCTTCAGAAGTACCTTAAAGAAAATTCTCATGTCATTTGCGGTTGATGTAATGTAAGAATCCTTTCTTACAGTCTCTCAGTGAGACACAGGGTAGAAAACTGGACTCCCACTCACAGGCTGATTTTTTTTTTTTCCCTTTGCACACTTGTCAAAGAATATGTCTTTTCCTCTTCAAATAAAGAGAGCCTATTCACAGAAATTCTGTGAGCAGAGCCTCCATTTCTCCATCAGTGAGACAAGGGCAATGTCTGGAGTGTTTCAAAAGACTTATTAATAAGTAGTTATAAACACTAAGTTTCAATAAACACAGTCCAATACTGATTATTAATTTTGTAAGAATTATGTGGGGTCACACATCACTATGTATTTTCCCAGCAGATGATTCCCCCCCCCCCATTAATAAAACTACATGGGTTGGCCTTGTAATTCTGAGTTTGTAATCAAGTCTGCATTCAAAGGCAAAAGGCCAGATAGTCCTGGCAACCTTCTGCAGTGTCTCTGAACTCATTTGTTGCCAGGATGGAGCTGCAGATTTTTTTAAATTTTATTTTATTTTTAAACAATTTATAATAAAATACCCGACAAGTACTTTTGCCAGGGCATGACTCGCATTTTTCTCCTTAAGAAGCCCTTATGCACTTCTGGGCTCTGCTAACTGAGAAAGATAGCCTGCTGTTTTTACTCAGCCAAAAATTGCCAAGCGTCAGAGATACAGCAGGAAGAACATTTTGCTGCTTCTGTCACTCCCAACAAAATCTCTAACATTTTGTTTTATTTAATGGCTTCACTTTTCATAAGATGATTCAAACCCCTATAGGGGACCTACATTAGTCTGCTGACATTTTTCTGCTAGTGTAATTATTATGTCCTTCTACAGTCTGCTTTTCATCTGCACAGAATTTCTCCCTGGCACAGAAGAGTTCAGTTAAAGACCTCAAGGTAGAGAACTGGAAAAGCCAGAATAGCTCTTCAGCATAAGGTAAGGTGGAGGGCAACTTATTTGGTATAAATGGGGATGTGCTGGGATGCCTGGCAGCAAACAGCAGATGGACACAATGCAACTGAGAAGAAAAACCGTTCCTACAGTAAAAAAAAAATATTGGGGGTGAGGATAGGCATGTTTACCTTTCCTTTACACTCCACTAGGTAAAATATGTTGCATGTTTTAGCCACTTAAATTATAGCAGGAATGGGTATTTCTGACACAGTACATACTGCAGTATATACCTGTACATCAACCCATTAATCATAAACCGTAACAATTTGATTACTCCATGTAAAGGCCAACTCTACTGCTTTGTATTCAAAACAAAGGCTTTCAAAGAAAGAAATAGACCCTATTTGCAGTCTAATGTCATTATAATATATAGGGGTAAGTGCTAAATGCTGAGAGATTGAGCTGTGGTGTTTTTAAGGACAATCACATCTAGACCCATCCGTGCTTTTAAGCCAAGGTTACAGCTAGCCCCTCAAACACATGTCTTGTTGCTAAGCAGGTGCAGATCTGAAATCAGAATAGAGCACTGGGGATATAAAGAAAGCAAATCCACCTACTCAGATTTAAAGACAATATTGCCTTGGTAACAGGTAACACATGTGAAGTACGTGGTTAATTACGGCTTCCAGTTATAACAGCGACGAAACAGAAATGAAAATGAGAAGCACTGTAGCAAAATATAGACAGCCCTTAATAATCAGGTAGCTTAAAACACACTAGTATACACCATTAAGCAATTGAAGAGGCAACTGTGTGGGTCAGATGGAGACAATGAACAGAAGTCTGGAAAACTTAGTTGACAAGAGTGCTCTCAAAAGGATGGGAAATGATTCTGAGAGCTCATGCCCTGCTCGCTGGTGAGTGAGAGGAGGAGTAAAGGGATGAGAAGATTAAGTTCTCTGAAGCTATTTAAAAGGAAGAGTGCAACTGCATCCACAGTTTTTAAATTCTCCACTGCCATTATGTATGAGGCTTATACAAAGCTGAAGTGGACATAGATACCGGTGCTGAACACCTTTCATTCTTCCTTCCTCACCAAGTGACTGACCTCGCCTGCCCCTCTTGGGAAAAGCAGGAGACGTGAGCACAAGGCTAAGCATTACGGAGCTGGAAGAAGTGAAACAGGGTCCCTTTAGCACAATAAGCAACCACTTTGACAGCAAGAAATGGAATATGAAAACAATCACATAAATAACACTAGATGAAACAGACCCAGTTCACACAGTGGAGCACACAGGTCACTAAAATTAAAGTTTCAAGAAGAGGCCAGTGAGTTTTCCATAAATGTTAAAGTCTGAACAATACTGCAATAAAAGCAGACTTAGATTTGAAAATCTAAAAGCACATATAACCTAAAGAAAGGAGCAATGTCTCTCTCTACTTGTTGCGTTGATGGATATTAGATTCCCATTATATTCATACTAGACAGATGTCTGACTCACATTTAACTAACAAATAAGTAACTTTTTAAAGCTCTGATTAAACAGGAAGCTTTGAAATAGAAAATATGTCCATTTATGATACACAAGATCTACCCCAGTCTAGATGAGGTGGACTGATTTTTTTCAAAAATTTTTCTTTACAGAAAATGATGAACTTCCAGTCCTTATTTAGGGACATTTGTGTTCAGATATTGCATTGACACTTGTGACCTGTGCCACATACCCATGGACTGAAGGGATTTGCTTGTATTAAAGGGACATACAGCACCATGAGCAGCACATACTTAACACATACCCACAGCTAAGCGTTTTAACCTACTTTGGAGGAAGACTACTAAAAAGTCAAAGCAAAGCAGGCTCATGGTATCTAAGGTCAAGCTGCTTGTGTGCTGAGATGTTGAATCAGGTATCTCATTCCTTGCACATTTTGACTCAGTGCTTTTGTTACTCTCTAAAAGGGACAATAATAAACACTTGCCAAAGTCACAGAAATCTGACCAGGATTGATCGGTTTTTGCAGAGGTCTCCGATAGCATGTGGTAGTAGGCATGGCCCATAATTCTGGGGTTAAGCTAAAGTTGACCCAGTAGCCTGCTGTTGAAAGAGAGGGTCAATCTATCCAGTCACAAACCTTTTAAGACAGCCAACCAATTTCGGATGTTTTCAGAGCCACAGTGATAAAATATCAGCCATATTCTCTTACTCTGAACTATTTATATAACTCCACAGCAGAGCTTTTCAGTAGATGCAGAAATCTAGTTATTGATCACTTGTAATGCTTAATTCAATTCTGAGAGGAAATGGCCTACATTTCATGGATACATTTCATTAAAAGACTATTTAGTCATTTTGCATTTTGTAAATGCGTTAGCAGAGAGATATCAATGCCAGCTCTCAGGCTAGTATGATGAATTGGAAGATTTGTTACCAGTCTCCAACCACATGTGAGCAAAATGAGTTAGTACACTGTGATCTCCTAACATAATTAATAGAATCACAGGAGAATAGGGAAAGAATGGACCCAGCGAGGTCACTATGTGCATCTCCTTTGCCTTAAGGGAGGCTCAAAAAACTTACACTGCACCTGACAGAAAGTTTGTCTAATTCAATAGTTAAAGATCTCTAATGACACTTTACAGTCACCTCAGAAAAATCTGCATCATTAGAAAGTTTGCAGCAAATTCCTTTTATTGTCTAGTCTGAATCTTTTTTTGCTGCAGTTGATGCTCATTGCAATCTGCCCCATCACCTGGAACACAGAAAAGAGCTGGGACCCTTTTTTCCTACAAGATCCTTGAAGTTTTCAGAAACTATGTATTCCTTTATCAGTTTTCAGTTCCTCCATCCTCTAAGTTACTTCTGGTTTGTGTCATTCAGTCAGTCATTATACACCTGGTTCATGAGGCTCTGATTGCTCCAGATGCTGGTCTGCATCCCACTTTAGGTGCAGTGCCCAAAGCTAAAAAATATGTATTATGCCAAGTACTTTTATCAGTGCAAGAGTTACTTAGACTTGTAAGAGGTAACTGTTAAGATTTGCCCAGCAAAGCCTTGACTTGCTCACTTTGGCTTGTGACCCAACATAATTCCTGCGTCTGCCTTCGAAGACAAAGTTGTTCCCCATTTTGAAGTGAACTATTGGTAAGATCTCTGAGTGCATTAGTACAGCTGATCTTGCACTCCTGCAACACCAGCTCCAGCATTTCCCTGCCTGGCTTGTGAGACTGCCATGAGACCAGGCTGGCCTCAGCAAAGCCCTGCCAGTTGCTAACACCTACCTGCTTTTTACTTGTCCACAAAGGAAGCTGCTCTGTTGTAAAAGGAAATTAGACTCATTTGATGGGATGTGTTCTCAGTAAACACACAACAGGAGTCATGTATTTCCTTGCAATGTTAAGAGTTGCTGCAGAGTATTTTAATTATTTCCCTATTTTATTTCTTTGACAGCTGAGGCTGAGCTGCATCATTTCTGAAGACAGACACTGCATTTGGTTTTTGTCTGCTTTCTAGTGCCTCATCCACCTTCTGCCAGCTTGTTAGACTGGATGACTAACGGCTCAAACATCTCTACAGACCATTTGTTTGCTGTCCTTGATAGAAGTTCAGCAGCCCCATCTGATCCAAGAAGTTCTAATCTCTTTAATCTATTAAATTCTTTTTGCCTCTCCCCTTCCTTCCTTTTCCAAAGATTGCATCTGCCAAATGAAGGAGTTCAAAATAACACACTCTTTTTTTTTTTTTTGCCTGACCTTCCTGAATAAGATTCATCTCTTTTCTATCAATATTCCCGCGTATCCCATCAAGGATCTACTACAGTAAGTCAAATACTTGGTATGTATTAAAAATTCTGCAGATAGATCTTGGGCAAGCAGCTAAATCAGATATCCAGGCACTAAAACAGGACATGCTAGAGCAGAGGTGGACTGGAAAGGGAGAAGCTGAGAGGAAAAGGTTTGGAAACTATGGAGTTTTTACTAAGCACTGCGAAGAGAAACCAAACAACTCATAAATGTGGAATATTGGAATGACACAAGCCATATTTCCCAGCACTGGCCAGGAAAGATTATCACCCAGTATATGGTTGGACAATGTTTGTTGCATGGACTGCCTGGAAAATGTGGAGTGCAGGACTCTGTGAAAAATTTTCCAGCATAAAAATGCATCTTTAACTACAGCCAAGAAGAAAACCTGTATGAAGTTACAGACACAACTGGGCACAGCAGAACTGGAGCCTCCATGGATGCAATGAAACATATAGTTAAGGTCACACAGCTTTTAAAAGTTTTGTTTTGCTTCAGATTTCTGGGTTTGCCCTCCTTCAGACTCTGCATTGGAGGTTTTTGAAATAATTTATAATGAATCACTGTCTATTTAATAGTTCTAGTACAGAGAGATCATTAATGATTAATAAATTTGCTTTAAAGTTCTTGCCCATGTTCACAAAAGAAACAATAACTATTTTATGGATACACCTATGTTTATAAGCTTAGCCAGAAGATATTAATGAATAAGACTCTGACCTACACTTCACTTTTCCCACAGACACCCCTTCTATATTTTATGGCTTTTCCTATTTTAATAGTGTGGCTGTATAAAGTGCCTCAGGACTTAGTAGAAAAACGCTATCAACATATTAAAAGCATTATGGGTTACTGTAAAATTTATTTACATTGCTATTATCTCTCTTTAAAAGTTTAAATGAATCACATTTCCAAGTTCGGAGAGACCAGGACATCAAATCTAGCGAGTTGTGATAGATCAAGCAGTGGCAGCCACTGCTGAGAAATTCATAATCTCATAGAACAGTGGGAGTTGGAAGGGATGTCCAACCCCTCTGCAATGAGCAGGAACGTCTTGAACTAGACCAGGCTGTTCCAAGCCCTGTCCAACCTGGCCTTGAACATTTCCAGGGATGGAGCAGCCACAGCTTCTCTGGGAAATGTGTTCCAGTCTTTCACCACCCTAATTGTAAAAAATTTCTTCCTTTTATCTAATCTGAAACGAGCCTCCTTCAATTTAAAACCATTACCCTTTTCCTATAGCAACATCGTGTCTTTCCCCTTCTTTTTTCCTTAAAGTGAGAGAATAGTAAGTGGCAGCCTCCACATTTGAAGTGTTCATGGGTCTGTGCAGGGACCCGCTCATTACATTTGTCCCTTGTGTAACCTGTGTTCCAAAACATTATGGCATGTAAAGTCTCGTAGCATTCTACTACCACATACCTATTCCCTTTTTTCTACAGTCGGGCTTCTGGGAAAAAAAACAAGGGATTTTATGCTGAATATATTACTGCCATCAAGCTGGTTTAGAAGGGAAAACATCCCCATTCACAAAAGTCACCAGCACAACAGGAACCAGCATTAAGCTTCACCAGCAAATGATTCTACACATTACAAAGAAGTCCAAAAATCTTTCCTTTTTTTCTCCCTGGCATGACAGAGAGGGAAATCTAGATGACAGCTTTTTCAGACTTTATATGGGTGGTGTCATCGCAGCTATAACGATGGAAGATTTTATGAAGAAAATAAACTCGCAAGATTGGAGGTCATCTCCTGACGGATGTGTTGGGAGGCAAACTGCCTCCCAGTTCACGATACACCAGCACACGTACATCAAAGAGGAAGTTAATTCCATAAACACATTCTAAAGTCACTACATCTGAACACAATCTACTTCTATGCTCAGCCACAATTCATTTATAACCTTTATAAATATGAGGCATTGGGGAAAGCAGGTCATCATAAATTATTATTCAATCTATAACCACATCAAAAAGCAGATGAACATAGATTCTTAGCTTTACATGCTTTTTACATTAGTTTTTCTCAGCAACTTGATGACCATGTATTTGTGGGCTATCAACTCTTTTCCCAAAATTTTTGGTTTTTAAAAACAAATGGTAATTGACAGGAGCTTAACAGAGGAAAGTGTCTCCTTTACAACTGAAGTACAAGCAAGGGGGATCGAGTCATTAAAGTCAGCTTCAATTTGTTTGATATCTGGAATCAAAGAAATAAAACATAGCCTACAATCCATGATTGTTCCTGTTACAGTAGGAAAACTGTACTTTTCCATTTGGAAGGTAATTGTGATATGGTCCCTTGCAAGATTTAAAGTCTGTCAAAAGTCCCAATGTTCCTTCCACTGAAGTCAAAGGCAAAACTAGAAAAATCTGCTATTATTTCTACTTAGTCTCTCTGTCTATGGCACCAGAGATGAAAGAAATAGGAAGAAAAAAACACCTTCTTTCCAATATTTGGAACTATGACATGATTTAAACCACTAAACATTGTCCAACAAGTTTCAGTTGCTGCATTTCTAAGGTTCAGTCTCTGTTCTGTACATGAAATACTCTCACCTTAAAGCCTGCATCAGAAGCAGCCTCTACTGACACACTGAATCCAAGAGCTTTTGTTCCAGAGGGAAAGCATATGTCACTAACCACTAATCCAAACAGATTTATATATAGTCTCCCATAATCTGAGCATACAACTATTGTTACATGTTCCAAAGCAAAAGAAGAAGCTGAAGCCATGATAGGAAGACTGTTTTCATCATGCTAACTCCTGCAGTAACACGTTTTTCTGGCCAGTAGAAGCCAAGGGAGATAACCTGTTGTTGGGGGATACCAGAGGAGCATATGGAATTACCTCTGCATTCATCAAGCCTTGTCTTTGCATCTGTTTTGCCAATTTTCCTCCCTCTTTAATAATCTGCAATTGGATATAAAGGTCTAAAAATTTCCATGTCCTATGTTCATTTCTCTGCAGCATATTCAGTTCATAACTGAACTGAGAGGTTTCGTATGCCAAAAATTCTGCCTGCTGTTTTCCAACCATTTCATTTAGGCTAATAAAAGTTTTTTATTTCTTCCTACAGACCTTGCCTGAAAAGAAATCTTGGAAGATGAGAGTCAGAACTTTGACTTGCCATCCTTCCTTCAGCAGATGATTTATATTCAGGGAGTTCATGCATATTTAATAATATAGTTCAAATGTTAGTCTGAAAGCAGAATAGGATTTTCCCTTTCTCTTAAGTTTTTTCCCTTGTGTATTTTGTCTAGTTTTCAGGAGACAGGATTTTGTACAGAAATTTGAAATCTCCTCACACTGACTTCTCTGTGAAGAAATCATTCCAAGAGTCCATTCCACAAACCTTTTAAACCCAAGATCTTTCACAAGTTGAGAAAGATGAAGCTTATTTTTATACAAATGAATTGCTAATCCTCAAAGAAGGAAGATATGGTCTGAATGGTTTTCCTGAAGTCATGAATTATATTTCAGCAGCTTGATAGGAAAATTTCAGATATCTCTCCAAGCACTAGTTTTCTTGAGGGGATAGAGACTAGGAAGTCCCACTGAAACAAAACTTCTTTGACCTTCTGTTCTTGGTTTAATATTTCTGTATGCAAAAAATGCAATGTATGAAAAGGAGCACTGTGAGCTTCTCACAAGGACAATGAGGAAAAAACCTAGTTCTGAAGCAGAAATCCAGTCTCTATAGCCACTGCAGTGTTCAGTGGGATTATACAGTTCTTGAGAAGGCCATTTCATGAGGAACTGTGACATGTTCTATTAGACACAAAAATATATCATACTACTTGTCCATCTTTTGCTTCTGATGGAAGAGCCCTTCCACTTTTCAAGTGTCAAAAGATTATTTCACAACCAATTTCCATTTCTCCATTTTTTCCTCCTTTTTGTAGCCAGCAAAGCCCTGCTAGGGTATTTTCAAAGTCTGCTTTGAGAGCAAGTGTTCCTTACTGGCCAGACGTTTTGAACAAGGAGAAAGATAGCAGAGAAAAGCAGCACTGCTTAAAGCATGGAAAGCTACAGAAAGAAAAGATGCACAGAACCCTTCTTCAGCCAGTGGAGCCATTCCTTTTATTACTAAAATATTCCTGCATGAAATTCATGATCTCTGTTAAATGGGACATCAATCTAAAAAGCCAAAATAATCTCTCTTTACCTGAAAGAGAATAGGTATCTCAACAAATATTTTTGAGTGCCCACTAATTCTATTCTGCTTGACTTCTGGACAACTGTTCCATTCTGTCTTTCCTGCTGTCACATCCATAGTAAGAGTGAATGCCTCCACACCAAAGCTCACATGAGATTTTTCACCTTCTGGAGAGCCTTTCATGAGGATTCCTCAGAATAATGGAATCCATTTGCAGAATAGATTTTAAACAAGCACTTAGACCCTTTTTGGTGCTTGATCTCAACTGTGTCCATGACTGAAATACCCCACCATCAATTACAAACCAAACACTTCAATAAGAAGTTAAGCACACTTTACCATTAATTAATTACTGAGATATAAATACTATCCTTTCAGCACTGGAGAGAGAATACAAGTAGAGAACCTGCCATAAAGATAAATCACACAGCTGACTTTGTAACTTAGGTAAAAATACAGAGGATATTCATGTTCACTTAATAAACTCCCTGAAATGAACTTTTAAGGTGTTTAAGCTCATGAAACTTATGACATCAAAGGCAAAATATAACAACTCCAAGGAAAGTAAACAGGAAGAACTGACAAAGCTTTTCTACAATTCATATTAATTCTAGATAGAACAAAACCAGATTCATTACAGAACCTCATGGAACAAACAGATATAAGAAGGCTGTATAAAGCAATCTTTCCCGGTAGATGCCTAAACAGACATGCCACTGCATAAAAATACAAAACAAGAGGCCTAATACATATTCTGTAATTCATTTCATCCAACTGAAATCCATTATAGTTGCATATATATTTCAGTGACAGACAGAAAAAAAAAGAATGGAGAAAAGCACAAACCTAACAAGTCATGTCAGGTATTACTGAAATAGCCTGAGAATTCGAAAGGGGAAAAAACAGGTAAAAGAAAAACTCTTGGTTTGTCCCCTCAGTATCACCACAGCTCATCAGGGACAACGAACAGGACAACAGACATTCCATTTTTACTTTAGACTCAAACACACCAGGTACTAATGTTTTCCATCAGCAAATTAAAGATATGAATTTATAAATCTAACCCTTTTTCCTTCATCAGATATGTACTCATATGGAGTCCTTCTGTCCAAACTCAAGTCACAGACAAAATAAAAGGAATCATATGTCTCTTTTTGGGGCGAGAAAAATAAAAGGTACAACAACAAAAACCCTACACCCCTCTACAAAAATAAAAACAGAACAAAAGTAAATAAATCCATTCCAAATTATTGGACTCCAAATTTATTTAGGCAAAGCTTCTGCTGATTCCAGTGTGACATGTGGCTCTTCTGCAGGAATGTGCAGTGCTGGGCTGCAGCAGCCTGATCTCTTTATGGCTCAGTTGCAACTCCATATACCAGCCCTGAAAAGGGAGGATGGCCTGTTTCACCAGCAGGAACAGTCCCAAGGAACACAGCACAGTCACAGTCACGAGAAACATTGCTCTTCAGAGACTCACTTTTCCCTTCGCTTCTACCTTCTGTGATTGGGAACCAAAATTTGTTCTTGTCTTGTATCAGAAGATTTTATTTCCCTCTTAGCACAGAATCAGTTATTCTGTCCAAAATGAGGGGAGATAGAGCTAAAATTTCTCCCATGCCCTTTACCAAGAGTACAGCCACCAGCTCACTCTGCATCTGGACCAAAGGAATTCAGAGGGAGCACAAACACAAGCTCAAAGGAACCTGCAAGGGCTTTTTTTTTTTTTTTTTACCCTCACGTTGTCTGCATTCCAATCAAGGCCTTCAAAAATGAGAAAAGAAAGCTAGAAATGAGATCTAATACCAGTCCATCTGCAACGTACACCATGACCACCACCTCATTTTACAGATGAGGATGAAAGGAAGGCAGGGAAAAGGAATGCAACATCCATACTTTACAAATCAGTACCTGTGGACTTCTGGTGAGAATTCCTAATCCTTGAAATTAATCATATGTATTTATTTATTTTTATATATATATTAATAGCAAATGAAAGTCATGACTTAGCAGTGCCCATTCTTCACATCAGAAATAACGGATAAATGCACAACAGCTTAAATTCCAGCTACTCTTTACCCTTACTGAGTCCCCACAGCAACATTCAGCCAGACAACAGGAAATACTAGATTAAGGGTCCAACATTTAAATAAATTTTCATAGACATTTTATCCCCATTAAAAAAAGAAAAAAAATAGAAGAAAAAAGAAAGAGGTAGGAAAAAAAGCTTCTCAAGTTTTTGATGAAGGCAGGAACATCACCTGAATCTCCAGCCCTCCAGTTGGTATTTCTGGACTGTATTTGTTTTACTTCACAGCCCAACTGAGTCATACCAAACCCAGAATTTCTTCAAACTAAGACTACACCTAAGGTGCTGTGCTGAAGTCTTATTGGATTTGATTCAATCCCAAATAGTTCTGTTAATGGTTCAGAAAACAATTAGCAGCCTCAGAATAAAACAATACTGTGTTTTACTGTGTAAGTTATGTACTCTTGGTCATAAAAAGACAAATCTATGAATTTTGCTTGTCACAAAGTTGTTTGGCATATTTGCTGATTGAATAGTCTGGTGAGAGCAATAAATGGGTATGCTAGAGCCCCTCATCCTCACTCAAATCTCTCCTTCCTCCTAGGTTTTTTGGTTTCTGCAGCACAGCTCCACTGATGCTGCTCCTCGACACCTCTGTGTATCTATCTCTAGAAACATAAGAGAAAAAAATGATGTGTGTTTGTGAGAGATAAGGCTATGATTTCAGACTTGCTTTCAATTTTAGTGAGATTTGGTCCCACTCTACATGTTTCAAGCACAAAGAACTGTGTCATCCTGTTAACATGCACAACAGCTTTTAATGAACACGTAATGGCCAATATGGTGCCCAGTTACAAAGATTCTTAGTATTATATTGCATACGTGACTGTTCATTGCTAATGCAATCCATCTGGGTGCTGGGAGACAAATGTGACTGAAAACAACTGTCACTACTTTTATTTGAACTCATTTCAAATGAATTTGTGCGTGTGAAAGTGGCCAGTCATGTCAAAAGGGACTTTGACAGAGTAATAAATACTGCACCTATAAACAGCCTTTGATCCGTGGCAGAGAAAAAGTCTCTGACAATTTCTTAGTGCAGTGACAGTGAAATAATGAGAATGAAATCCAGGCTGAGCATCATTCAGTATGTTGTTTAACTCCAAGTACTTAAACAGTTGCTTGTGAACCAATTTATTCATTATCTATTATGGATAGAGTTGGAAGCAGCAAGATAGGTCTGTAAATAATAAGCTGAGTGGGCTTGCTTTCTCTCTCTCTTATAGAGCAGGATAACATTTGCTTTCTACTACTCTGATGGAGAAGTTCCAAGACTCAGTGATAAATTGAGCATATAGGTGATAGGGCCCTGGTATTACATGAGCAGCCAGTTTAAAAATTTTTGGAGATACACCAACAACACATCCCATCAGAACCTGCTGCTGCCATTTCTACATTTGCATAAGCCAGGCTGTCTCACAAACTGCTGCTCCTGTTCCTACAGCTTTCCCAAGCCAAACTCCTTCAATCTGTTGCAGTTTTGAAGGCCAAACCCCTTCAATCTGTTGGTGCCGTTTCCAAGTGTGGCTGATGCTCCAGCAGTTGCCCAAGCCAAGCTCTGGAGTAGTCTTTTGACAATTATTCTTAGCTTGTTCAGCTCTGATGCTGGCTGGCTTTAGGCACCTAACAAGAACCCTAAATTATGAGCCTACTCACCTCATACCCCTCCCTATTCAAACAGGAAGGAAGAGCCAATCCTAAAGATTTATTCAAATCCCAGCTAAGATGAACCAGTGAGGATGAATCAGATCCCAAGCTCTCCACTAGGCTCCACAATTATGTCTTTTCTATTCAATCAAATAATCCAAATGGAGATAAAATTCTAATACAATGCACTTACAGTAATTTATTTACATAATACTCGACTAATAACTCCACTTCATCATTATTATAATTACTCCATTTGCATCTCTACTGTAGGAGGATGAGACCTCTATGGCCCAGTGTGTCATGCAATCCCTACTGCATCCCCTGGGACAGGTAGCGGTGCCATACATCCCTTGTGAATTCCACAGTCACATCTGTGCCCTACCAATGCTTTTAAAAGTTTCATTAACCTCATCCATTGGTTTTATTTCCTTCCTGACTTGCACCTACAGGAACAGCAAGCAAAGGCTGTGCTCTAAAGGAAGAATCCAGCAGCCTTTTTTCCTTCATGTCAAGCAAGCCATGGGACAAAACAGGGAAGTGTGTACAGTGACTACTCTGTTTCCCTTGCCAGTTCTGGATTTAAACCTTCTACAGGCTTGGTGCCTGTGACAACAATCCTTCCTGCCTTGAACTACTGTAGGCTGGGGCTGCCCTTCTTGCAGGTTTATATCTGTTAACATAAGCCATGCTAGAAAGAGGCATAAAATATATTTTACAATTCCAGAAGTGTCAGGTGAACAAACCACAGTGGTTAAATTGACTGTACCCGTCCTTTTCTGCTGCACCTCAGCATCTGTGGGACAGGGGCACACGGTTCAGCCAGGGGGCCAGAGGGCAACTGCCTCAAAAGATGAGGATATTATTTTCCCCCCTGTATCTTTACTTGCTGGATTCTATGCACAAAATTATTTCATTCTGTAGCTCAATAAGCACATGTCACATTCAAACCAAGAGTTATAGAGGGTCATATATTCCCCACCAGCGTGTTCCCATTTCTGTCTGCAAAGTGTATTTATTAGAGCTGGCTGCTTGTTACTCTCAGAGATGAGCATTAGTGTTGCTGCTTATTTCACAAGCCTAACACAATCAATGTAAACACTTTGAAACTTAAAAGAGATTGTAATTAAAAAGGAATATGTCGATTCATGATGATCTACTGAAATATTGGCTACACAGCTTGAAAATAATACAAGAAAATTGGCTATAGAAACAAACTAAAAATATTCCACCTGAAGTACCGTTGAGGCTAACAGCAGGGATAGCTTTAATGCAGAGTAGGTCTCTGTGCTTGTCTTGAAATACCTCCTTTATTGCCATGCTCTTATTTAAGTGTCAAAAACACATGTAGGAAATTGGCAAAGAGAGGTCTGGACCCGGACTAGTTTTTTTTCTTTTTTTTTCCCCATTCTCTTTCCCCTCTCCTCCTAAAACACAATGCAGTTATAAATACTGCTACAGATGTGAGAAAACAATAGCTGTTTTCTGTTGTAAATGTTTATGGTTTGGGTTTTTTTTTTTTAAATCAAACTACCAGACCTAGCATTTTTCATCTTCACAAAGCTTTAGAGACAATACTCTGTAACAATCAACTGTTATTGTACAGCCCATGAATACTAAAGATAGCAAATAGCTTTTACTTTGCTTTCATGTTTGGTTGGTTTTTTTTTCCTACAAAGTTGTCCTTATCAATCATCTAGCAGGCTGTAATAACTTACTGGTTCTATATATTTATTTGTCACACGATCCAAGGTAGATCTGGGAACCAAGTGTGCAACGTTTTGTCTTCTAAATCTTTCACCTGTTGAGAAGGATGACTACTTAGAAATCTTTTTCTCTTACTATGGTTTATTCAATTGTACCCATTGTCAAAGTGCACACCCAAGTCTTAAAACAATAAGTAACTGTATAAAGCACACAAACTTTCTGCTGGAATAAAAGGCTTCCCTGAGTTTTTTTCAGATTTCCATACACCATTCAAATAATATATTGCATTTTCTGTATGAATAAGTATATCCTGACACAGTATTTAATAAATATGCATTTTCATCTGGTTCCTGAAGAACATTTTTAATCCTCTGAAGACTAAATGCACTGTGTAAGAGAGAAACTAAAGCTGATCCTAAGGCATATAATACACTAACCTGTACCCACATTCTGGACAGTTAATACTCAGAAAAGCAGCTCCTGAAGCCTGCAAGTACTTTGATGCACATGCAAAATGCATATGTAAAAACACTGCTAATATAACTGCAAATTAATTTATGTTGAGAGGATCAGAATGCTAAACACCTTTATTAGAGACAAATGATGCTTTTTCTATTCTCTGAGTGTATTATATGTCTCTTGTCAAGTTGCTGCTGAGATACCACATTATCCAAACACTTACATAGTAATTTATAAAAGAAAAGAAAGACTTTTGCATGTATTATCATGGGTTGTCCACTCACTCCTTTGTTACTTGCACTTATTGTTTACCAGCACAAGCAGGTATTGGACATTGCCAACATTGTATTTACTCCTGGAGTTAGTAACTCAAATAATAAAAATTGCTTAGTTTAATGCTGCAGAACAGTGAGTAACTTCTGTACATGCAGTTTTACTTATTCAAATAATGAATACTTATTCAAATGACATCCCTGCAAAAAATTCAAAACATTTGGAAAGTTAATTAGTACTACAACACTAGAGTAAGGATCACCCAGCCTTTTATAAAAAATACTCCACAAGCCAAGGGTGAGGTTAAAGCAGAAAACTGTCAGCCAAGATATCAAAATCATGACAAAGACAACTAACCAACCCCAAAAAAATGACAGAAAACCACTACCCAAAACCCTATCTTTTATCCCCTAAAACCAACTAATATATGATACATTTTGCATCAGTCTCAGAAGATGCAGTCACAGCACTTTGGGAGGCTAGAGGGGAATTTTTTCCTATTTAACACATAGAAATATATTCACTATGTTTCCTATAAACTGAGTAGTAAAGCATGTGAAATTTAACTTACACAGAAAATGAACATTAAATATATCTAAAAAAAAAAGGACAAAGACATTTCCTCACAAGTATCAGTAATACATTTGCATACAATCATTGGCTAAAAATAAACAGAAAGGCAGTTCATAATTTTTAGGATAAAAAAAAGCTTTTAAAAAATGGCAGAGAAAGTACCTGAGCAATATAATCTGCTAACAACTGATCTTACTGCCTTGGGTGGTCTTGAACAACGGGAACTGAACTGCTGACTAACCACGATCAATAATACATCAACAAAGACATGGCAGATCTTTAAAATCCATACTGCTTATTTGAATGGGGTTTTGGGGTCATGAAAAGCAACATGACCCAAATTGTATTTACTTCTTTCTGAATTAATCTGAAAATTACTTCAATACATACTGACTTCATTTTTTATTGTTTTGGGCCATTAAATGGAATATTACAAGAATCAAGTTAGATAATTGTATTTCTTGTTCCTATTATACACATCCTATGTTCTTATGGCTCCCTGTAAGCATTCATCTTTCACTACTGAAGAATCACAGCATGTTTTGGGTTGGAAGGGATCTTTAAAAGTCATCTGATACCAGGGATTGTCCCAATCCAGGGGCAGCACCTTGCATTTGGCCTTGTTAAACTGCATGAAGTACACACAGACCCACTCCTTGGGCTTTTCCAGGTCCGTCTGGATGGCATCCTGTCCCTCAGGTGTGTCAACAGCACCACTCAGCTAGGAGTCATCTGCAAACTTGCTGAGAGTGCACTCAGTGCCACAGTCTTTGTCACTGGTGAGGATACTAAACAGTGCTGGTCCCCATATGGACCCCTGAGGGACACCACATGTCACTGATCTCCATCTAGACACGAGCCATTGAATCCTCTGGATTTGACTATCCAATCATTCCACCCATCAAATTCCTCCGTTCGATTTAGGAAGAAGGATGTTGTGGGGACCATGTCCTAAAGGCCTAACTGAAGTCCAGGCATGTGGCACTCAGCTCTTCCTTTGTCTATTTATTTAGCTACTCCATCACAGAAATCCACTAGATCTGTTAGGAAAGACTTGCCCTTGGTGAAGCCGTGCTGGCTGCCCCTAATCACGCTCCCTGTCCTCCACGTGCCTTAGCGTAGCTTCTGGGAATATATCCATCAAAAATCGTTCAGTTTTGCTGAGACGTTTTGTCACTGTAAAATGACGCGACTTGAGCATTTTCAAACTCGTATCACTCAAATAAGGAGTGTCATGTGAGTCTAAAGGCCTGGTAGCAGCTCTTGCTCATCCCCTTGCTCAAGGGCTATTACACTGTAGTCCTTCAAAGAGACAGCAAAGGAGAAGTCTAAAATTACTATGTCTAAATAAAAGAGGAGTTTTGACAGAGTTAAACTCCTTTTAATACACCTGTAAGTCATGCATCTCTCAAGTCCTAAGTATTCTCTGCGATCATTCACTCCAACAGGAGGCATTAGAACTTAGCAGGATCCAGCTTATAGTTCTAACAGCAAGTGGCATATCAAGAGCATATCACTCTCCATCACCAGGATTTTGAAATGCTGAGCATTTTTTAATACAGCACCCCAGGTGTTTGCTGCTTAAAACATACTCTACATGAGCATCTGCAGATGGCGTGTCAACAGGGAGCCATCTAGATTCAAATGCTCTAGCATTCACTTTGGGACCCCATACTGGGACCCTGAACAAAAGAAAAAACACCCACCACAACAAACAGAACAACAGGGGCGAGGAGGGGGGTGGAAATATCAAACAAAAAGAAAGAAAAATCCCAGTGTGAAGAGTTCTTGTGTCCAGCAAATACAGGACCCGATCCTGCAGTCTTTATTCAAGTAAATCACCCCAATGAAAATAAACAAGAGAGGCAATTCAGGCAGTCTGTTACAAAGGTAATATTCTCCCTGGGTAACTCAACCATGAATAATTCAGTATAAGTTAAGCTCAAGTAAGACCATTACTAACTGTTTTCATGTATGGAGGATTGATTTTCCTTCACTATGAAAGGAGGCTCCGGTTGCAGTGCTTTGAAAATGAAGATATAGCACACACTGGTGATTTGATTGAAGGATGCTACAGATGATGTACCTATGCTTTGCCTCATACCACATGTGAGGGTGGGGATGTGAATCTTCCCCGTTGCAGTTTTGCCCAGTTAGGTACTACATAACAAAAATTAGCTAAACACGGTCTAAGAAGGAACATAAGTGGCAAGGAAAAACTATACAGGTATTTCTGCTCCTGTAAATTGTTACATTTAGAGGCTGTAATTCCAGACAGAGATTGCCCAGACTACAAACAACACTAATATGACCAAAAGTCTCAAATAGTCAATAACTGTTAGTAATTTATACACAGGCTGCACAACAAGGAGGCACATGATGAATAAATCACACATAAATCAAAATCTATGTGTGAGCAGAAGAAGAACTGTATTTGACAGACATATGTAAAGCACTGCCTACAGAAAGGCTTATATTCAGAGATTTACAAGAACAAATCCAAAACTACAGTGTATAGATTGTGTTGTCCTTCTGAGATAAAGAAATGCAAATACTTTACAGAAAAGGAAAGCTGGTTTTTGTCAGCTACAGATAGGGGTCTTCTCTGCATAACTGTGAAGTTCACGTCAACAACAGAATTTGATTCTCATTTGTCACCTAAGAACACTTAGGAAGAAAAACACCTAAAAGAACACGAAAGATTAAAATAAGTTAGGTGCTCATTTTCCATGATAACGTAACACAGCCATTTAATAGGATGAAAACATTTCACATCTAGGACTATTACACTCTACTGTGACACTCTAGACAGTAAAAGACATCCTACCCACAGTAATCATCATTCAATTTAAAAACAATCTAAAATTAAGAGAAATTGACTCTCTAAATACTTGAAGATTATTAGAATGAAGCATGATGGAAGAAATCACTTGCCTGAAAGCTGCTTTAAAATTATTTGCATTTTTACAGTTCACTTTCAAGAGTTGCCTCATGAAAGATTATCCAGATAACACAAGCATGAAGTAATTTTTTTTCTATCTGCAGCTGTCCTGTAGTCACATATTCCTTTAAAAAAAATAATGAAGGCAATCTGTAAGTATTGCTTGCCCCTGCTCATAAAACTTGGAATGATTCCTGCATGTTAAAATGCATAACATTTAAAAACAGGTCAAGATGAACCTGAAATAATTTTTCAGTGAACAACAACAGTCATTTATTAAATTTACTATATCCTTCAGCCAGCTGCTTTATACAAAGTAGTCTCTACCACAGAGACCCACCAGATAATGGAACTATCTTGCCTAATTTCATCATTATCACTGAGATGTACCATAAAGACTAGCCTTGGTTTATCTTTACATGGAAATACCTAGTTGCACGAGAAGTTAAGTCCTCTAAAGCAAACATTCCGGTTTTTAAGAGGAAAAGCTACACTATCTTATCAGTTGGCTTCTCACCTTGTTAATGCTACTGAAAACCCAATTGGCTAAGCTTGAAGAAACCAAGTTTGATTCTGTCCTAATAACAGATAACAGACAGAAGTAAAGAAACCAGCAGAAAGATTCCTGTAAGCTTCAACAAGCTTTGGATCAAGCACACAGCAATTTTGCTTTGCTTTTCTAATTAAACTTGATTATACCAGCCCTCCTACACTGAGCAAACTCTTGGTATGTAGATATGACCTACAGCGTTATCTAACCTACTGGGATGGTGTTATTTCATGATTTAAAATTGCACAGTTTGGTTAAGACAGAGATGGACTCTCTACCTGAGAGCACATTGAAAAAGTAAATTTTTGTTGCATATCATTTGAGCTAAATATGCACAGAAACATTTCAGTCAACTTTAAGAGTTCAAATTCTTCTTAATAATTTTAAAGAAAAAAGAGTGGGTAACATGCCATTTCTCAGTCTCCTTTTCCTGTTTCTCTGCTATTTCATTTTGGGAAACAAACAAGTAAGAAGTCATAGCCAGAAACAATAAATTTTTAACATTTCTTTTCATATCTTACACATAGTTGCAGCTTTGTTTAGTGTTGACTGTGTTGTTTGTTTTTTAATGAATGGAAATATATTTACTATCAAGTACTGGGAAATTTACATTTCATTTTTATTCTATTACAGGCATAACTGTGACAGTGTGAAAACAGGCATAAATTAGGCAACACATACTAGGCAATGCACCAAAATACTTTTAATAAAATCAGTTGGTACCTGTCTTCTCTTTTGCTACTGAAAAAACAGATATCCTGTCCTGTCTGGGCAAGAATTCTACATAAAAAGCTCCTTAACAAAACTAAATATTATGATGTCACTCATTTGATGTGACTATAGTATGTATATTTGCATATTAATTCCGTGAGAAGTTTCTTGTCTCTGAACTGGGTAGGATCTATGGGTAGGTTTCTATGTACTTACTGTGGTATTTATTTAAGCCTTTATAAACCATTTCTTGATATAAAAATTAAAGATCAAACTTTTATTTTTCTCATTTAGGTGTATCTCTCCAATTTCAACAGTGTAATTCATGAATGTATACAAAGACATGAAAATTAGCATGAGAACCCTCAATCTAATAAAAAGTGCATTTGAAAAATAAAAACAAATAAAACACAACTTTGGTTTGGACAATACTGTCTGCACAGTCACTGGCTAAATACACCCTAACCATGCTCAGAGCAGCCCTGTCAAGTAAAAAAGCACATTTATCTGGGTTGGGTGAGCCAGACTGGCTGAGACGAGGTAAAGAGCACTCTGCTTCTCTGCTGCTGAAAGGGACAGGTCCTGTCCCCACCCTAATTCCAGGCTCACCCTTCTCATCCCACACCTTGTCCAGCACTGGCATCGTTTGGGCTTCTCAGTTCCACTCACAAACCCAGCAGAAAATTATCCTTCCTTTTGTAAGGTTTCGGGTTGGGCTTTTTTGGCCTAGTAAGTTGAACTGACTCAAGGATAGGTAGAGATAAAAGCTACAGCTGACACCAGCTGTGCTGATAAGGCAGAGGGCAAGGGTGGAAGAGTGAAGACGGAGGAGGAAATGGTATCTTCCCTTAGCTGCAATAAGATCAGTTCGAGTTCATGCAACAACTTTGAAATGTCACCGATGGAAAACCGAGATAAAGAGCGCTGAGAAAAGTTCCAGCTCAAACCAGACTAAAAGCCAAAGTCAAATACAGCGAGCTTGGAGAAACCTTCCTCTCCTGGATCTTCTGAGAGTGAAAAGTGTGTCAGCCAACACTGGGGGTAAAGCCAACCACGTTCACCTACAGGGAAAGGTATAGGCAGCCACCAAGGGAAGGGCTGAGCTGTGTTTATGCTACTAAATTGCTGCAGAAATGGCAGCAGCTACAGGCAAGTGACGTATTTAGGGTGGGCAGGAGAATTTGAAAAGTCATTTCGAATCGTGAACTTGCATCCAACTGCATTCCATGCTCATGATTAGTTTTTTTAATTTTAAACCTTGAATGCATTTTGAAGTTTGCCAAACAGTACTGTGAACAAACGTTTTCAGAACACACACTGTCTTTTGCTTTGAAAACAAGCTACAGTGGATGATGGAAAACACTAAGACACTTTTTCAATAAGGTGTCTCAAGAAAACAGATATTTGTAAGCAACAGGAGAGCTTCTAAATGATGAATTCAAGTGCATTTGCAAATCCTTCCCTAGAGCACTGAATGGTTTAAAGAAATACCTTAAATTTTATTTTTCCTTTAATTTAGTAGTTCAGCTCAACCCTAAGCTGGGAGTAGAGGCAAATAGCTATTACAATCTGCTGGCTGCTGGGCAGCCTATGCAAAATTAACCATTAGTTTTAGACCTGTTCCCATTAGATAAATTCTCCCTTTGTAAAATCACCTCTGTAACCAAACACATTTGTCAGCAATTGCAGTGTCTTTGGCATGTGGAAAAAGTGAAACACAGAAAGTTATTACTGATAAATTAGCTAGTTCTTTCCTGTTAGAGCAGGAATGGGGTTGCTGCTGCTGAACTATATTGCAGTTATGCATAACCTATTCCTAAAGTACTGGTGTTTTGTCTAGGGGCTTCTACTGCCAAGAAACAGTCTTTTCCATTATTTCCCAGGGGTCCCAGATCTAAGTGTAGTAGAGGATTTCACAATTAGTCTATTTTCTCATGAGATGCAGCCTAAATTTTTCTTCCTCTCAATCACATTTTTGCAACTTAAAATCTCTTCTGCTCTACATAATTCTTGCTGCTTCTGTTGTCTGAGTCATAGTAGTTGCATCTATAGCACCATATTCTCCCCCCGTACACCACAAACCAAAATGCTTTTGGAGTTTTCTTCCAGGGTTGGTTTTTTCCTGTTTGGGGGTTCTTTTTAATGAGGTAGGTTCTTTTAGGGTGGGGGGTAGTTTTGTCAACTTATTCCCAACTTTGCACCTCTGTGGTAGCTTTGTGATTCATTTCCTGCTTACGTTTCTTATGTCCCCAAACTCCACCAGATCACAGGGCAGACTGACTCGATACAGATGCTGGGCTTGGGGCACAGGCTCCCTCCAGAATCCATAACCCCCTCTGCAGGATGTGTTATGGCTTCCAAAGGATACCAAGCACCAAGGACAGAGCCAAGGCAAACTCTAAGATTTGCCCAAAGTGCCAACATGTGAGACAGGAGCAACACCAGGAGAAGGAAGGAAGGGAAGAAACAAATTTTTTCATCACAACTAGACAAGCACACTGAGTTTCCCTAGCTTGAGAGGAAAATTAGGTCCATGGCATGGCCCATTGTTCCTTCTTTTTCTTACAAAATTGCTTCATTACAATGGTGTTTTAACAGTTTCTGAACCTGCTGCCTGCACTTTCCACCATTTTCTGTGCTGTGCACCATCCTCGAGCGCTCACCAGGACATGAGGAGGCCCCTTGAAACCTCCAGGACCATTCCAGACCCCGTCCCCACCCTTCTCCCTCAGGCGCAACACAAAAGAAATAGCTCCGACCCTGATCTTAAAGGTGATCTGCAAAGCTTTTGCTGAAAATTAAAAGCTTGTTTGAGATCCCTTAGGAAGATAAAAGTACACAGCTTGGCTAAAACGGAATTACTGCAGTATTAAAATGAGATGTGAGGGACAGACTGCCAATTACTTTCCCCTTCATTTGGGACACGGAGCTGTGGTGTGTGTCCAAGCAAGAGGTTACTCAGGGACCCCTCAACTCCCTTCACTTTAGGGGCAGCCTGGAACCTGCTCAGT
Source organism: Pseudotriccus pelzelni (assembly GCA_035584735.1). NCBI lineage: Eukaryota > Metazoa > Chordata > Aves > Passeriformes > Tyrannidae > Pseudotriccus > Pseudotriccus pelzelni. Next base: position 4,875,941 of record JAWMRA010000009.1, on the reverse strand, counting down.
CTTCACAGAACAACCTCATGCCAGGGGTGCTGCCTCAAACCCTATCAACAGGGAGCAAAGGGCAGTCATTCCTGCCCTATCAGCCATGGCCCTACAAAGCCAGCATAGTACCTGCAGGCCCTGACAGCATCTTCCCTTCCCTCCATATCCTTCTGCTTTTCTGTTTCAGAGTCTGGGGACAAGCCAGCATCCAGACATCACATCAGCATCGTGCAGGTGTGAAGGAGACTTGGCGGGATCAGCCTCCAGCTTCCCCCGACAGAGGGATCTCATGGGCAGGAGGTGCCTCAAAAACACACTGCCCTAATTCATCCCCTCTGGAGCTCACAAAAAACACTGCCTGAAGACTTGACTTTTCCCTCCTTGCCTTGAAGAAACTTTGGAACACAGTCAGATCCCATCCAACCCACATCTGGAGCCTCTTCCCTTATTTCTGCTTTTTTCCTCCCCTTTTCACTTTTTAAATTTAACCTGACTCGACAATTTACAACATTCTTCACAGCTTTGCACCTTGTGGAGGCCCATCTGTGCATGCAAAATGCTTCCAAATCCAAATGTTAGTGCTCTGGATTGCGGTTTAACTGTTGGAGTTTGAGGATTTGTGTTTCGGGGGAAAGGGAAGGGTGCTCTGCCTCCCACAGCGGGGAAAACAAACCTTCATGATGCATTCTGATCTCGTGTTCCTAACTAAGAGATCTGATGGAAGGAAGGACATCTGTAAAAGGGTAATATAGACAGTGCAGTGGTAAAGGAATTAGAAAATACTGCTGAAGAAGGAATTAGAACAGCAACACATGAGTTCAGCTGTTCATCGCCATTAACACAACACGGGGCCTGAAAAAGAACAATTCAGACCCAGTTCTCTGCACTTCTTGTAACAAATGAGAATCCAACAGCCTTGTTACCACAGGCTGCCGTGGCCACACATCTCAGCATCTGTGGGTTGAGCCCTGTGCCATTCATCCCCCACCTGATCCAAGTGCCCATGTGTGAGGCATTACTTACCATGGGCCACTCGTGGATGTGGCAGCAGCGTGAAATCTGCTTTACAGTGTCTTTGCAAATGCAAAGTCAGCTGTACCTGTGACAGTCACCTTGTACCACCAGATTCTCCACCTTTGGTTTTTCCATCTGTGAAACAGGTCTAACTGAAAGGGAAATTCAATTCCCTTTGACTTGAAAAAAGCATATATATTTCTAAGCAAGGGGCCAAAATAAGAAAAACGTAGAAAATTCAAGCCAATACCATTCAGAAGTGTTGATGTAGGTTGGAAGTTCATTGCTGGTATGTGGTTCAGTGAGACTACAACAGCCTTAGTTTGAAGATGTCCTTCAGCTACCAGTGCTGCAAAAGGACCATCCTGAGCAAACCCCAATGCTCTGTCCCCTACATTCTCAGCTTCCAGCACTGCTGCTCCAAGAGGTGAGCACCAAACACTCCCTCGGGAATGGAGGCTCATGCCTTGGGAGACTAAATGGCTTTTAAAGCACTTTGCACCCCTTCAGCACAGCCTGAAGTGGTACACACACAGGGCAGAAACCATTGTACCCCAAATAATATATTGGAGAAGGGAATTAAGGGAGACAGTTAAACTGTCAGCTTTTTTTTTTTCCCCTGGTTTAGGATGAAAGAATGAAAATCTGGATTAGTTGTATGATCAGCTGTTGGCTTTTCTTTAAAAAAATCCCTATAAACTACGTGGAAGGAAGCCAGCCACAGGCTTCAGCAATTCAAACTTGATGTATTTAGAAGAACTGTACGTGCTTGTCCTAATGAATGTTTCCCCTGAGTCAGGGGACCATAAGGAAATCTGAGAATCACAGAGAATGAGGGGAAATAGAATTACAGAGTAAGCTGTAATAGTTTCAGTCTTCATATGTAAGAGAAAATAAAGGGGTTTATGCCACCGTTTCCCTTACAAAAGCAAAGGTTCTTTACTTAAGGCCAATGGAAAGTTTGAAAGTGAACTCTACCTGAACCGCAGTAATGGTTTGTATGATGGTTCCGATGATGCAGTGTGACATATTCCGAAATGCGCGTGTAATTCAGATTAATTGCACAGCACGCCGACCTTTTACAGCCTGCAGTGAGACTGTGGCTCTGTGGCAACACAATACAGTGAGGAAGGAGAACCAAGCCCAGGGTTCACTTAACAGTGACTGGTGTTTTGCTGCTCGTCCGGGTACCGCTCACGACAACAAATCACCTCGGTCCTCCCCGATCAGCTGCAAGCTCTGTCACCGCTCATCATTCTGAGCGAGTCACTTCAGCAGGAGGCTCCGACAGGAGCCGTTTGGCCCATTCACACGGAGGGAACGGTAACAATTAGTCATATTGAACGGAATAAAAATGGAAATAATTGACACAAAATGGGTTCTACGGAATTCGCTCCCAAACCCAGTGGGGATGAACCCTCATACTGTGTAAACAGGCTCCACTGAATCAATAAACTCACTGATTTATACCAGCTGACAACTGCCCCATTGAATTTAATGGGAAATTATCTCTTTTCTTTGGATTTTCTCTACTGCTTATAATTACAGTGTGCCCAAATTTCACAGGATCATTCAATGATCAACCTCCTTCGTCAGGCCTTTAAGAAAGGGTCACAATTTTGGAAAGAAAGTACATGGAGAGATTCAGAGCAGCTTTCAGACTAATCACAAACCTAAGGTTACTATTTATTCCTATGCAGTGCTATGTCACAAGCACACATCTCCTCACACCCTGCATGGTCCCTGACAGCCTCCAGCCTTTTCCACCCTTATTTCCGCACGTGAACCCAAAGAGAATGGCACTGGCTGTCAGGAAGAGCCACCTGGGGGTGGGAGTCTCCTTGTGAACCATAGATCATCCTATCTGAGCCACACGTTTATCCCTTTCCAACACCAAACAAATTTGTATAGTATCACAGAGTGGTTTGGGTTGGAAGGCACCTCTAAGATAATCCAGTTCCAAACCCCCACCATGGGCAGGGACACCTTCCACCAGGTTGCTCAAAACCCCATCCAAACTGGCCTTGAACATATTTATGTATTTAAAAGTTAGGAAGAAATATATCAGAAATCTTCAGCTGTCCAAACACACTCAGAACTGAATAAAAGTTCAGAGTTTTGCTGCCAATACTGTTTTAACTGGGGCAGAAAATCTTTTCCCCATTTGCTTATCCAGGAAAAGTAATTTCTTCACAGACAGAGAAAAATTATCTTCAGGACAGAACCTTAGGTTATATCAGCTGAATTACACTGATCTACTGATTGAAGATAAGACTTATTAACTTAAAACAAAATGGGGGAATTCATTTTTAAATTATAATGCAAAACCTACACAGCAAGTAGACCCTCCAGTTTAGTGAGAAGTAAAAACTGTCTCTCCCAGTGAAGTTGCAGATTCATTTCTCATAAACTTGAGATACTTCTCGAGCTAGTGGGAGTTGCTTTGCGAAGAACTTCAGTGCATTTAAAACACTGTTGAAGGCATTAACCTCCCATATTTTATGTTACTGTGTTCCCTAGGTAACCTTGGGGCAGAAACACCTCACTCCACGGTGCACATTCCCCCAAGAGGCTGTTAGAAAGATAATCACTCCAAGACAGCAATGCCATTCAGACATCTTCCCTTTGTGTTACACCCTCGTAACACCAGGAATATTAATCCACCTTTCTTCAAAGTAAATCAGAATCCTTCTGTTACAACCAGGTAGACACACACAGACACCAAAAAAAAAAAAAAAAAAAAAGAAAAAAAAAACAATTAAAAAAGCAAATATAACTCATATAACTTAAAAAATAAACAAACCCTTCAGCAAGCTAAGGATAATTGTGTAGG
>JAWMRA010000009.1:4750745-4872012 GCA_035584735.1 Pseudotriccus pelzelni | reverse complement strand
GAGTGGAAGGAAACCAAAGACATCCTCCTTGAATCTTCTACGTGGGGGATGGTGTTGTGACCTTTCCCCTGCGTCCAAGGGCACACATCTCTCCCTCTGGAGGGATGCTGGCAGCCCCCTGCAGGACTGGCTACCTGGGAAATTGCTGGCCACGACCAATCCCCTGGGTCCTTGTGTCAAGACCACCTCCTCCTCCCCTGTGGGTTGGGTTACCTGGCCAATCTTAGGTCCAGGTGCCCCCCTGTCCCAGACTCCCTTTCTTCTGCCTTTATAAACCCACCATGTTGTACCAATAAAGCCAGATCAGCTTTGTCCTTCACCTTGCAGGTGCCTGTGTCCTGTTTCTCTCGGATCTTACACGTGGAGTTACAACTCAGGAAAAGGACCCACCACTGGTCTGGAACTGACCCCTGTCCCATAACCAGGACAATATATGATGTGATATGATAGGGTTGAGCACCAATTTTACACCCTTTACCACATTTCTGTCAAGACATCCAGAGACACAGGTGGCCCAGGACACTCCTCCTTAGTGGATCAACCAGAGTGCCTGGCTGTGGGCTCTCAGGACAGACACTTCCTTCCCCTGTGGCCTCTGAGAGCTAGGAATCCCAGCCAAATGCCTGTACCATCTTGCTGAAGTCCAGCCATAGCTTATCCACTCCCCAAATATCCACTCCATGGGAGACTGCCTGCTTACACCTGGACTCTTTAGAAGGCATAAAACTCACAGAAGTTTAATCAGGCCTTGCACAGTCTCCCTTGGTCTTTAGTTTTTATTGCTGCTTTATTCATTTGCCTTACCAGCTGCTGGTGAGCATTTCCAACCATGACCCCATCCATCTAACAGCACACTTTACAGCACACTTTCTTCTCTCCTGCTTCCGAATCCAGCTATGCATCACTTGCCTCTTCACCTGTGTCTGCCAACACATCACAATAGAAAGTAAATTTGATTTCACAAGGTTGCCTCCCACACTGGGCTGCCTGCAACAAAACACCATGTCCTACTGTAGTTAATGGCAAAAGCCACTCTGAGTACAACACAGTCAGCCTAAGGGAGGATCACACCTATTTAAAAAAGAAACAGATGGGCTTTGTTGAGAAAAAAAAATGGGAACACTATTGCTGTAATGCTTTGTATCCTTTGTATTGCTTGCAAAATGCCTGAAGGCTTCCAGAGATCTTGCAATTATTAGACTACAGGATACATTTATGTGTTGCTTAGAAAAAGCAATGTTTTCTTTACTTTTATAAATAAATCTTCTGTATCTTTTGACACCTGCAAGCATAATTTGCTTGGTTCCACACATCACAATATTTCTTCCTTCCTGTTAAGCCTTTATCTGCATGAAAACACACTACACAATCCATCTAAGAAGATAAAAAAGAAGTTAACTATCAATATTATTATAATTATTTTATTGCCTATCATTTTAATTGAACAAATTGACAACATGCAAGTATGGTTTTTAAATATTGTATAAGAAATAACAGAACCAATATGAATCCTCCCAGGGACTGACTGGGATTTCCGTCAGAGTCAGTGGAAAAGAGGCCACTGACTCTGAAACCACTCACTGTAGTTCTATTCATTACTCACATGCCTGAGACCAGCAGCCTCAGATTCTGAACCCTATCACTGTGTATCCATGCCAGTTCACCTTGTGTCCTTGGCCTTCCATGACTACCAAAATTTCTCACTCCAGGTTATGAACACTGCACACTTTTTTCAACAGCAGTCAGACAAAAATATTCAAAATCCAAATCCTTACTGTTTCTTTTAGATATTGTGAACACTAATGATTTTTGTTTGTAGCAAGTGCTTCTTTGAAAAGAAGCTTCATAAAAAATTGTTGTGTACTTACATATGGACAAGTCAGTTCCCTTTACTTGAGAAAAACTGCTTCTCTGTATCTTGGAAAGAGGGAGCTGAATGAGCTGCTTTTATGGCAGAAAAACTAATTACTGTTCTCTGAGCCAAAGCGCATCTGTCCAGCCTTGCTTGGGTTAAAGCTGGACACTGAAAACAGTACTCAGTCTTTAAGTGCTTGTCTTTAAGCATGAGAAAAAAGGTCCTGAAAAGAACAAACCTCTTTTATTAGAGACACGCGCTTTTTGTCCCAGATAGTGCTTGTTAGTTCTGTAAGTTATTAAATGAGACCCTACGAGCTCAAGGGTGGTTTGGCGCAGCCAGCCTGTAGGTCAGCATGCCAGCAGGATGTTCTCCTTTGAATTCCCCAGATTTCACTGAAAACTTAACACACCCAACAACTTGGCCTTAAAAGCAATGCTCTGAGGTGCTACCCCTGGGCTCTGTCAGTCTGATCCAATACATTCACCAGCCCTTACTGCAATGTTGTGGTTCATTCATAAAGAACTGATTCTGATTTTTGTTTGCAATCATCAGTCAGGCGGAACTTTTGATCTTCGCAGAGATATTCAAAATTTCCATGCAAAGGTCAATGTAAAAAGCTGGACCCTCAAACTGGCAGTGACCTAAATATTTTTGTAGGCTTTGGTAGTCACCACTTGTTACAAGAGAGACTGAAAAAGAACAATGAAGATGCTTTGCACACAGATCTGGAAAAAATAATTTTAAAAATCCTAATACGTTCTAAATACCCCAAAATTGTATTTTTCCAAGAAAGAGCACAGCATAAGATACTTGTCAGTAAATTTAAAATACAGGTTAATGGAGGCTGTAGCTGTGGGATTAACAAAAGCAGTTTTTTATATGATTGGTGCAAATGAGAGATGACAAATAGGTTACACTTTTAAATGAGTGGCTGTGAAGATGAGTAATGTAAAGTTGATGCACGAGAAAAGAAGTAGTACCGTGCATTATTTTGTTTAAAGCAAAAATTAAATACACAATATACTGTGGCAATACAGCGGAGAACTGATTCCTTCAACCTCCATTTATTGGGTGATATTCTGTCATACAGAAAAGAATTTGCAAGAACACTAAACAAACCCAGGAAAGTTAAAAAGTTAAGCAATTCTTGGATATGGCATACACAAATTTATCCCAATATCGCTTGTACTGCAACATTTCTTGTAGTTTCAGTAACATGAAAAACGTTAAGTGGAAGGCATCTTCACTATTCTTCCTTCTGAAGCATTGTATAAAATACAAGTGATTTTAAAATAGAAGTTACAAATTAATACTTACAGTGGGGTTTTTTTCTTGGTCATGAAGTCGACAAATCCTAAAAATCAGAGATGTCTCAAGCAACATACTCCGAAAGGAAAACATTTGTATTCAATATTTGAACTGTCTTTTTTCACAATGCTGTGTGTGAACCAGGAGAGCTCAGAATTTCTCCCACAAAAACAGAAAAATAGCTCATGCATCCTTTCTTTAATCTAAAAAAGGTTACGTGTTCATCAGTGTCTTAATGCAACATTCCAAATCAAAATCATAATACTAAAGACATCCAGGTCTGTAAAGATAAACTTCCTTTTAAAATAAGGAATAAATCTGGAAATGGTGTTACACTTCTCTTTTTCCTTGCTAGGCTAGACAGTGGAAGAAAGCACAGAGATTAAGAGCATATCAAATTACAGTGGCTCTCTCTAAATTCAATGGCATATAATGAAAAAAATATGGCTTCCATCTGTAATTTGATTACAGGAAAACAGAGACTTAGAGAAAGCAGTTTGTTGTAAGTGATCGTTGATACATTGCAACTAAATGCTTGGCAGGTCAATTTATTTTAGGTTATAAATGTTTTACACTGGGGGGGAGTGTCATTAAAAATAGATGCCAAAATGTTTAGATAAAATCCATATTCATAACGTATTTCAAGGTGCACTTCTATTAGTTTTTACAAAATTACCCAGAGTTGCTTGTCAGTGATTTTGAAAATGTTACACAAAATGTCCACCATAGTACTATCAATGTAAGTGCATTATTTTGACTGTGTGTTTATATTCATCATGATTTTGCTGAAAATCATAATTTATAATTAGGATTTCATTTGAAATGAGTTTCTCATGAACAATTTTACATACTATTACACTAAACAGTGTTTTGTTTTTCTTAGGGAAAAGTTTTTCACGCAGATATGGCTTTTCAGCTCACAATGATAACAATGGGAGATATTATTTTACATTCATAAGTATCAAAACACAGGTATTTGCGGTTATTTTCTGGAAAGCCTCTGGAAGATTATAAAGTGAAATGAGTACTATGACATATTCAAGTTGCATTCCCTTTTTGCATTTCCTAAGGAACAGTGAGTGCTTGACATTTTCTTATCTTTATTGTGTCTCAGCCATAAAACTTCAGTTAAATTATAGTTTGAGATGTTAGCATTAATATGTTAATTGCTTGAACATCAGTTTTTACATATAGTATGACAGCTACTGAATACCACAAACTGTGTATGTATACTAATGCACTTTTTCTCAGATTCCTGTATTCTTCTAATCTTGTGAATATCTTTGAACAGAAACTATTTTTAGCAAGAACATGTTCTTCTACAGGTTCTGCTTGTTTAAGAAGGTACTGATGTAAATGGAGCTTGGAGTCCTTTCAGCTTCAAAAAAGGTTTTATCAGAGAGATTTTAGAAATCATTATCATACTTATTAGGTTAAAGTTCTATTCATTACAAAATAAAGGTTTGTGCACTTATTGACAAGGCTCCTTTCAAACTCAGGCAACTTGTACATGGGTGTAATTGAACTTTGCTTTTATATCTGTGCTGAATAGCTTCTAACCCTATCAGTGCTCTGTGTATCCTACATGGTCTAAAATAACCCGTTGTGGCAGTGGACCTACCATATTTAGGATGGAAAAAGTCTTGTCAGAGATGGACTTGTAGGGAAAATTAAGAAAACAGCCCAGGTGTTGTAAAAACAGAGGGTTTTGATGTTGTTTAAATATGTTTCAAAATGGCTTTTTTGTGAATTCTGCTGGCTCACTGTCTCCTTCCCAGAACCCCCCTGGATAAGTGTTACCTCCAATGCAGGAATGTCCTGGGAAGATATTGGGAAGTCTTCTCATTGGCCTTTATCTACCCCTTTCTATTGGTTGTTAACTCTTACCTGCTATTGGTGACTTCTGTAAACCCTTGGAGACCTCTAATTGGTTCTTCTGTAAAACTTCCCAAACCTATTTAAACCTGTACCCCTAACAGTAAACTGTCTCTCAGCTCTCTCTCCCTGTGGTCTCTGTGTGGGTCTTGTCAGGCTCCATGGGGACCGCGTGGTGGGGGGGAGGGGGAGAGCATTCCCCCTCCAGGTAATGGGCTGAAATCCCAGGACCTGGAGCCCCCCTCTCCCAATTCAACTGCCAGAACCCGTGGGTATTTTGCCAAAGCATTGCTGGAGTGAACTGACTTGCCTTTTCTCTGTTGTCATCTTCCTCTATGTAAATTTACTCCTTCTCTCCCTCTTTTCCACCCATACAAATCCTCCACTCTTCATCTTTCCCACATTATAATTGCTCCTGAATCCGGAAAGCACTGAGAAGAGGAACATTGAAAATAAAAATTCTTGCCTGTCTGTTAATCCCATGTCTCTGGCTCTTGGACCAATGCAAGAACTACGCTTTTGAAACCCATCTCCATGTAAGTTTAACTTTGGAGGAGGAAAGAAAAATCTTTCGTTGTACTTGGTGACAGAGAAGTAAAAGAGTTATCTCTCCCTGATGCACATCTACAAATATTAGACTGGGAGAGAAAATAACCCATTTTCAACATCCAGTGTTTCAAAGTAAGACACCTGGGACAAAACAACCACACTGACACAAACACAATATGATTTGTTACCACCATGTAGGAAAGAGATGCTGGGTCACAATATAGCACTGTGGATGTCATCCCTGCTCAGCAGCAGTCAAAAAAATCCACAAACAAAAGGATCACAGTTTATGACAGCCTCGTATCTTGAGTACTGAGTGCACCCCAGATTTATTATATAATATCACAAAAATACATAGTTGATTTGAAAAGGGGCACCCAAAAAAAAAAGGCAGCAAAGGCAATGGGAAGTGTGAAATAGGTGTTTAGGGGAAGAATTTAAGAGAAGAGACCACACAGACCATGAACACACAGCCTAGAAAAGAGGCAGGTGAAATAAAGCCAAAACTGAGAAAATCACTCCTGATGTTAAAATTAATAATGGGCTTAAAAGCAGATAAATAATGGAGGAAGAGTTAACTTGTAGTTGTTGGAGGAAGAGTTAACTTGTAGTTGTTAAATGTAACAATCTTAATAAACCTCAAGAAAACCCTATGCCACAAATTGCTGGGAACAGGGCAAAGACCAAGGGAAGGAACACTGCACATTTGCTCAGCTCCAGAGCATCTGTTTCATGGAATTGCAGGAGGCAGTATTTGCAGCTGAATGGAGCTTTGATGTAAAGGAGCAGGGCAAATATTGCACTCTTGTGAAAACCCATAACTGACTAAGTGCTTCTGCTGAGACTTGTTTAAATTCAAAACAGTATGTAAAGCAGCCACCTGCTTCCCTTTTCACCATAATGGTTCTGGTGACAATTGGAAGACTCAAAATGAGCCAGATTATGTTTTATGCCTTTCCCAGAGGCCCTTCCTTCTCAGTGCAATAGTACTCCTCAGCCTATGATGATGTTCCCATCTGTCTTAATCATCGTGCAGCCAAGCTATTTGTATTTAGCTCCTTAACCTTTCCTCATGAATCAGTTTCTCTAACTTGGTAATCAACACTGTCTGACAGAGAATGAAAGTAAATCTTGGATTTAGAAATAGGGCTTCAGACAGCAACTCCTGCAACAAGAGATGCAGAAATTCTCTACTTCCCTTACACTACTTTTGTTTGGATAAACTTGAAACTTACAGGGGGAAACAATGAAGCAAAAAGGATTGACCATGTTCGGAAAAAAAAATTGGGCACTGGATAGGAAAGACCACTGAAAAGTCTAAGAGCAAAAGGCAGGATTATGATGTGTTTTATTCTCTCATTGTGGACTATGAAAAAGCATCCATCCATCCATCCATCCATCCATCCATCCATCCATCCATCCATCCATCCATCCATCTTTCTGTTCTGGTTCCTAACATCCTGTTACTAACTTCGATTTTGACTTCGATCTAACCAAAAGTATAGTTGGGATATTCAGTTTAATGGTCATTTAGTGGACATTAAGTACTAGTGAACTAGTACAGTCTAGTAAGTCATAAGGGTTATCCTGTACAGTCTCTTGTTTATCATTGTGCTGCCAAAAATCATGAGAAAATTTTGGAATTAAGCTGAAAGCCAAAGACACGCAAATGAACTAGAAAGTATCTGTCACTGCCCAGTAGTGTGACTAGTCATTTTTGAAGAAGTCATTAATGAAGCTCAGTTGCTTCTGACTCTCCCAAAGCTTTACCCTTCGGCATTCGTGTTCTTAGTAATTCTGTGCTTGAGGGCTGCTTTTATGAAACTTAAGAAAAAAACCCTCACCCTGTTAAGTTCCAAACTGAATTTCTTGTGTTTAAAGCAAGACCTCCTCATGTTTGCCTTTCCATGGACTCTCTGCCTAGGTTATGTTCATGGTTGTCTCAACAGTTAATGTAGGAATCTCAGGGTGAGACATTACAAAAGGAGAAGTGATAATCTGTCACAGATGGCACCTGCTCATCTTCTCAAGCCGAAACACTCACAAGAAGCAAGAGGCACGTATCCAGGCTGTATCCAATGTATTCAACATTTCTTGTGTGCAGCCAAGGGGGCAAGAAACAAGAGCTACTGTGAGTCCTCACTGTGTCCTTTGGCTTCCTCTAGCATGGCAATGACTGGTTTGTGTTTGTGCATGCCTTTCAAGTCTCCCTCTACGAGCCAAACAATTAATACTGTGGGGTCTTTCATCACATTACTTATCTCATTCTCCATATATCTTAGACAAGGTTTCCAGGCACTGCCTTTGGTTGCTTCTTCTGTGGAGCTTTTTGGCTACCATCTGCCTTCTGGTTCGGAAGAGGGAAGCACGTGCAATGTGACCTACAGCCTGAGTGTAAAACTTGTGCACTGAACAAGTTCAGCTGAAAATTGTTACCCAAACATCTCGACAGAATGAGGACTAAAGAGCACAAGGTTATGTGTGGAGTCTTCTATAAATTTATCATCACATTAGTAGGACCGTGAGACTCTAGAGAACTGACAAGGTATCACACTATGTTCATTACCCCCAAATGGAACAGGAATGTAAAAGAATTCATGCCCTGTTTTACTGCCTCTCAGACAGAGAAAACTGATGACATTTAATATATATCTATAAAATAAAATGTTTAGCCCAACAGGAATCCATCCTTAATTACGGACTCTCTCACCTCCCTCAGAATAGAAATAAGGATTTGATCTCACCTCATACAGATTTCTCATCCTTTTGGAATAGGCAAAACTTCTGGCATTCTGAAATGAAAGAAAATCTTATTCTTAAACCTTTTAGTCTCCAAGGAAATCAAAAGGGTGTCTTGAATGACCAAGATATAAAAAGCATTTCAATAATAGAACTGAATGAGTTTGGGGATGTAAAAACTAGCTTTTCTTCACAATGTGCTACACTGAAGAGAAAGCTGGTATCTGCACATAAATCAATGCTGCTAACACTACTGGTCTGTACTGCCTCCCTCTCTTCTAACAGCATGATCACTGCCATAATCTTGGCAATTTCACCTGGATATTACTGGCATAATTAGCTCTTCTCTAATGCACAGAATGAATTTGAAAATTAGTATCTATTAGTAGGAAGCATACTGTGGACTGGGGTGATTTAGTTTACTGCAGCATTCCTGAGATGCATTTTCAGGTCATTTCATTTGACGTAAACTGCTCAATAGCTGAAAATCTGTTTATTTCAATATTAGGAAATTTTCCCATTAATAGTGAGATAAGAAGAAAAGATGATTATATAAAGGCCATAAAGGAAATAAAGCAATAATTTCTTGATGATAAAAACAAAATTTAAATAGTAATAAACTTTGATGAAATTTTGTGCATAACAAAGGAGGAGAAAATGTGTTTTATAGAACAATACACCAGAAGGTTGGAAGGAATTTTAATAAATATGGCTTTATAAAGTAAAAGTTTAGTAATTCAACTTGTGACAGATTACAGCTTTTAAAATATCTCAATATTCTGCCTCACTTGCATTATTTGAACTTTCATTTGCCACTGAGCAAACAATAACGTACTAATGGACACATAAATCTTTTTTTCAGAATTATTTCAAGACACAAGGATTAGAAAAATCATTAAATACTTGATGACAGTTGCAATATCTGCCTGATTTAGAAGCAGATCTATTCCCAGGAAAATACAGAGAGAATGATAAAAAGAAGATCAATAAAACTCTGTTTATAGTTATCATGTGAAGGAAATAAAATGATGGTAAACTAGATTCAATGGATTCATAGATGAAACTGCCGATGTAATAAAATTTGTTTCCCTCATTTTTTTTCCATTGAAAGAACAAAATCAAACCAAATTAATCAAAAACATTCTAAAATAAAAATTTTACTCCACTGAAGTCTATGGGCATTTTATCATTACCTTCAGCTGGGATAGATCATCATCATTTATCCCTAGATCTTGCTATAATCGGATCTTTATCTTTGTGGGTACAAAAAAATTGTTGACATAATACAATTTACCTACAGATCTCTCAACAGTTCTCAATCATTTAGCCCAAAATAGAAAGTACTGTATCATACTTCACCTGTTTTGCAGGGCATATCTGCAGACAATCAAAGTTGCACTATGGGTAGGATGAAGACATATCCGCTGTTGTTTCATCTCATTCTGATGATGTAGCTAGATGAGATTAATATTATTTTAGTCAGAGAAGCATGTGTTTCAAATCTGTTAACATTAGGCCTTACACTTTATTTATTCCAGTTGTACTGAGGGTAAAACCTGAGGCAGGAAAGCCGTGTGCCACAGAGAAAATCAGAGCCGGTAAGGAGTAAGATTTTGGTTTCCTCATCTACAGTGAGCCCAAACTTCACAGCTCTTTCATACATCACTGCCCCAAGACACCATTTTCAGAGGGCTGCTGGTTCACTGTTTTGGGCTGGGGGTTTTTTGCATAAAGAAACATGCTTGTAGTATGTGGCTTGAAATGTTTTCTTCCTCTCTGCTTCCATTTCTCTTTACTTACCTGACCCTTCTTCAACATGGTATCTGAGCATCTTCTTATGAATAACCCAAGCCACAAAATAAATTTGTTTCCTACCTCTTAAAAATAGCAAGATTCTCTTCTTTCTTGAGCACACAAGCACTTTAATTTCTTTTTCAAGTTTAGGGCAATTTCATTTGGCTGCTTTGGTTCTCAGATAATTCATAATTGACTTGGAAAAAAGTCAAATTCAGCTTGGATGTAATCCATATCACAAGAAGCAAAATCACAGCTGACACTCTTGTTAGCACAGCCAGCAGAGAAACCCAGAGCCTGCTCCTATAAACATTATTCAAGCAGAACTCCTATTCTGATGAATTTTTTGTTAAGAATTTTGCTAGCACAAGGACACTAGAAATTGAGACATTGCTCCCTTGAATGAGACCCTGTCTGTTCCCAAAATTACACCAGTTTAACAAAAAAAAAAAAAAGTGTTTTTTAAGCAGTTTTTGTTCAGTGCTTATGTAGGAGTTGAGGGGGTTTTTTGGTTGAAGTATGATTTCTTTAAATAGAAATAAACATAAATTAAATATTTGAAATAATCTGCTTTCCATCTGAGTAACAATATTCACAGTGGTTCTTGTACTGACTTTAGTTGTAAATAAAAGCAACCCACTTAGGTAAGCTAAGACAGGACCACTTCCTCAGTAGAAAGGTTAATTTTGCCAGGAAAAGGATGATGCTTGGCCTTGTATCTAATCAAGGCACCGGTAAGCTCTCACTAGTTTTACTTAACCTGTAGGAGAAACTGGAAAGCCAGAGTTTGTGGTGTGCACAGCTGATAAAGTGATTGCTTTCCTTTCCCTGTCCCGTGCCTGTGCCTACTGTGCAGTTACACAAGCTCAGCTACATCAGATGTCACAGGAGCGTATGTGCAGCACCAGTTGGTGCTAATGCAGCGGGTTTAAGCTCTTTATATCCCTTCAATCCCTAACCTTAAATCCATGCTGGGTTTTTTTATCGTTCATGTTTATTCCTTTGGAAATGTAGAATAAAAAGCACGTTTTTTCACTAATATTTCTTCTTTCCTTCCCTCTTCTGGTTTTAGTACTGTGTCCTTTGATTGTTGTCTTTCACTGAACGTTTCCCAGCTTCATCATGTCAGTAAATAAATTATTTTCATCATTTATAACTCCAAATAGTCTGTGCATAGCTGTCAGTAACTAATATATTCATTTGACTCCTGAAAAGGCCCAAGACCAAAACCTTAGCAGTATTTACTAAGCAGCAGAAAATTGTATGGAAGAAGCATTTCTCTCTAGCCTGTATAATGTACACTTGTTCATTTTGCCCTTCCTGTTTCTCTCTCCTTTACCCATATTTGAATGGATTTGTCATAACTTCCTTTTCTTTAGGCATGGCACAAACAGACCCCCGTTTCCCCACAGTTGCCACTGAGTAGGCATTCTCCTGAAAGCAGTGAGTATACTACTGGCATGGGAAGGCTTCCCACAGGTCTCAAAGGTCATTGTGAGCAGACATGTAGAGCCGTGGCCCAAGCTACAATCCTGTACTGCTCCTCCTGATCCCATGGTCTTATGTTTGGGGGGTACACTTAGTACACCAAACTTAGTAGTTAAAATTAGGATCTCATATAGTAGAAGAGGAAACCATTCTCTGGTGGTTCAGACCATTTAAAACTGTGTTAATACCATTCTGGGGGGCATTCCTCTCACTCAACTTAAAAAGGAATTTTTTATTCCCTGACAGTGGACAGTAAGTAACCTAACATCTTATCCTAAACATCATAGAGATACGGGTTAAGTGTACTGCATCCCATGGTGTAAATGCATCCATCACAAATCAGCATGTCCCCTACCCCTCAGATGACAACTTCCCCACCTGCACATTTTCTCTGCTTGGGCCCTGGCAGCTGGAAACTTGGCCTGTCCATGCTTCCATCTCCCTAAATCTAATCCTAACAAGACAAATTCTCTTAGCATTCAATATGGGAACAATGCAGCTGAGTCTTCAGTAATTTGGCACTAATTTGATACCAGCTCTCTTTGTTGGAGGGGCCTGGACTTTCTGTTGTGAGAAAAGCTTTCCCAGACTGAACTTTGTTCTCCTGCCAGTTTTTTTGTTTGCATTTCATTTTTGAGAGTTGCTTACCCAGAAGAATTGATATGTATACACACCCACATTGCTCTTTCACAGGCAGAATTTGACCACAGAAGTGTGAGAATATTCAGTGATCTCTATTCAGTATCCAACACCTTGGCTGAACTTTGAGCCAAGAGCCTACAGGAGAACTTTCTCACTGTCCAGGGAGACCTTAGTGCAGCCTTCCAATACCTAAGGGGTCTACAAGAGAGCTGGAGAGAGACTTTTTACAAGGGCATGTAGTGACAGGACAAAGGGGAATGGCCTTGAAAGACAATGGGTCTAGATTAGATACTAGGAAGAAATTCTTTACTGTGAGGGTGGTGAGGCACAGGAACAGGTTGCCTAGAGAAGTGATGGGTGCCCCATCCCTGGAAGTGTTCAAGGCCAGGTAGTATGGGGGTTTGAACAGCCTGGTCTAGTATGAGGTGCCCCTGATCATGGCAGAGGAGTTAGAACCAGATGATCTCAAATGTCCCTTCCAAGCCACACCATTCTGTGATTCTATGAAATTAAGCCTTTTCTGTGTTCCAAAGCTGAAATTGGTCTGCACAAGAAAGCAAGTATTTTTACTGAAGTTAATGCCTTTTCCATTGGAATAAATTAATTATTATATATTTTTAATTCTGGTAAAAGATCCTATACTAATAGGATCAATAGAATTTACTGATTCATTTAAACAGGTCATCATCTTGTCTTGCTTAAGCTGGAAGGGCACAACCCATATGACAGCAAAAAACAGATGAAAAGTTCTTTCTTGCTTTTCAGTGAGATTGATCATTGAGTTGTCATAAATCTGTGAAGTTCAGTTCTACTTTCTTTATGAACGTTGGACCTACTGTTCCTGTGGCACAATTATTATTTAGTTTTTTATTTACATATAAAAAATGTAATCAAACAGCTTGCAGCAGAATTTTGTCATTCAAGGGTCTAATCCCAGAGTGATTCTCTTTGTAAATGTTTAGAAAATAACTACTTGGCTATTTTTAAGATACAAGAGCAAAGAAAGAAGCCAGTATTTCTTTAACTTAAAATATTTTGTCAGATTTTTTATTTCTAAAATAATATAAAACCAAATGTTACAGACAGGTTTTTGTATTATTGATTTTACTACTGTAGTGTAGTGAAAGGGTTCTTTCAAACAGATAACTTATTAAAAAAATGTATGTCTCATGCTGCATCTAAGTAACTTATAGACACCTCAGGCCTGAATCATCACCATGCAACAGCGCTGGTAATCAGGTGTACCCCATCTCTGTGGGACTGTTGTAACAGGTGTTATTCAGTTTTCTGTTGTACACTGCTGGTTTAATTTGTGAGCTTGAACACCCTTCCCTTAATAACACCTACGTATAACAACAGCAGAAAGGCACTCTCTCATAGAAATACAGAGATACTCCAATACTCAATACTTTTGTTTCTAACAGAAGTTGGGTATGAAGCACTGTGAAGTCAACAGAAAAATTATTTTTAAATTAATTATTTTTAAGTGGATGTTTACGGTAACAGTTTACATATTTTCTTGAAGACCTACACTGTAATAGCACACTTCAGTAGAGAAAATGGTATCAAATGGATTCCAGGGAGGAGGAGAAGGTACTGAGGCAGAAGCGAATAAGGAAGACACTTGGGAAAACTCTGGGCAAACTGATTAAAGCTGGGATTCATTTTACCTACTTGTAAGGTACTAACTAAACTGGTTGTCTAGAATCCTGGTGTATGGGAAGAATTACCAGAGGGCAATTCATCTCAATTAACTATAGGGGAACTGAAACATCTGGTTCAAACTAAATGTAGAGCTCTTAGACAGCAGTTAGGTGAGATGTGTGGCTTTTAAAGTAAAAACTGGAGCAACATCAACAGCTGAGAAATAAAAGGAAAGTAAACTGAAAAGGGCTTTTGAGGTAACAGGAAAGAATATGGAAGATGGGAAATAACATTATTAGGTAATCAAGTGAGGTTACACAAAAGGATTTGAAGAGCAGGACAAAATGATTTTGCAGCAATCAGGTAAATCTGACTGGGCTGTCATACAGCATAGAAGAAAATAGAGAAAGTGGCTAGGGAAAAGGTTCATCTGCATGAGGATGGCACTGAAAGTGAAAATAGGTTGTATTTTTACTGTAGTGGAGATGAAAGATAGGATATACAAAATGTACTGAGAAAAGATTTTTTTTTCTTTGAACCCAATCTAGACTTCACAATGAAAAATAGTTTATTGCATGTTAGTATGGATTTTTTTCTGGTTGCCAATTGTGGCAGAATTCCTGACTGAGATACTAAAGACACTAGAAACATTTACGTGGGAAATCTTTATTTGTATACTATCAAAGGGAATCTATTTATTGAAAGAGTAAATAAAATTTAATTATTCAATAAAGAAATTTGCTCTCTGGTTATGCATTATACCACCTAGTCTTAGCAGTATGACTATACATTAAAAATTCTCAGTCTGTAATATAACAATATATATAACAAAGTCCAGATTAAGAGTATATGTTGGATTCATCCATAAATCAGAATTATGAACTGATAAATATTGAATGAGTGCAAAATGGCTTCCAAGTCTGTCATTTTTGGAAATTGTGCTAAGGTACTATAAAAGCCTGGTGTGATCATCAATAACCTGTGTTACTTGAAATCAATCACAGGGTAATTGGAGGCACTATTAAAGCAAATCACTGCTTTGTGACTCTTATATACTAAAATATTTTTGTATTTTTCTTGACCATGTTCCCAGCTCAAAATGTGAGCTGTACTTCTTTATGTTTTTCTAGGAATTCATCTAGGATTCCTGTTTGTCATATTTTTTTACTGTATTTTAAGCATAAATATTATGAATCCTTTCCTGTCAACTTTTGATTTCCCAAACATTTGGCCAAGTCAGTGAACACATTAAGTTCACTACATAATACCAGATGGCTTTATGGGCTTGTGTCCTCTCCTGGGCAAGTCCTGCTGTCATCTCTGAGCATCTGCACGAAGCCACAAGGGATGTGTGCACTTTTCATTCATTCAGCTGGGTCACTCATCATTAATATTCGGAGGAGGAAAGGAGGTGTCAGACAATAGAATTGGTTCTGGCTTCTGTTACACATTGACATGTCAATCATTCACCCTAGAGGCTGCCAGGCCCAATTTAGAACAAAAGTAACTGCTAGGCTGAGCACATCACAAAAGGAGATGAGATTTCTTTGTGTTAACCAGTCCCTTCACAGGGTAGAAATGTAATTAGCGTCTTCCTCACAACCAATAACACATGAAACCCAGTCATTAGCGGGACAAACTTTGAGGTAAAATCTCTGACCTCAATCATGTTATGAATGATTCTACTGCAATTGTCGGGTGCTCTCAAAATGAAATTGTATTTAAAGTGTCTCTCTTAGGAAACCAGTCCGACCCAGCACAATGATGACTTGAATACATTAAGTTCCCTGCAATTTCTTACATGGCAGCTTTGATCATTCATAAAAGGTACTGTTGTTTTCCAGATTAATATAGTCACCTTTAAAAGGAAAAACAGCAGAAACAAATTAATCCTCATGCCGTTTGATCTCAGTGCAATTCCTCAGCAGCTGCATGTGCAATAGCCTCCTAGTGCTCCCTACTGGAGTCCCTCCAGAATGCCTCCTGCTTCCACGGGCAGCTTTAAGGGGAAAAGGTGGATACCGTGGCAAAACCCACATGGGCTGAGCTGCTCAGACAAGGAAATAGGAATTCCTCTTCCATAAACCCTTCAGCTTTGTCTTGCAATATTTTGATCTTTTTTTTTGAACTTTGAGATAATCAAAACAAATACAACCATCATCAATAAGAGCATTTGCTATCACAGTTCATACCTGTTTACCATCAAGATGCAAAAAGTTTCACTTTGCTCTGCTAGGCAGCTTCTCTTTCAGCAGATGGCCTGACATAGGACAGCTTTCAACTTACTGTCTTTATACTAGCAGATTCAAACCCCTCAGACTCGAAGATCTGAATGTTAAAGCTAGATTCTTCTCTGGCCTAAGCTGAACCAACATCCAGGCTGCAAATATTCTGAGAAAGGTTAAATATTTATTGTATTGATCAGCTCCATCTCTGTGCGTAAAATCTCCTACCACCCAGTGATAAAGAAACATTTTCTCAGGACAAGACACATGTAAAACAGTAAATCTCTATCAGAATCAATAAACAGACACCTTTCCATACCAGCTGAAGAACTGGTTTATTTAGTTTTAATATAAAGTTGTCAAATACATGTTTTCTTCCGCTATGCTTGCAGCCATCTGCTGTTTACTACATGTTACACAAGCAATCCACCCTGAACTTCTGTCTGGATCAGAACATGGGAAACCTTTCACTCCATCATTTCTCATAACAGATAGCCATTGTTTCATGTACTTAAATTGCTTCCTCAAGAAAAGAAAGGGAAAAAATTATTTTAATGTCCTTAATTCGTTTATCTCCTTTAGCCCCACTGTCTGAATCTGACTGCATCATGAAAAGTGTATTCTAACTGTGGCCCGGTTTTGCAGTAAAAACTTTACAGCCATCTAAATTTAACCCAAATTATGAACCCCACATCTCTATTTCAGATCCTGAAGAACAAACACATCATCAGCCAAAGGTTGTAGCTAAACTGCAGGAGTAGCAAACAATGACAGTGGAAACAATAAATCCCTTCTCTTTAGCTCTCATACCTATTTATTATTTAGTGATAAATGTATTGAAAATGACTGCAACTCACTGGCAGGTGAGAAGAAAGCCTGACCTCCCTGGTCACATAGCCAACCTGGGTACAAGGAATGAAATATCACAACATATTTGGCTTTGGCTTTTATATATACTGCTACTTTATCCGTATAGTTATTGCGCTATTCAAGTACCTGCAGATTGATTGTATGGCTGACTACATCAACTCCGCATCTCAAAAACCTATCATCAAGCCCACAGAAAAGAAGACAACAAAGACAATGGTTTCATGAACTTTTAATGGTGCTAATGTAATAGTTTTTTGTCCGGCAAGTAACTCCAAGAGTAGTTATGTCAATATATGTCAAAAATATGTTACAAATAAACACATTTAGATAGTGTATCAGAGAGGAAGAGCACATCAGTGGTAACCTGTTAGAAAAGACAGGTTCAATTGTTTGCTCAACAGAGATTTGCCATGTTCTCATTTGTCCTCTTCTGTTCTTCATCTCTAAAACTGTGTTGACTGTATTTTTTTTACACATTACAGAGATGTGTGAGGTCCTTAGAAATAATATTAATAGCGTTGGTATAAATATCTCTATAGGCTGATTTTTGGGAGTGTTTTAATTGAAATTGTTTTTCCACAAGCAATGCTGTTGTTTTAGGATAAAGATGCTCTGATTTTCAACATGCTGACATTTTGATTAGTAGCACTGTATTTTCTTGCCCTTGTTTCCATCAGCATGAGTTTTACATAAGACACAACTGGTCCCTCTGTAATTCATCTCCATACAAAGCATTTTGACACATAATTTTATGAATTCGGAGATAAATAGTTTGAGAAGGCTGTCTGCTTTCATTTGCATTATTCTCTGTGTGCTCTCTGTTCTAAGGATAAGTTTAGCAGCTGCCTAAATACTACAGTCCCAACACTAAAATATTTCTGTAAGGAGGACAAGAACTCTTTTTATTACAAAACATTCTATCTATCGCAGGAGAGTGGCAGATATACACAGATATACACAGAGAGTTGAGCTTGCATTATTGTTTACTCCCAGTTTTAGGGAGTTATTTTCACATTTAAAGAAATTGCGTGTGCAAAGGAACTGTATCAGAGTACTGAAATAATTAAGATCTCTGAATCAAATTTTAAAGAATGGAGTATTACCTGAGAAAACTCAGACCACAGCTTCCATGAGAATATACACTATTTATTTAATGTTGAAGACAAGTTTAAGAACATGTCCAATGGAGACTCTTCAGCCACAAAATAAAGCTTATGTTGAGAAAGCAAGGAAATACAGTTAATAAATTGAGGAAAATTTATACAAAACATTGATTTTCAGAGGACTAAAAACTGACTAAAACCCCTATATGACAACAATATTTAAAATAAAGTGTTTCCTGTCATTAAAATCAGTTAAAAGTCATCTGTGAGACTAACAAGAACACAACTTATTTCAGTAGGGGTTTAAGAGAAAACTATCTCTGAGAAGGCTATACCTCTCAATTTTTGATTAAAGACATAGTCACAGCAATCTCCATCCTCATAACATCCTGGGTGGATTAATACTCCTCATTGTACTGCTTAATGCACATGCTGAGATTAAAAAGAGCTTCAGATGATGTAAATCCCAGCAATCTCCTTTAATGGTACTAGCCATGAAGAACATGACCCCCTAGCACTCTACTCCACAGCAGGACTCCAAAGCAAACAAAGCCAATTAGCCTTCTGTGGTGCAGTGCTGAGCTCTGTGGCGAGCTTTCTTAGCAGATGGTCCAAGAGCTCTTTGTTGGAAGAATTGTTCACCACGTTGGCAGAATTATGGGCTATATTCACAAAGGGATTTCAGATTGGAAATTCCCCTTCAGGTCCTTAAATTATTGGACTTAAACACCACTAGCATTCACAGCTCTGGATAACAGTAGGTCTGAGCCCACAAAAGCCCAAAGAATATTCTTATGTAACACTTTAGATGGACTCCTTGGATTGTTTGCTGTAAAACAAACCTCACCTCAACTGACATTTCTGAAAGATCTGTGCTGCATTAAGATTGTCCTTAGTCCCAACTATGCTTAGTATAGGATGGTCCTTACTACCCTAAATAACTTATTTTCTTCAACCCCACTCTTTTCTTTTTAAAAAGGAAGGCAGGAGATGGGCTGTAGCACAAGTAAAACACTGTAGACCTTACAGCTTACAGCAGAGGGCCTGTGAAATGCCAACAGTGAAATGCCAACCTGTGGCAAAAGCCATTCAGGGGACCCAACCCAGTCATCCCACCTCCCACCATGAGGTGCATCCCACGGGGCTGGGGGCCAGCTCAGACAGTATATACCTCCTCAAGAGACGGGGAAGAGGGGCACAGTGGCATGCTCCCTTGTGCCTACCACTGCAAGGGCCACAGCACTCCTGTTGGATCCTGATGGGGATCTTCCCACTTGCCTGACTATGCCACCACTTCTGCATGAGGCTCTTGTGGCCCCTCCCACACATGTGCAGCTGCAGGCCTCTAGGGTTTGGGGTACAGAGGGAAGGCAGGTTAAGAAACTCAAATCCTGGGTGGAGAAGAAAGGTGGCAGCTGCTGGCAGAAAGCCCAGAGCAGTAGCCTAAAAGGAAGGGCACAAGGAGTCTGTACAAGGAGTGACTTTCTGGAGGCCAGGCTGAAAGAAATGGCCTTAGCAGAGATGAGACGGCAAAGACTGGCATAGGAGATGGAAACCAAGCATAAGGCAAAACTTGAAAGATCAAAGCTCTAAGGTAAGTATGGGAAATGTTTTCATGAAAAACATCTGAGAAAGAAGCAGATCACGGAGAAGGATACTACAAACTTGAACCATAATCTGCTTAAGATTTCACAGACTGTTGAGAAAAGGTCTTTGAGAGAAACTGAAGGGAAGAAGAAGAGATAAGAGTTGATCCAGCACAAAAAGACAAGACACAGGCACCTGAAGTGAGTTAATCACCAGGCCAAAGCTGATGAGCTTTAGCAAAAGACTTGCTGTGGAACAAAATTTTCAAAGATCTCAAGACATCTTGGATTGGTTGATGGAGGAAAGGATTAGGGAATCAAAAGAAAAAGCTCTAAAGGAAGAAAAATGAAATTTTATGGCCAAACTCAGAGAAAAAGAGAACAAGGATAAGAAGACATATAAGTATGTTGCTAAATATACCTGACATGAAAATTCAGCAAGCCTTAGAAATTCTGGCCAAAACTATCCAACAGAAAGTAAAACACATCCAGGAAATTGTTTGAAAGAAACCACTGCTCTCAGAGACAAAACTCGATGGTGATGAAAAATGTCAGCTACAGGAAACAGAAGAAACAATCAGAAGAAGACATCAGAGAAGTGATTTAGTGTTAAGAGATTTGGAATCTGTCAGAGAAAAAGTTAGAAAAAAATACTCAGAGCATCATATGTCCTGAGTCAAAAAGAGAAAAAACCCTAGTGAATAACTAAGCCAATGACTTCAAATACCTCTTATAGTGCAGATATTCCTAAGACTTAAAGAAAGATTACAGATATTTTTGTGTCCAAAAGATAGCTTGCAATTTATTCTTTTTTGAGATTTGGCAAGAGCTCTGGGTTGTATTGAACTAAAATAGCTTCATTTTAACCTTGTTGCATCCAATGAATATGCCAATCACCACCACTCCTGGCAGTCTGGCCTACTTTCTTGTTATTCTGATGTCCCTCAGTGGCACAACACTTGAAATATATGCTATATATATATATATAACTAAA
Organism: Pseudotriccus pelzelni; assembly: GCA_035584735.1. Taxonomy (NCBI): domain Eukaryota; kingdom Metazoa; phylum Chordata; class Aves; order Passeriformes; family Tyrannidae; genus Pseudotriccus; species Pseudotriccus pelzelni. Next base: position 4,851,337 of record JAWMRA010000009.1, on the reverse strand, counting down.
GCAAGTTTCAAATATATGTACTTAAATTTTACTAGATAACCTGACTTATGTATATAATAACTAGAGATATCTTCAAAAGAAATTGTTACCCTTCATTAACTTTTGAAGCTTTGAGGAGAAAGAATTACTTATATCTGTTGTGCAGGTGTTTTTGCCTTAGTACTGCAACGTGTAATACAGAAATATGCTCAGGTTATTTCTCAAACTAGAATAAGGAGTCCTAAAACAAGAACACAATTATATTTAATCTAACATGTACCTAGCTTATACAGAATCTGAAATGAAATTCAAGGTATTATAAACTGTCCCGTCAGTGAATCAGATGACTCATTGTAGAAGCATTTCTTATTATATGATTGATATTGAGTGCCAGTAAATTACTTTTGCAGTATGTGTAATTTTCATTTTGAAAAGTTGAATTACTGTATCATTCACAGTATGCTAGGTATAAAACCATCTTTAATTTTTGAGAAAAAAGTAATCCCATGGTATGGGACTTTAAATAATTAATAATAAATTCAATGGATAGAGGAAATTCTGTTAATTTCACTGAGTAATATATGCTCCATTTCAAAGGTTCCAATGTAGACTTGTTTGCTGGAAACTCTTTTTTTAATTTGTGTTTATGTTGTTGAATGTACCATTCACCAATAACCTAGGACAAGCAACAGTGTAATCAGAAAAATTGAAGAGCTTTCTTTCCTAAAAAAGGAAGGCTGAAACAGAGTTAGTGGCATTAGGCTCTATGCCTTTGTGAGGAAGAGGAGCTTAGCATCCCAAAGGGCTGGCAGTTTCAGCTGATGGCAACTATGAAAATAAGAAGTGATAAATGGGAAATAGACCAAATTTGAGGGCAAACCTTGATCTGGATGTCATCAAAGACCTTTAGGGTCTTCTGTCTCGTGAAACCAAGATTGGGGTTTACCAAACACATCGTTCAAAAATAATGTCTCTCTTCTAGAAAGCAAAATTCTGAGTAAAGCAGAGAAATTTACAACTGATAGAGCCTAACTGTCTCACAGCCACTGCTGGAACATCATTATATTAGTTTTGTTTAAGCTCCTGTGTGAAATTTCCTAGCTTCAGGCTGCAGCCCAACAAGTCAAAAGCACTTCTTGACAGGAAAGAAAGTAAAGTTGCATTTTTCCAGCATAAATCAACTACAGTTTGAAAACTTGTTCCTGCTAAAAATTCAAAGAGACTGCAGAAGCACAGTAACTTATCTAAGAATCCTACAGTTGGACATACGCTCGGTCCCGGTAGAATTGAGGATTCTAATTTTTAAATCGTAACAGCAAGATATTTGCACACTTAGAAATCTACAATACTAACTACACTGCTTTGAAATGCATCGTAGTCATTACCTGAGAGATTTTGGTTAGTCTTTCCCCCTTTCAGCTGGAATTGGAAGGGATAATAGCCTTGATTCTGATTTCTGTGTGGTGAGTCTCTAGTCAGGCACTGGACTAGTTTATCATATACAAACTATACTTATCCTGAAGTATAGAAACTCACTCCAGCTTGGTAAGGAACACTGTAATACTACAGATTTCAGATTATTTCATGATAAATGTAGCATTGTAAGCAAAGAAAAGATGATGTTACCTCTTTCTGGCCTGACCAGAGAGCCAGGAATCTGGGGTCTTGTGAATTATTTCAAATAGAGGAGAAACTGGCAGAGTCCAGCTTACCTTAGATACAAATTAGTTTATTACAATAAGTGTTCAAAGTCACCTTTCCTGAATGGAAGAGAAAATAAAAAATAAGGGCAGGTTTCTCAGCACACAGGTACACGTCCCTTTTGAACAACACTTAGACCAAAAATTCTCTCTCTGTTTCAATATATGCCTGTTTATTATAATTGCCTTTTGTAGGCTTTTCTCTCATACATTTCTGTCATTTTGCGTTACACAGATTTGCAAAACATCATTTTGCAAAACCCATTCGGGCTGTGTCTTTATTCTAGATGGAAACTGTTTTCGTTTCAGCTCTCTGAATATGTACAGAAGCATAACCATTTCTTACCTTAATCCCTCACGAAGACCTATTGTTAAACCTAGAAGCATTTAATGACATTTAGCTAGCTATAACAACATCCTGGTTTTGAACACTTAGCAACAGCTACAAAATTTCTCATTGCTGTGAACATCCATATACAGCCATGTGCCCCAACATCTATTTTCAGCAAAAGACAGATAAAGATAAATTATCCTGGTCTTTGGAGATAAATAAATGGCAGAATAATAGTTTTCATATGTTTTAGTGCTTCAGTTTCATAGTGATGGAGTCACAGAAAAGGAGTGGACTCTGAGTGGCTGCAGATGGACAGCACAACAGGACAAGCTGAGTGCTAGAGCAGAGAGAGCTCACAGTAGTGCTGCCTTTGGAAATCCTCTCAGTGGGTGAATGCTGTGAAATGTGCAACAAATAATAGTATGGATTTATGTGTAGCAAAATCCTGAAATGTGATCTTTCTTGTCTTTCATATCGCATTTCTGGAATAATGCTTTTCTTTGTTCTGTAATTAAAAAGAAACAAAAACAAAAAAGCAATCAAAAAACTCTTTTCCTAATTAGCCTTATTTGGGAAGGCTAATTTTCCATCTAGTTTTCAACCACTATGGGAGGATATCCATCTAGATGTCTATAAGCAGGTCTGCAGTGCATGTGAAGGTCTTGAAGCCTTGATCCTGAAGTGAACTACACACTGCCAACAAACAAGTTTATTCTTGGGTTTCTTTTTTAACTGTGACACACAATATTTACAAAATATTTACCAAAATATTTTGAAATATAAAATAAAATTCATGTGGGATTTCAAAGCAATATTTATAATTGATTTGGATAAGCTCAGCTTTTAGGATTACTTTCTGCTACTTTTTAAAATAACTGGATTAGCTAAAGGATGAAGAAATCTTTGACCTATATACTCTAGTTACTGTCTCTTTCTTTCATTTACTTGGCTTTAAAACATATTAAGACAAGCTAACCCACATAAATGTCTTGCGGGACATAAGATCCAATTTTAGTCATGCAAAAAGTACCTGTGTACCAAAGGAAGACAGATGGACAGGCTCTTATTTTAGCACACATTGTATGGCAGAAGGAAACCAGTGGAAAGCAGGATTTAAATTTCTCTCTACCCCAGAAAATTATAATCACAGAATTATAATGAAATAAGATCCAAATAAAACACCCAAAAAACCCAAACAAACAAAACCTCCACAAAACAAACACCTTCCTGCTGCCTGTATCAATACTTCTCTTTTCAGTGTTGGTTACAATGCTCATCAAAGCTGGTTAACACAATATCAAGAAGAAAGGACAGACTAGAGTGTGGCAGCTTAATTTATCAGTAAATTCCAGTTCCTGTAGAGAGGATGTGCCAGGAAGGGGAGAGGGTAACACATGGGGAAATTTTTCTTTACAAGGAAGGAAGTAAGATAGGCATTGTGTAAGGAAATATTACTGAAGCACTGGTCCAAGGATGTGAAGCATCAATGTTTTTGCAAGCAAGGACTATTTCAGATAACATCTCCCAAAAGTCTAAGGAACTCTGACTCTCTTGACTGTGCATCAAAATTTCTTGCTCTTGCATGGGACTGTCATGTAGTGGTGTACAATGAGGCTGCAGGGATGTGGTCCCAGGGCAGACAGGCAGTGGAGATGCTGTCCTGGCTATCCATAGTGCCAGTAAAACCATCTTAAAGTATGGATGAGGTGAGTCTCCTGCATTTGCAAATACAATAGACATTTCACTTCATTCTCCTGTATATTCACAGCATCACAGAAAATGCCAACTTGGACAGGACCCACAAGGATCATCGAATCCAACCCTTAGCCCTGCACAGGACCATCCCCAAGAGTCACACCATGTGCCGAGAGCATTGTCTAAACGCTTCTTGAACTCCTTCAGGCTTGGTGCTGTGACCGCTTTCCTGGGGAGCCTGTTCCAGTGCCCAACCACCCCTCTGGGTGAAGAATCTTTTCCTAATATTTAACTAAAACATCCCTGACACAACTTCAAGCCATTCCCTCAGGTCCTGTCACTGGTCACCAGAGAGACGAGATCAGTGTCTGCCCCTCCTCTTCCCCTCACAAGGAAGCTGGAGACTGCAATGAGGTCTCCCCTCAGTCTCCTCCAGGCTGAACACACCAAGTGACCTCAGCCACTCCTCATACAGCTTCCTCTCAAGGCTCTTCACCATTTTTGTTGCCCTCCTTCAGGTTCTCTCTAATGGCTTAATATCTTTCTTATATTGCAGTGCCCCAAACTGCACACAATATTGAAGGTGAGGCCGCCCCAGTGCAGAGCAGAGTGGCTCCCTCGACTGGCTGGTGATGCTTTGCCTGATGCCCCCCAGGACACAGTTGGCCCTCCTGGCTGCCAGGGCACTGCTGACTCATATTCAACCTGCCATCAATCAGGACCCCCAGGTCCCTTTCCACGGCACTGCTTTCCAGCGTCTCATTCCCTAGTCTGTACATACATCTGAGGTTGCCCCATCCCAGAATTCAGCACTTCCCCTTGTTCAGTTTCCTATGATTAGTGATTGCCCAGTACTCTAATTTGTGGAGGGCCTCCTGCCTTAGTCAACAGCCCCTCCAAGTTTTGTGTCATCTGCAAACTTGCTTATTATCCTTTCCAGGCTCCACCACCCTTACATTCCTTCTTTCTTTGATTACTGTGTTGATTTAGATAGGACACAGAGCACAAGTGTCACCTCTCTCATGCAGGAGAAATGCAACTACGTTCAATGCTAAATGATCCAGATGAAATAATATCTGACTGACCTAGAGAGTGGTGAGTTTTAAATGTTCATTTATTTTTTTCGACTTGCTGCTCTGACATACTTCACTGAGAAGTCACTATCATTATGACCCCTAGAAAACAATGTAAAACAGAAAGATGGTACACACACATTCCTTTTTGTGTACTTTAATTTCTTTTTCTCTAAATAAATGAAATGCCCCCGCCAGTTTAAGACAAACTGACTCTGGAGAGAAAACGGGCAACAGTAATATTAATTTTAGTAATTAAGTTACAGTATTATTTTCTTAACCATATTTAAAATTTCCCTACCAGACTCGGGCATTTCCAAATTGGGACAGGGGAGGGCACTAAAGAGTTACACATGGATCTGAAAGCTGAAGCAATGCTTTGTCCAGTATGTAAATTGGCTCCACAATGATTTCAGGCTCAGCATGAACACTTCTTGAATGAAAATGAAGCTTTGATATAGCCTATTTTAGTTGCTTGAACCACATCCTTAATCTTTTGGAAAAACTGCTAAAGCCAAGCCTTGCTTTTGTGTTTAATCATCTTTCAGCCAAGAAAGGAAAAATGCATCCTTATGAATAGTTTTTTAAAAACATGTTGGTCTCTGAGAGAAATATAGACGTGGTGTCAACCAGATTAGTGTGTATAGGCATTAGTTTTATTTTGTTTCTAGTCAGTCAAATTAAATTTTAGGATAAAAAATATGATTATAAGGCCCTTGCTCTAACTGGGCTAATACCACTAAAGACAATATTTTGACAATGGACTGCAACCATCACTGCACTTCCAAGAAATCTGCTGAAAGGTTATTTGAAAATTTACTACACTTTTTCAGAATTTGGCTCCTATGGGAAGCAATGATTCATTTTCATGTGCAAAAGAAGTGCGTTTTGTCAACAGAAATGAACAACACACATTTATTTACATAATTAATTACCATCAAGCTCACAGCAGCCTGTGAAGCTGAGACAATTCTTCCCATTTTCTGCCTGTCAGAGTGCACTATACCAACTGAGATCATGAACTGAGAACCTTCTTTGTAAAAGCACATCTGAATGAGGACTCTTTTAATTATAGAAACTTTTTTTTTAATTACTGGATAATGCTGTAACCAGTGGTAACATTTGTAATGGTGCAAGGCTATAATCAGATCTCATGCATTAGTGGACAAATTTATCACTGCAGAGCTCAGGAAGGCTTTATGAACAGCCTTCAAAAGTTCAACAAAGGTACAAGTTCTGTGTTTTTCTAGAGCCCTTTTATGCTATCTTTCATACCACGCAACATATAATAAAGCAGTAGTAAACCTGGGTGTGTTGGTCAGTCTGAGGATAGTTATGAGGAGACGGTATGCAGTCCACATGAGGAAAAGAAATTCTAACCGAGCATGGGTATGAATTCATAACAGGTATGAATGCCACTTTACAGGTCACTGATACAGTTCTGGTCCACTGTTCTGGTCAACCCTTATCAAAAACATGAGATGAAAATGGAGATCAGAGGATGACTGTCAAGAAGCATTGAAACACTTGAGCTACTGGATCTCTTGTATGTAATGAACACATATATAACACATTCTAGGATTTGATATACATCCAACTCTACATCATGGTTTTCGCTAAAAGGAAACCCATATGCACGTGCTAGACAAAAACCACATTACATGGTGGTTTATTTTGGATGTCTCCAAGAGAAGTTGAGGAAGGAATGATTGCCTCCCATATATAAAATAAAAAGACAAACACCGGGAAAAGGTCAGACTACTTTAACTTAGGTTAACTAAGCAACTCAGGCTACTTAATGTAGCAAAAACATATGTTAAAAGACTGATGATAACAAAAACATGATTGCAAATCAGAAGGCAAACCCTAATAATTCTCAGAGATGTGCAGCATGAGATCTCAGTTCCCAAATACGTTTACAATGTCACTGTCACTTGCATAACCGCTTAACAGTAACACCACATGTTCTACGGTACATGGGGTTCCTCCTAGACACCCAGATGACATCCTCCTTCTTGACATTTCAGAGGAAATATCATATGCAGCAGAAATGGAACCAGGGAACAAAGTAAGGCATGCCTGGGGAGTCCTAGAAGACCCTGGCCCATGCAGAGGTGTGGTGGAAGAGTCCAACATCAGAAGTCCTCCAAGAGCTCACTCTCCCATGGCCAAGCTCTGCTCTGATTTTCAGACAAGTACAAGCTTGCTGCCTGCCCCCATGCTACAGAAAGACAAGTCCCCTAATGGCTTACAAAACTTGTTTTTCTCTCCATGATTGCAGTTTCCCATGACAACCATGTTTCTCCATAGGGACACTATGCCTGGCTGCCAAGAGATGGATTTTTGTGAGAAACAAAAATTTCACAGGAGCTGGACCTGTCCCCAGCAGATGGAAATGGTTCGGATGCTTACGGTGTTCAAAGCATATCCAAAGCCAATTCATTTTTCTACCTTTGAAAGAAGCAGCAACCAAAACATACTGCAAACAGAAAAATGAAGCCTCTTTTGCATTTCAAAACAGAGCAAAGAAGGAATCACTTTCTCTTAAGATAATATTAGGAGCTTGCAAAAACAAGGATGAGCTGTACCCATCTTGACTTTGTGGGTGTAACAGAAAACTGGAATCACAAATGCACACCATGTGTTACAATATTCTTTTTGAAAGAGATCTGGCTGCTGTGCTACCATACTGACACAGACTCTCCAAATCAATTGTAAGGACGTTGCCATGAAAAACAGGATCAAGGGAAGTGCTTGGCCTTCCCAGGAGCTGCAGCGGGCTCTGCGCTGGGGGTTACTGTGGGTTATTTCCTCCCCACACTGTTCTGCTCTCGCCCAATCCTTCCGATTACACACCCCGCTTTTGTGTGTCCCGGCTTACCAGGGGGAGAGAGCTCTGTGTGTTTGTGGTTTTGTTCCCCTCATTACCATGCAGACAATATTCGGCTGTTCTCAAGGAAGGTCTGGGATCCCTGCTCTTTTCCCAGGCTTTCTTCTCGTCCATGAAAAGAGAAAAAACAACGAGGAGCCTGTTTGGCTGCGTCTCGCCAAGCCATGGGCTGATGATGATGTAACAGCAGCCCCGGCAGTGAGTGGCTGCGGCCAGACTGGTCATGCTCTGTCCAGGCATGGCGCGGCCATCCACTGGCAGCCGCCTCACACCTCGCCCCGCCGCCACACAAAGGCTCGGAGCAGCGAGCATTCAACTGCAAACAAAGTGCCAGCCAAGCGTGAAGTTGAAGGGGATCTCCCCCTCCGCACTGAGGTGGCTCCCGGCCCTAACGCGAATGCCTGCCCTGAGCTCGCACGCTTCCTGGCTCGCACCCGCGGCTGCGGATATGGTGCTGATGGTGATTATTATTAGCTGGTGGAACGGGATTTTGTGAAATTGGGGCTGGCTGGGGAAGTAAGAGACGAAGGAAGAAAACTAAATTTTTCTCGCACAGACCTCAACTGATGTAAATCAGCATAACCCCCAGCAGCAGACACATTCAGAGACATGCCAGCACAAAAGTTGGTCCGTGATGTCAGATAACCGAGGGCACTTTATCTCTACAACTGTTGCACAGTTCCTTGTTGGACAGTTAGTAAATTAAATGTCTACTAACATACATTTAAATAGAAACATTAGGACAGTGTGTTCAAACCAGTTTGTGATTTTTGTCATCTTATGAAATTTCATTTTGCCTAAAGAAGCATTCATTATTCTCAAGGGAAAAAAAATCCTTAGTCAATCCTTTGGTGATTGCTGACTCCTGGAGTGACACATTCAAACATTTTGTGGCTCACAATACTCACAGCCTCTTGATATATCCAGGGGAATGAAAAGCAATGGAAGATTGCAGCTTGTTTTCAAAGGCAAGACACTGAAAGTACATGACCAGATTTTTCTGAAAAAATATTAGACTTAAGTGAAAGGGGAGGAGGATGAGGGGCAGAGATTAAGCACTCCATGTTGTCTGAAACATCTCTCACCTTAAAATTGGATCAACTTCGAAAGTACCAATCAATTTACTTTTCAGATGCGAATTTCCAAGACATTGTGGTGTCATTTAAACTTGTGTGAGGTGTCTGAGAACGTGCAGTTTCATCCTTTTAAAAGCCTTCCAGACCCTTGAGTTTGAAACCTGCTGTGTTTAAATTTAGTTTAATTAAAGGTAGTAATTAATTAATTGTTAATTTTAATGAAAATAAGGACCCAGATACTTGAGCTGCATGCCTTTATACTTGTTAAAACACAGAGTGAAAGCACAAACAGTAAGGCCGTGCTTATCCAGCAACACAAATATTCATTAAACAAAGCCCTCCCCTCAAGTTTGTCATCAGACTTTTTAAGAGCATCACAACACATTTGCAATCTTCTTTCCACTACAGAGTGGAATCTTCTTTCCACTCAAGAGTATGCAGATGCTGCCTATTTCTGCAGCTCAGTGCATGCACATAAAGTGTAATGAACATTTTTATTCAGGAGATCAGAAGTTGTCTCACAGGCAGTTCTCATTTCCAGGTATTGGCATTTGGAGATTGACACATAAACTGAGATATTACAGCAAGCCCATGCACCCACCAGGGCATTCAGGGTCTGTCTCTCTCTACCTTGCTGTATCTCATACATGCACACATACACATTTTCAGGAAAGCAGGAAATGTATGCGGTAGAGGGGCACTAGTAAAATCAGAAATTAGAAGTACTTGGAAACTGGAAAGGATTTATGTATGAAAAAGTAAAATTAAAAATAGCTGGTGAATTTCCTAAGCCTGCCAATTTATGTTTTCACACAAAACAGAGTCGGGGAGAAGAATGCTTGGGGTTGATTTGTTGCTGAAAGAAAAATAAACAAAACAACTCACAACCTAGATAATTTGAAAGTGTTCCCCCAGGCAGTTTTCTCTGCTAATTAATTTGTCTTCATCATTAGTTTTTTTCTCTTCCTATAATAACAAGCTATGTTATAGGACCTCTCCCTTTTTCTTCATGGTACTTTTAATCTCAGTGCTCTACTCCTCACTGTTGCTGGCTAGCAAAGATTACAATTAGCACAAGGGGTTACTTGCAGTCCTGTTCTTAGAATTGTCATTATAACTTGGCAATTCACAGTTCAATCTGATTTTTCCTTACTGCCAGTGATTCCTTGCCAAAGTCACCTTTCATCCATGAAATCTGAAAAAAAAATAACAACAGTGATTTCTTAAAGTCTTGAATCTTTAGTCCTATTCTGGGGGTTATCCAAAGCAATGGTATCTTGTCCAGAGAATTGTGGATGCCCTATCCCTGGAAGTGTTCAAGGCCAGATTGAATGGGGCTTTGAGCAACCTGGTCTAGTGGAAGGTGTCGCTGCCTGCGGCAAGAGAGTGGAACTAGATAACCTTTAAGGTTCCTTCCTATCCAAACCGTTCTGTGATCTCTTGTATTTCTTTAACTGCTCCCAGTTTTTCCTCTGGGTTCTCTGTGCAAAGTCAAGAATTGCTTGAGCTACAGTTGTTAACATCTAAACACTTGGAGCAACATACAGAAAATGTGTCTAGAGAGAGGAAGATGTGAGCTGGCAAGTGACTTCATTTTTATCTACTTTGTTATCATGGTTACAATTGTCTTCTGTATTGTAGCAAATTTCCCAGGCAAAAACTACCCAGTTTTGATACTGATGGCGACTGAAGCAGCAGCAGAACAGACAGAAGGTCATGAAAACGGTCAAACAAACTACAAAAGATAAATAGGTCACTATGCCACTGGTGAATCCTGTATTGCTTTGGCAAAATTTGTAAACTATGTTTAAAAAAAAAAGATACATAAAAATAAAAACAAACAAACAAAAAAGTAAAACTTACATAGGCCTCCAGAAAAAAAAAAAAAAAAAAGAAGGCATCCGTCTGTATTTATATAAATGTGTTTGGTTGTTTTTGACAACAGTGAGCTATATTGTGGGGAATAAACATTCTCAGTTCTAAATGGGAAACCTTCACACTTTAGAAAGGCAGAAAGAAGAGGCTTTTCATTCTGCTGTGAGATGTTGGATTTTGTACTTGTTTTGTGTATGGGTACCCAAGCTTTCATGCTGATGGGGAAGTAAAATAGTTCTTTATGGAGTATTTTATAAAGGACTATCAATCATTCCAGTATGAGTCTGAAGCAGAAGGGAAGCAAAGGAGAGGTCATGCACAAAAATGGTTGTGTTTCAAGCCATGGAACGAAAGGAGATTTGACTGTGGGAAAGCAGATTCACATTCATGCACACCCTGAACTTGGCCTTACAGAGCAGATAAGTGCTGCTTGTGCCCTCAGTATCCTCTCGCTGAGGTCTACCACCTATAAAATAAATCCTGTAATGAAAGCAGATTACCTCATAATGCAGTCCTGGAAGGGGTTGATTCATCTAATATCTCTTGCTTACAAATGTACCGTGAGGTTACCATAGTTCAGGCAGCCTCATTAAAAGCAGTGCAAAACACGCAGAGCCTGAATGGAGATGAAATAAAAGCCCTATAGATGGCTGTTACACATAATCCATTTGTTACTATGCTTCAGGCAAACAAAGGAGCACATTGTTTACAGAGCTGCTTTCTGCCAGCAGCAGGACAAATTCTTATATGATTCTAGTGAATATTTTACAACATTCGACAAAACAAAGTGTGCCTCCTTCATAATGCTAGTAATTCATAACTGGGAAAGAGATGAAGGCAGAGTAGAGAGAGTGAGAGTAAAATACTGACATCAGGTAATTTGCAACAGCTGTACAGGGAAACCAAAATTATTACTGATTCTGTGCACTCAGAGACCTGCACGGGAAAAGAGAAGGAATTTTACATGCATTGCATGCAGTATAAATAAAGATTGGAATCCATTCCCTAACCACTAAAGTCAATGGTTTATAGTTTTGCATACCAGTAGGTGAGAAGGTCTCACTAAATTTGAAAAGGCAAAAATAAAATATATTCTTGAAATAAAAGTTAGCCAGACACTAAAAAATACAGTTTAAAGTAGTGAATGAAGCAATGAATTGAAAAAGTAGAGGACCTATCTAGTTAGACAACAGGAGAGTTTAAAATTGAATTGCTATTTCTAGTTCTGCATGTATGTTGAAGGCTTTTTTTCACCAAATGAATGGAAAACATAGTTCGCAGTCTACATAGTATTTGCTTTCTCATATCCTGGGTCAAATGATGGAGATTATATAGATGTAGACTTCATCCTGACCTCTCTGGGTTTGCACTACATTCTAAGCACTCCAACCTAGGTGTGCCTAGCCCAACCAGTTAGCACTGGTTAATTCACATCTTTCACCACACCTTGCTTTTTTTTACAGGAACTATGTTTTAAGAGTACACTCTCATTGTTCATATAAGTGAGCAAACCAAAATTCCCGAAGTTGGATTTCTAAAAAGAAACTAAACACTCCTTATGCTGGCATAAACTGAGAGATGGGTGGGCCTTGTACCCAGACAAAGGAAATTTGTGGAGATTATTCTTCAAGCTGAACATGCAATACACTGCACAGAGCTAAACCCTTTGCAATTTAAGCATAGGACTGGTTGTCTGTTACCCCACCTACACACAAAGTGTTAAGAAATATTTATCACCTGAAAACAAACCTAAGAAAAGGGGTTTCAGAGGCAGAGCCAAAAAAATCAAACTGTGAGGTTTTGTTTAACGGAAGTATAATAGTTGTGCAACTGCACCCAGAGATTTTCACCTCCTCTGGTCATGATATGACTTACACAGCTCAGAGGCAAAGGGGCAGGTCTCTCTCAAATGGCCTTAGCTGTCCTTCAGGAGGGAAAGCAAAGCAAAGAGACGCTGAATGCAGCTAGGGGCCTCAAAAGGGAATCAACATATCTGCAAGGAAATGGCACACCATGAGGCCCCAACTGTTAGTTAATACTATCTTTGTTCAATGAAGAGAAGTGGTGGCAAAACATGGCCTGGTGAAAAGACGTGAAGACAGCACTAAGGCAGATATGCAAATTTCTGTGGGAAAACATCCCCTTGGAGGCATTGAGAAGCACTGACATGTTTTCACATAAATCATTAGGCAAGACAGGATCCTATTTGCCATCCAAAATCACTCCAGAAGATGTGGGGAGCTGAGGGCCACTCCTCTTCGATGTACAAACCACTTTTGCCTCTATCCACACAGTTTTTTTGCTCACACAGCAATTGCATTTCTGTATAATTGTATGAAAGTAGAAAAAATGATTAAGATTGTAAGGAATGTATTGTTTATGTGTATGGGGTAAACACTCATGACTGGGATACAGGAAGAGCCACGTTCAGATTTCCCAGTTGCTGATTTTCTGGATTCAAAATTCCCAAAGTCATTTGAGGCACTGTGACATTGTTTGTGTCAATGCAGCCAATATATTCAAGAATACAAACTCCAGTGGGGTGGATTTCTGCTGCAGCTGGAAGGTCTTATGGACTAAGTAAGCAAGTAAATGAAGTGAGTAAATGGGAATTTTTTTGGCTGTTTTAATGCATCAAACCTTAATTGCAGGCATATTCTGAAGGACACTGAAAACTTAAACCATTACTATGCAAAATACTAACAATTAATAGCTGACATTTAGCAATTAAATAAAAGAGGGTGACGGAGACAATTGCCCAGAGAAGCTGTGGATGCCCCATTCCTGCCAGTGTTCAAGGCCAGGTTGGATGGGGTTTTGAGCAACCTGATCTAGTGAAAGCTGTCCCTGCCCTTGGCAAAGGCACTAGAACTAGATGACTTTTCAGGTCCCTTCCAGCTAAACCATTCTATGATTCCATGACAGGGAAAACATGGGGCCTTAGAGGGGTGACTTTAAAATCCTGAGTAGAGAGACAGGCTGAGGAGAGCGGTGGAGGCTGCCCAGCTGGCTGCGGAGAGAAGGGAGCTCCTGTTACTGTCATGAGCAAATGGCATCTGCCGAGCAGCCAGCATGCCTCCAGCTCCAGCACTTGCACCCAATGGAGAACTGTAGAACATAGGCCCCGAGGAGTCCACTGAACGTTTTTGCTCTACCCTGATGCTCCACTGGCCTGCCTCTGATCCCTTCCCTGGCAAACTCCCTGTTCCTGCTCCTCCTTCCCCTGACCAGACTGAAAACTCCTGTCTTCTGCTAACAGGAATCCCTCCATCCATCCCTAAAGCCTCACACACTACCAGTAACACACTCCGCTTCCCCCGTGGTTCACACTCTGAGGGGAGTGCTTCACCCATGCAAATATTTCAGCCGAAAATTCCCAGCATCGCATTGGATGAGACTGTGGGCTGAGGTGGATGTAAGTCATTAATGGGTCCTCTGCAGAACAAAACCTCCTCAGCTCCGTCACGTGATAGTTGCTATGGTTTTTTGACACCCCTTAACAGAAATTTGCTTTGGCCAGGGGACTGGAGGAGGGGAGAAATACAAAAAAAAATACTATAGAAAGATCCTCCATTGTACACTGGCAATTGTTCTGAGCAAAATCCTGTACCTGTCTAGAATTTCAAGCTCTATATAAATACTTTTAATTAGACTTTAAAAAGCCAAACAAATGAAAACTACAACAACAAAACACAAACAAAAAAAACACAAACCAAAACCACAACAAATGAGGAAACTTTGTTAAGAACAGACAGCTTGAAACAAATCTTGTTATCTATCAACAAGGTCCGTTAGAAACGCTGGAAGGTTTCAGCTAGGTTGGTGTAAAAAACAACATCAAATACCCCCTTCTGTGAGAGACTAAGTTAAATGTCTTTGCAGTGACTCAATTAAGGAAGGCTAAGTAACCATGCATGCTTCAATGCAATCAGCTGGAACAACCTCATAATCTTTTAGCATGATATTTTACCAAAATATCAAATTTCAGCTGGCTTAAAAATGCTCGGTGGCAGATGGCAGTTTTCATAGGTGTAAAATGTGCTAATATATCAGACAAGTTCTGCCTGAAACATCCAACAAAAGAGGAATGAGAAGCTAGGCAATGTTTTTCAAAGTCTCTAAAAATGAATGCTTCCCAGTTTATGAAACATAAAAAGGCCAGAGCGGCATGCAAGAGTTTTAAGGCAGTTTGCCCATCTGGAAAAAGAGTCTTTCTGCATGTATTTTGAGTGACACAACCACAGGCTTTTATCACCACCTCCACTTGAAGGAAGATCCTGATAGACTGAATACTGGAGATTTGGGCTTCAATGCCTGTACAAGATCATAGAGAAACTGCTATTCTTTAGCAGCCTCAGGCATGCCTAAATTGTCTTGTAAACTCCTCAAGATGCAAAGTCCTCCACCTCCCTAGAAACTGTATAAGGGGTTTCCATCTATAGTCAACAAACATCAAACTAGAATACCTGGGAGCACAATTCATGTGGGTTTGTATGCTTGAGTCTGTTGGCATGTCTTCACATGTCATAAATCAACATTATATGAGCAAACATTGAGGGTAACTTGGAAGGGAAAGCAGGGTAGCTGTGTTATCACATCATTCTGGGCTATAGGAGCAATTATTCCAGGAAAAGCAGTATACTGATACAGATACTCTGCTACTGCTACCTGAGACTGCTTGTTCATTTCCAGGCAGGACTGCATTATGTCACACAGAAATGCTTTTTAGGTATATCGGAAAACCCATTCCTGAATATCAGGTAGGATTCTTAATTACTTTATTAATTCATCACTTCACTAATTTTAGTGCTCTGAAATCAGTACCTGCAGATCATCTGGTCCACACAAACTATCAAAAAGCTTAGACTATATAGGACTAAAAAAGCTGCTGCAGTGTATCCATTGGCATGTATTGTGTTGGACAGGCAAGATGTCAAACTTTACAGCATGTGGGAGAAGTTTTGAGAATTGCTGAACAGTTTCAGTGGATGGTGTGTCACTGTCAGAATTTTTATATAAATGTGGCAGTACCAATGAAAATTTTAGTTTAGAAAGTTGTTCAGTTCCGGAAGGAGAAAGCATAGTCAACACCACAATAGATGCACAGCAAATGCCTCAAGGAGAAGGTGACAGGCTCAGGTACAAATCTCCACTTCACGTATCTCCCTGCCTAAAACCTCGACAAGGTCTCGGTTTTATTCCAGTGGGGAATACTGGAATCTCAGGATGCTTTTCAGGATGGGAAATTTTTTTTTTGCACAGCTCTACATTTGCAACTTCTCCAGCTCAATTATTCTTTATGTCTGAGTGTTTGCTTTAAAATCCATCAAAGAGTTTACAGTGTTAGAGAAGAGTGTCTAATTTTCTTACCCAGTGAAAGGTGGAGGGCATGGTGGGGGAGTATTTCAGTAACTATCTAACATATTTGACAAGCAGATTCAGATAAAAGTCGATAAAATTCAGATAAAATTTGAAAAAATGCAGATAATAGAAGGAATTTTCTAGACACTTCTTAAATACAGCTCTACCACTGAAAGTTGCATTTGATAAGCTACCATTTGGCCCAATGGGTAAGCGCATCAGTGCTCTTTTCATTGCTTCACTAAATCCTTGAGGCTGGGGTTTGCCACATTTTGATAGTTTTGCTTCCAACTTTTTTTTTAAGTGATTCCCTTGTTATATTTTCAGTCATCCACCTACTGCACGATCCATTCTACACGTGATCACTCTCCTGATACCTACTCTGGCAGGAAGTGATACACAGTAGCACACTAGCGATGTTCAGTACAGTGCCTTTGCCATTCCCACAACCATCAGAAACTAATTAAGCCTACATAGCATGGTTAACATTTTTGGTTATTTTTTCTCTGTGTTTTCTTTGAGTTCTTTCAGTTGTGATATTCTACACACAGTCTGAAAGCAACATTCATTTTACACTAGTGTTCTTTGCAGACCAGAAAACCACATTCCTCCAGCAGAACAAGAAAGCTAGGACTGACAGATGACAAGTGAATTACCTCAAACAGTATTTTTTTTTGTTGAAAGCTGTAGTGGTGAGCAGGTAGAAGCTAGTTTTCAGCTTTTGGAAAATAAGGAAGGAAAGCAATTAAACTTGTTTAGACAGCTACAATTACTTTCTTCATTGACATTTTCATAGTTCCTCTTGACTGGGCATAAGAGGGACTTCCAAGAAGCTTAGACCAATGTGACAACTCACCTCGAGATTGTTGTTTCCACAGAAGGAACTTAGATACAGTGTTAAACTAAATATTTATCCTTGGAGATGCTATGTGCTTATCATTTGTCCATTTCACCAGAAGGAATACATGTACTTAGTTACCTCTTTCTGGTTTTGGACAACTTAAGCTCATCAATTTACTAACAATATGTTGCTCACTGCCAGTCTCCTCCAGTCATTTCAACTTCTTCAGGCTGGAAAGTGAAAAACAATAGAAATTATAAGATCACATCCAGACACTAATGAGTGCCCCAGTCTAAAACAATTAGCATGTGCTTCTGGGTGAACCTGCACTTTTGTTTGGATCTGAAGCACACCTTTAAACAATTTACTGATCATCCTGACTGTGCTTTTATTCATGTTGCAGAGTGCTCTAGGAGAGAGTTCTTTCAGATGTAACTGCAGTTGGCAGCTGCATTTCAAAGGTACATCTAAAGTCCTTCAACTGCTACTGAAATGTGCAGCAATGACATCAGCTCCTCAGCATCAGCTGGCCTGTTAAAGGTGGCACGCCTATTATGCTGCAGTACCTGTAAAGGTAGACATAAGCTCAGACAGTTAATTCCAGTAGAGAATTAAAGCACAGAAACTAATTGGAAGGAGACATCAGCCTGCTTGGAGACATATTTTTGGTTTCTGTTGCACCCCTTTTCTGCTGGCTAGCTCAGCTGGACTCTGAGGATACTTTCCATACGATTCAGTTCTTCCCTGGATGTGGGCTGAGACCTGTACCTATCACAGGGTTCAGGGGCCATCAAGTGACAGGGGCCTCTAGAAGCCAGCAACCATTTAATAACCAGAGAAAGTGCACAACAGGACAGTACTGCTGAAGTACAAAGAAGTAGCAGTACTTCCTTCAAAAACTACTTACCTTCAAAAGCTAAAAGTTAAATCCTACAATATTTGAAAAATTACTCTCCTTGTTTATATGCCTCAAGCTTTAAACTGTAAATAAATGAAAAACTTTTTACTCCACTAGGTGGTGTAATTTGTCTTTCTGTAAAATGTGGCTTTACAAAAGTTCCCCCTAACCTTCAGTCAAGATGGGACCATAAAATACCATCTGAAAAGTGAAATGGGAATTTGGTCTACAGGAGCTAGCTACTTTATCAGGTCATGCCTCTTTGGTGTTTTCTATGATTCCTTAAAAAAGCTTTTGTAAGGACAGGAAAACTTTTCTGTAGAACATTCCTAGATCCATGAAGGAATAAAGTAGGAACCCAAAACAAAAACATCATGCTCTCCCTCTATTTCCCCTTATACTGAGGCATGACACCTGAGTATCTAAGCAGTTCATGTGATTTATCTCATGTATTTTAAAGTGTAAGATCTCTAGAAGCTCTCTCTGTGCTTTGTGTCCAAGTTACAAGATATTGCAGTCAAACATATTCCTGGATCTTTCTTGGCCAGTTGTGCTAGAACTTGCATGGCTATAGTTACATACAGGGGAAGCAGAGAATTCTAGCTTGCATAACAAGATGTATCTCGGAGGATATACCCTGGCTAAATGTAACCCTGGTGGATATAACCCTCTGGCTAAAACAAAAAACCACCTTGGCTGGTGCCATCCAAGTCTTGGCTTCAACTGAAGCCCAGATTAAAAAAAAAGTATGTCTGGATCATATCTTGCTGGTTAGACATTTGCAAGCATTTATTTGTTCATGTTCACTGAATAACATCTACTGACACACATACACCAAAAAAAAAAAAAAAAAAGAAAAAAAAACCACTTAAAAAAGCACATATAACTCATATAACTTAAAAAATAAACAAACCCTTCAGCAAGCTAAGGATAATTGTGTAGGCAGATGAAGATCGATGGTAAATCCCAGGGTACTGAAGTAGTAATTAAAAATAAACAAACAGGAGATAAAAATAAAAGTTAAGCAAAATATTTTCCCACAAGGGTTATACAGTAGTCAAGCACCCCATCGAAAACAGCAGGAGAAGAAAAAATTTCTTTCTATTTTGAGTAAAATGAGATTCACTTTTCTGTAGAAAACAGGCTGCAACCTCCAATTAAGTCAATTATCAAAGCCAGACTAAATTCCAGTTTCTTGAGATTGGTAAATACTCATCACTGTTGAAAAATCCAAAGACAGCCTGCCCCTGCTTATGCAGAACTTGTGAGTGGGATTTCTGCAATATACATCAGTCACACCCTCCTCAGCCACATAAAAGACCATGAGGAACATGGTGCTGAATGGCTTGGCCCAGCTCCTGTGCCTGAGTTACTTAACACAAAATCAGAACAGAAGTTCATATGTTTCTACTTATACGCCACTCCCTTGAAAATGAGAGAGGGTACGTTGTGGCATCTCTCAGAAAACAAACAAACAAAAAACAAACAAATAAAAGCCAGAAATCTTGCTTTAGTTTTTTCTGTGCTTTGAGAAATGTGATGATCATGAAAAGTGATACCAGAACTCAGTGTAAAATACAGACCCACAAAAGGACACGCCAGCACAGCCCATTAATGATCCTTGTGCATACAGTCTTTGTATTTTGCCTTTTGGGAGCAGACTCAATTTAATTTCAAGTGCAAAATTCAGAAGTTAAAAGAAAGGGATAAAAAACCGAGGAACATTAGCTTGCAGTTCTTTTTACTTTTATTTATAATTTCTGATACTTCATTATAGATACAATGCTCTGTGCAGTTTGACTTAAACAGTTTTCATTAACACTGCGCAGAGTAATTTAGAGTCTTAGAAGATGCTAAGTTGTAGTTAGGTTTACAAAGCAGGGTATTTTCTTACTTCACTTGAGAAACTGTGCATCATGTCCAAAAATCCCACAAATATGGAAGGGGACAGATGAGTTCAGCATCTATTGTAGCCACCATTATGATGTTTTGAACTATCTGCATTTATACTAATATTGTTCCTGTTAAGCTAAAGTTCATTCTGTTCATATAGGTTCCATATAGTAAGGGTAAATCGTGCTCCTCAAGAAATATCCATGTTCAAGAGCTGTGCTAAATCACTGCATCCCAGTCACTGTAGATACACCATAATTCAATTTTTGCATATCGACAGTATCTTTTCTTCCTAGACGTTCTCCACATTATATGTAAAATCCGTTATAGAACAGAGGTGAAAGGCAACACAGGGCTCTGGACAACGATAAAGGGAAAAAAAAACCCCAACATTGAAGACAGCAGCAGCAGAGCCAAGTGTAATTCACAATTGAGCACCTTAATATCCAGAGTTTTCACACTCTGTTTTGAAAAATCTGCTCAATATATAGTTTCTCTTTAATAAGATCATGGCTCTGAAATGAACCAAACTTACCTACTGCTTAGCTGGCACTGAATTTTCTAACATATTTTTTAGACTAATATCTGCTAACCGAGTCTTGAAAAGCTATACCGAGGTCAAAGAGGGTAGGAAATCTTATTCCCTAGTTCCACAGAGTATAGAGGTTTTTTGCATCCAATCAGTCCTTTCTGTATCAACAACATGAGCAGCTCTTGGACAGAGCTTTAATGACAAAGTTCGTTCTTTTTTTTCATTAGTATTTAAAACTCAAGTTCCTCTAAAATCGCTTTGCCCAAAAATGGGTTTGTGATTGCAAAGTGGGGGCAATGAGAACTGTTCCATTTTAAATATGAAAAATTACCAGTGATCAAGTGCAAATTGTTTCACAATTGATGGAGGTTGGCTTAGCATAAATAGTGCTGAAAAGCCCAATCACCCTCGTTACAAAGAGCCAGCTGGTGAGCTCAGGGGTGGGATTTCTCAGGAGGGCTCAGTGTTCTGCTGCAGCTCAGCAGTCCTGTCCTCGCTGAAGCTCTTGGAACTCAGCTGTGGCCTTGGACCATGAGGCTAAAACTCAGGGAGAGGTGAAAGGGTATTTGAAATCAGAGACGTTCAAGTCAGGAGGAATTGATTTAATTTAGAATCCTAAAATCACTTAGGTTGGAAAAGACTTCCAAGACCATGAAATCCAACCTTTGACTGACCACCACCTTATCAACTAAACCTTGGCATTAAGTGCCACACCCAGTCGTTTCTTGAACACCTCCAGGGGTGAGGACACCTTGAACAGTGCGTTCCAATCCTTGCCAACCCTTTCCATGAAGAACTTCTTCCTGATGCCCAACCTAAACCTCCTCTGGCACAGCCTGAGCTATATCCTCTTGTCCTGTCACTAGATTTAGCTTGGTTTTAGTCCTCAGGAGCTACCTGATATCCTATCCCCAGCCTCTAACAATTGTCTTTGGGAACCTGGGGAAGAGCAGTGATCTGGCAGAGGAAGGAAATGCAGCAATAGAAACAACTCACAGTTAGAGAGTAGACTGGAATACTGAATATTTTATTAAAAACAAGCACCACGTTTTAGCTGTTGCAAATTTTTAGTGTTAATATATAATAATTGTGTTATAAGCAATCTGGAGTTATGGAAATACTCAAGCATGTCCTGGAAACAAAGGTACAAGTCATCTCAGGCTTCAAAAGCTAAAAAAAGTTATGAAAGCAGGAGAAACTACTGCTAGTTACATGGCAGCTTAGTGCAGGACTTGTTCTGTCTCCTTACAGTATATACTGGCTTCTACAAAAGCCAAGACTCTATCAGTGTGATCAAATATAGCCATTTCAGTGTCCTGTCACTGATAACGGTCCACAGAAACACTCCAGCAACCCAGTAAGTTACAGGTTAATTCACTTGAATACATAAATTGAGTTGTCTAGACTGGGAAGACCTGGGGGAAAAAAAAAAAAAAAACAAACCAGTAACTGGGATATACTTGTATTTCTTATCATACAATTCTGTCATTTTACCCTTGGTTATTTAAGCTACTTAGAAAATTGTTGTGCAACTGTGTCAGATACCTTGTCTGAATTAACATTCTCCAGCCCAAAAGCGCCACTTAAACCTCACTGTAATATTTTCTGCAATCTGTATGCCACACTTGTATCTTTGTCAAAGCATGTAGCAACATAAAAAACTGGAGTAACACTGGACTATATTAAATTATGCATAATAGAAGAGCAAATGGCAGATGGTATTGCAGGGTACGCTGCGATACTGGTATTTATACAATAAGCATTAAAATAAATGTGTCCAGATAAACGAGACTATTTGCAGGTATGACCCCCCTAATGCTGAAATAAGTATTTATTTTCAGGTTGCATGCATCATGCACAGGTTATTTTAGAAAGATTTGCATCTGTCAGATTGTGGGATTGATGTGATGCAAAAATGCAGACAGTAGTAAAGGAAGCTCACAGTTGCATATATTGGAGAGAGGCAAGTCTAAGGAGACAAAGGCTTCATAAAACAACAGCATGGAAAAACAAAAAAAAAACCCAACATCGACATCAGGGAAAACAGGAGGGACAAAGGGAGGTGGCAAAATGCTTCAAAACGCTTGAAAAATGAGATCAGGAAGTTAAAAGGGACATGTCTTGGAAAAAAAAAAAATTACTGCAAGATATAACAGCAGCAGACATAGCAGCTGCTATGGAATGTGACAGCCACCCAGGAGAGGGGGAAAAACCTGAGGCCCACGTTTCCCTCCTGCCCTTTGCTCTGTTAGTACTATTGAACATCACAAAGTAACAGCAAGACTCAAAGACAGGAAATGCTGTCACAAATCACACCAGTGTCCATCTCCCCCAGCACTCCTCAAGTCCTCCCTGTTGGGCTTTCACTAACACTGGTACTGAAATGGGCAGTCGAGGTGCGGGTTCCTTCCACTGCCTTAATGGAAAGCATGTAAAAAAAAAAAAAAAAAAAACAAAAAACCACTGCAAATAGTAGATATAGAATTGCCTTAAACTACCCTGGCAACACTTCCCTGCATGTGTCAACAGGGTTTTGACCTTAAAATCTGTTGCCCTAAATGGATGCCCATATTCTTCTGATTACAAAAGGAGGTAAAGCTGGACTCCCAAAAAAACTCCCCTATTTTTGTGACAAGCAGCAGAACTGTAGGAGGAGACAGGTCACATTACATTCTGCCAGGTTTTGCTTGGAAGAAATTCAAATAACCACGTGGGAACAAAAGTAAGAGTTTGAGTGACAGGTGGTGTAAACTTGGTGGGAATAACAGTGAGATTTTGGTCATAAGGAATATTAATGATGGAGGAAGAATGCAAACAGCCGAGCTTCTGAATGGAGTGTTCCCCTCTGTAGTGCTCCAGACACATTAACAACCCTGCATGTTTGAACAGTTGTCCAGCCTTTCATCACTTCGTGATAATGTCATTGCTTAGTTTACCAGGCATATAGCTCAGACCCTTTGGGTACTAAGGGAGGTGAAGTGGCTATACACAAATTAAACGTGTTTTTTTCCTTTAAAAAAATGCCAGAAATAAAACGAATTTAAAGTCTTGTTCCACTGGTGCATTTAGAAGCTCCTCAAATAGTCTATTCCAATTCCACAGCAATTCTATAAAACAAAATGAATAGCACAAATCCAGCAAATATATCTCCTGCCAAGATGAGCTCTCCTGTTTTAAAATCTTTTATAGCATCTAATGTATTTATTTGCATCAAGAGGGCATTATGCCAGTTAACATCTGTGTTCTCTAGAGTTGGTAATTCTGCCTCCCATAACTAGTCATCAATTCTGCATGAAAATACACAACTGTCTTTCCACTATAGGTTCTATCTGCTGTTCAAATTTTCCATGCACATTTAGAGAAATGTTTGGTGAAATACTTCTGCATAAAGAGATTCAGACAGGAAAGGATGATTCAAATGTCTTTGGATGCCCCACCCCTACCTGGGGATGACATTTACGAACCTTTGGATTCTCATCTGATGTTTCATTATGAAAGAAATTAAATACCAGATTTTCTGCTAATATAAATTGACATGGGCTTCTTTGAAAGATTCAGGAAATTTCCCAGATGTCTGTCAGCTAAAGATTTGGTCCTGAAACCCTGGGGCAGTTCACAGCATGCAAAATAAGTAAATGCACATATATTTTAATGTGGTTTAAATGACCTCAACTAACAAAAAAAAAAATTCAAAGCAGGTGTGTCTCCACCTGAAAGGCAGACGTAAAAAAAATTTTACCAAAAGTAAAGAAATTATCCCAGTTTATAATAGAAAAAATAGGTGCCAGAATTGTAAACATACTCAATCTCTCTTCAAATTTAGGTGCTTGGATACCTTTCCATATCCAGCATTAAATGAGCAGGAAAGAAACCCATCCTTTGCCAGTGAGAAACTATAAAGGAGAATCAAAGTCATGGGAGACAAAGAAAGGAATTGAGAGTTGGCCAAGATCATGAGCAATGGGGTGGATCCAAGGTAAGCCAAGCAAAATTATGTAATTCATTATAATGCAATGAAAGAACCGATTTTGTTTCCAACATCACAACGAACTTTTCTTCCTCAGCCTGACCAACCCCAGGGTGCCACTGCACAACATGGCAAACTGGCAACATCCTTAAAGTTTGCAAGCTAAAACTCTGCCTAGAACACCTAAATCTCCAACTCTCAGCCCTAACATTCAGTTATTTGGGTGACTGGCTTGTCAATGTTTGCATCCTCTGTACCTGGCTTTACGTACTATAACTTCTACAAGGAATTACCTTACAATTTAAACCCCAAGAACTCTTAATTTCTTTGTGTGCAACCATTCACGGAAATTGCTACTCCAACAGCCTGTTCTGGTGACTGTCCTACTAATTAGTTAAGTAACCATGGCCTAAATGACAGGTGTTTCATAAAGGCCTGGGGAGTATCAGCAGAAGGACGACGGAGGACTTTTCACTGCCACACTCAGTATTTGCAGTGCAGATTTTATTGTCTGAATGTTTCCCCGAGACCCTTTATGACTTCATGCTTGGGGTCTGCGCTTTGCTTTCTGCATAGCTTCAATTGTACAAGAAAATAGCTCTGCAACACTTCAGCAATCAGAACAAGGGATTTCAGATGAAGTGCCATGTGCTCTGAATATCCACAGAAGAAGGAACATCTTAGAATGATGAGGTCAAACAGCATGCCCAGCTTCTCATCGAGAAAACACATACCAGTTTTTACTATTTCTTGAGAGGTTTGTGAGCCAAATTATAGTTCCTCTATTTTTGTCAAACACAGTACTCAGGTTCCCAGTTTATTAGCTAGAGACAGGCATTTTATTTATCTGTTTCAGTTACTGGGTGTTGTTTTTTTTTCCTTCAGGTTTCTCTTCAACTCAGTGTTTTCTTTTGAAATTGCCCATATTTTGAACAAGAAAGCAGATTTATTTTCTGTGATATACTTTCAATTGTTGATGTCAGAAAACAAGTAGAGGAATGTGATATGGTTCCAGGTTACATGTAGGAGCCAATTTTCTGGGATTAATGACTCAATTAAATGGAAGTATAAGTTCAATATTCTTTTTTTAAATGTGCATCAAACCCCACTGTCTTTCTCATTCCTGGAAAATGTTTTAGTTATTTTACAGACTGGTGAAGTTCTGAAAGTAAAGTCTTTTTTCGTCTCAATCACAACAGATTAGACTTAATTTTCAAGTTTTTGTACATACAGATTCCTTGCAGGACAATTTATAGCAGTCCAACATCAGTCAATACTTTAGTTAAAGAAACAATAGGGCTTTCACACCAGCTATGACTGTAAATTACTCTTGACCTCACTGTTCAGATTATTAACTCAATTCATTCTTTTCTCCAGAAATCACCACCTTATCTAGTCTTTATAGATAGTTCACCAACACAGAAGGTTAAAGTGGAACCATTCAGCCAAGACACCTTTTGCCTTCCCAGTTTTAAAATAAATACTGAAAATAGTTCCAATTTGGTTTCATGTGTTTAAAACAGGAAATTGTGTCCTTCTACATTTGCTAAAAATTGGCTTATGTTGAGCTTTTTTGGGTTCTTGCTGCACAATGCAAGAATCAAAGGGTAATGAGCAAACTCTGAGTAGGCGACAAATCCTTTGGGTTTTTTTTCCCTGACTCTTTTCTAGGACTGAACTATGGCAGTCAGACCTTTTTTTACTGAAAATCATTATAGTGTTGCTGTGTATTCCAGCAGGAAGATAGCACTAGCCAGAATGCAGGAACTATATACTAATCTTACATGATTCTACTAAATTCTCCCACACACCTGAGTCATGGTCAAGCTGTAAGTAGCAAGGAAAATCATTCTTCTCTGACAGGATATTTTGACTCCACCTTTATTTTCTTTTTACTTAGTCCAGACCTGAATGTAATGAGAAATAATCTAGTCAGAATCACCTGAATAGGTCTGACACCTCTGTATTAAAAAGTGCCCTAATATTATTTGGCAGGGACTGGTGCCTCCTAATCATCAGAATCAGTTTTTCACAACGCAGACAGCAACAATAGGCACTGTCATTTCCCCTAGAATTAAAGCACAAAAGCCCTCAATATGTTTGATTTTTCTGCCTCAGAACTCTAGATTTTCCAGGTTGTCCCTAAACGCAAAATAACACAAAGGTTCTATTGTTCATTTTATAATGAAACATTTCAGTGTTGTAGCTTATTGTTTGAATGGTAATTAAGTATTTTTGATCTTCCTTGGAACCCTACTTTTTATTTAAACGCTTTTTATTGTTGAGAACACTGAGGTGTGTTCCTGCCTGCCACACTACAAACAATTCAATCTGGCAAATGCTGCACCTGTCACTGTTTCGTGTGTCTCCACATAAGAACAGAGAATTGGATGGGTGGAAATGTCCCCGTTGATCTGCTTCTATCATCAATGCCTGCTTTGCAGTTTGTGTTGGCATCCATCACTTCTCACAGAAGCACCACACATTCCAGGTTCTGGCCACAGACTCAGTAAGACAAACTTAAACCATTTATTTCTCAAACTTCACACTCCAACATCTGGGAAAAAAATAGTAACTATGCCACAAGTTCTTGAATTATATTACTCTACTAGAAAATCAAGGACTTTTTTGTGCATCTGTATGCATGAAGATCACACATTCTACCGAAAGCAACAGAGCATGATAGAAGTTCATTGTGCTTTAGTGAAAAGGTCATTAGACATTTGAAATAGTAATTACCTGTATCTATTCACTTTCCCCTATGACATCCATAATAAGAGTTCTCTTATCATGCCTCTCAGACAGTACCTTTTGCAGACATTGTAACAAGGAGTGCAGGAATCTTTTTTTTATTATTATTATTGCCTTTATATCTATACTATTACATGATACTCTCGGTCATCTTTCTTTTATGAACTTTGAAAGAGAAAGTGCAAAGCCTACTAGCACAAATATTGACAAATATTGTTAGACTTCTCTAAAAAAAGCTACTAATTAAACCACAGCACTGCAGTGAGTTAAAATACCTATTGCTAAATTTTATATTTTGGAGATAGGAGGCGGCAGCAAGGGGCCAACAGAGTTATGCAAGGCAGAGATCAGTTGTTTCATAAAAACAAGATCAGACTATGACCAGCAGCAGCTTCTGCCTTGCTGCACTTTTTTTGTTGTTGTTGTTGTTCCCGAGAAGACACTTAATATAAAGTTTAATCATCCAAGATTGTAGACCCAGGGCTCCCTTATAAAAGGTCCCCTGACTGAAGGGTTAAGGAATGTTTTTTAAAATTAAAGTCTTTGTACTTCACTTTTCAAAAAGCTTTTTGCTTTTTCTTCTTTTTTTGTACCTTTAATATAAGCTAAAAATATTTTTAATAGTGATTTAATAGTGATTGCCATGGCAATAAGTAACCTAAGCTCTCAATACTTGAACTTCCAACTAATGCTTGACTCTTCAGTGTCATGGATTGACTCCAATTTATTTATTCACATCTAGTTTAACGGAATAAACTCCACACAACAGTGAGGTTCATCATGGCCTCACACAGGGCAGCACAGAAAGGAATTTGGATCCAGCTGGGAAAGAAACAAGGACACATGAGGTGTAAGTAATTTCTTGAAAGCAGGAGTGGTGTACTTTAATATATGGGAATGCAACCATAACAGCTCCTGCTTTCAGCCAGGGGACTGAGGACTGGATATGGAGGAGTTGTTCTGTATTCCTTCCATGGGCACCTCTAACCCAATCCTCCTGTTTTGCCTTGTTTTTCTCCTGCATAAAGCCTGTTGTACCTGCATTTTTGCAGAGGCAATAAATCCAGTCCTAAGTGAAGAGGTCTTTGGAAATAAACTTGGAAGTACTGAAAGTGCCTCCATTTCTTTGGTGACATATCAAGAAAATGAGCTTCCATTGATATCAAAAGAAAACTGTTATTGATAAGGCATTAGGAGCAATTTTATAATTCTGCTTTGTTTTTACAAAAGAAATATGGTATTTCTCTTCAAATCACTCTGAAATTCAGTATATGCTTGATTACAGGGGACATAAAAGATGGGCAATCAAGAAAACTTTCAGCAGTTGTTCCTGCTTGACTTGCAATATCAAGGGCAAGGAGCCTGATTTTATAGACCCTAAAATATAAAAAGGACTCAAAATCCAATATACAGCTTTTTGTTGTTGTTTGCTTCAATAAATCTACATTTTATCTTCTCTGCAGGGCACAAGTTTATCTTCCAAACATCGTCCATTTTGCAGATGCACTCATCAGCACTGCAGTATAATTTTTTTTGAGAAGTGCTACAGGATTTCTGACTCCTATAGAGTAGGAGTAACAGAATAATGTAAAGATTAGAGCTTAAAACATAAGTACATGAGAGTATATGTCCCCTCTCCTTCTGTAAAAGGCAGTGCTTTGCTCTACAGATGCACTGGTAGAAAATGCACAGCCTTACTCAAATCTGTAAGAAAAGCATCAATATCATGCAGGAGTATGTTCATAAGGCATTCCAGGAGCAGGGAGATATGCCTGATTCTGAAACCACATGTAGCCAGTCACCTGTAATTCATAATTTTTCACCGAGTCGTAGTTTTGCATCTCTGTATAACTTTCCTCAAATCAAAACCCTAGTTCATCATACTGCACATTACCACTAGGACCCATTACCACAGCTTGAGTCTTTATTAAGGTATCAATATTCTTCCCAGCACTCTTTGCTCCAGAATCCCCAATTAAATTACTGCTTTAATTGTCTGCTGTCACTGACAGATAGGTAAGTGTGTGTGCCTAGTGCACAGCAGCAACTGAAGGTACTTGCCTTAGTGCAGAATTACAGAAGAGATTTAAATGTTCTCTCTTTACGCATAAGAAACGGTCATAAATCATTGCTTCAACACACTCTGCTCCAAAAGCTGGGTTTGGGGATTTTTTTCCCCCTTTTTCAAGCTATGATTCATGCTTGCACTTGCCACTGGCCTGATTTAAGAGTTATGGTCCTTCCTGCTTTCCACTCCTTATCAATATTCTGAGAGTGCTAATATTCACAATAAGTATTTCTCTTGAAATTGAGGGACTTTTAAAGTAGTTGTCCGTATTTTGTGTGCCTGGGAATCCTTTTTATATTTTGATGAACAGTCAGGAATGAGGAAAGGGATTGGCACTGACACACTGTAGTTAAGTTAGAAAGCCAAATTCTCTAAGTTTTCTTATAACTAACACCATTTTTCACCTGGGCTAAGCCCCACTCTGTTGCATGCAGGGCAAGACCAACCCAAAATGATTTGGAGTAATGACATCCACCTGCACGTGGTTAAAAGTGACAGCGCCTCTAGCCACACAATATCCCTTTTATTCTGTTTTGATTGTTTTATACCAGATCAGAGATTTCAACTGTGCTGAAGTGGTTTATAGTTCTAGCTAAGTTAAGAACTGACATTTTAATGGCACATTTGAGGAATTTATATAGACAAGCCATGTGACCCTAATGTGATATCTTCAGTGTAGCCCAGAGTAATTCAGCCCAGCCCCCAAGGGGTCAGACAAAATCGTAACTCTCTTTAGTCTTTGAGCCATTAAAATTCAGCTAGACTGCAAAGTTGACAGCTGTTTACTGTAAGGTTACCTCCTGCCTGCCAAATAATAGGGCTGCTGTTGGCACCTTTCCACCCTCTTAGCTGAGAAAAGGCTTCCTTATAGTCAGAATGGAACTGAAATGTTGCGTTCCTCGAGCAGGAAAAGGTGTGGATCCTTAAACAGGCTTAAGCAAGATTGAGCTGGTTCATTACCTTACCTCAGTTCTTTCCAAAGTAAATGTTATCACAACATTTGAGGGAAATATAAACTTCAAACTGGAATTCTGCCTAGTAATGCCAGCAGACCCACAGAAAGATTGAGAGTGATGGCACAAGCTCTTCTAGAGCCTCCCAGCTTGCGTCTTTCTCAGGATACCCACATTGCTGTGGGAGAGAAGACCAGGCTTCCTGCCTTGCTCCCTTAGCTATAAATGAAAAGAAATACTCTCTCCTTTACTACATGAGGAAGAAAAAAAAAAAAAAAGGCCACAATTTCATACCATCAACTGCCAAGAAGATGCATATTAATTATTAAAAAAATAAAGACAAATGTTATGTTGAGGTCAAGAAACAGTGCAGAAAAGTCAGCAAAATCCTCTCATTAGAGCCCCAATCCCTATTCCTCATAATTTTGTAATTCTATGTTTTACTGTTCCTAAAACCACTCTCAAGACTGTAGAAAACATTTTGCATTATAATAGCATTAGCTAAAAATAGAGTAGGGAATACAACAACTCCTCGTCCTTTTTAGCTTCCTAACTCTCCTGTGTGCTCTCTCCGCAAGCCCATGAGTTTTTACTCCCTGCCACAAAGCTTGGGCATCTCTCCAAAGAGGACAGACCCTCCTCATTTTCCTTTGTAGTCAAAATCACATGGTCAAAGGTACAATTTAGAACCACTCAGAACACGTGTGAGCAAAAGAAATCGTCCATTTTTCAGCCATTCTACCTCTAGAAGGTTACATAAAAGGGGATAAACAGGCACATTCTTCTTCTCACTCTATTTTAAATGAAAATAAAGAGATAACTATTAATTTCTCTCAAAAACATAGTGCAGCTACCTACCTGCATCAGCAGGGTTGGGCTTTGAATCCTCAGGAGAGCTGACAGTCCACACCCCAGCTGGCTCAGGTGCCCAACCTTGAGGAAAGGTGGAGCCCCCTAAGCACCCCTCCTTTTAACAATTTCTGTTAATCAGCTCTAAATAGCTTTTCATGCACCTGCCTTGCTCGGGTCTTAGGCTCTATGTAAGCGACCCCAAGTCCCAAACTCAGTGTGGGAGTTGGCTGTGGTGAGCAGCAACTGCTGTGTGGGTGTTTCAGGAGCTGGCTGGGAGGCAGCTCGCTGATACTTGTAGTTTTTAAGTCATTTGGTACTTCTGAAAATCTTATCTAAGTGCTTTGAACGCCACGAAATGTCAGCAAAACCAGAATGCAATGAAGATACTCCCCGTGAACACAAAAAGCCCTTTTCTCGGTGGGTTGCTGGGGAAGTGTTTTCACCTTAAAATGAGCTGCAAAGAGGACATTTGTACAGTCAAATGGAGGCACCAAGCCCAGACTTAGTGCTGGAGTCAGGGCAGGTCTAACACCTCAGGCTGCACAGGAGCTGGCTGAAGACAGTAGCCCTAAGTGCTGTGTGCCATCACATCCCTCTCCATCTCATCCAGTGAATTTTGCTACTCTGGGCCGGTACCCTCATTCTCTTCAGCATCCATCAATGGTTGGCTGTTGTGTTCCCCAAAAAAGCAATCTGCACCTTTTACAGGCTTTAGGATCAACTGTAACTCCCGTTTATTTTCCTTGTCTCGTTATTATTTACCATGCTTTCTTTGGCTTTTGTGTTGTTAGTCCCTCTGTTTTCCACGACTAAGATGGATGTTGAATTTTTAGCAAATGGGACTGTTCAACAGATGGCTGTTCAGTTCATGCTCTGTTGGATTGATTATTTGGTCTTTTTATAATTGGATTTTTTTTCTGGTGCTTTGTATTATTTTAATGAATCTTTATTAATGGATGAGGCTAAACAAAAAAAGGCTTTCCTCAAGTGTAACAACTTTAAACAGCTAAGAGCAGGACTTCTTATATAATAGCAATTAAAAGCATTTTGGTCTGAAAAACCATCTTCAGACTCTACTTGTGCATGTGAAGGAAATTGTTTTGAATGCCATTATTTTTAAACATTTGATTAATTTTCTTCAAACCAAGATTATTTTCTTCCTCTAATGAGTATTATAAAACCTGTCAGGTCTGAGGCTTCTATCTTTAGTCATTTGTTGGAATTATGCAAGTCCAGAATTTAAAATAGAACATATGGAGCCTCCTGACTCGGTTCAAAAATGGCAGAACTAATTCCATAGAAAGATTTCTCAGAAAAAGCTGACTTTGAAGCCAAGTGGATCATGGAAAATTTTAGCAAAAAGTGTATTTTGAGAAGGTATGGATTGCTTAAAATGCTGTGTTGCATCTTAATCTTAACTTTAGCATTTGCTATCAGGAATGCTATAATAACATTATAATTATCTATAATATCAGAGAATTTTCTGTTCATCCTACTTAAAGGTAATACAGTGTGAGTCACTAAAAATTATGAAACTGAATTGCCATCTTAATTTCAGGATATCATTGCCTCAGCTTGCGCAACCCAGATACACCTAGCTAGGAAGCAAGTTCTCTTACACATAAATTAATATAGATGTATATATTTACAGGTGTGTTTTTTGAGGGGGTTTTTTGTGGTTTGGGGTTTTTTTTTTTGGAAAAAAGAGACTCGATAAAATTTTACAGCCCAGATCCTTTGGCCTCCGTGGTGCTGGACACAGAGGCAAAGTTACTCTGTGATGCTTCTCCTCCCATCTGTTATTTCTCTCTCTGCTTCTTGGCAATTTTTTCCGGCTGACAACTCAGCGGTGAAGGTCTGAATCCAGCGATCTGAGTGGGTGATATCTATCAATCTTGTGCCACACGTATGCAACATTGCTAGGCAACAGGTAGCAGCATGACACCCACATCCTGCAATTTCCTTTTGGTGACTGAGACTTTTACTATATTAATTATACTGAACTTTATTTCATGTATTTCAGGCATTAACTTCTACGGAAAATATTTTTAAAAACTCTTTGAGCTAAGATTACTT
This sequence comes from Pseudotriccus pelzelni, assembly GCA_035584735.1. Classification (NCBI taxonomy): domain Eukaryota; kingdom Metazoa; phylum Chordata; class Aves; order Passeriformes; family Tyrannidae; genus Pseudotriccus; species Pseudotriccus pelzelni. The sequence goes on along the minus strand of JAWMRA010000009.1, from coordinate 4,818,523 downwards.
TCTGTTGCGTGTTGAATGAACAAATATTGGCAACTGATAAAATCATCATTCTAACAATTGCTAGATATGAATGTGGTGCATGAAGGCTTCTAAAATTGCAGATAAGTGGGATATCAGATTATTTTGTGTTGAAGATAACTACGCTACAAGGAAAAATTTTTGCAAGGCCTTCAAAACATAAAAGACATAAAAAGTGAGAGGATAACTAGGGAGGAAGTTCCTTTATTCTCTACTTGCTTTCTCTACTCTATGTGTTTTGGCTGGCTCCTCTTTTTCAGTGGTTAGGATGCTACAGAGGGACTAAGCTTCAAATTTACTTTCATGCCCCATCACAGACTTTGTGTGTGTGACCATGGGCAATGAGGCTCTGTTATATTACAGAGAGAAGGCAAGTGAGCTGCACTCACTGTACTCCTCTTGAATTAGCCAAGCTTAGGAAAAATCACCAGCCCTTCAGCATTATTACACCCTTGCAGGTAATGTATTTTTCTATGGATCTGGGATTTCTCAAAGATGTGTTCCACAGTTATTCAAGCTGCAATAAACTGGGTCATTCTACACATTTAATTTTGAAATAATTTGCCTGTCCTTTCTGAATACACAAAGGAAATCCCTGAAATGTACTCAAATGGAGCTGGGCTATTTGTTGTAAAGTGCTTGTGTTAGCCACTGATGAGTAATAGTAAGTTCAGCTTTAGTTCACGCCCTCTGAGAAACCAGGCAAATCAAATTAACAGTAGCAGCATACTCATACTCAAAGTTTTCCAGCAGACAAAACACTATTCAGGGCGACCCTTGAATTACAACCCAAGCTACATTTGCAGCAAGACAAGGCTCTCTGAAGGTGTGTTCAAATGCTCATGAGTGATTGTGAGCAGTCGAATTGCCATTACGTGCAGAACTACCACTGGTTTCTGTGTCTTGGCTAAGCATGAGTATGTCAATATCATTTATAAGGACTTGAACACAACCTTAATCAACTTGGACTTTGGCTTCTCACCTGTATCACTTGACTTCCCACAGTGTTTGTGAGTTGCTCATAACCTGTGTGTGCAGGAACTTCTGGTTCTTTGACACATGCAAAGGCCATATCGAGGAAGGTAATTCCTTAACAGCAGCTTAGCTTTTGCTATACTAAAATAAATTGAAAGAGGGAAGGACTCTCTGAATCTTTAGGTGGTTTTTGTACAAATGTACAAGTACATTTATATGCTGTATTTGGTAAATATTTATAAATGACACCTCTTTTAAGTGTGTCCATGGAATCTGAGTCAGCACCATTTACTGTGCAGACGTGGCCCAGAGTTGCATGTCTGTCTGAGAAGTGTTTGCTGCGATTACTCACCAGGTTTTATACTCAGGTTATATCTACAACTGGAATGCACTTTCACTTCAGAAATTTTATCTGTGTACGAAGGGAATAACTTCAAGAATTTGAAATGAATAAAGAATTTCTTCTTCCGTCCTGCAGCTGGTCCTCACCTGATATTGGCTCAACATTGCAAAGGGAAGCAAATTCCAAAGCTGAACCACAGACCTAAAGATAGGAAAACTGCTGTACTTAGCTGTGAGGTATCCCGAGAGGTAAAGTTGCTTCAGAAGATGTTTTCCCTCTCCATTTAAACTTAAAAAAATCAATGCTGGGATAGTACCAGATGGGTAGCTTTGTTTGAAGCCATTAAGTTTTCCGAAATGATGGGTGGATTCCAGAAGGAGAGTCCCAGAGCTCAGAGCAGCAGGTCAGGGGACAGTCTGTACCTCCTGGGTGAGGTGTAGTGTGAGATACATCCAACCGTGATTAATGAGGCCAAGAACAAGATCTCCAGTTACCAAACACGCCTTCTTAACACTGAGTCCCACTGGCCTGGGGGGAAAAATGCAGGCTGACAAGCACACATAAAAATCTGGATGGGTTTTTGATTAGATTGTTCCCCGTTGCTGCACAGCTTTGTGCCAGACATGAGCCCAGTGAGAGCAGAAAACTCTGCCATGTTTGCAAATACTTGATAGTCAAATAAGTGCACGACTCGGAGATACAGAATTTATCACTTAAAAATACTGTTGTTTAACCACCAGGGCGGTTTCAGTTGCCCTGTTAGTATTTGGATTTTTGTAATTTCTGCGAAGAATTTAGCAGGAAACATCAAAAGCTTTAGCTTGGGGAATTCCTAAGCAGGGATATGTTTAATACAATTACAGACTTATTTGTAGAAGATGCAGAACTTGCTGTAGGAACTGATAATTTAATTAGATTCTGGTTTTTGTGATTCATATGCCTTATATTATGAGTACTATATTAAAAAATAAATACAAGTTAATTTTTCATAGGACATCACTTTCTTCTGCTTTACAAGCAAAGAGTTGATTACATGGAAGGCACAGCTTTGATTGGCTGTAAAAATTAGGACCTCATTGTACTGTGAAGCAGCTTTCAAATACAGCTGAAGAAAACAGGCTGCATACACATAAATACATAAAATCCCTAGGGAAATATTAACACCATATTTGGGAATTTTATGTTGAATCTCACAAATCATATGAAATCTTGAATAGCAGCAGCTTAAACAGAAAGAAAAAAAAATGTTCTTCATAAACTATTTATAATACACATTTCTTAAAATGTTAACTTTCACTTTTGCACCAAGATTTAATGCAGCTGGCATGAGAGTTTTAAGTAGAGTCTCCCTCCTGTCTCTAGGCTGCATACTGCGATCAGCAGAAGTGCTGGCTTTATCATTTTCATAGACATGATGCAGCACTACTTCTGTGGCAGTCAGTGAAATTACACCAGTGAAAGTAAAAGAATCAGGCCCACGTTTACTAGGTAGAACAGAAATATTTCTTTACAGGCTCAAGAGATGTTAATACATGTCTGGATGTATCTAATATTCAGAGAAAACAAGTTTTCTCCTGGATCGACCATATAATTTAAAATGAATATGCCCTGGGTACCTCCAAAACCTAATGTAAAGCAAGTTCACTGTATTTGTGGATACCATGAAGGTCAAAGGGTTTTATAGACTTTGTTTCCTTATTTAAACAATGCTACAGTGATCAAATTCTACTCATTGTTAAAACTCTGTACCTACCTGCAACTAGGCAAAACCCTTATAATTTGCAGTAAATACAGTGGCAGTGTGTCATAAATCTGGGTATACAGAAATTTAAGACCTGAAGATTTAAGGGGGAAAAAAAAAAAAAAAGAATTCTTTGGCAGAGAAGACAATATCTGTATGGATTTTCTATACAAATCAAAATCAGTCCCCCTCCAATTGCCTCTAGAAAGCACAAAGAATGTTACACATCCCACCTATTGCAAACAGGCAGTAATATTTGTTATAGTCTTGTGGAACCATTTCCATCCAAATTGGCACCTCTGCAGGACCCCAGCTGCTGTTTTTTGTGCCAGGGAAGAAAGAGACAAGTAGCAGGTGAGCTGTAAAACCACACGTGGTGAAACAATTCAGCCCTGACTTGTTCAGCAGAGCACTGGGAGGAAACCATCACGGGGAGGCCACAACTGGGCCCCTCCTGCCAGGGAATAACTTCACTGAGTCATAAACCTGCCATGCCTGGGGAAGCAGAGAGCCCAGAGGCATGGCCACTTCACAGAAATCTTCCTTTGTGCAGCGCCTGTCCGTGCTGCAGCTGGAACCCACCCAAGCCAGGACGGTTTCGTGCTTCGGGAGAAGCGGGCACAAAGGTGCAGTTTCACAAGAAAAGAGCAGTATGACGAAGCTGCTCCTCACTGTCTTGAGAGGTTGTCTCAACCAGAAATATTTCTTCCAGCAAGTGTCAGGATTTTTTATTTTATTAGAAAGTTCAGTGGGACTCAGTATGTTTATGTGCATGATTAACTTGTCTTCTTTTTCAATTTTCAGATAATCTCAGAACTATGTTTATGAGAATTAAAGCACCAGAATAACCTCATCACTCAGAAGACGTCAATATCTAAAGCAGCTTGGTTTTGTTTGCCCTGAATCTTTTCTCATTCTCTGCTCCTCATCATGGTGGACAGAGAACATCTCCAGATTGCAGAGGTGACATTTTGCTAATGCACAAAGCAGCTGACATTAAAAAAGGCAATGTAGGTATGTATTAGGCATATGGGGATTTTTTTCCCGGTGCTGTTCGGCTGGTTCAGCTTTACAGAGTGATGATTTTCTATCTGCTTTTAAAAAGCTAGAATTATCTTGAAGCTATTTAGCCAATGCATTTCCTCAGTACATATATGCATACACAGATAATGTAACAAGAAGACAATGAAAAGAATAACACAGCTTGATTTCTTATTTCTTTTGTTGAATTGTTTCAAGTTCTCTTCATGGGGGAAGATGTGTTTCTAATAGATATACAGAGTTAATAATGTACAATGCTAATGTACAAAACAGATTTCCTATTACAAGGAGCCTTAGACAATAAGCATATAATGAGTCTTGGAGCAATTCCTCACTGAAAGTTAATGGTTCCAGAAACCTTGACCTCAGTGTGGGATTTGCTTTATCAAGATGGCCAAAGCCATCACAAGTACATAAATTGGAAAAGGGCAAAATTACTGTATCAGTAAGTTCAGAAAGCTATTTAGACTAGTGAATGCAATCTACAGTGAGATCAGCCAAGGTTAGCACCAGATGTTTCTTGTCCCACATGCTACAGCTTGATTGTATTGTAATTAATTCAGCTGAGACATCTCTGCAAGAACTGAGTTTTCAGCACAATTTCAAGCTTGGTTTCAAATACCAGAAATCATTTCTGATTTCTTAAAACATCCTGGAAAAATGTGAAACTCTGCAGTTAGAGTGTGCCTAAAAGTACTTATAAAAATTGCATTTAAAGAGCATTAAAAGTGTATTCTCAAAGTAGTCCTGATTACCAGTAGACCTCTGGGGCTCAGAGCCTTAGGCATGTATTGCACAAAGGCTTAGGGCCTTATTCAGCAAACTATTTGCCCCAGACCGCAGTGCAAGTTCAGAGGTACAACAGAATTTTGAACTTGGTTTTCTGCACCAAACCATAGCAGTCTTTATCCAGTTCACCACCCATAACATGAACAAAAAAAACCCCACCAATATTTTCCAAAGTATTTTACAGCTTATCCTCCATCCTTTTATGGCACATCAAACCAAAGACCTGCAATGTTCTTGCTGGGAAAAAAGACGTTTGTAGTTATTTAAAGTTTGAGGTCCATTTAAAAATGAATTTCATTAAAGTCAGATACAGGCATGAAGTTAAGACATAAATAAAACAGAACATACTATATCGTAATATACCAATTTATTTTGCTGCAATATTTGCAGAAAGAACACATTGAAATGCACTTCCAAACTACTTTAAACCTAATTCTGGAATACAAGCCTGAGACAAAATGGCATACGTTAGAAATTATGGTTTTGCTTTTCAGAAGTATTGACCACTTCAAGCCTGTATTTAACTTCAGGTAGAATTGTGTCCAGCGTGTCTGAAAATTGGGCTCTAAATTAAAGATAAGTGTTTTTACCTGGCTAACATCCCTGTAAGTACCCCCCACAAATAATACAGTGACAGATCTTCCCCTTGGAAAATTGTCTTTTGGATTATTTTAAGATAAAAACACAGACCAATATCAGCCCTCTTACAAGCTGCGTACTAATGCAAGGAGTGGAAGGAAGGATTTATTTGCAATCTTCTAATTGACCTCAGTGGAACTGGGCCTGGACCGACTAAAACATTTATGAAAAGCAGTTGTGGAGCATGAAGAGTAACCAGTCTAAAACATTAATGTCTAGGTGATATTAAAAGTAATTTGTTTAAAAATTGCAGGGATGTGAGGAGCAAGAGCCTGGTTGTATTGAGGAGTAAATTCCTTCAACTTTCTGTTGTTCTTTTGTTATTATTATTTTTTAAAGAGGTGCAGAGTCAGAAGTTGATGTTTTTCCTTGGGCTTCTTCTTCCTCAGCATTGACCAAAGTGTTGGTGATACTCCTTTCTTTCACCTCAGTCCTGTACTATCCTGATTTTTAGACTAATATGCCAACACATCACGGCTCCATCCTTTCTCAGGAATGACATAGGCAGTTAAAGGCATTAAAACAAATAGGCCTCCAAAATCAATGTGTTTTGCAGGAAGTAAGCATGGGGGTATCCAAAGCCAGAGGGTGTGTTCAGAACAGGGGAATTCAATTCCAGGGTGTCACAAAGTGTTCTCCATCACCACAGCACGGCAGGAACCTGTTCTTGCTGCTATGATAGATGCTCTAAATACGCCACTTACTCAGAGTTATTGGATATGGGAACATGCAAATCTACCGGTAGTGCAAGAGCTTTTGCTTTATGAAGGGCACAGCTACCAGAGGTAACTGCCTCCCTAAGGGTTTAACAGGAGCTTTTGAGACAGTCCCCATTCCAAACATGAGCTGCTGTTGCTGTATGATCTGCAGGTAACACGTGCCTGCACGGAAATCGCTTGGCAAAAGTGGAGCCAGTTAGGAATGGGAAATTCTGAGTTGCAAAAGCAAAGCGAACAAGCAGATTGGTAGGAAACATCTGTGACCTTCCCAGTCCACTATGTCTTTTCTCCCGTTCCCGAATCTCTGACTGCTCCTGTGCTCCTTTAGGATTTCTTTCCAGAACCTCCCAAAAATGAACAATGGCCATGTGCACTTTGGCCTTTGAACACGTGGATGTTGTGCTGCACCTCTTCTAAGGGAGGGGAAGAGCCAAGCAGTCATCCTAAAGCTATAAGAGACATACACTGAACAACTAATGTAGCAGCCCAGCTTTTGCCCAGAAAAGATTTGCATGAGCCTGCGACGTTTATTTTCTCTCAAAGGGATGTAGCAGTGACCAAGTCACCTCACCAAGGGCAGTGGCTGCTCCCACCCAAAGGCTGCCCGTACTGGGAGTCACTGCCTCACTGTTTATCCCAGCCTGTCTCCAAAGCCCTCTCCTGCCTACCTTTGGCTACCTGCAATTGTATTATGGAAGTACTCAAGACAAAGCATTTTGGAGATGAAAAGCGAAAAAAAAAATTTGAATTGAGAATTTTGTTTCAGTGTCTGGAGAGGTGTGATCTCAACGGCTTTCATCCTTGTATTTAATTTGTGCTTCCTGCTTAGTCTGTGTTTTACAAGAGGCAACTGCAGCCTGTTGCTCAGGCAAATCAAATTTTAATCAAGCACAACTAGTTTCTTTTCTTGTTTATTTTTCAGGGGAAAAAAAAAAAGATATTTCTTGCAGGAATACATATTTTTAAAGAAGAAGCGAAGTCTCCACTAAAAAATGCCTGACGAATATTTTTCAAGTAGGCCTGTTTTTTAAGGTCTGCTCCTAGTGAGGTATCTTTGATGTAGTCAGCAAGACTCCTTCTGCCTAGAAAACCTATTGATATATAGCCAAATAGAGAGCAGAGAAAAAAATCCACTCTTGTATGTCACTGGATTCTTAATCTATTTTATGAGCCTTAAACACTACAACTCTCAGCACTGTAGAAATTTCAAAAGATCCAGAAGCTCCATTTTTTAATGCTTCTCTGGCTTTTCTAAACCTGAAGTTTTACTTTTCATGAGTATTTTTAACCAGTACAAACCTTTTTAGGCTGTTTCTTACATCTATGCTTTGTCAAGGAAGAAAGAAGAAATCCTGTGAATCAGATCCCATGTGCATAATCACACAACTCTACGAACTAAGCGCATCCATAAAAAGCATTCAGCTCTAACATTGCTGTATAGGGAATGCTTAGCCTTAAAAATTATGCTGTTTGGACTAGCAACTTTGAATACACGTTATGAGCAATCCATCTGTACTCGTACATTTTCTTTTTTTAGCGTAAATCAGGGGACATGAGAAACATGACAGTGTCTATAATAAAGCTGCTGATTACTTTACCTTTTGTAGCTTTTGCTTCTCTTTTGGTTTCACATTTCTCTTGTACTAAGACACAGAAAGTTAAAATGTTTTTTAAAAATTGATCAGATCTCAATTGCCAGCCAGGAAGTTTACAGTAGTAACCTCAACCACGTTTACAGTGAGCTTCATATTTGTCACCCTTTACAGAGCCAGTGCCCAGCACAAACACTGCAGCTTAGGTGGGCTGAATTTGCCACTTACCCTGAAAGGACTCATTTACAGCACGGATTTACCAACTTCATTTATAGCCAGAGCCACAGCCAAGCCTGAGGACTCACCATGCTGGTGAAGGAGTGGTGGTTGGAGATGAGGGGTCACGGGCAAGTGGACATGATGGAAATAAGGTCTTCTGGCCATCCCCGAGGAAACCTACATCTCCTCCTTGTTGCCACCACACTTAAGAGAGTGGGGACTATGGAGGGAGCAGCTTCACCTCACCCCAATTTACAATCCAGCCTCAGCATTTTCCAGACACCACAATGGGTTTCTTCGAATAACCTCTCTCCCACCTGCCCAAAATCTCTTGTTTCTTTCCATCAGCTAAAAGCAATTTCTTTACATCTCAGCCATCCCCACTCACTGGTCTTGTCCAGCAACAGGGATCAGTTTTAGACCCTTGTCTCAACCACTCTCCAATCTCTCCATCCTGAGGCTTTTTTCCTCTCCTATTAGTCATTTAAGTTTAAATAAAAAACCAGCTTTCAAGATTTAGGGGGAGAAGGGCCTTCTCCTTTTTTTATTCCAATTTTGTTTCTATTTTACATCTTCCTTCCAATCCCATTTCATTGTGACTGCAGCTTTTTTTTCTTTCTTTCTTTTTTTTGAGGAAAAGGCCTTAATTACTGTTTATCTGCATCTCCCTGTATCCTGTCTCTGACTTACTGCACCATCAACAACCACACTAGGAAATCACACAGGGGAGAGACACTGGGAATGCTCCAACTCCAGGGAAAGGTTCCATCAGAGCTCACATGCCATTAGACACCAGCGAGCCCAGCCACACAGGCTCAGGAAGCTCACTTTCATTAGCTCTACTCATCATCCAGCTACAAATTTCACATTCCTATCATCTTCCCTTATTTCTCTATTCCCTCCCCAGATCTCCAATGCTTCTCCCCTCTTACTGAATCCTGAGGCATTTCCATTAAGCTTCTTTCCCCCTTTTGTTGCTTTAGCTCTGCTGTGCTTTTCCCCACAATGTTTTGCTCTGCCTTGGGAATTGGCAGATCAGCAAGCATGGAGAGGATGAAGTGATTCATCTCTCTAGCTTTCACCTCAACTCTACAGCTACAGCAGGGAAATTTAGATGTCATATCTAAGTTGCACCTGGGGAAGTAAATTTGCAGAGGAAGCAATAGGGCTGAAGATACTTGGGGGGGAAAAAAAAAGGCCTGTCTTGAAAGTAAATTTATTCATTTATCTGCAAAGCAACATTTTTTAACAATATGGCACTTTTGTTCTGTTTTGAGATTTTGCATCTTAGTTACTTCATTAATTGTGCTGCTTTCACTTTGTGTTTCTTATTCATTTGTTTCCTTCTGATTGTGGGATTCTTTAGTCCTCAGTGCCTAGGAGGAATGCTTGGCACTGGGATGGGACTGCTGTCTGGGATGTTTATGCCATTTTCTACTCTATTCTGAATTGCTTGTTGAACCCTTGCAGTCTTCCAGGTTGTGGACATAATTGCAGCGTGTTTTCCTCCATCAGCTCTGTTTTGTGGCCTGCAGTTACAAGGTTTATTTGTCTGAGTTAGAGGCAGAAGAGACTTCATATTTTACTGCATTTTTTAAATGCATTTGCAGAATTTCTGTAGAAAGTAAGGTTATCAAATTGCTCTGATTCAAGTGTGTTCAGGAGTTTAGTCTACTGGCAAATGAATAAGGACCTTAAAACTCTTTTCTAAACTTATTTTAGAATTATTTTTCTTTTTAGTCATGTACATTAGCAGAGCTCAAGTCCTGACGAGCATGAATATACTTTCTCCATTGGTCCAGGAAGAAACCTCTGCTTACACTCGCTGGTTTGAGATGTAAGTGGTACCAGAGCGGTTGTGGGGATATAGATATTCCCTTTCTGGTATTATATGCAAATTAAGGCATCTTCCAGCAGGTTCATTTTTTACAATTTTCCAAATATTGGGCTGAAAGTATTCCCAAGGAGGTGAGCTGGAATTACTGAGCTGGGGCAGCCTGGAAAGCATTTAGGACTGACTGCCTCAGGGACAGGCATGCAATCTGAGTGTGCTCTTTCTCCTCTTCTTCCAGGAAGCTCAAGGGCTTGGACTGAGCCAGTGGTTCACTTCCCAAATGCTTCCCCAGCGGAGACATCCCCTGAGACCCCCTGAGGTGAGTACAGCTGTGCTGAGCTGGCTCAGGACCATTTTTAACCGGGACTCAGGGAAGGGAACTGCAGGAACCCTGGGAGGGAGAAGCTGCTCTGCCGTGGGTCTCCTGCCTGTCCCTGAAGAGGGTTCATTCCTCTGTGCCACATTTCCATATCCCCGTTTTACCTCAAAGGAGATTTCTTTCCTCTGCTTGGTCTGCTTAAAAACATCTGCTACAATGAATATGTAGCACTGTAATAGGAACTGGATCTCAGATGGCGCTATTTAGTTTTATTGGAATAGTAGTAATAAGTGTATTAAGCACAAGCAATGTGCTCCACGAAGAAATAGATTTAATACGTTTAACCGGATTCTCCCTGAATGGACACCCATTCTTGTTCAGATCACAAGAGGCATCTCAGATGGTACTTTGAGAGATGATAGAATACCTGTCATCCTGATACTAGGATAAAGTAGAGAAGGAACATTAGATTTCCACTCCAGGCCTATGAAAAGAAATTTTTTTTTTCAGATACTTGGATTTTATTTCATTATGTTTCCTTTTCTTCATTTAATTTAATAATATGTTCGAAATCTATTTATCCAAATGCGTCTGTTTTATACTTGGGGAAATACAATCTGAAAAGAAAATGTAACTTTTTTCCAGTAAAGTTAAAAGAATGAAAGGCAACTAATTTTAACATATTGCCACTTAATGTCATCTTGTTTGCTGATAAAATACATGGTAAAGCGTTTCCAGAAATCAATTCTTGGAACAAAACAGAGCTTTCCTGGCTAATGAATGGAGATACATTTATTTATTTATTTATAGGGCGTTCATCATTCTAAATCCTTCGTTTTTTGCAAATATTAGTAACTTGATCCATGCAGCACTGAAAAAAGTGGAAGTCTAATTACCTTCATGAGGCACAGAAATCACATGATCTGCCCACACTCACCAGAAAGATGCATGAAAAGTATAATTAGAATGAAGAAAAAAAAAAGAAAAAAAGATGCTCTTATTACAGTACTCAACCAGTAAAAACCTCCCTCTGTCATCCACTACTGCTACCCTGAAATATTAAACATCCTCAGGCAGGCAACCAGGACTATAACTAGATTACAAGGGTATTTCTTATTTACAAATACATCCTTTGACTTCTCTCCTTTTATTTCTGAGCCTCTACATGATACATGAGTGATATTTCCAAGCTTTTTCCTGAAGATGTGAGTCCTAAAGAAATTATTTTAAAATATCCTTGAGATTGTCATCTAATTGCATGCCTTCTAGAAGCTGAGTTGTAAGCAGCCTGCTAAATGAGAGGAGACCTTTTGTACTTCAGCGTGGCCATAGCACTCATTTGGTGCTTGCAGTGTTTTCAGGAATCATAAAATTGTTTCACATTACATTAGAATCAATAAATTGAGTATTTGATTAGATATGTTCCCTTTATGACGCCTAGTCCTTAAAAGGTCATTAGTTTTATCTGTGCAAAGTGATAGTATTGCCAGGATATCCATGCCTAAGCTTGCAAAATTATTTAGGAAACGGAGAAATGCTGTGGTAATACGGTTCAAATGTGACCACTGACAAACTCTTATGGGCAATCTCCAGACATATGTGAAAATTAGTCTTTTAAAGTGTTTTGCATCTTTGCTCTAACAAAGTCATTAGGGCTTTTACCAACCAATTGAAGTGTTAAGTGAGGCCAACAGTGAGGATATTCTGCTTATCGTTGCTTTTTTGAAAGAATACGCGGAAAATTCAATGTAAAATGTTTTGCTGAATTCCATATTTCTTCCTTATAAATGCAGGCTCTCACTCTGTGACTCCTTGTTTGCATGTTTAATGTTATGCAGCTCTGTGAGACTCCTCATTCCCGTGGAATTCAGATGCTGCACATGTGCATTTGCAGGGCCCTGACCGTGAGCGACACTTGCTCAATGTAATAACTACCAGTTGAAAAACAAAACAGAAATCAACTCTAATTGTGCCCATTTAAATTCAAACATTGAAAAATGGCTTAAATATGGTATTTCTGAATGTAAATTTTATAAAAAGTCTGAAGATTTTAGGATTCTGTTAGCTTTTTATTCCTTCTGTAACGAGGCTATTACATGGCATGGCTCAGATTGGTGTTGAAAATAATGCAGCTGCTGCTGCAGCTGCAGCAAGAATTCACAGAAGCCAGGATGCAAAGCAAGCCTTGCTCAAAGTCCTTGCCTTTAGCTTTCTGTTGTGGGTTTGTTTTTTCTCTTACTTATTTATTTGCTTAATTCCAGCATCCTCTGAAATGATGTCTTGCTGGGAATAACTGAGGGTTACAGCTTTAATGGCTTTACTTTGCCTCACAAAAATGAAAAACCTGGAATTTACTGTCTTCTACAAACCAGACTCACCCTGACAGCAGCAAATGCAGGTTCATTTTGGGGTTTTACAAAATGAACAGTTCGGGGTTAGTCACCTTTAAGACAGTAACAGTCAAGAAGAAAACACAGCATCAAAAAGGAGGGGAGTCACTTCATGATGAGTGTGCAGGTGTACAGGAGCATCTTTGTGTTTCTGGTATTTAAAAAGATATTTATTCCTTTTGGGCTCTCATCTCAAAAGCCTAGGCCCTGAGTAAATCTAGATTTTGGTAATCCCAAAGGTATTTGACACCATCCTCACCACATTTCCTAACCTTCAGGTCTGGGGAGGACAGCTGACACCTTGTTGGTTCTTTCGTGGACAGGTTGATATTAGATAAAAAAAATTTTAAATAATTTTGAAACTAAGCCTTACACATAACTTAAAACCAACAGGAATAAAACACAGCACTCAGTCTTTCATAGTCACCTTGTAAGGCCTACAGAAAAATAGTTCCCATGGAGATTTACAATAACAGGTGATCCAAAGAAGCAAAGCACCATCATTCACCTCCAAAATCTGAATGTCCTAATGCTTGTTCATTTGGTATATTCAATTACTGGCCAAAAGTGACCTGTACTCAGCACACTAAAGCAACTGTAAACCCCTGCTCCTCTTTAATTTTAAATTTCAGAGCTAAGAGAACACCTTGGAAGACCTCTGCTCATGGCAAAGTTCATAGCTCTGTGCTTGCATTCCATGTGTAGCCACACCAAACCCTTCAAGCTTCTCCTGGCAAAATCAGCTGGATAAAAGGTACTGATATAGTTCTCTTTCAACGGATGTGAGACATTTGGTCACCTTAGTACAAGTTAGTATTCAGGTTGGAGTATCTTGCATCCACTGGAGCTTTGCAGAATTTTCTCAGGAAGGTCATAAAATGAAACATTAGAGTAGTGTGACTTAAAGGTTACAAAAGCATGGGCTACAGAATCAGCATCAGTCTGTGACAGCACTGGCTTCAGTCCCGGTGTGGTTTATAGGAAATAAAGGCAGGAACCAAGCACGCATTTAATAAAATGAACAAAACCATGTTAGAATCAACGGCTGGATCTGAGTTTTGGGTGGGTTTTTTTGTCAGTGTCTCACAACCACCACAGGATTTCCCTTGGCTGTCCCTGCTCTTACAGATTTGTGTCATTGCATACAGCAATGGTGGAGACCATGGTTTGATCACAAATCCTGAATGAGAAATTTGTACCTATAGAACTTGTGCCATGTACCTTTCTTTAACCAAGGAATGAAAAATGTCCCTACTGTTCTTGTGGCACTTCAAGGTTAAAATTCATATTGACAAAAATAACGCAGCAGAGGTAACAAACATTCATAGGGATTAAAATAATTGCACAAAAGACAATTTCTGCACTGGAAAATGAAGACACCAAGCTAAAAGAAGAAATTAAAAGCAGAAGCCATACTAAGAAACTGAAAGCTGTCAAAGGGCTGCCTTGAATGTTAATCTGAGCTATTTTAGCCAGTCCTTTTTCAGAACCTTTTCTTTCCTGCTAACTTTTATGTTACAGCTCTATTGCCTGTACAGAGTTGCTGAAATGAAGCTCTGCCTGTCAGGAGCTCTTTTCTGTGTGTGCTTTAGCTCCCAGTTGTTAGTGGATTTGCTTCAGCTGCCATATTAAACCATTGCATGTCAAATTACAAAGCAATTAAGGTGAAATGCATAGTCGTAATACAAAGGTTAAAAAAACCTCCAAAAACCCTAACTCTAAATTTTCTGGGTTTGTAATGATGACTTAGGAAAGTATTAAAATATCCCTTTAATTAGTATAATCCCCAAATCACTGACATGTGCTTCACCTGGTGCCACATAAGTATTTTATCTTTCCACCTTTCTCTTTTTCCTTCCTCACAGGTTTTTTTTTGCCTAAGAATGTTTAAAGCTCGTTATTTCACACTGCAAGAAATGGAATAAGCATAACTTCAGTAACTGCTAAAACAGCTAGTGAAATAAAGGGGTGGCTAGGTAAACTGTCCAAATGCTTTATCCCATATTCTGACCCCTAAATTTTGCCTCATTCTGTCTAACATGACTGCAGAAAGCCCAAAGCCCTGGGAGGGATGCCACTAACAGAAGGCAGATGTGGTGGTGTGAAGGAGTCTAGAGGATGGGTCAGCAATGGCTGCCACCACTGTGCTAAGTATCAGGAGCCAAAGAGGGACAGATGCACAGCTATGGCTAACTAGTTTAATATCTCTGCTTACCATCCCTGCATCCCAGGGGGACTCATCAGATTTAATTACATATCTAATGCGAAATTCAGCCTCACCCTGTGAGTTATTGCACTTCCTCTACTCCTCTTGCACTGTAGAACCACAGCACTTCACAGGACTGGTCCTGCCATGAAAATTAATTAGTTTATGCCTGAACAGGGCTTTCAACATACAGATCATTCTGTATGACAAAGTAGTATTAGATAACAAACCAAGTTATTCAATTGAATTACGGAGCCATAAGAAAATTATTGTCTCTCATTTTTAATCAAACAGACTCCAAGCCAGATTAGTCCCTGATGATGATGCTTTGGCTATTTCAACAGGTTTTATTGCCACCAGAAAAGTTTCTCCCTCCATTTGCTCCTGTGCACGCTACAGTTTTCACTGCTGTAGATCTAATACATTCAGTAAAGCTAGCTCCAGGTTTCAGGTGAGCCCTTACCTTTGCTAAGCATTAATTGTTAAGACAGCTTGTTGAAGGTAACTAAAAAGCCTTGTTGGTTTGGAAACAAACATCTCCACCTTGTTTCATTTTCAGTTCTTTATAAACACCCTGTTTAACCATCGCTCACTGCAGAGATAACCTGAGTTTAGAAACAACTCTGAAAGTTCAGGAGAATTAAGCACCACTAGTTCTGCATTTCTTTCCGTGGCATTTGAGAATTCTCAGGTTATAGATGTGCAGAGGATTTCATATGCATGAATGCTTCAGTGCCCTCCCACCAGTTATCAGACTCTTTATTAGCCTCCATAACCCAAGCAGAAGAATTTCACTACTGCTTTTAAGGGTCGCTTGAGTAGAAGCTTCAAGACAAATTGTGCTGCCAAGGTCATAGAAATCAGTAGTTAACCTGGCAAAAGAGAACGTAGTTTTGTTTGCTGAGGGGTAGAGGGTGCATATTGTTTGCATGGTCCTCTTTTGCAAAGATGCAAAGGTTCATCAGCTTCCATTTTTCTGGACTCACTAAAATCCTTGGGACAGATCAGTGTTAATTTATACCACTGGAAGATCTGAACTAACTCTGTAACATTTCCCATTGCTCATTTAGGCTATACTCTCCATGGACTCCTGCTGCATGAGCATCCCTCTTAGGAGAAGAGCAGTAGGGACCTGCCAGCACCCGCTCTCTGCTCCCTTGTTCCTTCACCCTGCATTGTACTCTGCTGGATTTTACACTTTCTCTTTCATTTATTACTCTTACATTGGAAATCAGATACAACAGTCATAAAGAACAGCAGCACCAAGGAAATAAAAGCTGCAACAATGTAAGACAAGAAAAAGGAATGCCAGTTAATGACCTCTATCTAGGGAGATTCCTCCTACAGGAAGCAATATGAAGGACATTCTCAAGGAAAAGAGACCCTCAGCCCACTAAAATTCCCTTTTCACCTTGATATGATGGCCTTTTTAAACCTTTCCTTAGTTTCTCAGTGCCCTATTTGCAGACTTCCTTTTCTTCCCACTCTCATGCCTTGCTTTTCTCCCTGCTGTTTCTTTTGGTGGACTTTTCTCTGGGGAGTTGTTGTGTTTTTTGTTATTACCAGAGAAAAGAATTATGTACACAAAGAAAGATAGTAGATTTATTACTAAGTGTTCAATAAAATTATTGACTTAAGCTCTAGCACTGATTTGTTATAGAACCATAGAATGGCCTGGGTTGGAAGGGTCCTTAAAGATCATCTCATTCCAACCCCCCTGCCAGGGACACCCTCCACTAGATCATGTTGCTCAGAACTCCATCCAGTCTGCCCTTGAACACTTCCAAGGATGGGGCATCCATGACTTCCCTGGGAAACCTGTTCCAGTGCCTCACCACACTCACAGTAAAGAGCTTTTTTCCTAATGAGGGTTAATGAGCAGAACTGAGGGGACAGTAAGGGGACACCCAGCCTGGGATGGTGACCAGCAATTCGGGTTGGGTTTGATCAGGGTAACCTGTTTGTCTGGTAGAGCTAAAGCAAGGAAAGGATCTGTATCCCCAGCCACACCTCTCTGGCTGTGTTTGATCCAAGTGCCTGCTGTGCCAGGAGTCAGGCCCCTTCCTTGCCGTGGATCTGAGGCCGATATGTTTTGTTACTGCACAACAGGTAATGGAAGTCACTACAGGTCTGAAAACGTCTCCTTTAGGCTTGGGCTTTCCTAGGGCTTGGTCCCATAGGAATGTGATTATTTTGTGAGGTGAAAGAGAGCGCTCTCTGTACTGTGAGCTCTCATTGAATTCCTGCCTCATCCTGGAGGCAGGATTGCCCAGAGCAGTTCTGAGATGCAGACCTTTTAATAGCATGTGGGCAGATCTAATCAAGCCCACAGCACAGTCTGCAGCAACCCTCCTAAACCAAACTTTGCCCCTCTGCACTCGTTCTTTACAAGTACTCAGCTCCCACCATTTCAAAGCAATCTTTCCAGAAAATCAATAGTTCTTCATCTCCTTCAGAATGAGAGCAAGTGGGACACTTGGACGTTTGCTTTGTAATCTCTTCAAAAATTGCTTTCTTGTCTTCCCAACAGAATTAGGAAATATTGCAGTACCAAAAAAAATTATATATAAAAATCCTCAAGCTTTTTCAGCACAATGTCTCAGTGGTAGGACCAATCTTTGTATTCCTTTTCATTTAGGGATTACCCTAAGCTCACTGCTCTGTTTATACCTTAGGCACACACACACATCCTTGTTCCTCACACAGAGAAATTATTTGTTCTCACAACTCCGCTTTTCAGGAGCCTACTGTAAAAACCTTTACCGTTTGAAAATTTCCGTTTTCTCTCCCTCTTCCCTCTCAGTGGCCCTTTAGCTGTGAAAACTGAACTGCTCTGCTCCCGCCGTGCCGAGCTGCTGAATCCAGTCATGGAAGGCTGGCCAGGCATGGAAGGCTGGCCAGGCTTCACATCCCGTCAGACACAGCGCTGACCTTTTTTCCCTCACTGACAATGCGGGGCTTTGTGCTAATGGGGTGACATCATCACGCAGAGCTGGAATGCTCTCCCTGCCGTCTCTTTTGTCTCTTGGTATTTTGCTCCCACACTTTTAGAGGAAGTATATCCCTAGGAGGGAGTGTAAGGGAGACAGTTACACAGCGCCTGAAAAACGTATGCAGAAAACAACTCTGATTTTTCCTTCTGTGTTTTTCCCTAGTCACACTAGGTACCAACCATGTATCCTGAGCCCTCACTGAATCTTTCTCTTCCTTCTTCCAGGTTGTGATCACTGATGCTTCTTGTCTGTATTTGCTTTGCCTCACTGTCCTGAGACATGCTGCTGGGGAGACTGGTTCCTCTTGGGTTTGAATTATAATTGTAGTTGTTAGCCTACTGTCCTTTTACAGCTCTAATTTTATTGAAACAACTTGTTAGTAAGATCCTTGAGCATCTCTGCAGCAATAAATAGTTAATTGAGGTGCCTAATTTTGTGTTAAATTGCTGGCAGTTTATATTACTGAGTATCACAGCAAAAGTTAAGTTTTAAAATAACTTTAAGGAACACATGGAGGGGAAGAGGCCCCAAAGAAATGGAAAATATTAAGAGCTTTATTTAGCCATCTTGTGAGATTGGCTCACTCGTTTCAATAAATACTGTAACTTTTAGAGATACTGCTTGTCCTGGTTTCAACTTCCTTAAAACTTAAAAAATTTGTCTTAATGATTATCATAGATTGGCAGCCATGTGCCCAAACATGCAGTCTTGTCTCAGCCAACAAACCAAATAAATGCATGTGATGGACTTTTGCTGGAGAAGACAGAAAGAGCAGAAGTTTCACGGTCTATCCCCCTCCCTTTATCCTGTCTCCCATGCCTGACATGCTGGGTGCTCCTAGCTCATGGTATATATTTCCAGCCTGCTTCAGCACCAAATGAAATGGATTAGCTCACATCCCAGGTATTTTAGTGGATCTGTTTTCCCTATGCTGCTTTAATTAGCACAGAAATACACTGGGAGCTGCAGCAGTGGGAGAGAAGGGAAGTGTTGACCATCTGGAAGAAGCAGCCTCTTAAATCACTCGGGCCAGCTCTGCAGGACCATGGCTGGCTGTATCCTTTCCTCAAGAAAGCAAGAATGATAAGACAGATAAAACAAAGAGGGAAAAAGGAGAAAGATTCAGAAGAGAGAGGAAGCAAATCCCACTGTTATTCAAGACTACCTAAAGTTGGCAGGAAGAGGGATTTATCTATTTTCCCTTTTTTCCCTAAACAATGCCCAAGTATTTCATAAGACTATCCTGGATTCCTGGACACATTACAGTGTTCTTCATGTTGTTTTATCCCTCCTGCATCTGAGCATTGTCCAAGAAGGCTATGCCTACTACATTATTAACACACCCAGTGAAAATTTCTTGCTTTGTCCTACACAGCACCACATAAACAATTGATACATGAGCTTCAGCCTCCAATAGCAATTAGCATAATATGGTTAAATCCTTACTATGAAAAGACCACTATTAACCCTGCCAAATTTCAGCCCAGAGCCAAATTTATTGGCTTTCTTTAAATAAATCCCAAATTTATTGGGATTTTTTTATAAGCAGGTTAAATACAGTGAGTAAAAATGGTGTTTAGAGTGGAAGTGCTGACAAAACCTTTACTGCAGCAATGTGGACAATGCAGCTGTAATAATGGCAAGTGTGCCCTTATCACAGCAAGAAAAATGTAAGGAGTCCTGAATTTGCACTGAATGAGCCATTACTTATGTCTATCACAAAGAAACAAGAGTACTGAACAAAAAAAGATACATTAAGGGTTGGATTTTTTTTTCCCCAAAAGAAAACTAAAAATAAAAAAGATCAGATGTGACTCAGGCTTTCAAACAATAAAAATAGCAAGATAAAAGAACTAGGTTGCTTCATTGCCTAAAGAAATGGCTAGAATCTTAAAAAGTCTGAAACGTGATTGTGAGAGACTCACTTTATGGGCTGCTAAGGAGGTGCTGACCTTCGTCATCAATAGATTGCCTGAGCCTTTGTGGTATTCAGCAGTAAAGGAAGTGCTTAAAAAGTCATCCTGCTGAAAGATGGACTGGAAAAATCTCCAGTTCAGATCTCAGCATAGCTGTTGTCAGTGCACACGCTCATTCAGAAAGTCTGTCTGTAAATCTAATACAGATAAATCTTGCTTCATTTTTAAGCGATAAAACCGGAGCATCCTCACCTTTAGAGATGGATCAGGGTATCTGGAATTCAATATAAGTGAAATTATTATAGGGGAGGGCAGCTAATGACCTACCTGTTGTGGGGCTTTGGATGTGTTTTGCTGTAGTACTATATTTCCCTGTCTGTACTAGAGGACACTGAAGGAGTGGGATAACACAAGTGCCAGTGGTGTAATTTTCTTCCACTTGCTCCACAGTTCCGGACGCAGTTTTGCCCGTTCCAACAGTTGCACTGAAATGAACTGTAGCAGATGACTGCCCTGTGACTTCAAATGGCCTTCTGGGAGAAAAAGGACTATTATGGATGAAAGAGTTCAGTTCCTATAACTTTCTGGAAAAGTCCCATCATTGGCTAAGCAGCACAGCAATATGAGAGTTGTCATTATATGTAACTTCTAGCAGGGTGAATTAGCCATGGTGGGGTATGAGGCTAACACAGCTATAGGGCTGCTGGGAGGCAAGGGAGCCGGCTGACAGACAGGTGGGAAATCTTTGCACAGAATGCACGTGTGTTGCAGATAAAATCATGATCTGGATGAAAAACGCTGCAATGTTATCCTTGAGAAACAGTGCAGCATTGAACATTCACAGCAGAGAGCACAAAGTACATGTGGGACACTAATGACTGGAGCTTCTGGGACAGCAGATGAGGTCCCAGGCCACCTTGTGCTGCAGGGCAAGTGAAAGCAAACCAAAACAGTGACAACAGCAATCTCTGCCAGTTCTGACCAGGGAAGGGGGAGGGAGAATTACTGCTCTCTCCAGATCTGATGCTTAATTTGTCTCTGAGTCCAAACAAGGTGCGTTCAAACTCAGATCACTCCTTGGACTGTTGTAAAATGGTCATTGTAAGGAACCTGCTCCAGAGTAAGAAGCATACTGAAGTTCTGCTTCCCAGCTGATGTATCACACACACCACCCCCTGCCCCCAGATCTACAAACCATGCCAGAGTATGAGCCAGCAGGCCAACACTGACAAATCCCTCCTTCAATTCCTTCTTCCTCCCAAAGAGCAGGTAACAGCAATGCAATGGCTCCTGTTTCAAGGCAGCTTAATTCCCTCTGGGAACTACTGAAAGAAATTCCTCTCTCCTGCCACTCCACTCCAATCAATGCTGAATGGTTCTGCCCTGCTATATGTAGATTCAGGAAGACAGCACTGCAGCCTTTGGTGTGTAGAAAGGTTTTACTTCACAACCTCAAGGGCAGAAGCTTTTTTTGGTTGAAATCAAAGTTTGAAATCGAAAGAAAAGAGGGCTCATCAAAGAACTGGCAAAGAATTTAACAACTCGGTGCTGGCTGAAATGCCAGTGTGATTTATCAGCAGATTCCTCTCTAATCTGATGTGAGATAATAGGAGAAGGTGTTGAAAGCAGAATCAAACTAGATACAGAACAAAAAGCATAAGTAATAGGGTTCATAAAATTATGCACACGAGGAAGTTTATGTTATCCAGTAGGCAGGCCACTCTCCTGTGGAAGGTTTCCTAGATAGATTGGGGAACCAACAGATAAGAGCAGATTTTAAAAGACAAATAATCTTATGTTCATTTTACATGTTTGGGTTTTTTTTTCCCTCATCAACTTCTCCGTTTAAAGATATGTAAATCACTTACTGATAGACCAAACAAAATACTTGGCTGTAGTAGCTGATAATGCCAGGGTCAGACATCTCTTAGCAAAGATTAACCCTCAAATTTACAAAAAGCTGAATTTGCTTATCAAAGATCAGGACGATCATTCCTGAGAACTCACAACTTTAGAGTAGTTTCCTTCTAACTATAGCCCTAAGTTGTCTATATATATTCCCCTGCATAGTGATTCATTAGAAGCATTTTACAGTAAACGCTTCCAAAATAAAAACCAGACATTTTAACCAAAGTCTCAGGGAAATAGTCAACTGACAAAGATAATGATTTTCTAAAAGCTTTTCCCTGGAAGTGTTTTTTTTTATTGAAGCAGTGATTAAAGTGAGCCTGCCTGAGTTATAAGGTGCCTCCATTGCACGACCCAAAGTCACGTTAATCAGCTTGAATACCTAAAAATACAGTAGGAACAGGGTAAATCCACTTGATACAGCAAAGTTCACTTCTCTGGTCCACCAGAGAAATGTCTGTAACTGACCAAAAAATTATTGGTCTGCATTTTACTGTTTCCTCTCTTCTTTTTTTTTTTCAGGGTAAGTTAATTTTAAATTCTTAAGACAGTCTCATCCAAGCAGTTTGGTCCAGCCAATTTCCATTCCAACTGGTATCAACCCCCCATGAGATACAGGGCTTTGCCTTTGTCAGTTTTCTGGCAAGCAGAAGAACCTGCTAATTCTCCTTGAAGGCTCTTAAGTACTATATGGCTGCTCAGGGGAAAATTCCTGCAAAAATCTGGTGAAGAGCCTTAAAACTTTTTTTCAGAGTTCTATAGTGCCCTCGGGGAGCAACCCACTCAAGAGGCTGTCAAAGTCCTGTATTTCCCCTCCAGAACATTCTACAGCCATATGCTTCAGGGCCACATGGAGCTCCAGCACAGGTCCCATATGTGACAGTTTTGTTGGCATGACATGGCACCAAGATCATCAGGCCCATCCCCTCAGCTGGGGCTGGGACTGGGACTGGCTGGAGTCTCTCTGCTCCGCTGCACAGTGAAGATAAATCATAATTTCCTAAATTACCTAGTGCTGAAGCCAGAACTGGAAAAGGGAGCTTCCAATCTTTAGGCTATGCTATGGTTTGTTTTAAAAAGGGATTGAATGTCTTACAAACAGGTAAAATTGCTGCCAGATGCAAGTACATTAGCCTTCTCCAGCTGCTTTACTGCTGCCATTCAAAATAGCTTGCTATAAATATGATTCCTTTGAGCTCCATTCTGACAAGTGTGGAGCACTATCTGGGAAGGGCCAGTGGTTTTCCATCCCCGTTGAACTCAGCAGGAGTTGTGATTGCTCAGCATATTGCTGAAAAAAGTCTGTTGAAATTACCTTAAATCACACAATTATCCCCTCACCTCTCGCTCCTTTTCTTTCAACCATGGAAGCAGGCAGAGAAACAGAAAGAAAGACAACAAAGAAATGATGCAGACAGAGTAAACCACAGATGGAAATGGGAAAGCAATGAAAAACAAGGCAGGACAAAAGAAAAAACATCGTTAGAGACTCGCAAGTGGATATTCCCAAGACCTCTGCTTCATATGCCTGTGCCAAAACTAATGGAAATAGAAAGAGAGTTGCTCTACACTGATGACTCCGACGTTTCCCTTGAGTTTGGGAGGGTCGGTATCACACAAACAGCGCATCAACATCCTGAAAAACCACCTAAGGACAGCACTTTGCACCACATTGGGAAACAGTTCCATATGACCCTCTGGGAAGGCAGGACTTGCCACGGGCAGCAGAAGTACAGGGCAGCAGGAGCAGCAGCCAAGTTCTCTGCAGTGACAGGGTTAAAGAAGCACAATCACCACGTCAGAGTCAGAGCAAGGCAGTTGTGGTGGTGACTGGGTGCAATAAGATCAAAGTAAACCAGGAGCACAAACCTGGGGTGTGCAGGCTTGAATAAAAATCCTGAGATGCAAATTGATGTGAAACCTGAAAATTAAAGCTATATATAAATAATAGAAGGGCACTGGACAGAACCAAAAAATCTCAGGTGATTTTGTATTTTTCTCTACGGCTTCAACTGTATTTGCGTATGGGGGGAATTGAAAGGCCACAGAGTGAAAAAAAATGCTCCACTTTTTAATCCCAGCTCTATCAGGGACAAATGACACCTCAATAATCAGGGGAGTTCCTACTCTGCCCCAGCTGTCCAAGCACTAGTGGGTCAAACATCCTTTGGTTAAACAAAAAGTCCATTTTAGTGTCTATTTTTTCCCATACAGCATTTCCACCGTGCACTCCATTTCCATTTTTCCTCTAAAGCCACTGCTTCTAAATCCTTTTCATTCTGCATGAGAAAGGAAGGGTCCCGCAGTGAGCAGCTCCCCTGGGACTCAGATGGCCTTCTCTTCAGCAGCCAAGAGTCCAAAAGCTGGGATTTTGTGGAAAGAAAGACTTCTTGGCTGCCTGAGATACTAAAAAAAAATAATATGACCTTGGCTATGATCTTTGAAACTAATCTGTGATTTTCATGACATTCAGCCTTTAAGTACTCAAACTAGAGCTGTCTTAAATGGTCTTGTTCTTCAAGAAGTAGTTATTTCTGAGTTTTCAATACCAGAATCCTTTCCAGTTTCAGGCTGAGCCCCCTAAAGGAGGGATCTACAGACCTTTGACTTTCTTCACAATCTTAGCCAACCTTGAGTTTTATCAGTGTAATATAAGAAGAAAAGAGTAAAAGAGTGAGTATCTAACACTCTGGCACAGTTGCAATTAATTTCACAGAGGGGAGGGAAGAGAAAGGAGGTGTAGGAAAGCCCAGGAGGTGGGTCACTGCTCCATCCACCAGCCTCCTGTTTCCTGGAAGCCAGAGCCAGCAGCACTTACAGTAAAACTGATTGTTCAAAGTTGTATCATTATTCCCAGATTTCTCCAGTGCTGCTAATCTCAGTTAATTATATTGGAAATCCCTTGTATTATGACCATGTAATTCATAATGTGCCAGTAGAAGTCATGGTTCATAATAATCACATAATGGGCAAGGACTTAGGCGTAATCAGATTTTAGTTACCCTGTCGTGTTTCCATAATGCTGCTATAAAACCAACATAATCACAAAAAAGCACCAGTTATTTAAACATTTTTATCAGATTGATGTACAGTATCTTTCTTTCTCTCTCTCTTTCTTTTAAACAATGTAAGATAACAGAAATTGGATTACAATTGCTGGGAACAGTCTACGATAAACTGTTTGCTTGTGTGCAGAATGAAATTTAATAATGGCATCAGTGTCTCAATTTTTAGCAATGTTAAACCTGTTAAATAGTGGTATTCTGCAGCCAAAGGCTGCTCTCAAAGAGGCAGTATTAGAGCATTGTGAAAACGATATCTCCAAGAGCTCAGCTGTCTTATAAACCTTGAAAGATGTCCTATATCCTCACAATTAACCTGGCTGCTAACATTTACTGTGCAGATGAGGGCTTGACTTTTTCCACAATACATGATGCAAAAAAACCCCTTAGTAGCTGTAAGGATTTTAAAGGCCAGCATCTGCTTCTCAAATAAAATAAAATAAATAAAAAGAGAGAGCCATTTTCTATTTTACAGGAACATAGTTGGTGAGGAGAATAGTGAACTTGCAAGATGGACTCTCTGGACTGTAATGTTTTATCTCCACTCTGACCCCAATCACTTCAGCTCTGCACTTGACATCCTGAAGAAGGGTCCAAGTACACTTGTTTCAGCAATGAACTGCCAACCTTAATTCAAAAGAATTTCTAAGACATTAGGTGTTTTCAGTTGACAAGCAAATATCTGATTCCTATTTTTTTCTACAATTGCTTTATTTTAAAGTAATAAATATAATAGCAGTGAATGAGTAAGATCAGAGTGTGTCACCCTTTTTAGGTGCTTTTTTTGCCCTTGCATTGAGAAATGAGCTGTGCTGGGAACAAAAACACTTGCAACTTGAGAAGAAAGAAGGACTTGTCTCCTCCTAAGAGGAAATGGAAAGGAGGTGAAAGAATAACTGGAGATTATAAAATTCCTGCCTAGGATTGTGGGCAGAGTGACAGAGAAATCACAGAATTGTAGGGCTGGGTCTTGTCAGCAGTCTCTTAATCCAGCTGTCCTCAGAAGCAGAACACAGAACATCCCTGAAAGACACTTCTGTACTCTGGTTCTAAAAATCTCCAGTAAGACAGATTTATCTATATCAGCAAGCTGATACAGAAAGTTCTTCCACGTCCTCCATGCTGCAAAATAGCCCATAATGCTTCTGTATCCTTACCTGACATGAAGGGCAACTAGTCACCTTATTCTCTGTGAAACCTCTTAGCAGATCTTTTTTCAGTCTTCTCTGAAATAAATAAATAAATTCAGTCCTCTTAGTGTTTCCTCCCAAGCCACGTTTTCTAAACCTCTGCATTTTTGTTGTTTTACTTGCATTGTCTCCAGTTTGCTGCTTTGTTCGGATATAGACAAATTGGAGACAGTGCAGAGAAAACCAGCAAACTTAAAGCCGCTGGATTGTTTTGCCTGTTGTTTTTGAAGAAATAAACAGAAACTCCTCTGCATTTTGCAGGGGTGAAGAAACACATGGTATGTAATAAGCTCAAAGGTCAGGAAATTCAAGTCGTGGTTTCTGGTGCAAAATGTTTCAAGACTTTTTTCAGGTTTAAGGAAATTAAGGCTTTAGTCTGACCTTGTAACATTTTGAGGTAGAGATCCTGATCGAGGAAAGTGTGTGCACAGCATTAAATGTGAATAATATCCCTAAAGTTAGTGCTACCTTACATACTGCAAATATCATACATTTCTTGGCTGTTCTTCAAGCCAAAATGTCTTTTCTAGATCCATCTATATACTCATGCCATACTCTTTAGACCATGTTGTTTTACAGAGATGCAAATAACAGGCAGTTCTGAATGCATAATACTGAAATTATTGGATTGAGGGGGAAAAAACAAAGGAAATTTATTAGAAAGAAAAACAGAAATGGTTGCTTAATTTAGAGATGTTATATGTTGGACAGCATGCTGCTGATTATCGCTGACATCAGGAAGGCAGAGTTATCAGGAGAAGAATTGGTGACTTCTCCCTATTTCTGCACTATTTAGCTACCATTAAATTAATCAGGAGGGACTTAGTCAGCTTCATTACAGTTAGCCTGGGAGAGGAAAAAATACTGCTCCCTTGGAGAACTCTCACCATTAGGGCTTAAGAATTAGGTACTTTCTGCTGCTAGTGAGGAAAATAGCTGCAGAAATTGGGCCATAGTCTTCACTCTTCTAAAATACAGAATATTATATATACACTACACTGAGAAACACTGCAAATTTCACTAAATTTTTGGCATCCATCTGTTGCAACGTAGGGAAATAGAACTTGAACATCTGGACTGGGATACGAAGGGTATGAGAAATCACTCTTTAGCTTAAAACCTCAGTGGAAACCATATCATATACGTATATCTATAAGACCTCTAGTCAATTATTAACAGCTTAGCTGCAAAATAACATTAAACCTTTATGAGGATCAAAAGATCTTGTCTCACACTAATCTCCTAATATCAGGCAGCGTAAAAAAAAAAAAAAAATCTTCAGAAACATCAGCCTGTTTAAAACCTGCCCAAATTTATATTTCTGGCCCCGTTGTTCAGGAAAAAAAAAAAAAAAATCCTCCTCCGTGATTTAAAAATAATTGAGGAAGGTTCCTGGCTGCTGCGCACAGGAAGAAGTCCTCGCTATCCCGGCGCGCAGCTTTCGGCGCAGAGTATCCGAGAGGCACCGAGTGCCTCCCACGTGTGAGGCGAAGGCCTCAAGCAGCGCGTGATTGATTCGCCAGAGCGCTGCTGTGATGCCTTCCACAGGCTGGAATATCTCCATTTTCCGCAGATGGCCGTTACAGGCCCCGTTCCTACGGCAGGGAGATAAACAGCAGCGCCGTCGCTTTTTGCGCGCCTCGAGTTCTCAGGTGAACCTTTCCCGCGGCTCATTGCCTCGTGATTCACGGCTGGCAGGGAAGGCTTTGTCAAGACAACGCGCCCTCTTCCAGGCAACAATATCTGCAAAAAGCTTATGTTTTGAGAGTGGCCGTGGACATCCTTACACACCCATATAGAGTGAGGCCCCGTGGTCCAGCCAAGCCTTCCATCCTTTTCCTAATATGACAAGCAAAAAATGAGTATTCCCTATATAAATACCTACATGAGTAGGAGTTTATCTTAAGCAGGCTATCCACTGGTAAGGCACATCAGAAAAGCACAGGCAATGCTGCAAGGGCAGTCCCGGGAGTGCTGTAGGATTGGGATCCTGGGATGTGCTCCCTGTTGTGACCATTCGATCAGCACAAGCTGTGGCAGAAAGATCAGGGCACAGCTACATTTCTGCCCACCCCTCCTGCCCCAATGCTGACACTTTCTGCAGGTGGTCCTGAGGGCCAAGAAGCCATCAATATATAACAATGTGTAATCCCTTCCTTTTGCAGCACACAGACTGGAATTCCTGGTTATCCACTGGAAAGAAAAGGGTAGAAAATGGGACTTTATTATTACAGAGTTTTCCCTGTGCTCACTCACTAAAAGAGCAGTGCAAGGACTAGACACAGTTTAACACCAAGAAAATCATCACAGGAGAGCAAAGTTAAAGGCTATATATTTGTTTTGAGACCTTCTGGAGCTAAAAATCAGATGCAGAAATTATCTTACATGAGCATAGGTCCTCTAGAAACTTCCTGGGACTACACCAGGTCTTAGACAGAAAACATCAAAGATGATAGCCAGTGATCCCCTCAAAGCCTGAGTGGGAAATGCTGACTTTACTCTCTAGAAATATTCTTTAAACCTCTAATAACAAAGTAGTTTCTTAAATAGAGCCTACTCATGTAACTTGCTTAAAAAAAAAAAGTTTAAAAAAAACCAGCAGTTTTTCTTTCCCTGTAGTCCCATCACTATATTTTTAGGCTGCAAAGCCAAGAAATTGATTTTTTTTCTCCCCACTGATACTTATTGTCTTTTATGGCTGCAGAAGATTTTAGACCAGGAATATGAAGCTTACAGATGGCTCATATCTGGCTCGTGCAATAGATAAAGTGGGAATCTGTTATAATGATCCATTTGGACATGCTCCCATTTTCTGATCACTGAATTTGAATCTATTAATCTTCTAGACATTTCCAGCATGCCCATCACCATGAAATAAAGCTGAGGAACTGCACGGCTATTTATCTGTGAGGATTTGTGCCCCTGTTCTTCCTGCCTGAATTGCTGTTACATATATGGCTTATGAAGTGCTTTATTTCTCATAGGAATACTACATGTTGGCCATAAAACAATGTATTTCCTCACTCATGTGTGTGCACAAGAGCAAAATCTGTATTCCAGAAAGGACAGGGCATATTTTCCAATAATTTTGGTGCCAAAGTAGATCAGTCAATTTCTAATTAACTCTAATTGGCTTCCTCACATGCTTTTAAATTATTTACCTGGAGGTGACAGGTGCTCAAAAGCACCAAATATTTTCTCCATACTTTGTAAATGTTAAGCAGTATATTTGATTAAAAATAATCACCCAACACTTGTCACTTACAACCAAAAGCCTCCTTGACCTAAAAAGATGCAAACCACAAGTTTTACAATCCCTGAGAAACGGAGCCAAGGTCCACGTAGTAGATTCCTCAGTAGGTAACATTAAAAATAAATAAATAGAGAGAGGAAAAAAAGAGGAAAAAATAGGAAAAAATAATTAAGACAGCCTTGGAGGAGGTATTAACCCATCTTGAAAGACATGGGCTCAGAGTTATGCTCAGCATTCACGATCCTGCACAGCTCAGGGCACGTCATGTCACTGCTGGCTGGACCCACAAAGGGCTTCTCTCTAAACTAAAAAGCTTTAGGCACCTGAACCCACAGCTCCTGCATTTGTTAAAGGCATCCTGATACCCAAGGACAGATTAGCACACAGGTGTGATGCTGCCTCACCTCTTTCAATGTAAAGCAGAACCTTAGAACTCATCTTGAAATGGAATTTCTTTTCTGCTCAGGGCGCTAAGAAATGGGAGATGTTTATCCTGCCAGCTGCCGCCTGCCCCTGGAAGGGATTGTACAGAAACAGGGAGGGCAGAGCAGTTCATGCTTAATTTGTGGCTCTGGACTCTTCCTGGCTAGAGCCAACACTGAGCAAAAATTCAATGTACAGTCAGCTTAATATACAGCCCCAAAATTAGGCAAGTTGGGAGAAGGGCCCACAACACAAGCAGCTAATACAGGCAAGCAGCAGCCAGAAAAGGTGTGCTGTTAAAGAATTTCTGATCTGAAATGTCCTTAAATCATACTGCTGCATACCTACACAGACTGCAGAGAAGACAAAGATGCAGGCTGAAGTGGGCACCGAATTGGAAAGTGTTCATGGACTGATTTGAGAGTAACTTTATCCATGAGGACAGTTTAGAGAAAATGTGTTATTAAAGTACTTTATTTCCATTTAGAGACTCACACAGGCATACACAGACAGTAGGTGGTGACAGCTGCTACCAGAACCATTTGTTATCTTACTTCTGTTCAGCTTTTGACAGTGTAAAATGAATATAAATGCTGAAAAGCTTTACAGAGGTGAACCAAACAATAAAAAGTAGGGGGGAATGAATTCTGGTTAGGTTACTTTAGGGAAGAGCTTTATTTCTGTTTATTCCTGAGGCATGGATGTCTGCTGTGTTTCTAATGCTGACAATACTGTTGAGAGGATTCTTAGTGGAGTTTACCAAATCCACACCAACCTGAGGTGGTGTGAGCTGGCCTTGCAGCTAACTTCAATATCATACCCAGGAATGGCATGAAAATAAGGCTTCAGCAAATTATTGCTTTTCCCTAATAATCTGTCCATCAAAATGGAGTGAACCTTTCACATAGTTTGCCTTAATAAAAGTGCTGGTGAGATATCTCTGTTTGGACTTAGCAGTAGCAAATCTCTTGGCATCAAAGGGATTAAATTAGTTGGCCTGAAATTATATTGCTTTTTCCAAGCAATCATGACAGCTCTCAGAATCTTGCTACAATATAGTCACATCACACCAGCTGACAGTTCCCTCCAAAAAAAACCCATTCATTTTGGCCAGCTCCTCCTGCGAACAGTATCAGCAGACTGATGCTCCTGCTTCAGAGTCCAATAGGCTTTTTGAACTCCACCCCTATCAAGGGGAGGTCCTGCTATCAGTTTGGACTTTTGTCTGATTACTTGGTTCTCACATGGAATATTTACACCATCCTCACTTTGGTTTGATCTTGGATGGACTCACAGAGGAGGACAGACAAATTTTGTGTTACAGAGGCAATCTGTAAAGGAGATTTTGGTGTGTTGTACAGAATACAAAGTTCCTCAGAAACTGTTGTAGTGTAATAATTCCACTATATATGTTTCATTAGAACTTTGGATTGGGTTTTGGTTTGCTTTTTTTTTCTTCTGTGACTGTTCCTCTCACTCTGGCAGTACTGATAGAACAGGAACACTCCATAAGATAGGGGCTGGTAATGAGAGGCAGAGATTTATAGCATAGCACGCAGATTAAGCTGAAGTCAAACAGATATTTTCCTAAAACCTTTGCTCCTGATTCAGTGCTTGTAAAGCAAAATATTTACTTTATGAGAAAGACCCCTAAGTTTGCATGGGGGAGAGGTAAAACCTTTGTCTGAAGCTGGGCCAATAAACAGGAATGACTTAGACTTGGGAGTGCTGCAGGGAACATCATTAGCTCCTATGGGAGGGAAAGACTCACATCAAGTTTCTTTTTATAAAGCAGCATCCACCTAGAAATGAGCACAAACTAAAATGTTATATCCTCTGAATTTGGTGGGCACTTGAAATCTCATTTTTGCAGAGAGCTCTTGATTCCAAAAAAAAGGCCAAACCAGTGACAGGTATGCAAAACCTGCCAGTCTTTGGGGAGCATAAAATTTGGGTTTCAACCTCTCTAACATTCTACCTCACTCAGTCACCAAATCTCTTCCATGTACCTCTCCTTCCTGCACAAAGGCTGGTTGTAGCTGAAGAAGGAGCTTAAGCCTAGACATAGAGAGGACTAAAGATAAACCCAATGGCAATGTGGGGACAGCAGGCTGAATCCCACCCCACCAGACCCCACAGTGAGGGCAAGCAGCCTGTTAAACTCATCTGCTAATGTCAGTACTCACCAGACCCATGCTTTTGTGGAAAGCAGTGGCTTTCTGAATAGAAATAGGGATCCTTTCTCACAACTTAGCATATCTGAGGTATAGCTGGCTCACAGCCAGTACTGTGTAACCAATAGCATGCTCAAGATAGCAAATGTGTCCTGCACACACATTATTATTACAAAATCCAGTGCTAACTCTGCACAGAGCAGCTAATACGCCAAAAATATCATACGTATATATTATTTGAATTATCCATTGCAGAGCACGCTGCAGGAAGGCTAGTAAATTCAGTTCCTCTTACCTGCCATCTGCATTCATATTTAGTAGTGAATTATATGTTTTCAATATGTTTTCTAGCAAGTTATTTACACAAATCTCATTAACAATAAAGACAGGGGGTTTATATACAATTCCTGATCTACTGACTGAAACTGCATACCAGGATGTCAGTATGACTTTGAATAGAAGCTGGAAAGCTATGTTGCATAAAACCATATCACTGAGAGAAAACCCTCGCGCCTTTTATTCTCCATCCTGACTTTTTTTCTTCCCTCTCTCCACTGAAACAAAACCGCCTTTAACTGGTTCTTTGTTATGCTGGTTTCCTGCGGTATTTTTGATAGTCCCTAATAGTTGTAAGGGCTGGATTACAGTTCAATATACAAAAAGCCGTTTGCTTCTAGCCCTGTGAGAAGCTTGCTACCAGGTTTTGGAAGTAATTTTCAGGAGTAGCCTTCCTTAGCAGACATTTTCTGGGATGCAGTCAGTGTTCAACTTGCCAGGTGCCTGATGCGCGATGCAGTGACGTTACCAGGCTGATTACTTGGATGGCTCTGAAGTGAAGGCATCTGGTTAGGACTGTTGGCTGGTCAGAAGAAAAGGCACTAATTAAGTATTTTTTGCCTTTTCAGGTTTGTCCCTCTGATTAACCACTTTAAAATTCACTCCAGGGAAAACCACACAGTTATCTTTAAAGCAGAGAGGGATGATTAAACATTCCTCTGCTAAAAAAAAAAAAAAAAAAAAAAAAAAAAAAGAGAAAGCAATCATCTCCAGCAAGGCTGGCAGGCAGGTTATTGCTGTATTCAAACTAGCTCTTAACCCTTTCAGCCTGGCAGGGGAAAGCCTGAGTGATCTCATGGCAGTTTAAAAAAAAAATAAATCTCACTGCCACACATCATTTGACCAAATTTACTTGCTTTCCCAAGCTAAATTTGCTGTCAAGATGTATCTATATCCATACACATAGATGGATATCTATTGGCATCTTCTTTAAGGCAAATCATATTCCCACATTTAACATACACCAAACCTATAGCAGTGATCAGTAAACTGTTACCATTGCCAGTTTCTGACATTTGAACCTTTCACCTCGTTTTCAGTGAAAACAATTCCAACACGTCAATGTGCAGATCAGCAGAGATCTTATTTTATTCTTCCCAATTACACACATGATAACTAGGAGCTACATTAATGATCAGCATTTACACTGGTATTTTATCAAAGTCACAATGGGTTTGAGATCTTTTCCTCTCTTTCTTATTAGCTAATGCCTGTGAGATCTTTACTCATAACATTTCCTTGCTTACTGCCAAAATTAAAGCCTTAATATCCCAAGATCTATGCTGAGGTCACAGTGTCACAGACTTGTTCTCTGACCTTTGGCAAACTACTTAATCACAAGCCCTTCTACAGCTGTGGTTTCAGCAATAATTTTTAGGGTCCTACACATCATCCTAAAGGAGAAACCTCCTTTATTAGTGAAAGTTTAACATAGTGTCAGTTCACCACTAATACAAAAATTTCAGGTAGTGCTTTCATTTCTTAAGTTTCATTTATATACTGGGTAACTGTGAATGGTTTTCCAAATGGTCTGCAGCAGTCTTCTAAAGGGCACCTGTACACAAAACTTGCACAGTGACCTCCATCTGTAACAAGGCCCCCTTTTTAAAATGAAATTATTTCTGGAAAAATATTCCTATCTACTGCATGGAGTATTCTCAAGTATACTAAGTCTGAAAGTAAAAGATGCTGTTAGGTTTGCTAGCCGTGGTAAAGAAGGACATAAAATGGCACATTTCAGCTTTTTAACCCCAGATTGGCTGTAAAGCTTCAAATGTTTAAGTTGTTTGCTTCGATTTCATAGCCTCTGTAACCCTTAGGATTTTGGCAAGATTTCTGCAGACTGAAAGTCTTAAGTAAGATGTATACACAAATTTCCCAGATTGGAATTAAAATAAAATTCTGTAACATAACTCTGGGAAAAGAAACCCTCAGTGGTACACAATGGAGCTGCCTCTCCAAGCCCACACCTAAATTTGCCTGTCCTTGTGACAAGATCTAAAGGTCTTCGGAGGAGTGTGATGGAGATGTTTTCACCTTTTACTTAAAGCAATCCAAATCACCAACAGCCCTTTTTGTCTTTAGAGTTCGTGCTATTGGGCAGCAGACTGCAGCAAGATAAAGAAAGGTCGGTTTTTCTAGATGGAATGTGGAAATTGCAAACAAATCTCCTCCCTGCTCATTATGTCTGTACATGGCAGAGCCTTTATTGTTCCCTTGCTCTCAGTACAGCAGGCTTTCCCAAAGTTACAGCTACAGAGGTTCCTTTGGATCACCAGGAAATTTCCCTTCTTCTCTTCCCCTTTGAAACTCAGATTTGAGTGTTTCTACAATTCTTCTCCACATCCCCAGCTGTGCTGACAGTCCCAGTTCACTGTCTCCTTCCTGCCTAATTCCTCCCCTGGGAACTTCCCCAAATGAGCTTTTTCAGGTGCTTTCTGGCACTCTCTTGCCTTGCCTCCCAAGAAGTCAGACTCAATATTCAGTGTCAGACAGGAAAATGCCAGGGAACAGTCCTGCTCCTGCGGCACAGCCAAGTTCTTTTATCAGAAAGCCCAGGAAAAGGGTGGTAAAACACACACACATCATCTCCATCAGAGCTTGGAAAACGATGATGTGGTTTTCAGGCTGCATAGAGGTAGTTCACCCAACAGAAGCCTTTACCAGTGGAGTCTATATTGCTACCAAAAAAAGTCCTTACAGCAGTGAGCAGACTGAATTGTGCACCTCACTAATATCAGACACTAGGGCTAGTTTGTACATTCATAACTTTTCTGCTTAGTACAGAAGGAACCATTTCTGCAAAATTAAATTAAACCTTTTTCTGCGTGTTGCTGTTGTTTGTGTGAAACTGGTCTGCTGTGGAAATGCTACAGAAAAACCAGGAGAGAGATTGGGGCAGAAAAGGTATACAGCTTAGATGGTCCTAAAAACAGGCACATCCCTTTAAAATATGACTCTGATTTTGTGAGAGTAAAGATTGAGTTATTATTAATTTCTTTGAACTCTTACTCTGAGATGTCTTAGAGAAGACCTGACAGAATCCAATCGTCACTGTATTTAAACATATTTTCTGAATCCTTATCTGTTCAGATGTGGTTTAGAGAGACTCATATCTTGGTTTTTGTCAAAGATAACTGAGGGGTTATGTAGGTCTAAACATAACTCTTCATATCAGCACTAAGACTCGAGGAAATTCTGAATTGCAGCACTTTATACTGAAGGGATCCCTAAATGATTCTTTTCTTCTCACAATCATTCAAGAACTTGAAAGTTCAGGGAGTAGCCTCAAATCTCTCATTCCCATAAATTTAACAGAGGTCACAGCATGGCCAATTCAGCTGAAAAGTGTTATTACAGAAAAACTTGATGATACTTTTATGTTCACTGATGTGAACATAATTCTCTGGGTCTTTTAGCTACATATAGCCCATCTTATCCACAGAGACACTTCAGCAGATATATACAGTACCATGAGCAAAGTTAAAAGTGATGAATACTCTGATTTATAACTTCTACTGATAACAAGATGATAGAAAATCTTAAATGTATGGGTGTTATTATATACACTGTGTAACTTTGCTCAGCAGAGAAGGAAGGGAAAAGAAAAAATATTTATCACACCTGAACTGTGGGGACACTCCCTTGAATGACCCTTGTTGCCTGTAAACAATTGGGCTGATCTCTCTAACCAGTGGACAAAAAATACAAAAGACAAGGTTAGCTCTGTAGGTACTAAGTGTGGATGTGAATCTATAACCTTTCTTGGGTTTAAGGACCACACACAGGGAGGAAAAAGCATACCCAGAAGAGCTTTTCTTCTTGACAGGTTTAATCATCTAAAGAGATCTCAACCTGCTGAGTTGACATTGCACCTCCTAAAGATCAACCAATGTATTGTAAATACATAGGCACAGAAAGTAATTATAATAACTAACCTTGTTAGGGATGAGGAGCTGGACTAACAGGCCAGATGCCCCTCCTTCCATTTTAAAGCTGTGGTAACTGGCAAAACAGACTCAAGTGAGAGTCCCTTGGTAATACCCCGCTTAAAGCAGAGCCTGCCTTCATCTACTTCATCCCCATCAGCAGGACCTCAGCACTGGTCTCAGTGTGCTCCAAGAGTTTAAGCACACAGCCTAGAAAAATATTACTTTGTTAATCTTCGTTAGAAATCTACTTTTGAAGCTGATTCTCAGTGAAGTCACTTAGTCAGACGAAATCATGGCACACTAAACAATCCTGTTAGTGAAGCTTATCCAAGCAAAGGGCGTTCAGTCGCATTTTCATTAGTAGCACTGTATGGCTATTGTCCTGAAAGGCAGGGCTTTTAGACTTAATCTATTTGCTCAGAGTTGAATTTTCTCAAGAACTGAATGTCAATTTTTACTACTTTCTGGCATTACAAAATCAGGTTGCCTGTAGATCAATAAAACAAAGATTTGAGGACTGAAGGAGGTCCTGCCCAGTATCACAGCTTTGCCAGTGCTGAGAGCTCTCTGAAATTTTAAGAACTTGTGGGTTATCTAATTCTAATGATGCACATTGTTAATTAGAACATTATTTAATGAGAAAGTCACTGGCTGTGGTGAACAGCAGGTGATTTATCTACTAGAAAAAAGAGTCATTTTAAACAGAAAAACACGATATTTCTCTCTTCTAAGTTCTGTACAGCTCAAGAAGATTGGAAAGACGCTTAATCTCATCCCTTTTACTTTCCACAGCAGTTTTCTGGAAGAACAAGTCCTCCCGTTAAATGAGGGGGAGAGTTTCTGCTCTCCTTGGCTTGTATCACTCTTTCATTTCTTACCTGTGGGACAAAGCAAAGCCTAAGGCAGAGTTTACCACTGGCTTACTGAAGTAAGTAGCTCTCAGACTTCTCCAGCCTCGACCTGAAGACAGCCTCAGATTTGGGGAGCCTGAAGTTTAGCCTTAATTTTTGAAAATAGGAAAGAAACTGTATCTTTCCCAAACAGTTCTTTTTTAGTTTTTAGCTCATTCTCTGCCTTTTTTTTTCTTTCCCTTCTGGGAAGGTGACACCACATTTTGTATTATGTTCCCATATACTTGCACTAATTTCTGTAAGGCTAACTTTAGTTAAAACCAGGGTATATTTTACTTCAGTTTTCTCCATTTATCAGTGACAAAAGGTGTTTCTACCTAACAAACAGTGTATTATAACATTAGTATCAGTGGTTTTGTTTCTTGTACAGCTTTGCACTAAAGGCTATCCCTTGAAGACGTCCCCAAAAGATGTTGCCAGTGATATTGAGGCAAAGCTTCTAATATGCTACTTAAAAACTGGGGAAACCTGATATTGCCATGAATCATTCACACAGGTAAAAACAAATTTTGATTCTATACACAACTAAGGCTGAAATAAAAAATTAAGCAAAGACTATGAGTACGTCCTGTGTAGAAGGAATCAGTCTAACCATGAGGAAAAAGGGGAAGCAACAACTTACATATGGCACCGATGTTTAGATTGGACTAATTTTCGTAATCTGAGGCATTCACCACAATAGCCATGTATACATTTACTGCTCTGATAATGCAGAAGGTAAGGACATTACGGGGAAGTCACATCCATAGTTCATGACACCCTCAAGATTGAAGTTAGACAAATATAAGCATGCTCAGCCTTATACGACAGTAAGCATATTATGAGCTCTTGATCTTTTTCAAGCCAGATTAGGTCAGGGATGGCTTCAAATTATTTCCATTGCATAATTCCTCTTGGGCTCACTTGTGATCCACGTCAAAGACCAGCACCACCAGCAGCGCTTAAAGAAGCCAGAAACAAAATTTGCACATGGTGGAGATAAAATTCCCATTAGTTTCAGATGAGTTAGGATTTTGCTGGGTTTGTGCTGCCTTTAATTAGCATTCAGACACAATGATGGTTTCTGTTAAGCGCGTGCATGTCATGCCAGCAACACTTCATTATTGAGGCCTCCGTTCATTTTTCCCCTTGTTTGAGATGTATTAAGATGGACACTGCAATTAGTGCAGGGTGAAGATTTTTCATACAGTCATCTCAAATGAGTGTAACTACAGAAGAGTAGTTACAACAAAAGAGGAGGCACAGGCTCGTGTCTAACGCACAGGAGACAGCGGGGAATGGCGTGTCGGTGTGGAAATGCAATGCTGTCCTGGCAGCAGGTTCACTCAGCTACATACACAGTCATGGGACATCTGAGAATCCTGACCTAATGACAAGGTCTTCAGCTCCCGTCTCCACTCATCCCCCACCCCTTTCCCAAGAGCTTTTGGTCTGGAGAGCTTATGCCTACGTGGAGCCTACACACATTATGGGTGCGCGTCCTTCAGGCTGGTTCCAGGTACCATCCTGGGCTGTCAGCCTGAGGAGAGGGTGGAGAACAGCAAAAACCTCAAAAAACACACGCCTCATGCAAATTAAAAACCAACCACACTGTCATGGCTTCTCAAAGAAAAAGGAAAATATATATATATAAAGATTGACTGGACTCCCAGCTCTTGGGAAAACTGTATCACTCTCTTATACTAACTGTGATTTCCAAGGACACTAAAATACAAAAGCTATTTGGACAGTTAAAGTATAACTAAAATAGGAAAGACTTTTTTCAACCTCATTTAACATATCTTGATTTCAAAACAGTAAGATGTCTTGACCCCAGTGCTACAGAAACTAGAGCCTATTCAGACATGCTTTGGTCCGTACATGCTTTGGTCTTAAAACAGAAACCATGACCTACAGAAGCCCCTGATGTACAGAGGAGATAAATGTAGTCAGATTGAGATCACTGGAAAATTGAAGGAGGGAAAAAAATTTCACTTTTTTGTTTTCTTATATATAATTCTTGTTATTTTCATAGCGTAAAGAAAAGTGGCAATCAGTAACCCCTATTTTAAATACCATTCATTTAATAACTTAAAGAATGGGAATAAATCCAGTGATGGTTGGCCCATTGTAAAATGCAGAAACTGATACAATACTATACCAGTAAAAATAATCTGAGACATAATTATCATGGACAAAACTTGAAATACAATCAATAGCTATTTTTTTTAAAGAAGAAATAAATTAGTCTGAGCTGTCCTACTAAAAATAGTTTCATTCCATCAGTTAACTAGTGCATATAGAATTTTTATTCCCATTGAGTTTTTATGTCACCACATTGTAATGGTTTGCTGGTAATCCTCTGGCGTTAATCATGAATCCAAATTAAAATATTCATTTCTGCATTTATTTGCATTTACTGAACTATTCTTTCTTTAATTTCATGTAAATTTCACAGCTCATGCATTCATTTCTGAAGCCTTATTAGCCAAAAATTAGCTTTAATATTCTCACACATGGTTGTATCAAACATATAGAAGTGAGTTTGCAAGGGAGAAATCTCACAAAATATCACAACTAGAAAAACAGAGAAAACAGAGGAAAAATTCCAGTAGCTCAGTTTTACAGTGTTCAAAAATAGGCATCTGCAGGGGAATAGCTTTCCCATTCTTAAGAAAGGAAGGGAAGTACAATTTATATCATCAGCTT
Organism: Pseudotriccus pelzelni; assembly: GCA_035584735.1. Lineage (NCBI taxonomy): Eukaryota > Metazoa > Chordata > Aves > Passeriformes > Tyrannidae > Pseudotriccus > Pseudotriccus pelzelni. The sequence goes on along the minus strand of JAWMRA010000009.1, from coordinate 4,778,912 downwards.
TAGACCCTCCATGAGAACCCAAACCTGGGTCCTCCTGAAAAATGGAAATTGTATTCTCTGGTTTCTTATTTTTCAGGGCTGCCTATAGCATCATTGGCACAACAAAGGACACTGGCTGGTTCCTGATCAGTTGTCAGGCCGGTACAAGAAATTTACCCTTTGTGATCAAACGCCATTAAAACCACTTCTCATCCATCACAGCTCTGAGCAAACATGCCATGGATTGACCTCACCAATCAACATCTGCTGTAACCTACTTGACCAGCACTTTTCATCATAAGATAGCCATCAAAATAATTCCTAACTTGCAGTCTGAAGCTATAAAATGAATCACACAATATTTACGTGCCCTGTGGTCCTTTTGGCCCAGGCATTATGGCATACCAGGGTTTAATGATCTTAATAACCCCATATGGCTTGCTGAGAAATTAGATTTTCCCTTTGGTTGCAGAAGGCAATTTTCAATTATAGCAGATGGCAAAACAGTGAAGGTCTGAGAAGTCAAGAACTGACTAAGAAACCTCAGATTAGTACTTAGGCCTTATGTTGCTCAGCCTAATAATGTCAGTGGTTGAATATTTGCCCCAAATGAAAACAATCTTGAAGCAGAGCATGGCATTTGAGCAGAGCAGTCCCCCAGTTACACCTGCTCTTCAGAGGGCCAGGCCCAACTGAGATATCCAGAAAGCCACAACTGCATATGGAAAAACAACCCTTGGTGTATCACTTACACAGCTCAGCAACTGTTAAGACTCAATTTTATTCAAAATTGGAGAGAGTCATGCTGGACTCCAGGACAATTGAAGATGGAGATCCTCCAAAACATTTTATGAGTAACTTTCTCAATGAGACCCTATATACCCTTAAAATTTCTTTGTTTATTTTGGTTTTCCCCCCAAGAAAGATAAAATAAATCTGAATTGAGAGCTTGGGACTTTCTGTCTGCACATGAGAAAATAGCAGAGAACCTTTCTGTTGGAAAGATGGGTTTGCTGCTGTACTAATCCTGCTTCTGTGGTCCTCATGGCACACAGTGTTTGGGGAATGACAGACATGTGACTTCACCAGTTGTTCATAGAGATTCTGTACCTGGATCAAGCACTAGAAAATGCAGAAGAGGTTAATGCCACCTACCCAGCAGCAAGTGACAAAAAGGATTTGGGTTCGTGTCTGCCTCTTTGTGACCACTCCCTGCCCAGCTGCAGAATGGCTGTTGGTGCCGTAGGACTCCTCTGGAAATTGGCTCCCCAGTGAGGACACGAGTTTGCCCACCCTAGGTGGAAAATCACACCTATTCCCAAGGGGATAGCTCCCATGCCATAGGAAACCTATGACTGGTGGTGACAGGTGCATTGAGAAGTGCCACCTGGAAAGATACTTGTGTCCTGCCTCCTCCTGGAACATCCCTGGACTTCAATCCCTGCCATCCTTTCCTTGATCTGGAAATCGTGCATGTAAGGGTTGAGGAGAGAAAGAGGAACCAGAGTTTGTGGCACGTTTCTCCAATGTTATCTCTAAGTAGTGCCTGAAAAATATGTACATGATAATAAGGACTGCTGTACCGAGCTATTCAAAGGCTTTGGGGGTTAGCAAAGATTTTCCTGTGTCCTTGCAGACTCTGCTCCACAGCAGGACCTGCTGCCAATTCTCTCCCTCCCTCCCAGAAAGGCAATGCGTAGAGAATGCAATAAATCTGCAAAGCTTTTTCTGCTGTGCCTTTTTATGTGTTCAGTGGAAGGCAGGGTTCTCTAATGCCTCTTGCACAATTCATAGGGAGACACATGAAGTAGAAAATAGCACCTCTGTTAAGTAGTACACGATTGCTTTAGTGATGAGTTAACCGAGGGAATCTCTTATGGAGGCACAGTGGGGGGAAAATCTGAAACAGCTAAAGGCTCACAGATTTACTTCTAAATCCTCTGCATTTTTCCCAATGACTTTTCAAACACTTACAAAAGGTTTAAAATAATTTACAATGATCAAGCTTTATGTAGCATCTGTCAGAAGAAAAGACATCTCAAAAGACATCTCATATTGGTCAGTGTATTATAGACAGGGCCAGACAGGACTCTTTAACGCTGATTATTCAGAACTTTCAGGCTAAAAATTCAATATTCAGCTAATTCTTCATTCCCTAGCTTCCTTATTTGGCACCTTTAAAATGGGACTATATTAAAGTAACTTGAGAATGGAATTCTAGTGAAATATTAAATAATCAAAAGTAAGTAATACAATGATGAGATGATGCACTGCAGTCAGTGGGCATTAAAATGGAGGCAGAATAAAAGAAGAGCTCAAGAAGTGCATAGATTTTTAGGCTGAAATAGAAAAACAGGAAATGTAATAACTGATAGTTCTAATCTCCAGGAAGTCTGTAGTGCAATGTATACTTTGCTCTAAACTACTCTCCTAATCTCTTTACCTCTTCAGAAAAGAGAATAAAAAGAAAGAGAAGAATTAGCAGCACCAAATTACTTCAGCAATTGTGTTAGGCATATTACAATATACATAATAGATGAGATATTATTAATACAGAGCTATTCCATTGGGATGCTCTGGATAATATAAACCAGAAGTACTCTTAAAAATAATTCCTTCTCATGCAGTATTTCAAATATTTCTATCTGCTTTAACTTTTTATTACCTTTTAAAGGAGCATAATTTGCTCTGGATTCTGATTCTCAGCTCGGAATCATCAGTTATTTCCAGGTCATCACATCAGTGACATGGTTCCTACTTGAAGGGCTGAAACTTCCTCCACTGAGGTCAAAGGCTACATCCCCCTTGACTTTGATGGTGCTATATTGCAAAAACATTTATCTACACATGTGGTGGGATCCTATTACGCAAAGGGAGACTTGAAAAATAAAACAAAAGCCATGAAGACATACAATTCCTTGTAGAAAGAAAAGTCTGGCAACACTGACCTGTTTTAGAGTTGAGATACCTGTCAGCAGCCCTAAGGACAGCAGAAAATGTGATGCTACAGCTGGAAAGGTAGTGGGCAGTACATTGTGCGAACAAGACAGGGAGTGCAGAGTATCTTCACTTGTGTTAAGATGTTTTGGGAGCTTTGAAACAAGATATTTCTAAATATCTTTTTGTTCTGGACCAGAGAACATTCTCCTTTTTACCACCTTCACAGCTCAGGAACTGAGACCTGTATAGCACATTTATCTTATGCTTGCAATTCAAAGCAAATTGCTGCTGCAAAACCTTTTAGCATGGCAGTTATATTTCACTTCACTGACAGAGAAAAGGCGTTGTGTGAAACCTTTTTTGGGAACCCACACTTCCTCCCTTCCTGTCTGTTTAAATATGAAAACATCATGAGATGGTTTATTCTGCACACTGACAGTCCTTACCCGCAGATGCCATAACTGCATTTATTTCTGATGGGTCACGCAAAAAAAAAAAAAAATCCAACTGCACAAAGAGAAGTCAAGTGTCCTCCTTCAGTGTAAGAGGACTTGGTCCTCTTGCTTCATCCACCTAGGTTTGGTAGAAGATTTTCTGTCTGTTTGGTTCAGTGATGATGGTTATATATAAGGCTTTCCTAGGGATTTATCAGTTAACCAGAGAGACCCATTCTGGACTCTGCCAAATTTGCCTGGATAAGCAATATTCCATGCAGCTACTCCTGTAGCTACATGTACTAAGCAATCCTGGCCCCTTTGTCCTCCAGCTTTTTTCTCTGTAATACAGATGTTATCTAATTTTGCATATCACTTTAAAAAGAGTGGCCAGGGCAAGGAGAGAACGGTGCTCTCTCCTTCAGAGACCAGAGCGTTCATGCAGGGGAAAAACACCTCCAAGTGCAGGGCAGGGCGGGCATGGTCACAGCCAGGCATTTGGTGGCAACAGAATGAAAATTCCCCATGGACCAATGGTTCTGAACATGTCCAGCCATCAAGAGGCTGAAACCAAGCTCAGGAGAAAGGCCTTGCCTCCCTCACATGCCTCTTCAGGTGGGTCCGCCCACCACAGACACCCTTATTCTCCCTTTACTTCTTAATGCCCAGTAGCACCCAAACCACTTCACTCTCGTCCTCTGGGAGACAGAGTTGCCTCATGCCTGCTCTCACAAGCCAACCAAATATTTCCACCAGCTTGTTCCAACAGCAATGTTTTTTTCCTCTTCAAGGTGCCAACTTCAGTTAACTCTCAAATAGAGCAAAAACGTTTGCAAGCTTTTGTGCATCCAAAACACATCCCTCTTAATTCCCTACAACAGCACCAGGAAGAGAAGTGGTTTAGACACAAAGCTGGCTACAAGCAAACGTGCCACCATGAGGTTCTTAGATAAAACTTAAATAAAATCTTAATATCGCTGCACATGCAAATTGCACGAAAATACCATAAGGTTGATTCCTGGCTACCACAGGGTTCAGGAATCTGACTGTCTCTATTAGAGCTGAACTCTTAAACCAGCCCTTGGGATCACAGAACAGAGCACAGCAGACTCAAACAGATGTAAGACTAGAACTATACCAGGGATTATGGGCTGCCTGCCACACAGATGAAACAAGGAAAAAGGAGAAAGTTGAGGTTCAGAGTAATTATACGGGGTTTATCAGGTTCATCCATAAGTATATTGGGGCTGGATCACCAGCTGTACTGATTGACAGTGTTCACTGAAGATAAAAGCATTGTATTAGTCTACAGCAACTGAATACATGGCCCTGCTGAGTGCTGGTTGACACATCACTTGCACTGACATTGTCTTAGTGCTGTGGTGAAGAATGGCTCAGCAACTGCATCTGTGCAGTCACTCAGCACCCACCCCTGCAGCTTTACATCTCTCTGCAGAGATACTGCTTTAGCACTGAATTTTTACTTCTGATAAATCACCTAATTCCTCTCTAACAGTCAGCTATAATTGACTATTAAACCATGCTGTATCTCAGGAAAGTGTGTGGATAACTAAGAAAAAGAAAAAGTTGCTACTCTAATTAAAGAAAGAACTGCATGCACCTCTACGAACCAGCTGGCTTTTACTCACAGGACTAGCAAGAAAAATGAGTTTATCTGCTTTAGTATTGAAGTGTATTTTTTCACTTGTTTCATCTATAGAATAATCTCATTGACTTTTTCTTGGCCTGAAAAGGCCAAACACGAATGATGCGGTGGATTGTAGCAGAGGCACTTCTTTATGTCAGTCAGATTAGAGTTAAATCCCTGTTGCATTTAGGAAGGAATTTGATAGAGACTGTGCACCTTAGGGAAAAGGCTGTGTGATTTCCAGCTTCCAGTTTTGATGTAGCAATCTGTGTTTCTTGCCACACTTGCTCTCTTAACAGTAAGATTGAAAGGAAAGCCATAGGCTGATGAGTACATCTTTGATTTGCATACTCCAATTGCTGTGATGGGAGAGAGTTGATACCTTCTTTTCCCCCTTCACCCCCTCCCAGTCTGACAAAAGATAACAGGACAAACACTGCATTATTTTTAAGAGAAGATGTCAAGATGAAAAAATGAAAACGTCAAAAAAGAGGCTGATATACGGCATTACTTAAAGACTGTTTTGTTGAGAAAAACTGACCAAATGATTTACGAAAGGCTTTTAACAGGACAGTCTTTGGATTACAGTGAAGATGAAAAATAAATGAAAATCTATTTCAAGTTTACTTTAGCCTAGTCATTTGACAGATGAGGGCAAAACCTGGCAAGAACACAAGTTTTAATCTTCAGATATAGTGACTTTATTTGCAGTTTTGCCGATTAGAAGTTTTCTCTGTCCAAAGTAAGAGCTTTTCAGAGTATTTTCACATATTTTCTGTTGAAAGAACCTTTTTTATTTTTTATGTGAAGATCCCATGAAAAGGACATGAGTAAAAAGACCAAAGATGCTTCTGCTCATGGCACAAAGCACATACAGAAATTGTCCCAACTGTGCTGCAACCGGTGTGTCCACCACCTTCTTCCCTTCCCAATTCTCCTTTCAAGCCTCACTGTTGAAACTCATCCCTCCTAATTAATTACTGGATTAACCAGCCTAGTATCAAGATGCTCATGGCTGGAGGTGGATCTTGGAGCATGGACTTGTTCTCAGTATGCCCAGCCTGGCACATTTCTGCCTGGCCAGATGGGTCCACCATCTGCTCCTATTTGAAGGAAAACTTCCTGGAATTAGGGTTTTCCACTTAACCTTTGTTTGTACAAGTCCTTTGTTTCCTCTTTCCTTTTTTTTTTTTTTTTTTTTTTTGCCTTTTCAGCAAAATCACCTGAAACACATCAGAGTCAGATTTAAAAGCCAAAGGGGCATTAAATGAGCACTACTCTGCACAAAGGCCACTGAACTGGAGCTGCAGCAGCACAGCAAAGGGCTACTTTGGGGGACAGTAGGAATACAGCAGAAATTATTTCTAGTGTACAGGCTACAGAGAGTGTAGCAAAATCAAACCAAACTCCAGGAGTCAAAGGTAGGCTTCTGCTGTTTGCTCATGCTATTTAGGGCATGTTATATTATTTTTCAGTATGGAATTTATAGATCAAGAGAAGCAGTTGATCTCTTTGAGACATGTTAAAAAAAAAAAAATCAAGATGGAAAAACGAAGAGCTGATATCTAATTCTATGAAAATCTGCCACAGTTCTATATTTATTATAAGCCTATCCCAGTACATCCTGCTCAAAGTCTTACAGAAAATGTGTTGCTAACTACCACGGAATCATTGATTTTTTTTTTTTTTTAATTTTTTCCCCTCACAGTGCTATTGCTTAGCTGTGGTAGAAGCCATAACTTGGAGAGGAGGGTGAAAATAAAAAAAAAAAAAAATCAATACTACTATTATCAACTGTTGACTACAGTTTACAGCAGCAATAATCTTTAAAACAGCTTGCAGAGTCACCAGTTGTCATCTACATAAAGTATTACTGTTTTGGTCAAATCATTAAACGATATTATTTGATGGTTTGGTCATTTTGATTTGGTTGAATTAAGTTTTGGTTACCATCAGTACTGTCTAAACTTCAGATCTAAATTATGTTTGGCCGAGAGCTGCAGTGTTTGCTGTTGGCTTTATCTTTTCCTTGCTGCTAAGAGTGATTCATTCCCTCATTAAGAGCAACTAATTTTTAACATCCTGTGCTCATTCGTACATTGTATTAGCTCAGTATTAAATGTGCTCCCAGTCACTAAGGCCTGTGCTTCCTCCAGTAACGCCTTAAGTTATGAGCTCATTTGTCACTGGTTTTATACAAACACACACACACACACACAGCCCTTCTTCCCAGAGTGGTATCTCCTGAAGAGTGATGCTTTCTCTCAATACAGTTTTCTGAGTGGGTTTTTTTCTACAGATGCTGGACTGTGAAAGCACAGTCCTGAGGTGCTTCCTAGTTCCTTAGGATGGTCTTCAGCACAACTGCACCTCCAGAGCACAGAGCAGTTCTGCTCGTGCAGAACAAAGCTTTACTATGCCAGAACAGAAATGTCCTTATTTATCTAATCAGTTGCAAATGCAGATGTTACCATTCAGAGCTTCAGGCCTTCTTCTGTGTGCCTTGGAGAAAGAGTTAATTTGGTTCACCAGTCTACAGAATCTTGGAGATACTTTTAGGTTTCAATGGATTTTAAAAGTCCCTTCTGAAAGCCACTTTCATACAGTTCATGAGCGCTGAACACACAGAGAAAAGAAAGTATTTGAACTTCTAAAATGCACCAGTTTTTTCCATAAGTGGGAATTTATAGCTGAATATTCTATGATACATTCATATCATAGTTTCAAGATGATGAATAAACTTTAATAAATGATCTGGTTAGGAAATGGATTAGCTGTGTAGTTATTAATATACTGAAATCATAAAGGCAGTAGTTTGTTATGCTAACATGATATTCAAAACTCTTAATGAGGAAAAAAAAAAGCCAGTTTGCAAGTTTTCATTGTAATAGAATGTAGTGTTAATCTCTTTGTTGATGTCTTAAGCTAAATACCTTATAAAACGTGTCTGTAGTGATAAATGCTAAACTTTGCATCCTAGAACAAGGTCTATGTAGCTTTTCTCCATTCACTGAAGTGCTGCTGACCAGAGAAACCACTTGCTGGAGATCTCACAAGTGGAACTAATTAAATGTAGGAGCTGTCACTCCAACCTTCCCCTTGCCCCCCTCAGAAGGCCACCCTGCCTGCCAATCTAATTGCTGAGCCTCTGCTATTTTTGTCCTTCCATCTTTTTCTGACATTGACTTAAAACCTGTAACTTGTTACACCTGGAACTGCAGCTGTTAAAGTTAAGGTCCAAGAAATATGCCAAGGGCCGCCCACGTAGAACCTATCCCTTGTGCAGAAAGGATTTCAGAATCTTCCAAATTAACATTAAATACATTCTAGATGCACAGTTTCTCCAGGTAGATGGGTCAGACACCTGACACTCCTGTTTGCAGAAGAAGGGCTTAACAAGAAGTTGTACTCTAGCAGTGTTGCTTATGGCATGATCATCAAAACCCTAATGAAATTGCACTTATTACATACCTCAATAAAAATTTTATTAATGTTTGTCTGTATATCACAGCTGTCAAGAGAGAGAGTCCATATTACATTTGAGATATAATGTTGAGTTGTATAGAATAAGTGCATACAGAATGTTTTGAACTGTGACTATTAGTAGCTTTTAATGATTTAAGAAATAAAAATTTAAACACATCCCTCTCTCTTGTCTTTTAAAGGAGCATTATTCCAAACCCAGCTTCTCTCTAGAATCACCTGCACCAAGCTGCTTGATTTTGGTGCTTATAGAGATATTCTGAAGCTGCAAGACCCTGCTTGTGGCTCTCTAATGGATTCTCTACATCCCTTTCATTCCAGCTCTCAGTAGTCAGGATATCTTCTTATATCCAGGCTTTTCCAAAATCAGTGGGAGCTTTGTGTTGGCTTTGTGTACACGATCTCACGTGCAGCAGAGCCCAAATCCTCCTGGTTGTCATAACATGAATAATCCCAATTACATCTCTGGTTGTGGTTAGACAAATGCATGTAGGAACATTCACTGGTTCTTGGGCACAGGGGTGAGCCCTGATCAGCAACCAGGGCTGTGCTGGGGTAAAAGCTACGTGCACAAAGGCATTTTTCACTCTCTGGTTTCCCTGTAACCCTGGGCAAAAGCTCAAATGTGCTCCAAATAGATGCTGGGGAGGAAAAAAATAGAAAGAAAAAAAAAAAAAAAGCAGAAGAAAAAATAATCAAGATCTCAGGGTACACTGTGTTATGCTGCAAAATTTAGCCTGTGTGCAGCTGATGAGATTGCTGGTGTGAACGGGAACTGCTGGCAGGAGGAAAGCCTGCAAGAGGAAGCTCCGCTTGCGTGCTTGCACTGATGCTGCCAAAAACTTAAAGTTTCACCATACCACAGAAGTTTTTTAACCACTGAAAGAAACGCATGAGGAAATGCCACGGTGACTTGCTATGTATCACCATCACTACTAATATTGGACACTTACAAGGACTGTTCAGCTGAAGACCACAAGGTATATCACAAAATATTTCACAAATCATTAGGTAACTAATGGCAGAGCAGTCAGTGTGAATCAGGCAAGAGACTGAAGGGGTCACTTTGCTCATCCTTTGAGATGGATGCTTATGGTACAGGTCTGAAGCTGTTAAAATCGCAGCAAAACAGTTAGTACAGGGGGTGGAAGAAGACTTTATCCAAGCAGACAAGCAGAGTTGGAGAGAGGATCTGGGAAGATGAACTTCAATTTTCTGAGCAGGACTTCTGCCAAAGACACCAACACAAGCACTCTTCCTTCAGCAGAACACACACTGAGATTATGTCAAAGTAATCTCCACTGGCTTTCACTCCTTAGTACAAGCAGAAGAATCAGCTCCCCAAGCAAGGAAAACACTTTTTCTAAATTCCTTAAGAAATGCAATTTCAGGCACACCTGGAATATTTCACTTGAGTGTAAAATCCTCAGAGAGAAATTATCACCATCAAGCTCAGCCAGATGTTTTAGACAGGTGAGGAATCCTTCCCAGGATATTTTCAAGCCCCCAGATTCACCAGTATCCTAACAAGTGAAATGATAAAAGGGGAAATTTTTGGGGTGTTGGGGAGGAAAAAAGGGTTTCCCCTGTAAGTCAGGCTGAAGATTTTTAAAAATAATAATGTTTGTTTCAAAATACACATTCAAAACCTGAGCTTTCTTAAGAAGTAATAAAAAAAAAAGGCCATATTTGAGGAGACAGCATAAACCAAGAAGGTGTTCATAAATATGATTTCAAAATTAAATACAAAATTGTGATTGGTGTCACTGCAGATAAGCAATCAGTAAGTTTACTACATCAGCAGGCAAGAGGGAACACTGTCAGACTTTTTTCCCCACATTGAGTAGCTCTCAGGAAACTAGATGATTTTAAATGAGATTATGTATTTTGTAAAGGAGAGGAACACTCCGACAGACTGACTCCAGAGTGGTTCCAAAAGCAGTGACTATAGCAGTGTTCAGAGTTTAGCCTAGTTTAACATAGTGTTATAGCAACTGTGCAGAACTGCTTCTGCAGATTGTGTTAAACTAAGCTTAGCACTACTTCTGTCATCTCTCTGGAGTCACTGGTCTTAGTCAAACCCCACTCAAGATGCAGAATGTACTCTGCTCATTACAGACAGTCCCTGGCATACAGATATTCAGTTGCACTTTCTGGAAATACATATTTGGGGTTTTTTAACATAAGCCACCATTTATTTATGTTTGGGGTTTTTTAAAGAGAGCGTGGTCATCTATTCCTTTTTGTGTTTTTAAGTATCCCTTGCCTTCCCGCCCCCTCATGTGATTTTTAAGTTATTGCACAGTGCACGAAAAACACCCAGAGCAGTGTTTGGGTATGCGAACAGGAGTGGCTGGTTGAGAGCAGCTCAGCTTGCCACAAGTAGCATGGATAATCACATTTCACTCAGCCTACCTATCAAGCTGAGATCCCCTGAGATTTTGTCTCTGAAGACACGCCAGACCGAATTCCTCGGTTCAGAGAAAGTCATAGGTTAGAGCAGGGGCAGCTGTAATTTAAGCATCTCTCAAGTTCCTCTGTGCGCAATTCTCACTCACACAGCCCAGTATCAGGAGAATAAGCATAGGAAGGAGTCTAAATGCAAGGACGTCTGAATTAATGTAAGGAGTCTGATATCTGCATCTCTGCTGAACTTTGTCAGCTGCACAGTGGTTCCTCCGGGATGGCACTGTGACAGGATGCCACCATGTAGCGTGCAGCCTAAGGCCATTTGGCATTGTAAAGCAATCCCAGAAACACCACTGTGGGGTCACAGCATCCGCAAACAATGAATTCCAAAGTGCTGCAACCACTTTCACTGAAGTGTCAGTTAGTAAATATATTTCTCCTCTTTTGGTGTCTCTGATGTTAGAAGACTGGTCTTGACAAGCACGGTAAAGATTTAAACCTCAGCAGGGAGAAAATCCATTTGAGTTGAAAGACCATCTTGGCCCTTAAATAAATGGGCATCAAATGTGTGGTATATAAATTTAGTGTGGAAGTTACCGGGAAGTTTTAGGCATTTAGAAGGCATTTAGCCTTAGGATCAGCAGCAACTGGAAGTGTCCTGCCAAAGGACACACTGTCACAGCTGATCAAAAGATCCCTTAATAACCAGAATGGGAAGTTCAGGAAAGGACTCTGGGCTCAATTCTGTCCCAAAACTGAGAAAATGCTCTCGGAGAAGGCCAAGGACAACTCAACCTTCCTGGCAATGTAAGGACATCACCCCTGGAGATGTTCAAAAAATGACTGGATGTGGCACACAGTGTCATGGTCTAGTTGGCAAGGTGGTGATCAGTCAAAGCTTGGACTCTCAGAGGCCTTTTCCTGCCTAAATGATTATGTGACTGCTGCCTTAGAAAAAAATAAGATAAGGGACATGGATGTGCAAGGGAATGTGCAAGCCACAGAAGAACCTGAGAAGTCCACACTGTCTGTAAGGACAGAACAGACACAGCACCCACCCCCACTTTCAGGGACTAGAGTTCTAGAAAAGGAATGTGCACCCAAGGGTGAGCCTTAAAGCTCCTGGAGAGAGTTATCAGATCCCACACATTCAGCTCCCCAAGCCCACGGGCTGTGATCCCACAGCTGCCTGTTATACAGCTGCAGGAAAAGGTCTAACCAGATAAGCAATAAGGCATGAAAGCAATTTTTCTTCTTTACTCCATCAGTGCAGGCTATTGCTGACACTGAATAGCCTTGAACCTGTAGTAAGGTGAAAATGTGTAAGTTACAGAAAAACACCTATTTTCTTTGAAACTGGAGGTTTAAACCTGCAAGTACTGAAGGTGTTTGGCCTCTTTTTCTCATTAAGCTGTGTAGCTCTCATCTTTCTTCTAATGAAAATGCTGTGCTGATTTAACAGTGTCACTGTGTTCTGTGAAAAGCTTAAGATAGCTCTTTTATCACCAGCTAGAACACCAGTGACTTGAAATTAGTTGTATACATGTAGGGAAAAACAGACTGTCTGTCCCTCTGCCAGAACAAACAACTCATCTTCATCTGACTGCATAGAGTAGGGGTAAGCAATCCGTAAGGAGGAAGAAGTTTTAGGATCTTAATAGCTGTGGGTTGGCTGACTCAGCTTTTTGACATTCCTATTTAAAAAAATAAATCATAATCTAGAAAATCCTGGCAGCTGAAAAGCAAACTAGGTCTGCAAGGACTAAACCTCAGCCCTCCATAAGAGTTCAGGCCTGTGTGCCCTTTTAGTCAGGCTTGAAAAGGTAGTGTGAGAAAGCAAGGTGAATTATTTGAGTTAGTTTGTATGTCTGGGTTTGTTTTATGAAGCGTGCCGTTGTCTTAAGGAAAGATGTGTAAATCCTTGGGGTTGGGGATACCAGCTGCCTGCCTTTGCCCACACCTGCCTCTGTGCTACCTGCCTCTGCATCCTGCCTGGGCTTCCTCGTGGGATAGCAGGAAAGTTTATCTTCTATCCCTATCCTAATTGTTTCAGTTTCTCTAAACTGAAAAAAAAACCCAACAATCCAATTCGACTAATATGAAAAAACCCCCCTGTTGTCATAGCAACAGAAACCCTCCATCCCACCTGCAAAAACAGAGACTCCCTCGGGGCCTGGGGCTCACCAACAGGGAGAGGGAGCGCTCCCACAGCTGGGGAGGGTTAATTTTACACCATTATTTCAGGAGCTGCCAGGGTCAGAGCTCATTGACCACCCAGGGGTGAAGGCTGCAAAGCAGTGATTCTTACACCCAGTGCCTGGTTGGACACATGGCCCAGAACTAGGAATGAAACAGGACTGTTTTTTCCCCCCCATGTGGAAGGGATCCAAGAGCTTCTGCTGGTTTGTGATCTCCATCCTCCCCAGAGGAGCACTTCACAACCTGGACCTAAGGGAGCAGCTCTCGAGAGTGCTGGGATCAGCCAAAGCCCAAAGGAAAGCCCACATGGCCTATTAGTAATTTTGACACCAACATACGATGTTAGTCCGTGTCTAAAATTTACCATTATCTCAGTGCCACACACATTATTCTTTATCACCTGAGACTGTCCAAGTGTCAAACAGTAGCTTGCTGTCACATCAGAGGCAGAAGGCAGCCTTCACTGCTAGTTTTTCCACACCCCCCGCCAGAAGTAAATCTTTGACAGCACAAAGTCTGTCCCAAACTCAGGTAGCGTGAGGTAGAATGGGAAACAGGAGAGCAGAGCAAATCCAGAACAAACATGGACCATGTACCCTTGAACGTTTCATTACACACCTGTTACCAGCAGTGCACGCCAGCCATCCCATCCCTTCTCCAAACAGCCCCACTGTGAAGCCAAGGACCACTGGCACAGGGTCCTCCCACTCCTCCTGGGATTTGTACAGCACACCCGTCCTGGGTAGTGTTTGTTTACAGCCAGGTCAGGGAGAGACCAAGGTCTTGCTGGACTTAGTGACCTGTTTTCTTGAGCATCCCCTGTCATTTTAAAAGGCTCCTCATTTCCCTGTGCATCGCTCAGCTCACGTTTGGAAGGCAATTTCTGTGTCCTTACATGGCACTTGCCATTAAATGAGGAACATTTGTTATCACAGCAGAGCAATCTCAATATCATGAAGAAAGTTGTTACTCGCACACAACCGTGGGACAGATAATAATAAATACAATAAATGTATTCTAAATGCAAGGGCCATTTTCCTTGCAGGAAACTCGTTTCTGCTTTCTAGCAATGGGCTTATGGCCCAGAAACTTCAGCAAGGCAGCAAGTGTACCCCACACCAACCCGGGAGGGTTTGGCAGGACAGAAGTGTTTTATAGCAGCTTCCCAGTGCATTTAAGGCTCCCTAGTGAAATGTTCAGAAGAAAGTTTTAGTCAGTCCTCTGCAGGAATTAGCAACATCAAGATGTTATGCATACATAACAACATTTTGCCCCATTTTAGGTCTCGTCTACAAATAAGTAAAATCAGACATAAAGAATTTCATACCTGCTCAGTATTCTGAAATACTCTTTGTCGTTCACCATGTAATGGTTTCCAAATGTCTCCATAAAGTCAAAGTAATGAGGGTACACTTATTTATGATATATGAAGATATTTAAAAATGAACTGTTCTTATTTTGTTCACTTTTCAAATAGGATAATTGCATTAAAATTACTACCTTCTACTTATTTCAGTTATAAACATCACTTTTATTTTCTAATCTCAGAAGAAAACAAGGAACGTCATCCAGAAGAGAGCAGCAGCTTATTTTGCGTTTTGTATCTCGGGCTCAGTGCTATTGTATTAGAGATCTCAAATACGCAGGTGTCTGCATCAGAGTTGTTCTACACAGGAATATTAAAGTTCCTGTTTATCTGAAAAAAGAGCTATACTTACCCTTTCCAAACAGTAGGTCTGCACAGGATTGACATCACAGTGCAGTGGTTGAGGGCCTCTATTAGTACCACTTACTGCAGATCTAGGTGAGCTCACTTAAGAAGGGAGCAAAGGTAATTTTCAGCCATTTATCAGCCTCTTGATCTTAGCAGCAATTAGGGCTGAATAGCATAGGAGAGTGAAAGTTACTCTAATGTCCATGGACTGTGATTATTCCTGAGGCTCTGCCATCTGCAGGGAAATCCTTCTCTCCCGTTCTGGGCTTCTCTCCTTTCTCTGCAGCTCAAGGGGAGCAGCCAAGGATTAAGGAGCTGACCTTGAGTCTTGCCTTCACATATTTACAATGGTAAATGAACGCACAAGCTTTTAGCAACAATGTTAATACCTTTTCTTCTTTGGAAATGTAGCACTTTGGCGCATTCCAGAAAATTCTGCCTATTCCTATACCCCACACCATCCATTTCCTTGTCACAGACCTGCGTGACTGCTGCGAAGGATTTGGCTGGGCACTGGCTGTTGGTGTCAGCAGCTGTCACGCAACAAACGCTGCCTTGGACTCACACACAGTCCTGTGAATGTCTGGAGATGGGCTGAGGGAGACGGTTCAGGATCTCTGGTCTGCTCTTCACTGGCACTTTCAGAAATATATCTTATTATTCTGCACCACCAAGTGGCCAGATTGAGCAGGGATTGCAGAACACCTTTGGATCCGGGCTTACTACATCGCCCAGATGGGTTTGTTATGGTGTGGAAGTTCTTGCTGGCCCAAACTAGCAACTAGGAAATAAAAACACTGGAATATTAAGTCATATTTTGAACATGCCTTAAGGTGTTCCCAGAGGTGTGTTGTCAGAACTGCTTCAGTTCTCATACCAGACGGAGTTCTTTGGTGGGCTGCACACCTGAAAATCTAGCGTATTTTAAGTATTTCAAATTCAGTGGTGGATGGTTCTGTAAATACAAGGCAAATATTTCTGGGTACCAATGAATAGCCTTGCCAGAAGTAGGAAGAATGCATATATCTTTGCTCTTAACTATTAGAGAGTAATCCCACTATCTTAAAAAACTATATATTAAAAAAAATACGGCATTTCACGCAGAAAGATGCATTACATGGTCTAAATGAGAGCTATTTTCCCAATCTTTTGTACTTTATGTTTCTTGTCCTCAGGAGGATTCACAGTTGAACTGCTATGTAGTCACCCTCAAAGCACAAAGAGTGAGGTCTGTTGCTGATCAACACTGCTTGTCCAAAATCCCCGCATGACACAACAGCTGATTCCAATGCATGACATTACATATCATGTTTAATATATGATAATGTAATGGAACAGGGCAGGGAGTGATCCCTCGATCTGGTTTGGGGAATATCAGATTATCTATAAGGAGATTTCTTCTTTCAAGACATTAACGAGTTGGGTCACCGGCTGAGGATCTTAATAATTTCATAAATAGTATTTTCTTAAGTAGTACTTTCCGAGTGTCTCCCAGGCTCATCAATCTCTTACTGGAAATCTTTGTTACCTGGATTTCCATGGGCCATATGGAGAGGTACTCATTGGGAATCAGGACCCCAGCTCAGTGCTTTAAGCCTTCATGTATTTCAGTGGGAGCCAGGATTTTAACCTGCCTAAGTACCTCAACTGATCCCTTGTTTTTTGAATGTTCAGGTTCCTAAATATTTTTCAATGCCCAGCTCTGTAATTGTATTCAGGCAGTGTAATTTCACCTTTGTTCCAATGTCTGGAAATTCATAGTTCCCTATTGCACATCACGTTGGTTCTGTGCAGTGAGACCTGAAGGCCTTCAACAAAAAATCTCTTACTTGGGAACATTTGGGGTTGGACACAGGCCATACACATAGAGCCTTAATCCTTGCATTTCTTTTCAAAGTGGAATTTTTAAAATCCCTTGTAAGCTCTGAGGTCACAGTGCATTGGTCCTGACCTGTGTGTGTTCCCTGATGACCGAGGAACTGAGAAGTAAAACTGGGATGGAGGAACTCAAAAAGCTCCGAGGGATTTTCTTTGTGTGCCTCACCATTCCTGATGTAATGCATGGCAGTACAGGGGAAATCTAGCAGGGATAGCAGCAGATGTTGAAAAACTAAGCACGAATGCTGGAAATGTAAGTGTGCTTCTGATTATTTAAATAAGGACAAATTAAGAAGGAAGAATAAAGAGAAAAGGCATTTGTCTGGAGTGCAGCAATGCCTGGAGACTTCTGCCACGATCAGAGCGACATTGTGCTGTGCAGGCTGTGAAGGATTAGCAAAAGGTTGAGCCAGGGGGACTCACACACCAAATCAGTAAATCAGTCAACTATAAGAGTCTGCATTTTACAGCTGGTGCTGAGAAAAGGAGAAAGATGAAGTGACTTGTGCGAGGGTTGATTTCAGGTTTGTCCAGGCGTTGTGCGCCCTTGAAAGCAGTGCCATGCTGGGAGAAGCAGGAGTTGACTACCACTGAAGAGTGTGAGGTCACAAACTGGATGTCATGTTGTGCTGCCAGTGGGATGGATGGATCCCGATTTCCCCAGCCCACAACCTGCAGTTGGGATGGCAGAGAACTCTGTGATAGTCTCTTTATTGACTGATGGTGTTCAACCAGTGTAAGGCTCCAGCCGTGACAAGGTTAAGGCTCAAGGTCCAGGACTGGACAGTTTTAGTCTTTGAAATGACAGCAGTTGAAGGGACAATATAACTATAGGACCCCAATTTGTAAATGACTATTTGCAAACGTCTTTTGGCTCCAAAAAACCACAAGGCTTCAGTGCTTAAGACCTGACATATATTTAGATTAGAAATCCCTTCTTTCTGTTGAGGTGGCTGCAGGAGCTACCACTGCTCCTGTACACTGCTATGGACCAGCTAATGCCATTGCCTTGGGAGCTGGAAGCTTTACAGGAGATCAAATGTACAGAAAAACAGGACACATTCATTCAGTCTTCCCTCCCCATTGCGCCATATAGTTGTTTCCCTTTTGCACCTCAGGACACAGTGAAGGTCTTTCCTCAAAACCATCATCAGGTCAAGAAGGCAAAGCTGGATGCTTTGCTTACCTCCTCTGCTTCATCCACAGGATCCGTATGTCATTCCTGAGATTAAACCCTGGCACCATTTGGAGACAATGAGCAGTTTGCCAATTATTTTCCTGGCAATGAGGATTTCATCCTTTGTTCATCCTGTGCCGGCTGGGCTAACGATGTTCAATTAGAAACTGCTCTTTGTTCTAGTGCAGTCAAGAGGATTCTTGCCAATGATTTGAATGAGCACTAGATAAAGCTTATGGCTAAATCCAATCCTTGTGCAGAAATCCATGGATCCCACTGAATTGCTTTTCTCCCAGAGAAATTAATGGGAGCTGTATGAGAACATCTAAGAGAAGATTTAGTTCCTATCTGTAACAATATGTTACCCCCTGATACTGGGGCTGCTTTGAAACATTTATTGTTAAATCCATGACTTTTTGGTTATATCTCATTAAGAACATAATACAGCCTTGGAAAGAACATCCTGAAAGGGTATTACAACCGGATTGGGATTACTGTTTGTGAGACATTTTAACTAGGGGAAAATTTCAAATTCAATTTACAGTAATGTCAAACCACAATAAATATATAGGCAGTGATAAGGGGAACACGCAGAAGTACACATTGATAGCACTACATCAACAAATAAACTTTTGGTGCTAGTAATTAGGTACACAAGATTATTATATGTTTAATTGACTAAAGTGACAATTTGGAATTACATCTAGTCACATTTAATTGGATTTGGAATCTCTAGAGGAAAAGAAACAGAGAGCAGTGTAGAGAGGCAGCCATAAAAGCAAACTGATTTTCTAAAGTCTGTTAAGACTCTGCATTAATATCCTTTGCACAATAGTTTTTTAATATCCCTCAGCCTAGAAAGAGTAATGCAATGATTGTCACAGACAGTGGGAGTACCAAAGCGTACTCAATTAGATGACAAGACAGTTGATTACTTTTAGTTTGGGGTGGGTTTTAAGATGTAGTTTAATCAAAGGTGAACTATATCTGTGTTTGCCATAGAGAAGTGATATTCCAAGACTGTCAAGCCAAAGGGTATTATATACATTGATGCTGTTCCTAGAACAAATGTGCTTACATATATTTTACCCACAAACAATTTAAAGGCAAAAAAAGAAAAGCCAAGCTAAAATATTGTATAGCAGCCATTAAATATTTGCTGAGAGTAAAATACTGGAAAGTTATTAAAATAAAACGTAAAGTTGCTTGTTGGCAGATAGTTTAACTAAGCTCAAAAAATGTTTATCTTGAAGCCAGACAAAAACTGAGAGCTACGTGTAATCTTTTGGTACAAACCTCAAGTTGCTAATATTACCTCCTTTAAATATTGCTGTATGCATCCTGCTCTCACTCATTTATTCTGCTTTTGTGACCAGGAGCCCCACGATTGCTGACTGTACGTTCATCATGATGGGAGGCACCGCGTATGCAGCGAGCGACCTCATCCATCTGTATTGGCAGGTAAAAATTGATAGCCCAACGAGGGAGGAGGTGCCTATCTCACTATTAAGATCAAAATGAAGGATTACTGCTTAAAAGACTGCCGACAAAGGTAGCTCTTGGGCATATCAATCAACAGGACACTATACAGTACCACAGTATTTATAATGAAGTAGATTTCATTGGACTAATTTTAAGGGCAAAATTCAAGGTTGTTAACCCTTGACTCATACTTCAATTTTATGGAGTGCTATAAAATTTAATTCTGGGTACTGTATAATCCCCTAAGCTATTTTTCGTGACGTCGTCCTACCTTAGTGACACTTTCCTTTTGCAATTTGCATGGTACTAATCCTCTGATGCCTTTCCAAACTCTTCAACCAGAAGGGGAGCAAAAAAATGCCTGTAAAAACTGGTCTCAGAGGAACCTGCAGTGCTCTGTGAAGGATGACTAGGCAAGACCCCACTCTACAAAGATTACTTATGTGGGGAGTAGACCATTGACTTTAATGAGACTTGGCTGAGTGATACTTATTTGAGATGGTTGTTCAGCCCCATCAGCACAAATTTAAGTTTAAGGGTATCCCTTCTGCTCTGAGCAGAGCTCTCACACAAACTTGGAGGTGAACAGATGCTGGATCCTTTGCTGGGAGATGCCCACTGCTGCAGACTCCCAGAATATACCTGGTCCTCAGGTTCTCCACATAAAGAAGTTAAGAATACTAGGAACAGTGTATGTCCTGTGCAACAAAATTTCAGTGTTTGATTCTGATGGTATTTATTTTGGATTACTCTATGAGATCATCTGTGACATCTGTACTGTATATGGAGTGGTGCAAAATATGTCTGATGTAAGCCAGAGTAATAAAGTTCAGAATATGATCTTTTATCTTCCCTCACACAGTAAATTCTTCCTTTTTTAAAACTATTATTGGTTGCATTCTTATTGGTAAAATTGAATAAATCTCATTCCCAGGAGCTGCTGAATTTCAGTACTGCTGTGAGTGCAAAGTGCATCTCATTCAGAGAATTACCCACTGGGCTACTGTTTGCAGTGCCTGTGAACTTTCCTATGTGCTTTCCAGCAGAGAATTTCTTCTGTACAAAACAGTTTGATTTTTTTTCCCCACTGGGTCAGACTTGTTTAAAACCCTGAGTTCACAAACACGTTTTATGAAGGGGTCATTTCTTCAAATGGAATGTCCTTTTTTGTCTCTTAACACTGGAATCCATTGACTTCCCTTCTTGATGTCATGGACATGAAGCTTCAAAGAATAAACCTTTAAAGGGGGAGCTGTCATAGCTGTCCTCTCCCCCAGGGGTTTAGACTGTCCTGCTATGTAACAGGGCTGAAAAAGTAGCATGAAGGACAAGATTCATCACAGTTGCTCCTTGTAGAGTCTGAACCAGAAGTTGTGGTTGGGTTAAGGTGAGAATGAACCAGAACTGAGGGGGGGAATGGAATCACTTCCAGCCATTACCATCGTCTGCCAGATAGCAAGGGCCAAATGATTTTGGCAGTGGTATCACTGGCTCATCGTGCTTCACTCCAGAGCTCACAGCTCGTTCCTCTTCCTTGTGGAAAGTCCATGTGTGGGCCTTCCTGGACCCCTGTGGTACCTCGAGGCACCACCACGCTGTTTGTGCCCCATTCCCACTCCTTCTCTGCGTTTCTCCCAAGTTTGCTGTCATCTTTGACTGCGGGAGCTTTGAAGTGCCAGTAGAGATCTAACCATTTGTTTGATTCCCCGCTGTACTCGATTTTCACCAGGAGACAGAGATTGCTCTGCAGTTTTGTGCTTTTTGTGTGTGTGCCTGAGCGTGGGCTACGCGAGGGATTCAGCGGTATCGAGATGCTGACACGCACGCAGGAGAGGCAGCTGGGTGCCCAGTACTGCTCCCACTCAAGTTAATAGCTGGCACTCAAGAGAAGCTGCTCCTGAAGATATATCCCCAGCACCAGTAGCAACCTTTCCCCCCCACAGCTGATGAGTTCTGTGCACTCAGCATCAGGGGTGGCTTCCATGTCATTAGAGCGCACAGCAACAATTATGCAGGATGATGCAGCATGTGACACCGCTCTGGGACTTTCCACCACAGAGAGACTGAGCAGGAGGTAGCATAATCTTTTTTTATTAATATTCTCTCTATTTCACGGTGTAAAGCTGAAAATAACTTGTCACAACTATACATGCTCATGTGCTTTTGTAACCAAAGCAACAGCTATTGATGCACGCTTTTCTTGCTAACTACTCCTCTGCCCCAGAACTCACCAGGATTGGCTCACAACCATGAGTAACATTTTCCAAGGAGGAAGGGAATAGAAAGGGAACAGGACGGCTTGGTTTTTTCCTTTTGTGAAGAAAGATTTTTAGATTAGATGCATCACTCTTTGCTTTGATCAGTGGGTCATGTATGTAATCTTCTGGTGTGTCACAGACTACTTTTGTTTCTTCTTTTCATGATTCTTTTAACTGTTGGGAAAGGCTCTTCCTTCTCACAGCCTGTCTTCTCATCTTTGTGCAGACCACTTGAATCCTTGAGCAGACAACTTTACTGCAAAAAATTCAGGCCCTTAATTTACATCTGCAAAACTCTTTATCCTCTATCCCACTTCTAAATCGCCATTTTTTTCTCTCCTGATCCATTTCTCATGCTCAGAGCAGTCTTTATCTTGTATCTCCTCCGGTTTTCTTCTCCTGATATGGGTCTTATACTTTCCTTTGAACTTCTATCCCTAACATCAACTGCCAGGAGCCCTCTTTCTTCAAAATCATTCTTAAAATGTCTTCAAATTGCTCCCCTCTTCATTATCAACTTTTACATGTTTTCTGTTCTCCAGCAGTAACCTGTTCCATGTGACTGTGTACCTCCTCTAAGGCACACTGCAAGGTTTGTATTGCTAGATTTTTAAGCCAGATGGGCTCATACTGGTGAATTATCTTTGTGCCTAAAAACACCACAGAATTGCACCCTTAACTGCCTGCATTGGTACCACAAGAGAAAAGCAGAGACTGGTTTTGAGAAAGTTACCCAATCCCCTTTTAAGCAGTTTAAGAACAGAATATTTACCATTGCCCATCTAATAGTTCATTTGTTGCATGGTTTATCCCTGGTTTTCCCTCCAATTTACAAATTGGGATCTTACTCGCCAGTCCAAACTTCCAGCAATTTATATTACGCATTAATTTCTGAAAGCTTAAAGGACCTTTAGTACTTGCTATCTTCTCCCTGTATATGTATCTATGGATCATGATCAAGGCAACTTTAAATATTCTTTTTGATTAGCTTTTTGATTAGCTTTCTCTGATTGTCCCCTTTAAAGTAAATCATCTATTTCTGGATCTTCTGTACAGTGATATGTAATATCTAATGCCCTGTGTTGGTTTTGAATATTAATATCCATCTTCCATTCTACTCTAAGACAAAGGTATAATGCAGATGAGCAGTGGAAAAGTAATTTGCAATGGATAATATTATTCAGTAAGTTGGGCCTTTTTCTCTGTTCAAATATTTTATTCCGGGGATTGAAAATATACATTCCAAGTTAACACATCATCAAACAAATGGGCTTTTTTTCATAGCCCACTACAGATATGCACTGGGTGATTTGTGTATTGGCTGCTAGATTGAGAATCGGTGAATTAAATAGAGTTCATCACAATAAATAATAATGGAAAAATTAAATGTATTATGGTAAATATCTTCAGAGTGGTAACAGCAAGACAAAGTTTAAACTTACTTATTGCTATAATCAGGTAAGGTCCTTAGGATTTATTGTCAGCAGTGCCATTTCTCAGCTGGTAATAGCAAAACAAGCAGCAAGCTTGTGATATTTTAGCCTGCAGAAAGAATCCCTCTCCAAACTGTCCAGCTTTATTCGCACCTCTACAAACTGTTTCCACTGGCTAAAAACTGTGCAATATGAGCAGGATGTTTCATCCTGGGAGTAAAAATATATCACACCCATATGACAATGTCCAAAATTCCCAGCGTTGTCAAACAGGAACTTTGCAAACACCTTGAAAGTCACAGCCCGACTACACCATTATCTGGCACTGCCATCTTAGTGTTAAGTGCCTTTATTACGTAATTTATAAATGTCTCAGTCTCAACTCATTATCACACTACAAATACAATTGCTTTTATTATTCCAATTTAAAAACCATGTGGCCTATTTTATACTAGAGGCAGAGCTCCAGCATCCACTATGCACTTATACATCCAAAGTCAATCCCATCCAGCCAAAGTCTCACACTAAATGCCATTGCACCAGCTATGCATATGTTCCAGAAACTAACAGAACCCCAGGAAAGCATTTCAAAGCTTGTAGGTTCATATCTGCATGCTTCCATAGCCATCTGTACTAAAAGCCTTAATTCCAGAACGCAGCCAACATGTATTTGCTACAGCTCAAATGGAGACCCTTCATTTGCATTGGAGTAAACCGGGTTTTTAGCTTTAGTTCCAGTTCAACCCCAGTGTTTTGGCCAAGATTGCAGCCATCACAGAGCTGCTCTTAGCAGATTGAAAATGAAACTTGTGCTTCCAAGGATATTTCTGTCAGCTAAACTCGACGCCACAGAGAAAGCTTCCAGTGGCACCATGAAGGTCTGTGTATTCAGACCTTTGTTTTGCGCTCTGGTCACTGCTATGAACATCAAGTGCTTCCATTTCGAAAAAACCCAGGCTGTTTCAAGCGCAGAGCAACCTGCATATCTATCACACAATAAAGCCAACAATAAGCCAGCCCTGCGAGGTGGCTGAACACCTACAGCGCAGCGGTGAGCGCTGTCAGCTCCTTTAGAGCTCAGCTTTGTCTCACACCTTGAGGGCTGAAAATCCAAGGCAAGAAAGTTAAGGGAAAAAGCCCTTGGTAGCCAAACCCTCCCGTGCAGTCCCAGCTGGTGCCCGGGCCCGTCAGCAGCCCTGTGTGCTCACGCTTGACCCGTGCCCTGCCATGGAGCGTGAGGTTTCCAAGCTGGCAATGGCAGGGATGTTTTGCAATCCTCCTAACGGAATGACTGATAGGAGCTGACAGGCAGCCTCTCTGGGCAGCCTGGCCATCATATCACTGAGAAAACATATTTCTCATTAATTCTGGAAGCTATTTTAGCAGATCATGCTGTGCCACACTTCACTGCAATAAAGTCCCGCCTTTAATCAAATCTGGGGGAAAATCCATTTGAGGTCAATGACTGGTGGGTGTACTGGCAGAAAAAAGTGTCTAGTGTGCCTGAGTTTATATTGTCTCAGAGGTCTCTGCAGCTTGTTGCTGCTTTAAGAATTAGTTTTGCATTTTCTCATGCCGGAAAAGAGACAACATTTCTCTTATACCTCTTCATAAACACCAATAGGTAATTGTCCTTCTTCTGTACCTATGGCCATTTTGAAGGACAACACTTGCCTTGAAACACTGAGCTTTTAATTTTCCGGTGGAAAATTGGAAAGTGATGATTCTCCTTATCCTGCATATCAGAAGGACAAGAAGATTTTGGCCCCTAAGTAGCAAGATAAATTCGTCCTTAAGACAGTGCACTGGTACCCAGATGATCTCAGTGCAGCTTCTGACCAGTTCATGAGTTTCCTATGTTCTCATTGCATCACGACTGAAGAAACTTGCTAAAATTAGAATTAATAACATTTTGTCAGGGCAGAATGAGCCTCTTCCTGTGTATGCCATTTCAGGGACTCAGAGCAGTCTGGCGTTGGAATACACTATTTGTAAGACATAACTCTCAGCTGCAGAAAATCAGCATCATTCTGCTCTCAGGTACAGTAGTAAAAATATGGAGTAATTGAAAACTGGATTGAGAAAGCAAATAAAATAACATAACAGAGAGTTTCTATCATGTTGATACTGATTTGGGAGCTTTTCATTGCTGTTGTTATTGCTGATATTTCCATTCCAAAAACAATTCTACATGTACAAATTCAAGAAATTTAACATTTTTCTTGCATTCTTTCTTCTTTAATAATATCTACCTCCACATATTTTCTACCTACTTCTATTCTTCTGGTACCAAATCATTCATGGTAGAATAAGTACTAATAGAATCAAAATGCTAAGAGAAGGTATTAGTTTAAATGTCACAGTTATTAAGACAGATGTATTAATTGTCCCTAATTTGAGGAAAGATGGATTTATTTAGTACTAGCTGAACGTAATAGGCAAACACATACTTTGCTGTAGTTGGTAGCTGTTGAAATCCCTATACGAAACAAAATACCAACCCAATTAGGGTTGTAACTGTTAACAGGGGGCCCATAAATCACGTCTCAAAGATGCTCAGCAGGAACAATCTGGTCAGCAAAGCTCCAGACCATTTGAAAATCCTACAGGGCAGCTCAAAAGTAATGTGCATATTTCACAAGCAGAATTTTCATTTCGTTCTGGGTTTTACTCATTGCAAAGCAGAGTTTTAAGAGTTACAAAAGAAACCTGAGAAACCAATGCAGAAACCCAGGCACTTGGTGCTGTTTTCAGGCCCTTATTGTTCCCTTGAGTTGCTAAGGTCCTTAAGAACTTTCACATCCATTATCCTCTTCCCTTTTTTTTTTTTTTTTTGCATACCTTCTCCTTTCTTTGGGGAATTGAAGCTACAGGCAGGAGTGTGTCCTGTTCCCAGGATCATTACTGGTGATGTGGCTTTTCATCTGCTCTTGTAGAACCACAGAGCACACCATGCAAAAATAGATAGAGCCACTTTTCAGAAACATCTCTATACACAGTCAACTTGTCTTCTACTAAATTAGCAGCCATTCAGCCACATAAAGTAGTTTGCTGTTGCAATGACTCGGGCATGATTTTTCGCTGACCCTCTGAGCAGTGCTGTCCATTTTACAGGCTAACCACATCAGTCACCATCTCAGGCTGTCTGATTCATCTCCTCACATTTAAGTCAAGTTCCCAAAAGATGTTGAGCTCAGTGCTAGGAAGGACTGACACCTCTTTCAGTTAGTTGCTGCCTTTTTTATCCTTGTTCTTTTTTTTTTTTTTTTCTTCAGATTGAAAACCCTGAAAACCCCTTACAGCAAATATCCCATCTTTCTCCCAGGAGTGTTTCCTTTCCAGGCTCATGCCCTGTCTCTCAAGCACTCGCCTGAACCACCGGATGGATGCAGCATCCAGTTGTTGGTCAGTGGGATGTGACTATATCCACGTAAAGCACCCAGTGATCCTCAAGCTTTAGCTCTGCCTGTCTGAGTTCAGACACCTCTCTGAGCCCAGGCTGCCAAGGCTGTTCAGCTGAGCACGGGTTATAATCCCCTTTCACAAAAAAAACCTGCTGAACTATGACCCGTCCCTGACCTAGCAGGAGCCCTGCAGAGCTGTCCCAACACATGCTGAGGACTTGGGATGGCAAAAGGCTTCTCCAAGCACCTCAAAGGCAGCTGCTGCTCAGAGCAGCCACAGTGAATTGCCTGCCTGGAACCAGGGTATTCTTCACCACAAAAACTCTCTTGTCTTTTAAAAAGTGTCTGTGTTAACAAAAGTGGTTAAAAACTATGGGTTTGGACACTGGATTAATGTGGAGGATAATTGGCATGTTCACAGAGGCATCACAGACAGGGAGTTTCCAGAGCAGCCTCCAGCCTTTCCATATGCTATGTATTCCAGGATTTTTCTTTAATGAATAGTGATCTCTTTGAAAGGATATAAAACATGGATTTCTTTTCTTCCAAAACATAAAAAGAAACTTAATAGAGTATCAAACAGGTCTTGAAGCCTAAGGTAACACATCTGCAGTGCCTCTGCTTTCGGGAAGTCATGGTTCTATCGCTGTGGAGCTCCACAAATCCGCTTTCAAAACACGCTGCGTACAAAATAACTCGCTGAGACTTAAATACGTTAATAACTTAAGACCCTAAATAAGCTGATATTTGATGTGACCTACATTAATGGGGAGGCACTACATGGCAGATAAGCAGAAAGTTCTCATCTATTGTATAATGCATGATTTATTCATACCATAAACATATTGAGAAAAGGATGTGCTCTAGCATTCTGTCTACTTATTTTTCCCACAGAACAAAAAAAAAAAATAAAAAAACTTACGTAAGAAGATCATGCTGGTGAGAAGATATTCATATCACAACAGCCACAGACTTAGTGGCAGGGCTGCCAGAAACTTCTTTATGGTTGGAAAGATATAGAGAAAAGCACATAGGTTGCACTGCAGTGCACCCGTAATTCTAACTCCCAGCCTAGGAGTGGAAGCAGTTCATAGAAGAGGCTAATGGCTTTACCCTGACTGATACCATTGCATTAATAAAAATCATCAATAAAAGCATCAGTTCCTGCTGTACTGTAAATGAGACAGGGGCTGAGTGTGCACTGCAGCTGCAAGATAAGGCACTAGGGAAGATATCTAAATTTTTGGCTAATTCTAGATGTCAAGACAATTGGATTTTCCAAATTAAACCTTTCTGTAGTTAAAGAGGATTAAGGTTAGGGACTGTAGCAGGGAAAACTACTGTCACTGTTATGATGACTTTTTCACTACAGTGCCATTTATCTTCTCCTATGTCTCTCTAAGCAGGCAAATTTCAAGAGCTTCTTAAAAGCATTGAAGTGGTTACATCATTTGCCATCAAAAGTTGGCCTGGGAAAGCTTTGTTTCTTGTGCATCTACCTGTCATTTTATGAGTTCTTAACAGAATTTTAGTGAGTGTTGACTCACAGAATTACAGACTGGTTTGGGTTGAAAGGGACCTTAAAGATTATCTCATTCCAGCTCCTCTGCCATGGGCAGGGACACCTTCCACTAGACCAGGTTGCTCCAAATCCCATCCAACCTGGCCTTGGACACTTCCAGGGATGGGGCAGCCACAGCTTCTCTGGGCAACCTGTGCCAGGGTCTCA
>JAWMRA010000009.1:4678205-4750645 GCA_035584735.1 Pseudotriccus pelzelni | reverse complement strand
CCCATCCAACCTGGCCTTGGACACTTCCAGGGATGGGGCAGCCACAGCTTCTCTGGGCAACCTGTGCCAGGGTCTCACCACCCTCACAGGGAATAAAACCTTGGGTATTGTGTAGCCAAGATGCTCAGAGTATGAGGTGGGATTGGGTCAAATATATGTTTAAAACCTTTATCAAAGCGAAGTCTGTTGTTGATGAAGGGGTTTTGGCTTTTTGTTTGTCGTGATAGCAATGTACTTCCCTCAAACCCATATTTGAGGCATCCCTCAAGCTTGTGCTTCGTGAAGGAATTAATTGGTATTTTAATAGAAGTGCTGACAATATAAATACTCCTTGAGACACTTTGTCTCCAGATGGTTTCTCTGCAGACTTTCTCTGATTCCCCACACTTCCAAAACAGGGATATAAACCTCCTGACATTGCAGAGCATGAGTCAGTCCCACAACTACAAAAAGAAATCTTTCCTATCACCAGATTACTCTGCAGCCTCTTCTTACACAAGTTTTTACATATTTTCTGAAGCTGGATTCTGTCCACTACTGAGGCAAATCACCAAAATCAGTGGCCTTATGTCAATCATAGGTCTTATATTATAATACAGTGCTAGAGGAGCTCTTTATTCTGTTTGAAGGTCACCTCAAGGACTTCATGTTTTCTAACTCTGCTGGAGCAAAGGGCTGGAGTGTAGCACAACGTGACGAGATATCACTGCAAAGATCACTTGCAAGATACAGAAAAAAAAAATCATCTTTCTTTACCATTTTATCAGTTTAGCAGCTGCCCCCACACTCAGGAGAGAGCCTGACACTTCTTCTTCCACTCCAAGGGCAGAACAGCAATATCCTCCCTGCTGTATCTGACAGCACATTGTAGAAAGGACCCTTCCAGTGCAAGGACACATGAAAATGGGAAAAAACAGTTGTCCTGCCCATTTTTACAAGGACTTTCCTGAAAGTGCATTGAGCCCTTCCAATCCTCTCCACGCTGTGACTGTATCTTGAGTAAGTGCACAGTGTACAGCACAGAAAATGTTCTGTAGGCCTCCCTGTTTCCTGGATGTGTTGCCAGATATTCATCCACAGTGACGGACTTCACTGCATAAAGGCTTAAGGAGAAAAATCCTTCGGGATTTCATCGTAAAAAGTTTTCTCCTCAAAAGTTTTTATGGGCTGAAGTTCCATTGCTTTAAAGACTTTACCCCATAAAAATCCAAGAGGATAGTAAAACAAATAGTGGCTATGTCCAGGGTCAGTAGCCTGGGGAACATAAATGCTCTTGGGTAATAATAAGAATACCTCCAGCAACAGTATGGACCAGAAATTGAATCTGTTCTTTTGCCCACTGGCTGACATTTTACCATTATAGTCCTCAGAGCTGGTCACTATTTTCTGTGCAGAGTAGCCATGGGCATGTGGCAATGCAGAGATACCATAGGTGTGACTTTGAGCTGTTCTTGAGGATGACAAACCCAAAAGTGAACTTTGCAGGCAGAATACAGAACTTGTCTAGCCCAGCCACTCACTTTTTCATCTTCCTCATTCCACTTATTTTAAATCTGAAGCGTACGGACACACCCCAAGACCACATTCACATGCTCCTACCAATCCAGATTAGGAAAGGGCTGCCAAGATATGGAAAATAAGCAGAATACCCAACATCTCACGCAAAATGAGGCTGGCCTAATTCTGCACCGATATTTACACGTGAAATTCAGCAAAACTTGTACAAGTAAGCCTCTGCTTTTTAAAAATGTGCCTTGGAAAGTCAGATCGGTAACATTGTTTTAAGACTGATCCTCTAAGGGCCCTCAACAACAAGATAATTAAAGTCCATAGAAATAAGAAAACCTAAAATCACTTTCCTGTCAATCAGTGCAGAGTGGTAAGTATTCCCACAGGAAGGAATGGGCAAAGATCCATTTGTGTGTCCCCAAAGCTCTTGGCAGGAGGACATAACTTGTTAATTTCTGGTCTGATACCTCCAGATCTGTGGCATTAACATGGATAACACGGCTGTGCCCATGGATAACATGGTTGTGCCCATGGAAAGCTGGAACTTCTGCTCACCTGAGTGGAATGTTATTATTGCCCCAGGTGGTCATGATACTATTACACACATTTGAGGCTTGTTAATTCTCCAGGGCTAACCTGGCCACTCCAGACTGCTTCCATTCCAATAAATACAGGATAATGGACTGACTAAATATAGACTTCTAAAATATAAACAGATCCCCAGTGATACTCTTGAGATACAGGCAGAGTATTCAGTGTAAGAGCACTCAGGGTGCACGTGCAGCAGCCTATCCCAAAATCTACTCAAAACAATTATAGCATTTCTGTGGTATTTCTGCACAACCCATACCAATAAACAGGATGGAAGTAAACTGGCATAAGACCATATCAGAAGTTCTGTTTTCTAAATCCATCAGAGAGAAAGACACGGATACTTAACTAATTGGCACTCTCAGCCTTCCATTCAGGGCTGGTGGGAACAGTCGTCAGCTAAACCAGTGACTCACGGAGGCACACTGTGTCTTGGATAATTTTGCATAGGTGGAGGATAGGCTGGAGAACAAACAGGAGGGCTTGTCAATAAAACACCAAGCTGGACCCCTAGTGATACCTTCTGTGAATCACTTCAGTGGGTAAGGGGATCTGGGAGATTCACACACTCTGTGAAAACACACATAACTTTTCACATTACGCTTTTCTGACCATCCCTGTTAACTTTGTGTTAGCCTGGTCACTATTAACCAGGTTTATGCTTTTGCCAAGGTACTGCCTTGCAGTTTCCCCAGTTTTCGGAAAGCCATCCCTACCTCAAGAAGACAAAATTGCTGTTATCTGCAGATGCAGCCACAGCAGCAGCACTGAACATGGTCTTAAGCCAAAGCCCAGCCCAGCAGGAGCTGCAGCTCAGCCTCCCTTGTCCTGATGGATAATAGGGCCGAGCAAGGCTGTTCCCAGTCTGGCAGCTCCTCCTGGCAGCTCCAGCACCACTTCATTGGGATCCACTGAGTGTGAAATCCACCTCTCCACATCACACCAGCACAATGCATCATTTAAGCCATTTTTAAGG
Organism: Pseudotriccus pelzelni; assembly: GCA_035584735.1. NCBI lineage: Eukaryota > Metazoa > Chordata > Aves > Passeriformes > Tyrannidae > Pseudotriccus > Pseudotriccus pelzelni. Next base: position 4,747,569 of record JAWMRA010000009.1, on the reverse strand, counting down.
GATGAAAAGGTTCATAAGCTTCATGTTGCCCTCTGCACAGGAGTGAATTTTACTCTCAATGCAAACGGCGCTTAAATGCCATATTTTAAGACTAATATTCCGTACGGGCACAGTGTCTGATTCGTGCCAACCCAAGGGGTAAAGTGAATGCTTAGCATTGTTTAACCAACTCCCAAGGACTAAATAAAACCCTCAGATGAAAGCTGTGACCTTCAGAGAGCATGGAATCACTTTTTCTTTTCATCTAAAAGATAATTTAGCTAATACTTTTCTCCTCATTGAGGACATGGGCTCCCTGCACTGAAAACTGTTTACAAATGTTCTTTCTCCATTAAACTGATTTTCCGAGTATAGATAGGCAGTGTTTTCTGGAACTAATTTAAATTCCCCTCTAATTAATACTCAAGATCAAAATATGTTATCTTTGCATGACTGTGCAATTATTAAAGGGAAAATATCATCAGAGAAAGTGTGTGTAGGGGTGTTTTATTTTTTTGAACTAGCCATTTCCCAATAGGAAACGTATCGTTTCTTCACCTTTTTTCAGGCCTTAATTCAAGAAGCTTTCAAGATAGAAATATCTTTTTTTGGTTGTGTGCAAACCATTTGCGAAAGGAGATGAGAGGGCCGAAATAAAGGAGGCAGAGAAAACCTTTGCTAAAAAGCACCCTGGTTACATGCAGCAGATATTTACAGGTAACAGGAGATTTCACGTGCTCTTAGGCACTGTGTGCTGTTTGTATGTGTCTGACTTAAAAAGATGTTGAGAGACTGAAGCTTGAGGTCCAGACATTTCTACACTTCTGGGGGGAAAACTGTCTTCTGAGATTTGCTCTGTGATTGTCTGTGGTTTTGGTAATCAAATGAGTACTCAGGCAAAGTACAGACTTCATATTGCAAATCCCCATAAATATTATTTTTATCCATGAAGCACCAGATTTGCATTGTTGGATTTCATTCTTGCAATTGACCTTTTGTTCAAAGGTAGGTTTGCAGTGTGTTGTGGTGACAGGGACGCTCAAGCTCATTCCCATCTCCATGGATTTCCACAACCACCGATGGCCATACCTGCAGCAGGGCCCTCCCTTTCCAAAATTACCTTTCCCTTTTATGGGCTCCACTGGGCTGACCACCACCTTTGAGAGCATCTCAGCTGCAGGGATGGGAATAGACAGCCAGGTTTCCCTTAACCTGTGGATGATAAGTAGGATCCAGAGTGAACAAGGGGTCTATCAGAGCCTGTTATCATCTCCTGGCACAGTGAACTCAAATACCATCTCCCGGGGTAAACAGATGCTTAAATTCTGGTGACCGTGGGCTTGTTTCAAGAGGGATAGATATGACATTTTGGCAAAAGAAAGGCAGGAGGATAAAAGGCATTTCTTCCTGTCATTAACCTGGTGATTTGGAACATAGTAGACCCTGATAACGCCTGGCTTTGAGTTGCTGGTTGAGAAACACAAAGGGAAAAGTACATTTCCCACGTCAAATTCTGGAAAGCCTCTATTTTTGTCACACAAACTGGCTGTGTAGCTCACCTGCCACTGCCATTTCCAACACAGTTATCCAAAGGGCTGAGAGGCTGTCTGCTCCCTGCAAGAGTTACCCCCAGGTCAGACTGCTCTAACCCCGCTGAGCCCAGCACTCAGTGGATAAATCAGGCTTCCAAAAGGAGTCAGGCTGCATCTTTGGAGAAGAGAATAAAATCTACTTCTAGAACACAAATAGGAATTAGAAAACCAAGTGTTTACCATAAAACTGTGCAAATAGGTAGCACAAGTAAACTTGCTTTGTTCATGTTTGTTTCACTTTAGAAAATGAGTATAAAACTAGATCATTGTATTGCAAGTTGCAGAGCACCCATGTATTGGATTTCTGGCGAGAGCTTTGGGGTTGTTCACAGAGAGAAAATAAGGACTTATTTATCATGAAAATTGTAAAATTCCTGTCTTCCCTTTACTTGCTGATGTGACTGAGGAGAATATCCTGGGACAAAAGTATTGGCATTAAAAGGAGCATAAAATAAAACTCCCTCAATTTACAGCAAGGGTGAGACTTTCAGAAGCACATAAGCAAATTTGGTGATTTTTTGTTTCATAAATCATTGAATGAGTCTGAAATGTCATCAGTGATTTTCTTATGCCTTCCAATAAGGAAAAAGATAAGAAGGAAAGAAAGGAGGGGTAAGAGATTCAAGTCCTATAGAATTTTATAATCTATCAGTTAAAATAATTGCTTCAATTTTATACAAGTTTTTCTGAGTGCAGGTTTGGGACCCCCGCAGTTCCTAGGAGTAAAGCGGTATAGAAGAGAGGGGAAAAAACAAAGTCTGTATCAGGGCTGTCCTGGAAACCTTCTCAGACAGAGCAGACATGGGTCCTTTTCCTACACTTGGTGCTGAGATAACTCAAAACAGTGTTAGGTGAAGTCAGCTGAGACAACAGAGGTTCCTCAACTTAACTCTTCAGATCTGACCTAAAATCACAGTGCCCACCCAAAGAAGACAACACAAGCAACAAGTTTATCTCCAAGCTCAGTGTGGTACCAAGTGAGTATCCAAAATGCAGGTCTGTGTCTCACACAGGTGAAATTAAAAATAGAAGCTAAGTCACATTTTAAAGTGGGTGTGAAATACCAGGCATCTCACGAACATGTTATTTTAAATAATCTTCCTATCCTGTAACAAATATCTGTCCAATTTTAGTCTGAGTTCTGCTGGAGTATAAGGACTGAATTGATTTCAAAGTTTTCTTATTGCCCGGGAAAAGGAGCAGATACACATCGAAATCCAAGTGTACAATGCAGTTTGTCACAAAATTGGGAATCCATCAGAAGCAGAATATGCTGCAAGGGAAATATCAGGTCCACTTGCTTTGATTTATGTCGGGGTAAGTCCAGAGAGCGCCGAGTGGGGTTGTCCATTTGTCACTGTGACCGCACAGCCTGGCACCTTAAAAGCAGAGCTCCCTGCAAACAGAGCACTCCTTTGTGAAAAGTGACACTGACATTCAATCTAGGTTTATTTTCCGCAGGGGAAGGGGAGGGAGGATAGAACTGGTCCAGTTCCCTACACAAAGGTGGTTTGTACAAGTGCTCTGAGCATCTGTCCTTCCCGAGGTCAGGGCAGACCCACTCAGCTGACACACAGGGTTTTTGACAGCAGCAGTCACAAACTCTGGACGTGCCACAGCACAGGCCGTCACATGCCAGCTGGGTGGATCAGAAAGGACATGCAGAAAACTTGGGCTTATGCTGGTGGTGATGGCAAAAGCACAAATCTGTAGGAAATGAAACCTCACAAATTCAGGGAACAACAAAACAGCTTCTTTTGCAGTTAAAAGATCTGGATGTTATGTTCTGAAGGGTTGAGTTATTAATGCTTTGGATGATCAGCATTGAAAAGTGCATAGATGGGAAGAACGTGCTTTATCTTTTGCATCAGCAAAACTGAAGCTGTGGATGCAAAAGGTTGCAAAGTCTGAAATTTCAAAACCCTGTTAGAGCTGGATGGGTTGGTTTCGTCACCTGTTTTCTGTCAAGCTTTCTAGAATCCATTTCACTCCTTTTTAGACTTCCTTTTTTTTTTCCCCCCCTCAAAAAAAAGTAACCTCTCTTACAACTGCAAAGAAATGTGCTAGTGGGAATTACTTTCATTTCCCTATTCCAGATTGTCATGGAATTTACACGTGGGCAGTCAGGGCTGCCAGCACAGAGCAATGGTTTCCCCCTCCATCAAGGATCCTGGAGAACATCACTGAGCTATTCCAGCCATTAAGCAAGTTGGTGTACCTGAAAAGATTGGCTGTTTTCTAGTTAAAGACTTTTCCAAGTTGTTTCTAATATATTTGTTTCTGAAACCTAGAGTAAGTAAGTACTGCTGGGTAGGTGGAGATGCAGCCATGTCTGGCCAGCTGTCCTCATCCCCTTCACTCCTCCTCCAGTTTACCCTCAGCCTGATAGATCCTCTATGGAATAAACACAGTCTACGGTTTTGTGATTTCATTTCCTAGACCAGAAGGCACCTTTCAGTCCTACCATGGATGAAGAAACAAAAAGCTGGGCAGAAAGCGGTGGGAACAAGATCCTGCCAGTAATGGATTTTATAAGAAGCACCAGAATAAGTGTGAGTATAAGATTCCTTTCTGGTGTGCAGTGTGTGCGGTGGCAGAAGCCTCTGTGTGTGTGAATGACCTGTGCTTTCTGGTGAGTACTTCATGCTGCATGTGCTCCTCCTGTGTCCAGAGATTGCGTTCCATGAATTCCATTAGGAGCTGAGTTCAAATGGGGTTTAGATACCTTTAAGAAGTAGTCTTAATTATTTAACAGTGTACCCAGTTTCTTTTAAATGCCTTTACATGAAATTTTCTCAAATCTTTATGGCCTATTATATTATATCCCTTCTTCACATAACCACCAAAACTACTGTTAATATGTTTAATATCCATAGTATACTAGACCTAGCACCAGGGCCTCCATTAGGAGTTAATAATTCCTACTTGAAGCATTTCTAGTGGTTCAGATTCTGAACCCTATGTGTGAAGCATGTGAAATAACCTTCAGATCTGCTACAAACATATTAAAGGTATAGTAGTTAATTCTACTCCATACTTTCCGCAATAATGTACACAGCTTTTTAGCACCATGGCTGTTGATTAGCACAAAAGGTCAAAAATCAAATTTGCATGTAGACTAGACTGTTTTAATGCAATTCTTAAATTATTCCTCTGAAAATAGGAGGAAGAAGCCTCTCCTCCCCAGATTGTGAATGCTAATGTTAATGCTTTTTCCCCAGCAATAACCGGTTCCGAGTTTTCTGCACGTTGAAGGAATCAGAGCCATTTTCTCGTCAGGGGTGTCTTAGCAAATCACAGAATTTATATTCTTAGATAGGAGGTTGACAAAAACTGCTACTTAGCAACCCCTAGCAAGGAAGAAACATTAGCTAGATATTTGGAGAAGCTCTGTCTCCTTTAGTCTCAGAGAGCAGCTGCTGAAACAACAGTAAGTGCCTGCACTCACATGTTTAGTGGGAGGTAAAGGTGCTTAGTACTTTTCCAAAACGGGTGCTCTCAAAGTGTCTGCATTGCTGGGAGGCAGGAGAAGCAGGCTGAGGTCAGACATCCCGGAGGAAACACAGCTGCTTCTCTCCAGTTCTTTCCTGAGGCCTTGTGCTGTTGGCTTTGAATGACCAAAAGCCCAAGTTATTGATGTGCAGGCTAATAGAAGTGGCATCTTTGAGAAAGTGAAATATCTGCTCCTGCTGTGGGCATTGCACTTCAATGCACTTCAAGAAGCTACAGGTGCAAACAGGCAGTGGGTTGGGTACTGGATACAGAAAAAACCCCTTTTTTCCAAAAGCCCCAGTAAAACTGCAATTTAAAAAAAAAAAAAAAAAATGGAGTCCAAAATTCTCTCTTTGGGTATAACAGAGCTTTTAGAGATGAGATTCCTCTATCACAGTTATATAGGCAGTGGCAAACTTGCCTTTTTTTTCAACAAGGTTGGCACAGCATCCCTGTGGCTCAGGCCAGGGCCACCCCAGTGCCACCTCCAGCAACACCAAGAAAGGAATAACATGGTTGAACCACGGTCCTGCAGATTTATAACCAGCCCTGGGGGTCAGTGTGGGAGCTTTAATGGAGAGGAGGGAAGCTCCCAGGTAGGAGGAGTTACCACTGAGTTAGAACACCTACTAATTCCATACTCATTATCATCCACTTTCCCCTCAGTTTTCATAGGATTACAAGATCCAAGCAAGACAGAACCTCTGACCCAAAGAGCAAATGACAATGCCAATTACACCTGATAATACAGACAGGCACAGAGCCAGAGCTGCTCTGCTACAGGGGATGAACATCTCTTTATGGGCCTAACAGATCTGGCAAATTTTGCTTCCTTGAAAGTATTCCAAAGTTTTCTTTAAGCTAGAAATATGACCCATCTTATTTTCATCATGCACAAATTAAATTATAAATTTCTGTAAGACAAACTTCAGCTACAGACTTGAGCTATACAACGGACCTGAGGAAGATAAAAAATAATACCAAAAAAAATTGTTTTTTAACAGAACCAACATTCCTTTCTGTCCTCTTTTTCATCTGAAGATGCAAATGTGCAATCCAAATTCTTGTCCTGATCAGATTTTTTTTGAAACAAACATCTCACTGCTAAAGTAGAGCTTATTAAGCTATGGCAACACTCAGTACTTAAATCAATTCTGCCACCTCAGTTTTGCAGCCACACAGCCTAGAGTTAGTTACATGCTTTATACACGCACCACTGTCAGCAAGATGTGAAGTTTCATGTTAAAAAAACAGAGAATTTTCTCTTGCCCCTCCTTCTTCATAAAGAACAGCCAGTCCCATTTAAATCAAGGGGACATTTGTGTATCATAAAGCAAGAAGCATATGAGAAAGAATGTCACAGTCTGGTCCCTGTGCAGCATCATCTGTGGCTGGTGGGGAAATGCCATAAAGCTCCTCTATGCAGAAATACATACCATGGCACAAAGGTTATTTTATTTACCCTAAAATATTTGCCAGACCTTCAACTCCTCATATCCCAGCCAAGATTGCCAGCACTGACAAGTGGTTATTCCATCAAGTGTATTTCACTGGGGTAATTTCTGCTGCTTTGTGCACACCAAGTTTGCCTTTCTCCTGCTGTAATCCCATGCTGATGGCACATGATGCTACTTAAGAGGAGAAACAGTGGCCAGAGGGGCTTATTATACTGCTCATATCATCAAGGTGAACAAAATCTACCATATGATTCTCAGCATGATGCTTATATTTACAGATCTCACTGTTTTGTTGTCTATTTTTTAAGTGGAGGGAAAGTGTTTATTTCACACAGATTTCAGCACACAGACTTTCTGAAGGATACCAAGGGCATTAAAGAAACATTATGATGGATTTTTTCCGCTTGTTACTGCAATACACTACAGAGCTGCTTGCAAGGCATAACTTCATTCACATTTTTGAGCTGAAAAATTGTGGCAAAGACTCCACAATAGAAAAGAAGGACTACTGGGGGCATTCCAGGCTTTTGCAAGTGGTGGTGCCCTTTAAGCTGAGAGTTAAACATGCCATGCATACTGGACACAACACATCCTGCTTAAAATCCAGGCTGACCAACCTCTTTGCTTTTCTTTTTCTTTAGCACTCAGCAATTTAGCTTTATTTATAAATAGAAGTGGCAGAAGGGATGACTCCTTTCTTGCGTATAGAGAAAAGAAAAAGGTGGGGGTATCGTGCCGAAATTCTCAATACATGAAAGGACAAATGATTCACTCCTCTCACATGCTCTCCAGCTCCTTTTTGCAGTGAAAGCCTCTCCCAGCTTTGCTCTGGTTGTTAGTGCTGGCTGTTTAGAAAGGGCAGGTAAGCTCCCTCCAGAACTGACTGATCTGCTTTGTGTGGGTGCTCTTTCATCCCAAGGTCAGAGGAAGGAGAATGTCACAGGGCTGATCCTCGGGCATCAGGACCTTATTTTCTCTCCCAGCAGGAAGGTCTTCAAAGAAGCCTCTGGGAACACATACCCTTTTTGGTTTTATCTTAAAGGGAAATTGTACAGCAAAATGTTTTCTAGAGAATGCTCCCACCTGGGAGGATCCCTGCCTCAGACACGACTGCCCATTATGAAGTAACTCCCCAACAAATAGTCCATCAATTGCTCATTTTTACTTTTTCCTTTAAATTCTTCTTGGCATACCAGACAACAGGGGTGAGACCCACCCAGAAAGTAACAACATCATCATTTAGTCGTTTATTATCTGAATATGTTACAGCATTTCTAACCAGGATACAACTGTGACTCCATAATACTGCATTTGTTGATTCCTTTGCTACCTGATTCTTTTCCACTGGAGTCTCCATTTAAGTTTGCTATTTGCTTAACCTTCACTGTGCCTACCTAAGCTGATTTCATCTTCATCTGATTGCCAGGTCACTTTATTATGTTTTTTACTGCAGCTTAGTAGCCCCTTGAATTCTGCTATAGTTTGTGTAATTCTCATCATGTGCATCAGCTCCCTGTGGAATTTTTTCGTCCTGCCAGCAGCAGTTATTTACTTCCTCTTTCTGCATTTCTCATTGTCACTGCAACACCACCTCTGACAATGTTCAACCCCCTCTAATCCCTTCAAAAAAACCCTGTTGTTGGTTATTTATTTGTTTCCAACCTACTCTAAACTCACACAGCATTGCTGTGTCCATAGAGCGTGTGTTGTCTCAGATGCCCAATTTGTTTCCCATGGCTACATGGCCTGCTCTCATATTTTTCTGAAGAGTCCAGCAGAGGAAGAATTGTTTTCTTTTAGCCTTTGCTTTCTTAATCACTGGAGAAGCCCCCAACAGACACAGCAGGATGAGAGAGGATTGTTACCTGCTTTCTTAGCTGATGACTCAACGTACTCATTTCTTAGTGCTCACACAAAAAGGGTTTGGGCGGATTTCAAGAATAGCAGGGAAAAAAACCATTTGCTGCATTTCAAATGTTGTGAGACTATTTAATGTTGGTAAGAGCTCTCTTTCTCATGAACTGATGTCTTCTCCTTATTTTAATGCACACAGCTCTACCTGGGAAAACAGCTAGCTGGCTTGCAGACACAGATAAGGTGGAGACTGAGCTCTGTTTATTCCTTGCTTTAGCACCACTCTAACTAGACTGGGTCAGACTTACAATTTCACATATCAGTGAGCCCAGAAATCTTCTTTCTTGCTAATATCTCCTACTAATACTAGGTCAGGTTCTCAGAAGCTGAGTCCTCAAGTGATAAAAATAGTTTGTAACAAGGTTGTCCTGGGCTGCTTTTAGAGATGGGTCAGCAGACGTTCACGAGAAGGTGGGTCTGGAAGGACTCTCCTGGCTCCTCAAGTCAAATCACCTGCTATTATACACCTTTGTGTCACCAAATATCTTATTCATAAATTGAGTAAAATTCTTCTTAGAACTAGTTAGGCTTTCTTTTCTGCTCTGGGTGAAACACACTGCAAACCTTCAACCTGAATTATCAGAAGCTTAATTGCCACCCCAATCTTATTTGTACCTATTTATACACAATGGTCCTTCTGCTATCATTGTCTTTTATGTCTCCTTCCCTTTTCAGTTGTTTGCTCTCTTTGGAATTTAGCCCTGCATTATGTTTATTGAGAAGAATAATAAGCTCTTGGCATTTTCATTAATAGACTAATCAAAGCACACTTCTCTCAAAAGAGGTATCTCCTACCGTGCTGGCTTCTCTGCTCCATGATGCTTGGGTTTAAATTAACCTCTCCAAACACAGCTGATTGGAGCTATCTGCAATACTCAGAGAACTGCTGACCAGAGCTCCTTTTCCCTGTGCAGTGCCTGAGTCTCTCCTTCAGCTAATGGAAATACCAGCTCATTGGCTCAGCTCTTTCTTTTCCAGTTGCTCTCATATCTGGAGTTCCCAGACTACAGCTCCGTTCCTGCCATTGGTCTCCAGCACACAGTCTTTTATTTCATACTATTTTACCATTGTCTTTGGTATTATATTAAAAGGGATGAAAATTAACTGAATCGGGATTGTTTGTATTTTTCTAGAGTTAAAGAAAACTGAGGGGTTTTCCATTATTATTCCTGTAAGAGGCATAGAAAGCAAGATCAGAGCTGTTACTAAATGCTTAGGCTTGATAAAAGAACCACTGTCATAGTCATTTTGGTAACACTTGATGCTTGCCTAGTGAAAATTTCTGCAAAACCAAGATCAAGATCAAACCAAATGATCAAGATTCTTTGTGAAGAGAAGTTCAATTTAAAAACAGGACATCATTTATGGAAAAATAAATGTCATTTCAAACTTCCTTTTCACTCTCATTTCAGACTTTCCTTTTGGTCTCTTCAATATACAATTGGACCTAGAATCACCTACCTGAAGTGCATGGAAATGGCAGCATCAGGGTGCCACCATATGGAACTGCCAGAACAAAGGTCTGCTAAAAATACTGGAAGGGGTTTTGAAAATTGATGCCAATTCTTGGAATTTCAGGCACTTAAGTGCATTCAAAACCCTGATTAGATGAATGGAAATTTCACTCTGAAGGGCTGAGCATTCAGATATGCAATGGCTCCATCTCGTCGGGAATCTAGGCCAAATTGCTTTTGAAAAATCTCAGTAGGGTGCTTATTTGCATTTTTGGCATCAGAATACTTCTGAAAATATGGTGGCAAGGCTGCCATCCATCAAACACTTCAGCAGGTGCTGAGATTTTATGCAAGCACTTGGCTGAGTTTCTGTATTCACACACTTAAAATTTACCATGTGCCTGGCTGCCTGGAGGATCAGAGACCACCTCTGCAGGTTTTAGTCCCTCAAGGTTATATATTTGAAAACTCTAGATTTGCCTAGTCTGCAAACAAACCGTAAGCTGACACACTGCGTGCTTCCTCAACCTCTTCACTGAAACTTTAGAAGCAATCCATAAAAGTCAAGTAATATCTAATGGGAGGGATTATGGGAAAGCCATTTCCAAATGAGAAAATTGCACTCAAGTTTGTTATCTGCTGTCCCCCTTCACATATGTTATGACTGCATATTTATTTTTCTAGTACTGCTCGTAAGATTGTGGCAAGAAAGTCTTTTTCTTTAACCCTCTCCAAAGATCATCAGCAACATCATCTTAGAGGTGCTGGATGCCATATTGCTCCAAGGATTACCAGCACAAACATATAGGTTGATAAGCCGCAAGGTATAGGGCTTATAGGTTAAGGTTTTTTTCCTGTGACTCTCCTCTAATCCACTCGTTTTTGCTGGGGAAACAGGACAAGCACAGGCCATGTCCAAGAGTGATGGAGAGGTTCCATTACACGAGCCTCCTTGGCTGCTTGCAGAGAGTGGAGGAACAGTCCCAAGTGCTGAATCAAGTGATGGCTGAGCTGGCCACCCTTCCATACCTACAGGAAGTCTCTTGGGAGCATGCCAAACTGGTCAGTTTTTATTTCTAGCACTTATTTTGGCCTTTAGAGGAAGGGAGCCAGGGACAGAAGGGCTGGGCAGAGCTTTGCACTGCAATTTGCTCTGGAAGTCATTTTTCCAGTGTGTGGACCTGAAGTAGTTTTTAAATCCTCCTTCAGTGCTTTGTCAGAGGAGGTGCTGATCACCTGCAAGGATGACTTTTATAGAACCAGCATGACTCATCTGTGGGCATATTTTTAAAACCTCTTCTTTTCCCCCAAACCTCCCCAAATCAGTCTGGGAAAATGATTGCAATTATTCAGATCGTGCTACTTTAAGTTATCTAACATCAGAAGCCACCTGCGGCAAAACAGGACGAATCTAGTTACAGCTGAGGGAAAGGAGAGAAAAGGTTTTCTTTCCTGCCTCCATCCACAACTTGCTCCCTGTCTCTGAATAATCCTGTGTGCCTGCTATGCTTTGTTTTTCCCTTTGTGAGAGGAGGGCAGTGATGCCAGTCATTAATAACCTGATAGCACATCAATAAGCTGCAATCAGAAAGCACCGTATGATTACTCTTCCTCAAGGCTGTCAGCTTTTACGACGGAGGAGAGGAGGGAGCTCAGGTAGATGCAAATTTTAAGCATTTCACTCTAGAAAAAATAAATAAATTAATTAATAAAAGTCCCTCCACGGTCGCTGCATTTAAATGCGGTTCAATTTTGACGATCCAACTAAAAATTCTTGGTTTTCCCCAAGCCAGTCCCTTGCCATTTGTTTGCAGTCCCGCAAAGCTCCTAAGCTCTGCAGAATTAAAGCTTCACAGCAGCTTGCTTTAGGGAAGGGGAGCAGCAGCCTGCAACTGCAGGAGGTGGTTGCCAGACTTTGAAGTCTGGGCTCGAGATAAGGGGAAACGACATTGCAAAGAAACTGTGTTATTAAAAGACATTCTCCGTTTGATGCAAGTTCTCTAGTATTAAACTTCAGCAGGCCCACATTTCAAGGCTGACTAAAGGGTCTTGAGTTATTGGTACATATTTCAGTGATAGGTTTTTCTCCAGGGCGCAATATTTTCAGTACAGCACACGTTCAGCAGAGGCTCTTACTCTCTTGTCTGTATCCTGTCATGTAGTAATCATAAGCCTGACCTCCCTGGAAAGCTTTCTGGGGAGGCTTTAGGCCACCCAAGACATAGGTCTTCAGTCTCTTAAGGGTAGGACTGGGCAGAACAAGAGTCTGTGCCAGGAGATTTAAGTGACAGACTTTAAATCTTTCAACGAAACACACACTGTTTGTTTACTGAGCCCAAGGTAAAAATGTTTTTTAAAAGAATAAAGACAGAAAATCTCTACCAGCTACACCACATTAATTCAGAATTCATTTATTTTTCTTTGTTCTGCCATCCTGATGTAAAATATATCTTTATTCTCTCTGTGCAAATGGAGGCTCGGTTGCTTTTTAACTGGAATCTTTTAGTGAACTTAAGGCACCACAGTGTTGAGGCACAAGACTACAGGCAAGAACTTGCAGAGTAACTTCACCAGGGAGTGATTAATGGGCTTTTTCTTTCCTGGTGACACCAGCCCACATGGCACAGGCTTTTCCTACACCAGAAGGGATCGGTTCCCTACCACATCCCAACGTCATCAGGCACAGAACATCCCTGCCCATCGTTGGGTCTGCACACCTGAATCACCCAGGGAGTGAGAGATTCTCACTTGTTTGGCTCACCTGTCATCCTCCTCACCTCACAGGGGTCCAGGCAGGATTAAATGTTTGGAGGACTGGGCTGTACTGGTGTCATTCAGCACCTCTCAATGACTGCTACAGAGGCAACCCCATGTCCATGGGGTCAGAATCACAGCACCCACGCTGGCCTCATGTGCTTTTTCACTCTTCACCACCATTTCAGAGATCTAAATTTTTCCCTTGAAGAAAACTGAGCTGGCCAAGTTCTAATCTCGCTGGGACTAATAAAAATTTAAAATAATTCCTCTGAGGTCATTCTGACTTTACACTGGTAAAACTGAGATAAGACTTTATGACCAAGCCAGGCAGTTAAACTGTGTGAGTTAGAAAAGGCTAAAGATGCCAAATGTTTGCCATCACATACAGAATAAGTTGTATAAAGTTTAAAACACACTGAATTTATAATAGGGCAATTCACCAGGATCCCAAAGGCATTTCAGTTATAAACTCTTCTGTGTAAATGTCTTCCTGTAACTAAATAAATACAGTCCTAATATACTGCACAAAGAACCTCAACTGAGGCTTCTTTAGGTCAGTATTTATTCACAGAGCCTGGGAAAATGAAGATTCTGTGGTTTCGGTTTGCTTGAACAGTTGAATGCAACTGGAGAAAAAACCCTGAAGAAAACCTTTCCAAGGTTTATGATTTCTATGTCACCATATTTGTACACCATAAATCAAGATGAAAGGTTGTTAAAAAAGAAAAAAAAAATCTATTTTCATTTAAAATCAAAAAAGGACATGTTTGTTTGTTGTGGTATTTTTAAAGCAACATTTCTCTTTGGGAGGATTTTCCAAAAAATATCAGCTATGGGAGAATTACTATGGTTTTCCACCTTCCTGCTCTTGTAGCAGCCTGGTTTATCTCCCAGTAGAGCTGGTGAAAAACTTTGGATAATAAAAATTAAAACCAGAGCACACACTGGGCACTTTTCACTGGCATGTATCAATATCAATGAAACTTCAATTGTAAAGATTTCTTGTTTTATCTTCTTGCCCAAAGCAGTGAAATGTGCAGGCTGGTTGGGTCACCAGAGCAGCCCCTTATGGGTGACAGACCAATGTCCTGGTCCCTGCCCCAGTGGGTGCTGTTCAACCAGTTCTTCAGAGAGAATTACACCACAAGAAGCAATGGAAACATCCTCCCTTTCCCCTGACCAGTTCTTCCACTGCCTGGTTTGATGCAGAAACTGTGTTCTGCCCCTTCTGCCCTTAATACCCTTAATCTCTGGGCTGTGTCTATTCTGGATTCATAGAAGGAGATTATATGTCATAAAAGTATTGTGATGGAAAATGTCTGACAGGTTAACTCTTTTCCCATTTGAAGCCAGAGGCAGGAATTTGCAGTTTTGTTTTTCATGAATGCTGATACACGACTTAAAAAGACCGAAAGTTTTTATCAAGTGTTTGGACCAACAAGATCCAGCTTAATGGCTGCACAAGCACAGAAAAAGCAGGCTGTGACTGAGCATAGCAAGTTTCTTTAGTGAGTCAAAAGAAGATTCCTGTATCCTTTATCCACTGTTGGGACACAGACAAATAATTTTAACTTCAAATACCTGAGTGCATAGGATAATTTGAGGAAATGCAGATCTGCTTATTGAATCTCAATTCGGCATTTCTGTACCTTGTGCAATGAGCCTAAATGCTGATGTTTTAAGTTTCATCACCTATGTACTCATATTAGACTGCTGCCCACCTAGGTACAGATGGAAGAGACAAATTCTCGAGGGGAGAGACAATTTCTCCATGAATTCTAATGCTTATATTGCCCAATTCCTTGCAATGAGTAACATATTTGGGAAGAGACTCCAAAAACTATTGTTTGGGTTCACTTTAACCAACTAAACATTTTTGGAATAGACCTACTAGAGCACAGCAATATCACAGGTACTAAATACCAGTCTCTCCCAGTTTGTCCCTAGACGCCAATGCCAATGGCTGCTGGAGAATCCACCCCTTGTGCCTCTCTTACTGAACTAAGAGCAACTGAAACATTTCCAAGTGTTTGGGAAGGGTGCAGGGTGAGGCAATGCCATGGAAGGGTACAGGAGTGAGGCAATGCTACAGCTATCTGGAATTTTAGCTTCTCCTCTCACACTAAGGACTGATTAGCAAGTATTTTCCCTCAGCTTCTTTTTACAGTTTACACTAGAAATTGTCAGCCTTGGGTTTATGCTCTGTTATGCTGAATGATGGGGAGAAGGAAGGGTTTGCCAAAGGAAAAGGGCAGTAAAAGCAAGGAAAATGAGCTAGATACTTCCAGCTACAGTAAAAGCATCTCAGCTTTAGTGTCGTCCTCTTGTGAGGTTTTACATGCTGCTTTAAATGATGATACATTAGCCTTGGGAGAAAATACTAAAAAGCATTCATGTACGACACAGAATAGCTCAGACAGCTGAAGAATAAAATATGGAGCCTTTATTCTTTACAACCCCAGCCCTCCTTTACTAAATATAAACATTGACTGCACTAAAATGTATAGACTTAAGTAGAAATTTTCTAGCGGATTTTTTCCCATTGTGAAGTATTTTATACCCACAATAATAACAGTGTAATGGCTGAAGCAAAGATGAGGTGGCAGTGCTCATTGTGCGAAAGATGAGTAATAAAATCATCGGCGTACAAATGGTTTTTTAATTAGGTTTTAATCTGTGTATTTAGAGAAGTTATTTCTGTGTGAATTCCACACTGATAATTTTTATCTCGGTGCCACAGCTGCAGTCACTAATGGCTGGTGGCCTGGACATCCTTGAAGGAAGAAGTGAAGAAGACTGTGTATGGAGTAAAATTTAGAAGGTAAAAACCTGCAGCAAAGGGCACGAGGGTGTGTCATTCCTTGGGGAGTAACTTCCACCTGAGTCATACCTGTCTGAAAGGTAGAAAGAAAGTAGGTGCCATTTGAAACTTGAACACAGGCCTTGAACTTTGTTAGTGCTCAGGCACTAAGCACAAATACATATTTATTATTTGATTTAGCCCTTGTGTTGAACTTTGTCCATGTTAACAGTCTCAGGGGGTTAACACTTAAAAAAAAAAAAGAAAAAAGGATAAAACTCAACCTGACTAGCTTCTTTTTTGCTGATAATTAGAATTCTCTTCCATCTTTGTCATTTGCAGTCCTGTGCTAATTGGATATTGGGGGGAAAATTGGGAGGGAATAAAATTCAGCCCAACAAATTAGGTCTCTTAGTGGAGCTCAAATGAGGCTTTGGTGATGTGAGAGGCAAAAGACATGTAAATGCCTTTCTGGAGTCTCTGCACAGCAACCGGTCAATTTAATTCCAAAAGGATTTGTGAAATGCAGGGAGTCTTGTGTTGGTTCTCTGTACAGACAAATCTGACCCGACAGAATGAATAATAGGTCAGGCTGGGTTGTAATAGGAGTATCTTATATTTTTACCAAGTCTTTCAAAGCAGAGCAAATCACAGCTCTGGGCATTCACCACCATCGACATTCAGCCACTCGTGAGGGAAAGGACGTGAGCAACGCGTCACCGGGGAGGGAAAATGTTATTAATGGTTCTTACAGCTCCATCAGATCCCAGGGGGATGCACACTCTAAATTGTGGATACAAAGGGAGGATGGCCAATAGAGGTTTTGAATTTCTGCACTGGCAGGACTTAAAATTGCCCTTCTTTGGGATTTGGCGTTTACAGACAGATTTCAGGTAAGATACTGAAAACCCCAAACCCTCCTGCACTGAGTCAGTGTACCCAGAGTAAGCAAATAAGGTACTGATGTCTGAAAGAAACCACAGGGGTGGAGGGTTGAGGTATTTCAAGGTAATTGTATTTGGTATATCTCTAAGTTATTTGAATTAAAATTTCAGAAAGTATCTATCTCTTCTGAGAGAAAGTCTGAGTAGGTGTGTATTGCCTCAGTTAGCTGTCAGATCAGTGGCTTTTAATAAAGTTTTCCAAGAACAGAATGTTTTCAGAAAGTAATCAAACCCTGAATGCCCCAAATTAGAGATAGACTGGGTCTCATCTCTTTCAAATGCTCATGAGGTGAAACAAAGGATAAATATTCCTACCTTTTTGACATTGCACCAGGATAGTCTCTAAAACTCTCACACCTGCCTACAGATCAGAGGATAATCTTTTGCTACACAAATTCTATACACGATATTAATTATATATATTTATACAGTTACATACATTTTTCCTGCCATATATAATAAACATTGATAACTAGATTAATGCAATGATATATCTACAAATAGCCTGCTCCCTGTACTTCTCTAGGTCTTAGCCTTCCCATTTTCAGACAGTAGACTTAAATATCAAAGACAGTTTTCCAAAGCTTTTCCAAAACTCAGGATTTTAATCCACTGTCAGGTGTTTGAATAACCAGCCCAATTTTCACAAGTCTGAATGATCTCAGGTCAGAAGCTGTTGAGAATGGATTGTGGTTGTGTCCAAGGAACACAGATATTTACCTATTTATTAATAAGTCCTGAAAATTTTGTTTATTCCCACATATTTCAATAGAAGTGGCCAATATTTCATTGTAAATTCAGTAAAAAAAAAAGGGTTTTTTTTTTGTGTATTTGTCTATAGGTATCTATGTCCTTTGTATTTCTCTGGATACTTTTACTGTAAGTATAATTTTAAGAGAAATCAAATTCGCATTTAGAAACCGGCTGGTATCCCATATTATGCCACATGAATCTGTGCGTAATTCAATATTTGAGATTGAAATTTACTCAATCCATTAAAATCTGCTCTCTGCTATTGTAAAATTTGGTGCTTCAAAATTCGTTCGCGTTCTGAACATACGTTTGCATTTAATTTTTGACAACTCAGATAACTATTTGATTTGAGGCATCTTGTTCCAAACAGAACTCACTGTTTGCTTCAGAATACAAAAATATTTTTCTATATTATATCAGAACAAAGAAATTAAAAGCATCATCAGCTTTACTTTTTCCAAACTGCATTTCAACATATTCTGCACATTCTTAGGAAAACTTTTGGTTTAAATAGAGGAGAGAGGAGAACACTCAGGGAGCTTGGGGGAGAGGGGTTGTTGGATTTTTTGGTCATTTGTGGTTGTTTTCTAAATCAGCTCTAATTAAGAATATTACATTAGGTTAAAGATCTCTAACATATTACTAAGGAGGAGAATTAAGTCTGATGATTAAAAATTGATGTAGTGTGGATTAACACATCACTTGTGCTGGAACCATTTCCAAAAGTTCAGTATTTCTCAGTTAGCTCATCACATGACACTGATTGTAGGATAAAGAACCTTCACACACATCTAGTTACAAGGTGGTTATTTGTATTTTTGCTATTGAATTAACTTAGTTGGAAAGTGAGAAAGAACATAAAGGAATTTGTACAAACAGCTATAAACGCTGAACTCTGGAAAGCTGACAGCTATGCTCCCACCAGTGAAGTTTGGCTTTTGCAATAGAAACAGCTGTTGCACCTAATGAAAGCACTCAACATTTTCCTCTAATGCAGCAGAGTTATAGCAGTGCCTATTTTCCAAATGGTTAAAGGGTCTGTCAGAATTGCTGTTACAAACCACTGTTTTCAGAGTTTTATATTCCAGAGTCAGCCATAAAAAATTCATTCAGGCTGAAATCTGACATCGAAGGGCACGAAGCCTGAGACCCAAACACTTTTCCTGTTGTCACATTGGAGGGTTTATCAAATTAGTTTGAAATTAATTTGGACAACTTTGAATTTGCAGGACTGACAAAGTGTGTAGCTTGGAGTGTTTTGGGTGCTGTGCCTCTCGTCCAATTCACTGACAGATTTACGTTTTTAAGCCAACTAATTTATCAAGTGGGCTAATTATTTTTGGAAGCTTAAACACAAAGATATGAAAAAACATCTCATAATTAGCTGGAGGAAAGAGAATATCACTGCACAGAAGATGCCTTTCTTGGGCTATGACTGCAGCCACAAGGAGAGCTGACCCAGGAAAACCTAGATTACCTTGGGAGATGAAGAAACCTCCTCCTACAAAGCCTTTACTATGTACTAGATACCCCTGAAGAATGCCTGAGAGGCAGGAAAAATAAGTTGGGTCAGTCTCCCAAAATCCCTGTTCTTCAGGATTTTACCAGCAGTTGTGCTTGCAGTCCACTGGATAAAATTTAAGCTTCCTGTTAGAAATTTGGGGAAAAAAACACCCTCAAATCTTTCCAGCAACTAACAGAGAGACTGATACCCAGACTACTTCAGGACTATGGGTCTTCCGAAAAAAATTTTACCACCATCCTTATTTTATAGTTGTCAGAAATTCCCAAATTGAACTTGCTGGTGGCCAGACCAGTGGGCTTACAGAGGGTTTGAGGTACCATATTAGGGCTTGGGAATTCTTTTTTTTAGTTACTGCCTCTGTCCAGATTGTGTTAGAGGTTGAGTCTAGAAGGTACATAAATATCATACCATCAGCATTGCATGAGAATGGACTTCACTCTAAAGCTCCTCTTATGCATATTATCTAAAGTAGCCAACAGGAAACATTAAGGGAAAGAGAATCAAACCCACTCTTCCAAAGGGGCTTTAACTCTTTTTTAACTCTTTTAACTCTTCACCAGTCACAGAGGTACAACTGTGGTTTTGCTTACTGGATTTTAAAGTATAAATTCTTAATAAACTCAAATGTTATTTGAATTACTTTAACAAGTCTGATTTAGCCCAGTGGTTTAAGCAATGATCTCTGATGCACAAGGCTCAGCAGCAATGAACAGGAAACTTCCAAGAGATATTGGGGGGAACTGGGATAATAATTCAGCTTGGTCCCACAAATATCAGTCCAGGCCCTGAGCCTTAAGCAGGTAAGAACACTCTCCTAATAGCCAGATCTGGGTGTTACTGATGAGCTTCTTTGCTGACAGAGTTACACATGATTTAGGTGGACATCTGCCATGCACATCAGTGCTGGGACTAGTGGAAAAGCTCAGCCCTGAGTAACTCAAGGAATCAGGTCTTTGCACGGACATTGCAAGACTTTCTAGCAGCTGCAGATGGGCAGAGGGGTTTAGAGTATCTAAGATGCAGCAGGAAGGCCCCCCCTTTCCTCTACAGAGCCTTTGCCTCTCTGCAGCCTTGTAAGACAGAAAAATATAGAAATAAAAGAGATTACTTTCCTATCTCATAACAATAAATTAATTAATAAATCCTCACAATATTGTTACAGTGAGAGGCATTTCATTAAATAAATAGATACTTTAGAGCCTATCAACCAGAAGCTTTTGACATCCAAAGAGAGAAGAGCTGTGTAAGTGCAAGTGCCATGGTGGCTCTGCTTCCCCTACGAAGATAACAATGCAGCTCTGCTTCTCTCCTCCATTTAGCCCCTAGGCTTTCATAGCAGTTTCACAGGATTCTCTTAACATCATTTGAACAGCCAAAGGAGAGACAGGAGTTGGCAAATAAACACTTTCCTGCACTTCCACATGTGAGACACTTCATAAAACCTTCACAACTGAGTTTACCTCAAGGGCATCACATACTTTGCAATTTAGATAAGTTATTATGCCCATCATTTGCTGAGCTCAGTGGAATGCCTGTTTCATAAATCTGAAAGCCGAGCAAACATGGATGAGTGAATAAAAGAACAGATGTAACTTACATAAGGATAAGTATATAACAAAAGCTGCACTAATATATGTGAATATGAAATGAGGTAAAATTAGCCTAACATATTATATAATGTTTTAACCAGGCACGTAGATTTTCAGCAGTTGACCTCTGCTTACCATACCTCTGCCTTCTGCAGCAGCAGGGGAACACTATCTGATAAACTGTGCTCTTCCACTCACATTATCTCTTAATTGAAAGTCAAACCATGGAAAAAGGCCACGGACTTGCTGGGCTTTCGGTCAGCCAGAGGAGCAAGGAGGAAGATTCATGGTATGTCGATGGAAAGTGGACGTGTTGCTGAATAGTTTGTGCTGGCTACTAGGACAGTTGTTTGATGGATATGACTTTGTAACATGCAGGCTTCAGAAGTCGTGTTTTATAGCACTTTCTTGGCTCAAACGTGGCTATTCCTAAACTATAGAAGGAAACTGGTTCCTGGTTTGTTCTCTTCTTGGGGCTGTGATGCAGCCAGGTGTTTCATGGACATATGGACCTGTTGTGAAAAGGGAAAGCAAAAGACGGGGAAGGGTAGGAAAAACCTTTTCTGAAACAGGAGTGGAAGGCTAATATGTAATGTCTAATGTGTAATGAAGTCAGAAAAGTGCAAATGCAAAAGGAAAACAATGTTAGTGATTCAGGTAGACAGACTGAAGGGACCCAAAGAGCAGAGCAACCAGGTAGAAATGTAAAAATTTTTATTAGAGTTAACCAAAGATTGGCTTCACCTTAATATTACAGGTAACATACTGACACATTCTGGAGGATTAACTCTGAATAACCCATAGCCTCAAGAGGAATAAGTAACTGTGGCTTAGATTCTAACCTGGCACCGAATGAAGTTTTTAGATCAGGCAGAGAGAATAGGGAGGGTGTGGGAACAGAAAATGAGATCTGCCCCATTGAATCTCAGGTGATATAAAAGAATCATAGATAACTAAAGAGTCCCATTAATACTTTCCACCCCCCTGTAGGGACAATAAAAGCACAACAGCACTCACAGAGTTCTTTGTGTAAGAGAGAGGTGACAGTGGGATTTCAGCAGTTATCAATACTCCTGGTCTCTAAAATCAATTTCCGCCCCTGTGAGTCTCTGGTTCTTTGTGCCTTCCGTACAAGAGAAGAAAAGAGGCCCCAGCAAGATGCCTACATGGCCCTTGGCTACACTGGAAGAAGCAATTGAATCCTGCCATTTCTCACTCTCCAGCCACCAGTATCTAATATAATGCTGATTAGTGATCACACACTAAACTGCTCTGACTCGTGATAGATCAGCATTGCAATATAAAAACAGAGGCTGTGGCTACTAAGAAGCAGTGAACTTTCAACAACACAAGGTTTTATTCAAGCCTGAAGGAGACATAGAAAATTTTAAGTTTGCTGCTTCACATCAGAAGGAAATTTCTGTACACAAAAACATGGTTTTATTCCAGCTAAATCAGTCAGTCTAACAACACATATCATCTATATCCATGATGCTTAGGCCATGACAGCTCCAACAAAACACTGGTAATGCTATCAGGAAGGAGTTTTGTGCTGAGAAAGGCTTTGGTCTATTCCACCAAGCTATAGGGTGTTGATAAGTCACTGGAATAATTTTAAATAGCAGCAAATCTGGCAACTGAGCAGTAAATGTCCTAAAATTGGAATAATGTAGGTGGTTGTAGCTGCCTGGCAGTTAAATCACAGGCAGTTCTGGGCATTAACAGTCCCCACGTAAGGATTTAGGTGAACATTTCCCCAGCCCCTGCTAATCGTGCCGTCAGTTACAAACGGGCAGTCTGCTCACCTGGTGCCCTCTGCCACACAAGGTCTCCAGCCCTATAAACTCTTGCTGCCGGGAATTCTTACTGCTGCAAAAGACAGAGTCAACAAGGTTGCCCATAGTAAACACTGGGCTGGACAGGGATTTCAGGAGAGATTAGGAAGTACCAAAAGGACCGTCTGAGTTGTAAGGTAGTTAATAAGCGTAATTCATTACCGGCACCAGTGTTATTTTTGTTCTGTTCCTCGTCCACAAAGACTCTTCCCACCATCTGCTTTGAGCACTGGGGCTTTGTTACTGTGCTGAGGACCTACAGGCAAACTCTGGTTTTTCGTGTTTCACTGAGCTCATTCCTTAACAGTGGAAATGTGCACCGGAGCTGCCTGTCAGAATTCTCTCTTTAAAGAAAGGCAGTGCATACAAACAAGGCATGTGAAAATACAGAATCAGAGCCTGAGGGATAGATTTATCTCTGCGTGGCATCTGAACTATGGACACTTCCCGTGGCAGGTTCAAGGCAAGAGCTGTGTGGTCAAACAAATATAGGGAAGTGGCTTTGCCCTGTCCATGGCAGCTCAGATCACGTGCTACTGTGCAAACCTTCCAAAAGCAAGCACAGCAATCCAAATGTGCTTCCCTTAACACAGTAACAGTAAAAACGTAATTTTTTACCCCAATTCTGAGCAACCTTTGCTCTGACTTTAATAGATCAGGATTTAATTTTTACTAAAATAAGAGTAGCTTTTCTCAAGCTTTTCTTCCACCCTCTATATAGCCACCCCTATTTACTCATAGACCCTTCAAGTGCTATTCCTTTGGTTATATTCACTCTAAGGAGCACTTTAGCAAGTAGCTCTAGGAGACAAAGGAAAGCATTGAGAGGTGTTTCCTATTTAAAAGCAGCTTATTTGTCTTCTATTACTTATAGCTCACAAGTAATAAAAATAGGGTCTGTATGCCAGAAGATCCTTCTTGCCATTACCTGTTATTTATAGCTCCTGCATACATTTTCAAAAGCACCTGTTTCTTCTTTGAGCATGACTCCCCTGATTTGTATTGGGATTTAGGAAGTTCGGATGTTTAGGCATTACAGAGAATGCACACACGCACCCATGCAAGACGTACTTTTATGATTTTACAGAGTCTGCTTGCTGCTCATCCAACTAAATTTTTTTCTAAACAACATTATTTTCCTAGAGGAGATTGTCCTTGGGGGGAATTCTGGCTTTTTCTCATTTTATTCTAAACTCTTTAGCAGGTACTATAACTGATATTTTGCATTTGCATTCAAAGTCACGTAGATCTTCCAAAAGATGTTTGTGCTTTCAACTTAGCTTGTGATGAGGACAGCTCCCCCACTTTTGGATTAGCAGCGAAGCTTCCTTTGGACAGTCAATAAGTCACTGAACACAGACATCTGTTCCTTGGAACGGCCCCTTGCAGCAAAGGTTGACAAGTTCTGTGACATCTGTGGCCCATCAGGACTTGGACAAAACCACGCTGAATGATGGATAGCCTCACAGTGCTCCCTCATCACAGTCAGGACATATCACTGAATTAGGAACCATATGTGGGATGTCTTATCCCGATGAAAGAAGAAATATACTTGAATTGAAGTATTTCAGGGCACAACCAGATGCACCCAAGCAAGTTCAGAAGTGACTGACAGGGCATTACCAGAAACACAGTAAGTTTTTCAGAAAAGGAGAACTGAACTCCCCACAAAGCTCTGTTTTGAAGAGAAGGTTGGTCCAGATGACCTCCAGAGGCCCTCACACTGAAATCTTGCCGTGATTGTAATTCAGCTGCAGCCAGCGAGTGCTGCTTACACATCCCTCCGTGCCACGAGCAAATCAATCAGGATGGCATCCAGAGAGCAGGGCTCAGCACTCACAGCAGCCAGTGGCTCCCCTTTATCCATCACTGGACAGCATGTACAAAAGGGCAGGATTAGAAATATTTTTATATGCTCCAAACAAGGCCCGTGTGTTCCTCATCTTTGTGTGGATCTATAGAACGTTGTTTTCAAGAACTCCTGTAGGTTCGAATCAAACCCTAAGCCAAAGGGACATCATATATTGTCTCACCTGATAAGACCCTCTGCAGTTCACCCCTCCAGCTAATCCTGGTCAGTGTCTGTTACCCAAAGAGCTCAGTGTTTTCATTGCAGGCATAAACTGCATTAGACATGTAACAAAACCAAAAGTATTTACGGATTCCACCCAACCTTAGAGAACAATATAAAACCATTTCAGTTAAAAAAGAGCTGGTCACCTCAGTATTTGCACAGGCCACAGATCATTTCCTTTTCTCAGCAAGCTCAGAAGTAAAATTCAGAGCAGAATAATTGACTTACAGTCCATCCAGCTACTTTAGGTGCACTAATTATGCTTTTCACCATCTCACTCCATATCGGAATAGAAATGCCCTAATTTGGCACTGGGAAAAGGCAGGCACGACCTCACTCAGTCAGCTGATTTTCCCCAAGAATAAAAGAGCAACAGTACTTTTGAGACACGACTTGTCAGCGCTGCAGGTCTGCCCTGCTGTGTCAGCAACACAGCAAAGGTCACATCATGACCTGGAGCTTCTTGGTCCAAGGGCACACAGAGGCCTTGTCCTTCCCATGCATTTCTCTGGCTCAAAAAATAGTGCCATTTCCTTCGTGTGGGCCAAACAAGTTGGCTTTTATTGTCCTGTTTCATGTTTTCGTTCAGCCAGCAGCCTAGAGATCTCTCTCTGCCCTAACTTAGTAGCCCAAAGCCTTAGGTACACAGACCCAGAGTAACCCACTGGCTTGACTCCCCAGATAACTCATGGGTATAAAGCTGAAGGCAGACAGTTGAAAACACCAGCACTACGTATGTGAGCTTTTGCAGAAGCCCAGGTGTTTCCTCGGTGTTGATTCCCTTGCTCTTTGTTCTGTCCCTCCCCAAAACAACAATTCCCACCACTGATATCTTCCACAACATTATCAAAGCAAGAATTTGAAGCACAAAGAATTTTGAGGCAATGTAAAATAAATACAATGTTAACATGTAAAGCACAAAATAAACTCCAGTGAGTATCTGGCTCATTTTCAGATTTCTGTCCCCAGAACCCTACATTCCTCTCTGTAGCTTGATCCCAAAGTACCTACAAGTAGCACAGAGCTGTGCTGTGGACTGAACCTGTAAGTAGCATTAAAGGCATCTTTTGTTTCTGTTTCTTTCCTCTTTCCATTTGATATTCATTCTGTTCATTCCCTTTTCCTGCTCCCTGCAGCTGATCTGACCGCAGGGGCCAGATTAAAGACAGAGAGAAAAATCCAGTAAGAGAAATAGGGTCAGGAGCAGTCTGAAATCGGGAACTAATGAGAAAGAAACAGGAGGAACTTGACTAGATTTAGCAGTCATGCACCAAGGAGCCTCTAGGTGGACCAGGGCTGCAGACATTGATCCAAAGTAGAAATGCTGCGAGTAACTGCCGGGAGAGGGGAATATTCAGAATATCTTAAAAGTAAGATGTCATAGCAGCAGAGGTTTAAAAATAGTTTAAAGACCGGTTTGTCTTCCCAAGCTCTCAGGTCACCAGGCACTTGAGAAAGAAGACCATGAAGACACTGTACATCTGTACAGGTGGGAGCAGTGCGGGTTTGTATGCTCAGGGCACTGTTTAAGAGCCTTCACTCCAAGGATGTCAGTCAGCAAGTTCAGCTACAGAGAGCTGAGCACAGTCCGTGCAGATGGGATGTGATGCTGCTGCCCAGCTCTCAAGCACAGACTGTGACACACATGGATACTGTGTGGATCAGGGGATTATAGGTGAGGAAAATAATCCAAATAAAAACAGCGTAAAGGACGGACCTGACGCTGTTGATCTCTGTGGGGGGCAGGGATTGGGCCCAAAATGAGCCTCATGTGAATCACCAGCAACAGCAGTAGTGAATGTTCTGCTGAGAACCAAGCCCTGCAGAGCTCTTCACCTGGGCTTCAGTGCTGCTGTAGCCCATATGGTAGGTGCAGGATTCAGCTATATATCCCTGGGATTCACTCTCAGCACCAACCTGTAGCCAGTTATTGCTCTGCTTGGGAACAAGTCACTAATCTTTTCCAACTCCATTTTCCTACAGCAGCTGTGGTTCTGACACTAACCACGTTTGGGCTGGCTACAACCTATGTCCTTCTACCTGCTCCCATCCATGTGGATTCTTACTTAAACAGTTACTGGGTGGAAAAGGGAAAAAAAATTATAAAAAGAAAATAAAAAAGAGAAGGTACTGATTCAAGAAATTTGCATTTCCCAGTGAGAGCCCCGAAGGTGCCTCGCCGCAGCCAGGCAGCAAAGGAGCGGGCACAGGCAGGTTTTAAATCAAGGCAAAAAGGCAGAACATAATGCTTCCAATTCACTGTCTTAAAATGAAATGTGCAAGCTAAAAAGCCATGAATTAGCACTACTGAACGCTGCAGCCACAGAAAAGAGATTTTTAAGCCGTTCCCCACCCCCCTTTATCTTGTCAAGAGACTGTATTTTCATTGTGCTCGCACGGTAATTTAAATCATGCTCTGGCTCAGCGTGTACCGTGTAATCGTGAGTCGGCAAGGGTTTGAATGCCATCACTGCTGTGCAAATAACATCATCAGCTCATCAGCTGTGTCAGTAACATTGCAATTATGTAAGTGACTATTATTTCCACCCCTGATATGCCATATTAGAACTTATTTTGGGGGCTAGAGCTGACAGGTGTTCTATCAATATGAAACGCATACAACAGCAGCCGAGCTACGGTTCCAGGTAGGAACATCATTCCACGGGGACTTTCTGGTGGCATCACCAGCAGTGGCAGCACTGCTGGATGCCCCTAAAGGAGCTGCTGTAAAACCTGTTGCTGGGAGTCCCCTTTGCCCTCACCCCACACCCTGCCCATTATGCAGGACCCGTTTTCCTTCCTCTTACCACGCTTTGCACTCACCCAAACAGAAGTAACATCCACAAAATAGAAATATTTACTTTTAAATACTGAAGAAAGTTCGGTAGACATTTTATTTTGGTCTGCTGCAGAAGAGTCTTGGGGGCTTAGTGCTTGTTTTTAATACGGCTAAGCCCCTGGACTGGAGCTTGGCACTAAGTGATTAGTCTTTCTGAGGCTTCCCGGGTGCTTTTGGCCAGATCAATGATTTCCTAAGCTTTTATTTTCAGCTTCTTAAAAATGAGGCTGGCATAATGATTCCTTTCTCTAATCCTCCCCATGTTTATATGGTGAGCACATCACAGCAGAGCCAGCCCATGAAGCTCCTCGGAGAGCCCCAACCTCCCTGTGCTCCTCTTGCAAGGGTCTGTTGGCAACAAAGGAGCACAATCCCATGTGCAAGTGCCCATCAAGTTTCACCAGTGCAGCAGAAGCTCTTTTCTGTAGCATCATGCCTGGTCAGCACAGCTGATCCCCTGGAAATGAGCCCCCTTGCAAGATCCTTGAAGTAGGCAGAGCTCCTCTCTGGCAGCTCCCTCTCCCAGACCCATTCCTTGTGCCCTCAGCAGCCCAGAGGGGTGGCTGGAATTGCCCGTAAACGTTTCTGCTTGCCTGGATTTCTCTCTTTCTCACACACACACACACACACCACTCACCAACACAAACCGTGGCCAGAGCACACGGCACAGGTCCAGGTTCAGGGCTGAGGGGCACTTTGGTAGCAGCTCAGTACATGAATAACTACAATAGGAAGCCACGCTCGGATTAACTCCCAGTCAACTGCTCTGCATTGTGCCTAAGGAAGCAACGTTCCACTGAATGTGTGTCAGAATGACAGATTTGGACTTTTTTTTCCCCTTTTTTTTTTTTTTTTGTAAGATTATTTCAGCTTAAAATGCAATTGGAGGATTGATTCTTTAGATCCTCACATTATATAGGGTCTGGGTCTAAAGTATAACTCAGTGTGAAGGGAGATGATTCTCATCTTCACCTCACAGAGACGCTGTGTATCGTGAGGGCTGACAAGAGAATGAATAAAGGTAAGGAACGAGGAGAGAGAGCCATAAAATTATGAATGCCTGGTATTTACAGAATACCTGTACATGGTACTATTAATCTATATTTTTGGTTGTTCTTAAATCATCCCTGCAAGGACGATGTGTCTATCTGAATATGCTCTTTATTAGGATAATTATGTTTTTATTTTGGGGGGACACTGAGGTCATGCATTCCTTTACTGTATTCTCTAGTGTATTATATTCATGGGAAAATATATTTATTCAAAACTTCATTTTGATTTAATAGAAAAATGGTTCTTGCCACAGCGATGTGGAATACTCATTTTTCTCCATGTGTTGATTTTTGGCATATAAATGCCAGGAGCCTCTGTTCTCTTTCCTTATCAATAAAAACTTGCCTGAGATTAATTTCCTCATCAGCCCTTCCTTGTAAAGTGGCTGTTTTTCAATGCCATTTAAAGGCATAGTTCTGATAAATCCCTGGTTTCAATGTACAGATTTCAATGAAAGAGTCTACTCCACAGCAGTGAAGTCATTGAATCCAAATAGAAAGGGGAAAAAAAAAACCCTTATGAAGTCGGGTACTGCTACTTCAGCTAATTGTATGAGGTGCCCTCATGTGTTTTTCTTTCTAATGACAATTAGTTTTGAAATAAACTAATTGCAAAAGCTTTTAAAATTTTTATAGAGGGGAAGGGACATGCTTCTGACATGCTTCTTTATAATTACGTATTGGACTAATTGAAGACTACTTATAGACAGCAGAAGATAATTTTTTAAGAAAAAAAAAGATGAGAATAGCTGGGATGGAAAACACGAATTTGACTCCAACCTGTACATTTCTGACCCTGACAGTTTGACCACAGAGCCAAAAAGATTTATAGATTTTATAGCTATTTGATAGAAATGTCAACAAAAGTCACCTTTCTACTTAATGCTCCTTTGCCTCTCTGTAGGTTATCTTTAGCAAGACTTCATTTAGCAAGACTTTATCCTGTACTTCATTAGTCTGAACTGTCTGGAGAAGATTTCTGTGGAAGGCTTATTTTAAATTGAATTAACTTTAAATTATTTTAGTTAAATTAAAATGTATTAATTTAAATTTAATTTGTATTTATTAGTATTAAATTTAAATTGAATTAACTTGTATTACATGTTAAACTGTAAGTAATACCCAGCCAAAAATTTTCTGCTCTGAGAATATTCTGCACCCAAACTATAAGTTCCTGCTGGCTTGATTTTCACCCAAGCAGCACTGAAAACAGGGATCCCCCAATCCTCAGCTAAGAAGGATTTAGAGTCACATTGCCTTGTCTCCATGTTAGGGCCTTACACTACCGATATTGGTCCCATCTTTAGGTGAAAACTGGCATCCTGCACCTTATGGCTGCAGCAAGTGCAAGTGCAAGAAACGCAGCACTGAAAGGAGAAAGAAAAAAAGGAGCCCAGCTGTTGGCCCGTGGTTCAGAATGCAAAGTTCTTCACTCTCCTCTGTGCCTGAAGGATGATTTTTCCCCATTAGAGGGTAATTGTTTTTTTTCCCCCAACACACAAACACCCCAGGGAAGAGAAGAGCTGCACCTGCCTCCTCCAGTGCCGATCTCCGGGTCAGGAGATCCCACGGCAGCGTCTGTCCCATGGGCACATCTTACATCACTCTGGCCTGCAAGGGTGGGCAGGTTCCCAGAGCCCTCAGAACTGTCAGCAGGGAGCAAACAACACACTTAGATTTCTCCAGAGATCCCCTGAGCCCGTGATGCTTGCCCAGCACCCCCAGCTGATGTGCACAGGCTCTGCTAAGGCTGGCAGTGCCTTTTGATGCACCATGTTTACTTTGTAAGAGAATAACCTCACCCCTGTAGAACCAGCATTGCTTTTTCTTATTCAAGGGTGATTTTAAAACAAAAGGATAGAAAGAAAAGAAAAATCCAGCCCCCAGCCCTAAGATTTAATTAAAAATCCAGGGCCCCAAAGGTATTTAGCCACTTAATTCCCATTATCTGTTTATCACAGAGAGGAGTCTAAATCCTACAGGTTTTTAGCTACTAGAGACCATCTTCCTAGGCTCTCATAAAAGAGTTCTGAAAAATAAGGAAGAACTGGCAAAAGCTTTGATGGTCCTTTGTTCACTGTTAACAGAATAAAGAAATCTTTTTGAGAAAATCTGAGCTCCTTAAAGGTGTAGGACAGAGAAACGAAGAGTTATTGCCCTTTGGAGACAGCATTATTTTGCCATGGAGTTAGTTTTGTCAGATGAAGTTTTATGACACACAGTGGCAATCATCCATCTTTGATGAGCAGACATGCACTAAATCAGAAAGACTGCTCTCCACGGATCATCGAGTCACAGCACACAGCTTGGTAAATCATGAGGCTCTTAAATAAATACTCCTAATTTGTTGCAAGCTGGCCTACAGTTCTGCAATATCTAATGAAAATTGGGTATTTTTACCTAGAATGATGAAAAATAATAAAGTGCATGGAAAACAGGTGATCTTTGGGAACAGCAAAGGAGCACTGCCAGGGAAAAACAGTTGTCTTTGCGACGGGAACAAGTTGATCCGAGCGCACTGAGAGAGATGTACCAGTCTCATCGTGGAGCTTTGTGAGAGACCCAGATCCGAGGCAAGATGTGACATTTCACTTCTCAGATATCAAGTAGGGCGGAAAACCTGTCTTACAGTGCAGATCAATACATCACTTAGAGAGAGAGAGAGAGAGAAAGGAGAGAGAGAAGGAGGGAGGGAGAGGGAGGCCATAGCCCAAATCAATCTGTAAGGTGTCGGGAACATCTAGGCCAACACCTGGCTACAGTGCCCTTTAGCCCCCTGAGAGCCACAGACTAAAGCAGTTGTCAGGAGATGAAGTCAGCCAGGAAACAACACAAAGCAAACATGAAAGGAGCCTCTGTCATGGAGAAGGACATTGCTGTTTACCAAAAATACACATCCGTAATGCACAGATTCCCAGGCACAAATGTGCATAGCGTTTTACTCAGGACCTTCAAACTGGAAAAAGAAAAATTTAAAAACTTGGAAATTATTTGTCCCGTGCATATACTATATTTTGGTTGGACAATGAGGAAGAAGTGTGGGGGGGGCCAGATAAACTTGATTTTTAAAAGAAACTGCAGGCTGTGTTATAATGATCCTCTGGCCTCTTAGCTGGCAGTTTCTATAGGGTAAAGACATATACCATAGCTTCTCTCATTCAGAAAATATTATTACAAGGTGGACTTCATTCCTCAGCCTCCTTTTTGTTAAGGGCACATTAAAACCAGTCTGACCCATGGTTGCTGTGGATATTTTAGTCCCACACACAAGGACACTTCTGAGACCACTCCCCAGGAGTTCCACTTTCAAGTTGCTTCTCCTTCAAAGACCAGCTCCCAGATGAATAATGGGGGGTTGTTTCCCTCCATCATAGAAATTTTTTTGTCACAAAAACGATTTATCTGTTGACAGCCAGGTTCACTGCCCCCAGGCAACTGATGGCAGCTGAAACCACTCAATGAAAAGCACAGAATACTATTACTGATTTAAAGAAGGGGAAGGAAAAAAATAAAGTATAAATACCCTTCTCGCCTAAGACTGCCTTGTAACTCCTCCCTGGAAGAGAAACAAGCAGAGTCAGCTCTTCCAGGTGTTAGGTAGATGTTTACGCTTGGGTTACAACACTAATTACTATTTGGATAAGGAAGACCAGACAGTGGTTGGTCTTAAAATATTTTTCACTATTTGTGAGGCCTCTTCTGGCAAAAACACTTGAAAATACGAGGTTGTGGTTCAAAGTGATGGAGAATGGCTCTACACCTAAAGTATTGAATTAAACACGTCCCCAGAGGAAGAAGATGAGATGAACTCATGACATGCAGAGGTAGGGACTAATGAGGACATGCATTAGGGTGATCCATGGGCAGGGATTAGAGCAGTGATCTGCTTGTGGCTGATATCCCTGTGTAGTCAATGAGAGGGATGGCACTCAAATAATTGAGAGCAACTCAGTCACGCTCCTGCTCTGCAAGTATCTCCTTCTACTTCTGTTTCACATCCAAGGCGAAGGCAAAAAGAACAGTTACATCAAGTCTGCCTTCAAATTTGACTCTACAGATTGCAAACCCCTGAGAACAGGGACTGTCTAATAGTCCAATCACAGTGGCCTCTTGGGAATTAGCGCATTAATGCTTTTAAACAAAATGCCACAGAACCACAGGTTCCTCAAAGGCCTTATCCAACCTGGCTTTGAACCATCCACAAACTCCCTGGGCAACCCACTCCTAACCACACACATAAAAAAGGCTAATATTAGCAAATCTATAATCTTCTAGAACACTTCTAAAACAAAGTCTAAAGCACTTCTAAAACAAAGTCCATGACTAAACGGAGTAGGACCTACATACATATACAGTGTATTAAAGTTATAACCCAGCTGAGAAGTCGTATGAATGTAACCTGTTGCTTACTCAGTTGCTGGATGTGATCACACATCTTCAATCTCAAAACACAGAACAACAGCAGGCCACGGTTTTACATTTTTCCATTTGAACTGCAATTATTGTCACAAGAGCCAATTTCACGTTGGGCCATTTCTTGTTCTTGTTGCAATTCATCATGAGAAGACGTGAGATCTAAGATACCTCGGCAAGGCATAGTCCATGAATAATACAGTGCATTACTTTGACCTTTTCAGTTTGCTTTGTAGTGTGATTGGCCAGCCATTCCTGTCCTCCCCTGTTAACCACCCCATTAACCTGGGATGAGAAGGTGGAACGGACAGACAATTAGCCAGCAGAATGCTAAAAAGGTTAACACAGGAGCTCACAGCCCCGGCTTTCTTGAGCTTGAATCAGTATTAAGATTCTGCAATCTCTTTCCTCCTTCAAAGTGTGCAGGGAAAACACAAAAAATCGCACAAGATGAACTTTGTTCTTATTTCAGATTATAATCATGTAGTTCCTTTCAGATGTCACACTTGGATGATTCTAGAGTATGCGTGAATAAACCGAGAAGGGTGTTTATTTTTACTCCTCACAATATGGAGAATATTCAATTAGAGTGGTGAACTTTTTCTTTGGAGCTGGACATTCTTGAGTAAAGGAAAACTGGAGAAAGCAGAGGCGAAGCAGCTCCATAAGGCAACGTGCTTTCAAAGGCCACTCTTGCTACGCTGACTACGTGAGCTGAGCCGTTCTAGTCATTTCCTACTCTGAGGAAATGGTGGGATTTTTACATCCTGTGGGCTGTCAGCTGCAGAAAACTTCATCACAGTACTCACCAAGACTCATAGGGCAGGTTCATCTCATATGTTCGGGCACATGTAGAACATGAGGCACAATAGGTCTTGACGAAGATGCAGAAATGCCCCTCTGAAAGCAACTGCCCCATTTCCCTGGGTTTCCACATGTACTTAAAATATTCCAATATTCATTTTTTGGGGGGGGAAAGATCACGCCACCATGAGTGACACGGAGTTATAGGTAAGGATCCGAAAATGTCGTCTGAAGCCTTGCAGTTAAAGGGCCTAATTGCAAGGCTCCACGTGAGCTTCTTTTGTTCATTAAGATTTTCAAACCATCGCTCTGATGGTTCAGTTGTGATGACCTGGGGTATCTTGTTTTACAAGCACTACCACACTCGTGTCTTTGGAGAAATGTGTTACTCTGAGTTGCTATTACTAGCAATGATATGAAATAGTTTGGATGGAAAAAGAGGGAGCAAAGAGAAAGGGACTTTTTCACCACCCATTAGAACACCAAATTCTACATTTATTATGGGTATTGACTGTAATAACGTGGAGCCTTTTTTATTACCTTACAGTAATAATATATTCTCTATTTTGCTTAAGGTGAACAATGATATTCAGACAGGAAGAATTAGTAACAAAGCAAAGATAAAGCTTTAAATTATAAAAATGACTTGATAGTTTCTCTCTGTAATACATTTTAAGTCCAGAAGGGACCATTAAGTTCACCTATATGCCAAGGATTTTTACACTGTACTTTTTGATATATGGGATCTCAAGTAACATGCCATTTCTTTTGACCCTTGCTCTTAAGCACAATCTCTGATGGATTTTTATAAACTGCATACTGAAATATTCACCTGCTTAGGGGCCTGCTCACAAACTGAAAGAGATTAGGGAAGCATAATTTCCTTTCAGAAGAGGAGTCTTTTTTTTTTTTTTTTTAGGATAAAAGTTTTTGTAACAATTTCAGTGAAATTATCAGGCTGCATTACCTTTATTGTGTTGATTTAAAAAGACTGGTAGCAATTTTAATGCTAATTTTGGATTTAAAGGTTGGAATAGAACTGAAAATGTCTCGGCATTCAGCAAGAAAAGTTATAGAAGTTATGCCATTTACAGGCTCTCCATAACTCTACCCTCTGCTGTTTAGGACTAGACAGACACCATCATGAGAAGAACTGCCAACCTCAACAGCTCATTTCTACAGATCACTATCACAAATTAGAAGAGTACTGATCTTGTCAAGAATCAGATTAAATTCTGGGTATGTTGAATAAAAAAGGCAAATGAAGAGAAAGGAAGCCAAACAGTTTCTGCATTTGTTCAAGTGTGTGGGTGACCTGGGGAGTCCCTGTGGCAGCAGATGAATTGTCCCCTCCCACAGCTAAAGGATTAAAATCTTCATTCTTTATGCTCGTTAAATGAGGGCTGAGGTGACCCCTGAGAGAATGAGGGTGCCAGGAACCATGTGGAGTTGTTGTGCTGCTGTCATGGTTTAACCCCAGCCAGCAACTCAGCCCCACGCAGCCACTCACTCGCTCTCCTGGGTGGGAGGGAGAGAATCAGGAGAGTGAAAGTGAGAAAACTTGTGGGATGAGATAAAGACAGTTTAAGAGGGAAAGGAAAAGCCGTGCACACAAGCAAAGCCAAACAAGGAATTGATTCCCCATTTCCCATGGGCAGGCAGGTGTTCAGCCATACCCAGGAAAACTGTGACAGTGACTTTCCATCACACGTAACAGTGACTCGGGAATGCTAAGAGTGATGGCATTTGTCCTCCCACGTCCTTCTTCTCCCTCAGCTTTACATGCTGAGCATGGCACCACATGGTCTGGAATATCCCTTGGGGTCAGCTGTTCTGGCTGTGTCCCTTCCCAACTCCTTGTGCACCCCCAGCCCCCTCGCTGGTGGGGTGGGGTGAGGAGCAGAAAAGCCCCTGGCTCTGTGTAAACACTGCTCAGCAATAACGAAAACATCCCTGAGTTATCCACACTGTTCCCAGCACAAATCCACAGCACAGCCCCATACCAGCTCCTGTGAAGAGAATTAACTCTACCCCAGCCAAAACCAGCACAGCTGCCTTGAACAGTCTCTCCCCAAAGCCTCCTTTATAGTGACACATCAGTAACCTTACTTTTGAAATATATTTATCCACTCATATTGTAAAATATGCCCTAAGAATTTTTGTTTTCCAAAGGGGTAAGATCATTTTTTACACATCAACAAACAAGCTGAGACAAAGCTTTTTCTGTTAAAATGAGGAGTATCCCTTTTTTGTGGGGGTAAAAGCTGGAAGTGCATAAAAGCCAATTAATTAGTAATCAACAATGATCTGTCAGAGTTACTGTAATTCATGAACTGTTAAGCCAAAGCAAAAATGGCAAGTAATTAGACTGTATCCATTAGAGCTTCACTAGCACACACTCATATACAGCCAGGGTTTCAATCCGAGGGAGAAGTGGAAGTGTGAAACTCCTTAATATATTCTGCTTTTTAATTAGCAATCAGTGCTGATTTGTCAGCCATACCAACTCTAATGAACGAGCCATTGAAACACAGAAAAAAGAGGCACATTTTCAAAATCATTTCTGCTTATATTTACATTCCCTCCAGGCTGAAACATTGGCGGAACTACTGAAACACCATCTTTGCCATCACAAAGCAGCAGAAAGCATGCGGGAGCTCACAATCCAACACAGCCAATGCACCACTGATGGTTTGGAGGAAGACACAAGTTGAGTATTCAGGAGAGGCAACTGGTGTCTCCAAACACTGACAAACAACTGCACACAACTCAAAATCTCCAAGAGCTCAGGTAGCACTATTTATATTCCGGTCAATCCCATTTGAAAGAATTCATTAATAAATCCATAGTGTCTTACCAGGCTGCTGTGCTTTCCTCGATCTCTGGGTGGAGGAGGGGGTGAGGTAACAGAAGTGCATCAAGTCCTCCTTTATCTGATCTTCACAGGCACCAGGGAAGCCTGAGCAGGTGAAGCAGAACACAACCTGCCTCTAAGCTTTGGTAGGCACAGGGTTTTATTTCCCCCAACACAGGACGGGATCTACAGTGCTCCAGGGAAGCAGCGCAGCAAAGCTGGGCTCTCCAGCATCAGGCCAAGAGCCTCTTCCTTCTTCCTCAGCCCTCAAAGAAATTGAGGTGCTGGGGGGAAGAGGGGGGGGATATAGATTTTCTCCTCTTTTTATCCACAGTAATATAAAGATAAGAGCTTTATTGCTCAGTTTCACCAATATTAAGTACCTGCACTGTGCCTCCCTATATAGGAAAAAAGTTAAAGGTTGCTTCACTTATCTAAGTACCATTTCTATATATATCTAAATACACATATGTATTTTTATATAAAATAGCCAGCTTCAAAAGCAAAGGGTAGGTCCCACTGTAGTCAGGCTCTGTACTTGAAGTCAATCTATGGATCAGCTGATAAAGGCACCAACACAGCTTAAACTAATTACAAATTGCAGGTAGGGTGGTAATTGCACTTCTAACTGCCTAAATTAGGCAAACAAATGCCTGGTTGCATTTGTGTAGAGCCTGACAGGGTACCATGTGCCAGCTGAAAATTCAGCTCTAAATAGTGGTAATGTTCTCATTGAAAAATGACTTTTGTTTGCCTAACATCTGACAGCATTACATCTATTTCACTAGATGTTTAATTAGTTTGTTTTCATGGTGTTCCCATTTCCATGTCAGCTTTCCTTAGTGGTGGGAGAGCAGGTTTCTGGCTCTGTGCTTAAAACCGGTCCCAAGGCAAAGGACGTGGCACCAGTTTGCCTTCATGCTTCCAACGTCAGCTGCGTGGAGCACTCAGCCAACATTTTCAGCTTTCAACAGCTTTTGTGTTCTTAAAGTACATTCTAGCTGGCCCCTGCTTTGTCTCTGATGGCTGGCTTTCAGAGCTTGTAAACATCCATCTCGCAGTGGAGTTTTCAGTTCCTATTTTTGAAACAGCAACTTATTTTTCTGCAAAACACAGGTCAAGACGTCCTACTGAATCTACAGCAGATTCAGAAACAGGTGCTTCCAAGTAGCTGCAAACTCTCCACCTTTTCTCTTTGAACAAAAACCTATAAAAGATTAATCATGTTGGGCCATAAATGCTTTAATAGTTCGCCATGAGGGTATGTTTATGAATTTTAGGTACAGGTTTGTGGATGGCTCCAACCTGTGTTCCAGGTTTCTTCCAGTCTCTTGGCCAACTGCTGGTTCTTGAATATCTCAGAGGGTTCTTTTAATTTTTTTTAAGCAAGCAAACAAGTTATTGCTTCTTTATTCACCACCCCACCAAACACTCACCAAAGCAGACCCTTTCCATTGACAGCTGCTTTTCAATTACAAGAGGCATCAACACGTGCAATGGTTAATAGGAAGGATTCTTGTAGCCATGAGCACAGCTCACTGAACTGACGGATTTTGCACAGCCCAGGAGAAGGCTGTGTTTTAAATAAAGACCATCTTTTGACCTCCTCTTCCAAAATTCCATTCTTTCTGAATGGAAACAATTCCCTATGCTGAACCTCTGCTGTGTGACTGTAGCACAGAGGTAAGTGACCAAAAGGTTATTCAAAAAAATAAAAAAAAAATCAAGAACTGTTGTTCATTTTTAGCACAGTATTTATTAAATAGCTTATTTTCTAGAGCCACTTTATTATGTGTCAGTGCATATTTAGCTCAGGTGCTTATTTTGAGTGGATAAGGGCAAGAAAACCCACCCATAGATACATATAGCCTGGGGAGAAATGTGATTATGAAAAACAATAAAAAAGATTCAGGCCTACCAAGTCATATACTTTATTAGGAATAGCTACATAGATAATCAGATTAGAGGTGTAGGCTGAAGCCCAACAATGCTTTGCCTTTTTTTTTTTTTACCACGTAAAAAGTAAACTTTCACAAAAGCTTGTTTAGCAAAGCCAGAAGCAGTGTTACTTTAAACAGTTTTATTTACATTGCTTCGACTGGCAAAAAGAGATATAAAAAACAGTGCAGTCTGACACATTCAGAAGCATCACTAGTTACATATAGATACAAGACAAAACACAGGTGGTTAAAAAGCAACCAGAAGTTGTGAACTCCTGCTAATACCGACAGCTGAACTGTTAATGAAATGCAGAAATATACATATTTAGATAGTCCGTGGGACAGCATTGCATTGTACAAACTGTTCAGAGATGAAAGAGGTGAACACACAGTTTTGAAGGAAGACATAAATACAGGAAAAAGCCAGGTAAAAATCTTAGGAGTACTACGCCTGAAATTGGACACACCAGAATTGGACCCTCAAGTTACAATGTCACACCAATAATCCCATGCATTAAATAATGATTCATCAACCAACTATGAGGACAGTGTGGGGCTTGGAGGGTTGGTTTTTTAACAGCCCTACTACAAGGGAGTGTAATTCTTTTCCTCAGACTTCCACTTCGAAGCAATTCAAAGAATTCAGTTAATCATTTTTGGTGGTCAAAGCTTCTCACGGCCTTTAAACTTACTGTTCATGCCACTGTGTTACAGTGAGGCTGCAGGAGACCATAATCACAGAACTCAATTCTATTTAATTATAAACAACTACATTTATAAAATATCTGGAATAAGCAGCTGTACAACAGGTTAACTGTCATACTTGAAAGGTCAGGTACTTCATAATGCATCTCCATTTAAGAAATCCACAATTCAAACATCAGAGTGCTTTGCCAATTGATGAAGTTAGGCAAGCATAAGTCATCCAAACTAGCAGTAAATTATGTGATCATCATCTTCATTTCAAGATCTGACAAACCAGTTTATTGCCTAGAGGGGACAATTTCCACAAAAGCAAGTGTTTCAGTTATGTTGGTGAGAAAATAAAATTTGTGCAAGGGAACACTGAGTTTAAATGAAGGCGAAGTCACTTATTCCACTGATTGGCTGATCGGCTTCATCACAACTAAAAACCCCTTGTGATTAACTTAGTGTTATCTAAGGTTTTGCTAATCATGGCTAAGTGCTAATGACTAAGGTACCATTAATGTCAGTAACAGGTCAGTGACCAGCCAGCAGCTTGTCAGTCACTCCCACACAGCAGTGTCTTTTCAACCTGCTTCATATCAAGTGGGTTGTTGATCGGCTTAATGTGTGACTCCTCCTTTCAAAGATTGAGGGAAGGCTGACCAAGGAAGGAGAAGGAATACCCTGTTGGAGAAGAACAAAAAAAAAAGTTACTCATCATTTATTAGCCATGTCAATAGTGCAGTATTCACTTCTCAGCCTTGATACATCATACAAGGAACATGTGAGAGCAGAAGACCTTTAAGATTGGCAGCTTTTGAATTTAACGACTCGGCATTTCTAGAGTTAGAAAAGTTAAACACGTTTTAAAAACTGTGGAAGAAAGTTTTTTTTCCCTTGTTATCAGCCTTGAGAGATTTGGAATGCAAGAACATGTTTTTGAAGAGTAGCTGTTAACCAAGTATTAGCATACATCCTGCATCAATCTTTTTGCAATAATAATCTCCCTGCAAATTGAAGGCAAGATACATTATGATAATCTCTTAGAGAAACAGAGCTCCCCTCAGATCCTACAACTTTCTGTATTATCATCAGCCCTGAGCCCCAGATGAGATGCTGAACACACATCTCCTTGGCTGCAGAAGGCAATAGATATCACAAAGATTTGTCAAAGCTTGCTTTAGCTGTGCCTGGATGGGCAGACACCAGGCAAAAAGCTGACTTTCCTGATGCTGGGAGAATAAGCTGCTTCTGACACTTAAAATTACAGTGAAACCAACACATCAATATGTAGCACTAAAACTAAACCTCTTTGGATTAGCTGAGATTTTATATTCTTTTCACATTAGACCTCAATATACTTGCACAAGGAATGCTCTCTTGGTCTTTACAGCACGGTCAAGCTTTTCAGCATATCAACAGATCACAGCAGTCAGGCAGCTCGTGCACCTGCATGCTTCAGGAACCTGTTAAATAGGGATATTTGGGGCAGGTATGGATATACCACTTCACTATGAACAAGTCTTATGGCTGTTTGTGGCACGTCTTTGAGCTCATAGGGAATACTTGAAAATAAGATCCTAAACTCCTCTTTATGGAACTGCTCTTATTAGACTCTCAAGTATTTTATACTAGATATCTTTTCTATTTATAGATATGGTTTTTACCACAGGTCAAATGGGCTGCTCCAGACTTCCCTGCAACCAAGTTGAAGTCCTCAGAACTCTGGCTAATGAACTACACTGCAACTTGGACAACTGAACTCAAACAGTAATTCAGCTGTAGATAAATTAAGAAAAAAAACACAACACAGAAAACCAAAGAAAAAATAGATTTAAAAGGATTTGTGCAAGAATAAACTTTACACCCAGAACCAAAAGGAGAACTACACCACGTGTAAGTGTTGACTCCAACCCCATGCATCAGGACGTGTCAAAGAAGAGCCCAACACCATGTAAAGCACCCTGTGGCTTCCAGGGTTCTATAACTGTACCGTGCTCTCTTAATTTAGAGGAATCAAGATCTTTTGCTCACTTCAGTCAGGGTCTGATGTACACAATTTTTCAGCACCATATTGGTTATTATCTCCAGCATCAGCACAAGTGGTAGTAATAATGGGGATAGGACATGGTCTGTCCAAGGCATGGCCATTTAAGCTTTCCAAGTTGGAAGAGGTTTTTTCTTGTGCAGCGTTTGAAAGATGCATATTTGGAGAGCCAGGACACAGCACAGGTCGAGGCTTGGAATTTTGAGAGCTCCAATCAACAGAATTGGAGCGATGAACATGAACAGCACATTTGACAGATCCATTTAGGCTGCACGTATAAGGTGAACGAGCCATCTACAATTAGGAAGAGGTTCAAGGGTTAGTCCAAACAAGAAAAATAACAAGCATCCAACCTGTATTGATATTTTTACTCTATTGTTTTTTTCTACACCAAAAAATTTCCACAGAAGCACAGGTCAGGATTAAATTTAAATAAAACAACGTCTGAATAACAGCTTTGACTCTCTTCATGAACTCAAACAGGTCTCCTGCAGTTTTAGTTTCTTACTCAACAACTGCACTGGTATTCCAACTTGAGGGGCTGGAATCCAAACCTCTTTTCCCCTCAACCTTATCATTCAACCAAAAAGGTTTTATGCAAGTTCAGTGGTGTGCGGGATTGGTTAAAAACAAACAAAACACATGACCTGCTGCTAAGCTGCATCTTAATACCACAAAGGTCCAAGAACTTTGGGAAGAAACTGGAACAGGAACATAGTTTTACTGTAAGTTTCTATGATTTTGTGGGAAAAAACAGTATTTTTGTCTTGGGTAGACACACACAAAAGATAAAAGTACATGACTTGCAAATTCATGAGAAATGAGATACAGTGCTGTATCAAAATGAAGACAATTAGAATGCAAAAACAATTGCTGGCATAATCATAATAAAAGGAAGAAAATTTCCCTACAGAGAACTGGGCTATAGCCCCACTGGTGGAATTTTTTATTTCCTCTAAAGCAAGGGAGTCCACTGTGATATTTCCTCCCTTATTAATTCCTATTTTCTCATGTGGGGGAGCAGGGCAGTATCTTTATGTTGTACAATTTAATACACACTCAAACATACTGAATTATCTCGATATTAAGATACTGACAAATCTGTAGTAGAAAGATGAACAGGATTTCCCTTTCTTGGCCTTCCATCCTACAAACTACAAAGTAGGTGTTTACTCAGATTTACTCAAACACTAGAATAAAAGCAAAGATGATCAAAACATTCTCAACATCTAGTCTGCTTTACTAGATTATACTGGGAAATTGAGTTTGGCCTAATGTAGCAGAAGAAAGCTGCAACAGGCAGCCAGGCATAGCAGAAGAGTTGCAGCATGTAGAGCAATATATTATTTTACCAAGTTTTCTTAAACGTATATAAGGAGACAATTCCCTTGACTTTTTAAAAACTTGCAGACTGCAGGCATCTGTATTTCTCCTTTTTCTTCCCAGTTGTTTGGTTTTGGTGGGTTTTCTTTTCCCCCCCCACAAGATGTCTGTCATCTCACTACTTTGATTGAAATGTTCAACATGTTATTCAGGGTTGTACACCACATTTTACACAGTGTTCAAAATCAAAAGCATGAACCAACGTAAGACACTGGGTTGGAACTTCCTCACTCTCAGGAGAGGAAATATATTGCATCCCTAGCAAAAGAGATTGGTGGGGCTTTTCAGCTTAATTATACATGGCTACTCCCAGTTTCTAGTCCATGCAGTAGTTTTCTGCCTTTTCAGCACGTAAGGCTTCTCATTAAAGAGCTCTTGAAAATAAAACATCTATGAATTTAGTTAAAATTAACTTCTTTCCCCCACTGTGGATCTTGAAGTTGTTTCAGGAAGATCAGCACCAGACATTAAGTACCTGTGATCTAAAAAAGGTGACTTCTTTGGCCTGCACAGCCAAGTCACTCACCGCTAACGACGACGTGCTCGTCAGGCGGCTGCCGATGTAACTCTCGTTAGCGGAGCTGGGGCTCCTTCCCTCCGTCGCGCTGTGGGACATCAAAGCCCTCCGGAGAGCTCGCTTTGGTGTTTTCGAGAAGGAAAACGCTCTTGTAACCTGAGGAGTTTGACAAGCAGTTACACGCTGACAGAAGGCAGGCTGTAATGACTACGACCGTATAGGCTACTAATCGAATCTTGACCATCCACAGGACGTTTATCAAACGTTCATGTGACTGTGTCACAACCACCGAACACCCACACCCAGATGGTCTGACTTGGACAGGCTCCTCATCATCCTTGCTCTTCTCACTCTGTCCAAATGTGAGAACGTGGCACGGCGGGGAGTAGTGCAGAGATTCAGGGAGAAGTCAAAATAAGGTCTAGTCAGCTAGGCTTCCCCACATCCCTTGGTCCTGCAAAGTCAGGCCCCCCTCCTTCAAG
Source organism: Pseudotriccus pelzelni (assembly GCA_035584735.1). Lineage (NCBI taxonomy): Eukaryota > Metazoa > Chordata > Aves > Passeriformes > Tyrannidae > Pseudotriccus > Pseudotriccus pelzelni. The sequence continues at coordinate 4,704,386 of JAWMRA010000009.1, read as the reverse complement.
TTGCTCTCAATTTTGTATTTTATTTCAAAGATTTGAAGTATTAAACAGAGTAAGTTCCACAACAGACTCAAAAATTACTACATAATACTTATGACTGTAATACTTAAGACTATATACAGATATTCCAAAACCTTAAACACTCCTCACCTTCTTTCTTTAAGGAGCTTATACTTAAGAGTTTTAGTTCAGATTAGGTTTTTTCTGTCACTACTGTAAATACTACAAAACACCTGAAACAGGAATACTAGCACAAGTCTCTGACTAAAATGGCTTTATAGTATCTATCTGTATAGTATCTTACCTTTTTGGATGTTTTCTTTATTGCCCTGGATGCTCTGCTTAAAGTACTGTCCATATCCTTAGTATTTACTTCAACTGAGTCAGGGTCAGCAGTGCAAATGAGATTTTCCTGTGGACAAAAGCAGACTTAAGGGTCAAATATCAGCATTTGTCAAAATAGAATTTTCCAGTTCATTAGATCAGATTTAGAAGTTTTAATTGCCATATTCCTCCATATTTAACTTTTCATATACAATTCAGCAACTATTTGTCTTCGAGACATTTCATTAGATAAACTGCTGGTGCAATCAGTTTGTGAAACCACTTCATCACTAGTTTCACATTTAGTTTGTCTGATTCAGTTCCAAGTCCAGGGTTGATCAAATTAAAGGCAGTAGTAGTTCTGGAGCATCCCTAGGGAGCTTCCAAGATAAACACCACTTTGTTTCACTGACACATCCAGCACACTTCTGAAGTGAAATCTTGATAACTCCAGCTGTCAAACATTAAGTCTTTCAGCTTAAGGGCAATACATGTTGCAGAATAGCCAGAAGTTTTGGAGGTTTTTGTCATGCCTCATTCCTAAACTCCAGCACATGCAAAGCAACCTTTGGGTACCTACTTATAAAACTTGGGGGGCAGGGGAAGCACAGATGGGAGCGGGAGATTGCTGGGGTGATTTTTTTTTTTTTGCTGTTTTGTGTCTTTATTTTGAGAAAAGACAGTTTACATAAAATTTCAAAAGGACCCCAGACAGCAGCTGTGTGGTTATTCCCAGGGTCTAAAAAAGACTAGCCAAAGCCTTTGCTGCCACCAGGTGGCAAAGTTAATGTTATCTCACTCTCACAGGATGCCACAGAACTTTTTAAAACTAGGCAAAAGTGCTTAAATTGAAGCTCAGTCTGACATTGAAATCAGCAAGAAAGTATTATGTAGCTGGTACAAAAGCAGTACTTACAGAAATTATAACTAATGGATTCAGCATAGTAGGTTACAATTTGTCAGCATATGATTCTGAATGTCTTGGGGAATTATACATTTATTACATAAAGATTTAATTTCTATTAAAAATTCATGTTTAAAATGCAACACAAGAGACTGAAGACAGGCAGACAGGCAGATTATAGTAAATTAACAGTTCAAAATCAGTACTTTTACTGCTCAGTATCTAAAAAGGAAGGAAAAATCTCAAGGCCAAGTCTCTTTCTTAAGTCCCTAGATCACAAGACAAACAAAATAAAACTCAGATGCTATTTTCTTTACTTAGTTACCTCTCCTGTAACAAGGAATGTGTTTAAAAATCGCAACCAAATATTGTACTGTAAGTACAGTGCAGAACATAAACCATTTCTAGTTTAAGCCAAATAGTTTCAGCTATGTGTACTGCACACAATTGCAGCAAATTTAGATGACTGATACGCATAGACTTTTACATAATTAAACAGCAGCTGAAAGCCTCTTGCCCTAATTGGCAAGGATCTTCTCTTCAAATCAGTGATTTTCTGGCTGTAGAAAGCCCACACACGGAACTTCTAAAAATGCGAGGAGGACAGTACCTCCTTTATTTCATTGTTTTCTTTATTTTCTTGTTTTAGGGTTGTACGCTTCTGTCTATAGGAGGGAGATGCTTTGTGTCTCTTTATATTACAGATAAGGTGCAGAACAAAGAACTCAACCCAACTCACAGTTAAACCAAACCAAATGATTCATAATGCTGGGATTGTAAATTGAAACATAGCTGTGGTAGAAGCAAGCTGAATACAACTCATAAGATCTACAGTGCAGAGTTTAAATTATTTATAATTAATTTGTGATGGTGAAAGGGTATGATCCTTGATTTTTAAGTACTTTTTAGCTTCTGCAGAAACTAACTTCCAGGCTGCTTTTCCTTATCCACCTTTTAACCACTCAGTTGCAGACATGTTAATGTTTTCTGCTCTACTTCACCTCAAGCATGTCCACTATTACACTCTTTAGCTTCATACGCTTAAAGCCAAAAAGAGAAAAATATTTCCAGTCAGCAAGATGATTCCAGAGCACTTACTGCATCTGCTTTGCAAATAGTGTTGGCCACGTGCCGACACAACGTCTTCAGCCAGTCCTCCTTGCGAGGCTCTTCAGTTGTCATCTGGAAACTGAGCAGCTTGTTGTTGAGTTCTGTAGGTGGCCGCACAACCAAGGCAAAAGCTTTCTGGCAATCTACAGTTTATGGAAAAAAGCAAGGGGTTAAGCCAGAGAATAATAAGTTTTCATATAATTTAGGAAAGAACCTTCAGAAGGGTTGACCCTCCATATGCCAGGAGCTGGAGGTACAGACAATACGATTTGGTGCAATGATTTTGTCTTTATTTACACAATAACTGTGGCATCAGTTGCAAGAGCACAGAGTTCTGTCCATAGCCATCACCAAGAGTCTGCAATCAACTGTTCATGCAACAGTTTATTCACCAAATAATCTGCCTACTCTAGACTGCAGACTCACGTTTACTACCTATTCTCTTTGCCATTTCTGTTAATTGGGTTTCTATGTTCAGGTGCTTCAGAGAACACAAAAGAGAACACATATCATCACTTACAGTGAAACACCAAATCTTTCTTTCTAGGGCATAGATCCAGAAACTGGTCTGACTAGGAGTCTTTATAAGTCACTATCAAGGCTGGAGCAGGATGACAAAGCAGACAGAAATTAAGTCATCTAAATCTATCTTTTAAAGATGCCAAGCACAGTTCCCCCTGAGCATTATCAACATCAGTTAAATGAAAATCTGGTTTCACACCAACAGCACTTGTCTCTGGCCAGTCTAATGCTCTGGGCTGGAGTTTGGGTTTCTGTTTTGTAAATCCAGAGCTGTCAAGCGTTTAACTGTTTGACTCACACTGCCATTTGGTTGGCTTACACTAAGGCCATCTCGTAGTTCTGCCAAATTCAGTTGCAGTGATTCTTGAAAAGCCAAAAGGTATCAGTGCAAGGAATTCTCAGGCTCACATAGAACTTCAAACAGAAGCTTTATTAAAATCACATACCTAACATACCATACAACAAATGCACCTACATTCTATCCCACAACAGCTGAGCTCCATCCTTCATACTCCGAAGAGTTTTCATTAGCTACCACAGCACTTCAAAACACACAGACCTTCTGTCTCTCTGATGTCCAGGACTTTCTTGATCTGGGAGAGGGGCATGAGAACAACATGCTTGAGAGATGCAGGAGGCCTCGTGTGGCCATGTGGACTCTTGAAAGCTCCAATGACTTTATGTCGTTTCCTCGCGATCTGCAGTCAAATAGAAGAGAAGGAGTCAGGGCTGCAAGATCTCTTGGCATTGTTTCCTTTTTCTATTCTTTTACCTTCTACTATACAGGAAGGCACAGAAAATCTTCCTACTGAAAATATTCTAAAGAGTATTTTCCTCTATTTAGCACATAAATATTAAAGAAACTCACTTATCTCACTTATTCACTGTCTACAGTTCAAGTGGCCCAGCAATATTTGTTATTTAATATCAATACACTTAGCTAAAAAATAAAATAAATTTTAAAAAAACATATCTAAAGGGGAAATAATTTTGCACTACAGACCTCAATTCTACCCTGCATAACAAATAAGGGCCCTTTGAAATCAAGGACAAGAGAGTCTAGATTTAAGCAGAACAGACATCTATATGCATGAACCATTTTAAGGTGTGATGTGTTACGTTCTAGAAACATCTGTTACTTATGCATGCAGCCACTGCGTGGGCTTTGCAGAGGAGATTGGTCAGTTTTTTAGGTCACATAAGAAAACATACAAGATGCCTGTGTGTTAAAGTACGGCATCTTCAGTTGCCTGTCTCTTGTACAAGACACAAGCCAAGAAGCTTTATTAAAAGTGGGTTTATTTTCATCACTTTTTGTAAGGGAAGAAAAGGAAGATGACTTAACTTGACTCCCATGAAGAGTTCCTCCCTAGTCACTACAACAGGCTTTTGTCTTCAAGTGCTGCTTAAGACAGCACTAATTTTAAATTATTTTAGAGTTGGTCTTCTATGAAGACAATGTTCTGCTGTAGACAGTAACAAGAACTTCCATAAAGTGTCCTTTACAACTTCAGGTTTCTCCATATAAGTCTCCAAAACCCAGTTAGATTACTTTTCCCTCTAGTTGTTCCTACTAGAAGAGTAGAATTTTCATAGGCATTCAATATCTGGATTTTTCTTGGTAGCCCAAGCACAGACAGATCTATGCCAGAGACCCATTACTTCCATTGAATATGACTAAACTTTAAAAAGACAAACAATCTGCTGAGCCAAGGACTCCAGCACTTTTTCATCCATTGGTACTACTCAAAGACCTATTCAGATAAACATTGATTTCTTCACGTATTAAGCTGCTTTTATATTTTTGCTCTGGCTGAAAGCCATTAAAGGCTACATTAACACCTCTCAACCATTCAGACATGACTTGCTACTTGTGTTTGCTGATAGTTTAACATGTGCCTTTCCATTAGCTGTTGTATAAGCTATCTGTGACTTCTACTTCAAAGGTTCTTAAATTTTACTTATTTCTATTCATGTGTATGTCAAGCCTTTTATAACTCAGTTCATGAGATGCCCTTACATAATCATCTTACCTCTAGGCAGTCATTGAACAGAAAGAGTGTGACCTGTTCTCCCCTGTCACAGAGGTCATCCCCAAGTGCCACAGTTTCCAAACGCTGAACTAAGCTTCGGTGAGAGGACAAGAGATTGGCCTAAGTGACACAAGCAAAAATCTCATTAAGCACTTAGTTCAAGGGCTGGATTAGTGCTTGCTTACAGCTTAACACTGGAAATCTGTTTAAACAAGCACCACTGCATTGTAACCTCACACACTTTCACAAAGGGAGCAAAGAAGTGCACGGTCATTTCACAGGTTTGCAGCTTCAGAGAAGTTACTTACCGGACATCCATCAACTTCATAAACAACGTCAAAGAACTGCCTTTGTGCCTCTGTTTTCCTTTTGTCTTCATTAATATGTCTAAGGAAAGCATATTACATTTATCTTCAATATCAAGCAACACTAAGTGAATGTACTGCATTTAAGACATATAAAAATAACAAAGCCAAACATTCACAAATAGACTTTATACAGCAGCACTGAAAAAAACAAAATCACCTCCACTTGCCCAAATACCACATGTAAGCACAGAGGACAACACTATTCTTGTGATGTTATCAGCAGTTGACCATCCAGTTAATATAGAATTCCCCTCCCATGCCCTGTAAGATTTCAACTAGAGACTGATACAATGCAGTTCTTTGCAGTCTGCATTTCACCCCCCCCAAACAGGACTGCAGATCACCAAGCAGAAGATGTAAGAATAGCTGCAATTTAAAAGTTGTAGTTAAAACTGGACATTTATCCAATTAATAAATGAGGTCTCACTGCTGGGCATGTACACTGCACTTCAAAAAGAAGTGAGACTTAAATCTAAACAACTTCAGCTTTAAGCTAATTAACTCATGGAACAGTGCCAAGAAGAGCTAATACAGGAACAGAGGAGAAGTTAATCTCCCACCAATAATGTATCCTTTCAGTGGATATATGCAGAGAAGTAAGATGTGAAGACAAAACACATCTCTTCCATTCTGGAAGGAACAGAGAGAAAGAAGAGTTGGAACAGAACAGAGGACTCGGGAGGTTCAGCTCCCTTCTGAGGCAGGAAGTCAGCAGGGGTTCAGGTACAAGTGCCGACTAACAACATCAGACTCCTTCAGAGCTCTGGCACAGAACACCAAAGTAACAACAGGGGCCAAAGGGAGGCTGAAGAACACATACAGTTATGTTTACTTACTGTTACTTATGGCAACTAAACATTAACAGCAATTTAGAAGGAACAGAGATATCAAAATGCGTAACAGTGGTTCACAGAACGAGCACAACTTACGTCATCACTTCCTTTAATGATTCAATAGCTCTCTCTAGAGTTATTTTATCTGGGTTCTCTTCTGCTGTATGTTTCTTAATATCTACAGTTAAAGAAAAAAGCAAAAATAAGAACTCCTCACACACTGCAAGTGTCTGAAAAGAAATACAAAAAACTCATGTTTAAACTGTAAGTCAAAAAAAATGACTGAAGAAATCACATCTATCCTGGAGACCAAATAGCCCTGATGAAGCGGGGAACTAGGCTGAGCAGCAGTTGTCTTGACATCTCATTAGGGAAAAAAAACCGTACACAATACAAAAACCAAACTATCAAGCTATTAAAAATAAAAAAAAAAGTCAAGTTGAAGTGCAGAGACAAGCATAGAAGTCTTTTTCTACATGAGGCAAAGGGTGATGGTGTGGATTTTTTATTAACTTCATTTTACAACAAGTGGCTGATATCAGGTAGAACACATGAAACTGTAAGCCTTGCCAATATGAATTGCTCTCTAGTTTATATTAGTTTCATTTGAATCTCAAGCGTATTGTTTGAAGAGAGAATTGTTGTCAGTGCAAACTCTCCCTTTACCTGTATCAATATATCACACAAATATATGAACAAATGAAATTTATTCATAAGAATGCTTTCTGCAATAGTGGGTCTCACTGACTGCCAGGAAGCATGGTTAACTCACAGTCACACTTGTTTTATATGAGACAAGCAGTTGTTCATAATGACAAGAAGTAGACATTATCTTGGTTTTAACACCTTCACAGACTAATAGAAGTTACATTACTAGATTACCATTTAGTAGTAGAGCAACACTGGGCAGCCTTTGAACAGGACGGATAAGGAGTTCAGCCAGACTTTGGCGGCCACACTCAGGTTTAGCTTGATTTATCTGGGGAAAAGAATGGGCAGAAAGTAAGAATTATTTCCTTTTTTTTAATTATTATTCTTACAGACACACACAAGAAAAGCTCAAGTCAGGAGAAACATTGTCTTCCTTGAAATTAGCATTGCTGTAGGAGTTTGAGAATTGTTTACCACAAATAGTCATTAACAGATAGTGTTAAAAACCACATTATACTCAAAACTGGTCAGTGGTTTATGTTCTCAGATTGTCTAGTTTTAAAGTGTCCATATCAACCCCTTAGTCCTTGTTTCAGCTGCTAATGTGGAGTGGAACAGGGGACAGCCTGTTCTCTTATTCTTTTCCCATCTTTTAGATGTCAGTACTTGGGATGCAATTCCTAGTCCCTCAGAAAACACAAGCTGAAATCTGTCTGATTACTTGATTATTTGAGAGACTTTTGGATATAGGAGTTAAAGCTACACTGCACTAATAATCAACTGTACACATATATCTGAAGAGCTCTAGAGTCTTAAGACTCATCTTCCTTTGAAGATCATCTTCCTGTTAGATCTCCACTGCTGGGTTCCTATTCATTAGTCACAAGAATGTTGAGAGATTCTACTTCCCTGGAGCTTCACAGCTGCCCAAAGCAAGTTAAAAGCTACTTCAGAAATACAAGTATTGCAAACACAGAGAGAACCTGTGAAAGCAGCAGCTCTAGTTATCTTCACAGAAAAGAGAAGGCATGTATTGGGAGGAACTTTTTCTGGCAACAAATGCATATAATCAAACTACCTTGAAAGCTGTTTAACAGGAGGAATTCAGACCTCTTACGAAAGAATTTTATGAGGAGCTTGAGAGATTGAAGTTCAAATCCTTCCTATTTCCGTGTCACCAAGAGATGTTCATATTCCTCCAAGCTTTCACAATTTCACATTCTTCCATCCACTGCATTAAGCAGTACATGGTAATGGTCCCCATGTTCTACTCATAGACTTAGTTCTGCCAGACACTTACCTTCAGAAAGGCATGAAACCTTGGCTTCTGCTTTTCACATCTTGTAATAGTCTCTTTGCTCATTTCAAAGAAATTCACAAATGGAGGGTATGTTTTCAACAAGTCTTTTGACTGAAAGAAACAACTGTTAGGGCTCTGCTTTACATATTATGCAGCATTGTACATATGCTCATATGCCCTGAGCCATACAAAGCTGCTCAAAGGCACATTTCAATAAAGAATAATAAAAAATGTGTTGTAAACCCATGCGTGCTCACAGAACAAGTTAAGACATTTTTGCATGCCAGATGCCCAAGATTCAGTGCTGCTGATTAAATGCAGACTGTTCTCACAAGCATCAAGCATACATGTGACAATCTTAGATCCTGCTGAGCAGCTCAAGTGGAAAGCAGATTCTCACCTAGCAAGAGGCTTTTGGTGAGAATTGTGGAAGTTTCAGACAGGTATTTTCTCCAGTTACTGCAATCACCTTTAGAAGACACCAAACCACAAGAAGCTATACTTTTGACTGAAAACTTCTGAATGACAAGCACAATTTAACTCCAAATCATCAGATCAGCAAAAGCACAAGATACCTAGCAGAATATTTATGTTCAAATGCATGGCAGTCCCACACCTAGCTTTCCTGTTCCATGCATTCTGTACATGGGAAAACAAGGAGTCCTTATCCACTTGCACATTTCAAGTCTTGAAGAAAGACCATAAGAAGTTTCTGTGAAAAGTTATTTTCCTAGTTCTTTGCTATTGATCAGAGGTAGCAGATAGCTGAGGGTACAGGAAGTGCCTTTTAATTTTTGAGTAACACTCATGCCCATAGTATTCCAAATTACAGCTCTCAAACAGTAGCTATTTGTAGTTTGCTCATACCAGTGGACAGACATGCACAGTCCAGGTCAAGTTTCAGTGTATCATCTAACCCAAATGAAAAGTCTAAACAAAAAATACAATGATACAAGCTGGAGTTTTTTCTCAGTAGTGCTTTGCTTGTGTTTGCTGGCTCCTACAAGTGGATTGTTTGTAAGGCAAGATAATAGTTCTAAGCATTAAAAAAAAAGAAACAGGAACTTACATATTTAAGAATGATATCACCAATGCTTTTGCTTTCAGTCCAATTTATCATAAGATCTTCCAGGTCTTCCTAGAACACATGCAGAAATAGGGGTGTGAGAGAAAATAAGGTGAGCATGAACTGCATAAAGCTGATGAACAGGATCAGTGTTTTGCCAAACATATATAATTAGGTGAGTTTTCATGCTGATAAAACAGACAAGCTGTACAGCTTCACATTCTGCCCCTCCAGTCTACTGAGGGCTGAAAACAAGAATCTCTGGCTTACTGAGTATACAGTTCTAAATCAGGGCAGGTAGAGCCTGGCAGTGTATCAGCACAAGCCAGCTCTGCAACAAGATGACACTGCCGCATCCAACACACAACAGAACATATCCCAAAGGAATATTAAAAAAAGGATACACAGAAGACAGTTGACCCAATTCTAATTAAGAGTGCACAACTAATCTAGGACTTAAGTCCATAAGATAGGATTGAAATAGAACTAGCATGAGTCTCCTTGCTTGCTACACCAGTGTGTCAGAGAAAGTGAGACCAAGCTGTTAAGACTGTATCAACTTGATAAGGATCAAGCTTATTCACTGTCAGTTAATAACAGGGACAGGAGGACACAGCTGAAGGTTCAGGATTTAACTTAAGTCAAAAAGATTAATCATTAATATTGGTTTGTTGCTGCTCATATCTTTACGACACCAAGGACAAAGGAAAGCACCACTACATTTAAGCAACTCTCCCTACAGTGCATGCTGCAGGTGAATCCCACCTGGCACATGGACACGCATGTTCTACTTTCATCTCAGTCTCAGTGGACACACATCAATACCAGTGTGATTAACCAGATCAGATCCCAGCATTTGGAAAAGAACAAACCAAGAAAACCCCACAAACAAGCCACTGAGTCGCAGGCAGTCTCTGCAAGTCTCTCTATTTTAAAAGCCTACTGTGAAATGCAGCCAGGAAAAGACATATGCCACAATTTGAAATAAATTTTATGGATCCATATTTGAGGAAGATTTGCATCATAGTCTATTGTGGGACACAGAGATGGCTGCAGAGACCGCTTGTAATCCAAATCCAACTATAAAGAAACCCTCGAGAAAACAATTTTATAGGGAATTCTAATCAGCTATTGTTAGGCCTCAGTACCACCAGGTCTGCTCTTTCAGAGGTTGAAGTGCAAGACAGTTTAATGGGCTGGTAGTTTCTGACAACTGGCTTAAAGCCATTTAAGGACGGATTAGTATTTCGTATCAAATAATAGAAGTCTCTTATACGATCATGTCTAAAGCCAAATTTTTGTTTTGTTGTTTTGGGTTTTTTTTCCTTTTAATTCCCTAGATTTAGCTATCCTTCCAAGACTCCTTTCTTACAGCCTTAATAGAAAGGTGTATGAGCACTTCTAACTCAGACTACAATTTCATACCACTGTGACCAGTTTTGCATCAGTTACAGAAAACCTCCTACAGAAAAAGGTATTGAAACAGGGAGAGGAGAAGCCAGCTCATTAATGCATTAGTTACATAATATAGGACTTCAGATTTTTTAAATAAGCATTAAATCTTATAGAATACTTTGGATTTGCACATAATTCCATAGGTTGAACAGTGTATAACACCAGGTAGAATCTACACCTGTCCAGCAGATGCAACTGAAAACATGCAGAAAAGATTAAGAGTCTCTGTGAAAGCTTCCCCTGCAGGGGAGAAGTTGCAGCTTGCCTTGATTTTAGTGTGCACATCAAGAATATCTGGAATGCTGCCAAATATGGTCTTAATCTCTTCCTGTGCAAGGATTGGTCCCCCAAGTTGTCCTTCCTTCTCCAACGGAACTTGAAATAACTGATGAATTAAAAGAAAAAACATTAATGCCCTCCCAACTGCCAAACTATGTTTCTAACTATGTTAGAAAGTTATAAAAGCAACAGTGTTTTCCTTCCAGATCAAGATTTCCCGCAGTCACAAGCTTGAGATGCCCCCACTTAACCAGAGTGGGTTATGGAGGAGTGGTTTGAAGATAGATTGCTAGAGCATAAACCCCTTTCATCTCCTTTTCTGCTCACACACATCTTGGCTCATTCTTTACACAGATAATCAGCTGCAATGGAAATAAACTTTCAAGAAATTAAGCTCTTCCTGTAAGCTGTTCGTGATTCTGCTCTTCTTGAAATAATTTTTAAAAAAATGTTTCCCCCATCATCTCTCTCTATTCACTAATATCTAAAATATCTGAGTAGTGAAGATCCTATTTTCCCAATGCTTGCAATTTCCATACAAATTGCAATTCCATTGCAGAAGCCAGATTAGAAATTGCATTTTCCAACTCCTATTATTAACAGACACTAAACATTTTTTTGTCTGAAAAATGACATGAGACTGTTTACACTGTCATTTTTCTATGAACCTTTGATTCATCCAAGCCCCCTCCCAAAAACCTAGAGATCACAGGTTGAAAACACTAATTGATGTGAGCACTGGGTGTCTTATCGCAATTGGCCTGGACTTGCTTTAAAACCAGCTTACCTGAATGATTGTTGTTAGAATATCAACATAGTTACTTTCTGTCTGATACAATTCCTTTGCAACCTGCCATCTTGCAGACTGCTTTAGTGGAAGAGGAGTTGAATTTTTGGAAGGCCTTGCACAGGATTTTGGTGTTTCTGATGAAAAGATATTCCCAAAAGAAAACAGAGCTTTATTACAATAGAGTCCCTAAAAAAACCTCAGCCTCAAAGACAAGAAAAGGCACATTTCAGAATTTTTAAGTGAAGATAAGTTTGGTTCTTTTAAAAGGCTATTTTGTAGATTATTCTATAGTTATCAGGGCTCCTTCTAGAAAATGGCTTTCTTTATTACAGTTTTATTATAGAATAACAGTAATATATTATTCCTCAAAAGTAGACTAAAACTAATAAGCCATTTATAGTCAGGTCAATGACTTGACCCTATTATTAGTACCTTATTTTGTAGGAAGTGAAGCTTAGGTGCTGAACATTATTTACCCACACACTATGTGTAAAAGTACTTCTCTGCTTCCACTTTGCCATGAGAACAAATTATCTCTCAGCTGCCTACCATCCTTGCATGAGGTGTGTATCACAAAACCCTTCATTAAAATCCATACCAGGGGTAATAAGAGTGCCAGTGTCATCTAAAGCTGATCTTTCCTGAGTTCCTTCTGAATTATTTCTTACAGGTTGTGCCTCTTTAAGAGTTCCTATTTGATTTGATTTTGACTTTTTAAGGCAGTAGTAGCTCCAGATACCTCCTCTCTGTGATGGAACTGAGGCTTTTTAAAACACTTGGGTATTAGCCTTTGACTAATACAAAATTCTGCAGTTTCTCTCTTCCACAAGAACCACATGCAGAGATATTAAAACTCTTTGTCCAGTAACTCAAAACCAGTTGATGACTTATATTCCTGGGAAGTTTAAGACGTGACAGTTTGCTGGCACAAATAGTGTTACCTCAACAGAACATTTCAAAGACCTAAGAATGGGCTCTGCAGGAATTTTCCCTTTAGTTCCTTTAGAAAAGAATCTTTGCCCTCCTTCCTCCGAGTACCCTACTGGAGAGTATTTTAGATTACTTACTGTTGACTATGTTGCTTATTTGCTACAGACTTCCAGCAGAGCATTTGAAGCATTTTGGAATAACACTGGACTGTACTTCCTATTTATCCAGTCTATACCTTTTCCTTTAGATATGAATGTGCTTACTGTGATGACAAGAGGCCTTTGTCTGAACTCTTCACTCCAATTCTTCCTGCACACTTCGAAAAGGCAAAAGCCTGGAATTACTTAGCAAATTTGTAGCAAAACCTGTAAGTCTTCCCTTCCACTACCATTTCTGCTTGTATGCAAGAGCTCTTAAACGTTCTGTGTCTGAATGGAAGTTTTTAGCTCTACCTCCATTGGTAGCGCCTGACTCCGGAGTGTTGGAAATATCCAGCAAGGACCCAATGGAGAGCGAGTGTTCAGCTGAGGGGCGTTTCCGGGGAGGGAACGGGGACACATCTGTTTCCCTGGTCAGTTGTGCAAGCGTCTCCTTCAAACGGCGCCTTTTGCGGTTGCTGTTTGGAGTGTTCAGGGAAAGTAGAGATACGGACTTCTTGAAGTCAGGACTCTCTGACTGCAGTAAAAGAAAACTCAGTTTAGTGGGTTTATTCACTGTGTCCAGTTCAACTCAGTGCAAAGACAAGTTAATTGCAGAGATCAGCACACAACACAGAAAGAAACTTCTTACAAGTAGCTGATGGAAAACTGGTGAAGCCTTTTTCCCCTCCCCTCTTTTTATACTCAGAACCACAGCAGGATCTTGTTTGACTTCCCACCTTCGGGAAGCAGAAAAAAGTTGTTTCCAAATTAGCATTCTGAATATAAAATTCATAATGGGTTATCTGGAAGTTAAATGCTGCATTAAAACATCTGATCTCTGGCCCCACACATACTACTGTGCATGCTAATTTTACCACATGCTGTGCATTGTGGAAGAGAGTTCAACACACCTTCTCAAATAAATACATGGACTCTCCAGCTCTGGCATCCATTTGAATGCTTCCCCAAAACCACTACAGGAAAAAGAAAACACACATTAAGAACACATTACAGAGCTTCACCCAAAGTTTAAAATATTCAGAACAATATATAATAGTAACACAGTTGGTACAAGAGAGATTTTTTTTCAGAATAAGCCACATATCTGCATTTATCACACAAAGTACTACACAGCAGGATTCTTTCAAGAATTTCCAGCACTAACCTCTTGCTTTACAACATAAAGTTTTTGTAAAGGTTCAAATGGAAGATCTTTTACTGTACTTTCTTCAACCACTAAGTGTGTGCACCTTTCATCACCAACAGGTAAGTAATGTCCTCCTAGATAAAAAAAAAAAAAAGGCAAGTTAGCAAGAGCAAAAATATTATTGTTAGAAGTTAGTATCTCACTTGATAGTTCTGTGGCACCTATCATTATCACAAACTCCATCCCATTCTTCACACAGGTCAATTTTCATAAACAACAACCTTGCATTTCTGTCATTTCTTCCATGTTAGCTTTCTCATCATCAGAGAATCCCAGGAAACTTAACATGCAATCCTGGAAGGGAGGAACCTTGAACTGATTTCTAAAGTCATCATCAGCTGCACAGAAATCACTGAAAGAAAAAGGATGCACAAAAAAGTCACTAAATCAGTGCTGTGTCACTGTTTAAGCAGAAGCTCACACACTGCAGGTGAACAGGATGCAAGGTGAAGGCTGAAGGAAAAGCAACACTTACATTTCATTTCTTTTCTCCCAGGCCTTATAAATCCACTCAGTTTTCATGATAGGAACACCAAGGCTTACAGCAATCTATAAAACAGGAAAAGCATAAGTTGTACCGAATATTTTCATTTAAATCTTTCCCATGTCAAGATAAGTTTGTAACCTTCCATTTACTTTTCAAGACAGATACTGCAAAAAGCGAATATACTCCTTCAAGAATCATATCCAACTGCAACTCCTCAGAGTTAGAATGTATGAATTCAGTAAGAGATCAGATCAATACCTCTTCTGACACTTACTCAAAAGTGCACCATTTTGTTAGTCTGATATCCTTCATCACTCACAAAAACACAAAATCAAATCTCTGTTCCAGTGGAATATGAGATCTCTTTTCTGCTTTTGATACTTTGTATGAAGACAAACATCCCAGCCTGCTGTATCAAAGAGAAAGTGACTCTTCCAAAGGTAACTGTCATGACTGCTTGAGAGATTGTAGAGTTTTCACACTTTTTTCATTTTGAGTTGGCAGAAAAGAGTGTTTGAAGAGAAAGTAGGACTTCTCTTCCAACTGGAGGTTTAAAAAGAAACTAGAAAAAAAGCAACAGCCCGCTAACAATTCAAACAAGGGAGAGGCAAGAGGCACAGACACTACAAAAACCTATTAAAATTTATTTACTTCTAAACCAAACCATGTCCTGAAGGAGTCTCTTTTCATATCAGAAAAAGCACACTTGTGTCTATTTATACATAAAAGATGATTTGAATCCTTACCTGTGAGTCAAAAATCATTTTTAAAAGAAGTTAGTACTGAAGTTTATTGCAAGTTACCTTGAAATTTATTGTTTGGACAGACAAAAAACCAGGCATGTTGATACATAAACACCTGTTTCTCAGTGTCTTAAGTACTGGTAACATCAGTACTTAAACACTTTTAATCTTGTTATTTACTATACTTGTATATCTCCAAACCTGTGTATTCAGGCAATTTATGTTATTTAGATCTCCAACAGAGAGAAAAATATGCCAAAGCTCAACACCAGATGGAGATCAACTCACCATTACAAGTTATTGCTGTTAGTACAGGAAAAAACGGCAGCTTAGGAGCAGAAGTATAATTAACAAACTTAGTCTACAATAGCCAAATTCCCAAAGTTTCCATGAACTCAAGCTTACATACTCTGAATTTGTCTCCGTGTGTTGAGTTCGCCACCAGGTGTGTAACTTTTGAGCTGAAGTCCCTTCGGATAATTCCACCCATATGATGAACCAAGGTCACCAGCTTAACCTGAAAAATAAAGATGAACATTTTTCAGTACATTTTGAAGAGTGAGAGCAGTATAAAGAGCAGTTTACAAAGCAAGCTACAGAAGGTTACACTAAATGTCTAGGAATAGAAATACTCTGATCTGTTCTTAAAACAACTTGTTCACATCTGCAGGAGAAGGTATAGCTGATACATCAAAAGAACAGTTAACATTTCCTTTTATTTCAACATTTAACACAGCCTTGCTATGTAGTTTGAAGAAGACTGTCCAAGCCACCAGTACTCTCAGGATCATCACACATAATGCCTTCACCTTGTCACACATAATAGATTTGAAGCATGTTTTCCTCGTTTAGTCAATTCCTGATCAAATTTAACTAACCCTGACACTGAGCATAGGCTTTGGGATTTTCTTTACCCCAAACAAAGACGTGGAGCCATATTTCCCCCCTAATAGCTCAAGTCAGGGTTAAACCCTATGGGTGATAGAACAGAAGAGTATCTTGAAAAGAAACTTAATATATAGCTTTACCAATCCAAAGGAAAAAAAAAAAGTCTTACTAATTCCTCTTTCTTTCTGAATCCTGTAAAGCACAGTACCAAGTTCAACATACTCGCACAGTACAGTGGACGACAGGAGAAAGGTAAAGGCTGAAATAAAAAGTAAGCTTATTAGTCAACAGGATACTGCTCCCATTAAAGTTATCACATTACCATTAATACAGTACTTAGAAATGCACCAGACACTAGTCCAAGTGTTCAGTTATACCTCAGCTCCAGGCCTGTCAGTGTTCTCATAAAGCAACTAGAGCATCCCAAAGTTCCACAGGTAGCATTCCATCCTTTTACTTCCTCCCCAGTCCATCTGTTCTACATGACAGCTTTTGGACATATAAAGTGTCTGCTGGAGAATCACCTGTATGCTGCCTTTCCTAAGAGTACAATCCCAGCTGGTAGTCAATGACTCCCACAACTACTGCAGTAGTTGCAGCCTTATTGCTCTCTGCCAGCACTTACTCGCTACATGCAATATTCTAACACAACATTAGAAACTTGTTTTTTCTTGAAATTCTCTCACTAGGAATGTTTATAATTGATTGGAAAAGAGATTTTTATTCTGAACATTTAATATTTAGAACTCACAGCAGCAGAGAATACTCAGCTGATTTCACCAGCCAGCACATACCTCTCCCTTCCGTGCACAGTGCAGTACGACCGGCGGGCCGATGACACGGCAATCGGTTTTGCAGAGGTTGGGAAAGATGGAATCTTGGAAGTCTGATACAACGAAGACAGTCTCAAACTCTGGGGAATCAGAATCTCCAAGCTCTTCTATTGTGTCTGTCTTTATGTAGGGCACTTTAATTTCCTTAATGGACAGAGATGAAAGGGAAGGCATTAATCAGGCAACATACTTGCACTAGTGTCAAAATTCAACTGATTTTTACTTCAGACGATCAGAAAAATGTATGATTCAGATTTCAGAGGCAGACTCAGGATTTGTGAAAGCTGAATGCACAAGAATATCTATGCATAAGAATATCACCAGCATAAGAATAGCTATGAACTGCTGAATGCTTTAAGACTGAACGTCTTAAAGCAATTTCTGCTGCTTTAGTAGTTTATGTATCAGTTCACATTGATAATATAGGATTGGAAATAGCCAGATAGAAAGAAAATCCCTAAGCTCAAAAGATAAATGAAATTTCACACTGTCAGAACAGCTCAAGGTACTTTGGAATGCTACTAAAAAGTAGCATCCAACTTGCAACAGCAACCTCTGCACAGCAGTACATCTGAAGAATGGAAATAGATTTTGTTCACTGCTTGGTATTTTAAGGGGTCTAAACATCTGGTCCATTCCAATTTCAGTCATTAGTTAAACTTTTTTTAAATGTTTTTCCCATCAAGAAATGGAGAAGCATCTCTCGTGCTTCAGTTTAAATGCAGCTTTCAGTTGAAAGAGAAGTCAATTGACAATTACAAAGCCAGTTCATAGCAAAAACTTATGTGTTGGCTGAACACGAGCATGCAGTTGGATGTCTCCATGGATAGTTCCATCCCCCTGCTAAAAAACACCACTAGGTAAGAGCTGCAGGTATTATTATCTCCATCTTTAAGAAAGCGTTTGTAAAAAAAAGTGCTGTGACACCATGAGAAATGTTAGCATATATTGTGACCATTGTGCCCGATTGATCCAAATTAAAAAGTGTGTGCACATTTCAGTCCCAGTGAACATGCTGCATGCAATTACATGTGCTTAATTGCATGACATACCATATGAATAATACTTTTCATTAATTTTTCTTCTGATTTATCAGGACTAGTTTTCTTTATCTTTATAACAGGTACTTCCATTATCTTAATGCTCTGTGGAAGAGGAGAACTTTAGTACAGAAGCAAACTGGTTATCAGAAGTCTAACAGCACACCGTGTCATTCCAGCAAGTGTTTTATCTCAAACCCACATACCTCCAAGGCTTTCAGAAGCTCCTCACATTTCCCTGCTTCCTGAACCAAAACCACTCTTGTTTCTATTTGAGGCATTTCTTCTGTTTATAGAGAAATAAGGATAATATTTGTGATAAACAGAAAAATCCATGTTAATTCTAAATCCAGCAATAACATATAGAAGAATACAGGCAGTCAGCATCCTGTCAAGATACCTTATTTATCAGGAACAAGCCTGAAAATAAGTGTTACCTCAAGAAGGGTGTCCTTTAATAAAGGCACACCATTAGTTTAGAGCCTAAACTTTCTAGTATGAGGTAAAACAATATCTTGTAATCTACATCCAGTTACCTTAGAGTCAAACACAAAAAATTATTGACTTAATGCTTCCAGCAGAACTAGATACCAACACTTGCTGGAAAACAGACAGCTGGTATCTTTTCTGTGGTCCTGGCTGACAAGGTTCAGTTCTTCCTCGGTGAAACTGAGCAGTTACTAGAAACACCAGAACCAAAATTAGATTTGTTGTTCTTTGTCTCCATGTATTAATAAGCCTTCAAAATATTAGAAGGAAGGGAGGAGTGTTGCCTCCATGTCATTTGCACTAAAAGAGCACCACTAAATTTTGGCTATTACATTGTAGGAAAACAAATATCTGTTGTCGGTTTACTAATTTCAAGAATTGCTTTTGAATTAATTTTAGGCTCGGGATTATTAATCTCTGTCTACCTCATAATACCTATTAATCTGTCTACCTGTACACAACAGAGCAGCTCTAGTTTTCAAACACTGGTGTCAAAATGTCACCTGAAATGACTTATTCCACAGAAGAGGCATCAAATGGAACTGACAGCTTTCTGCACAACAGCCAGAAGACTTGTTCAATTTGGGCCGCAACCCCAAATTTTTACAAGGCAAGTTAAAAAAATATGACAGTGCCTTTGTTGATGAAAGGATACCAGATCAACACCCTTCTGGCTCCCCTACATTTCTGGAGCTCAGCAAATCCCTTTTGGTTTTTCAGAACTACAAAATACCTGCAAAATAATCAGCCATTACAATCTTAAAATAAGCTTCCCCCGTTACCTTCAACATCCAAAACAGAACCAGGAAACACATTGTCCTTGGAGGTTTCTATAATTTTTAAATCAAGAACAGAAGAATCAGCCAAGAGGCTCCTCCCGGTCTCGGACACCAGCGTGCTGCTGTCAGCCATGATTATGCCTTGCTTCTCTCTTCAACACCTGGAAGGCAGAGGGGCTAAACTGAGTTACAGCTGCAAAAAACACATTAGTAAGAGTCCTACTACTCGGGCAGCTGGAAGTGACCTCAGCAAACAAAACACTCAGACTCTTACTGAACTCCCACTCACACTGATAGAGAAGTTCTGAAAGAGCATCAGGAGCCACAGTTGATAAAGGACCGACAACAAACCTGCTACAGAAATGGTTCTGCAATTCGTTTGCACAAGGAGCTGCAGAGTAACTTCAGATCTGAGCAGCAGGGAAGCACTAACTAAGTAGTGCTCATTTTAAAAAGCTTAACCACAAAGCATTAACAAAATAAAAGCATTTGTTCCCTTCAGTGACAAACTATTGTAAGCTAGAGCTGAGACCAAGATTAGCATTGTTGAAATTAAACAGCAGCAGAAGAATTAGGGTAGGCAAAGGAACTTGATAAAATTTAATTTTTCGGGTGGACTGGCCAGAGATACTGCAGGTAAAAACAAGAACCCAAAGAGCAAAACAGCACTATGGACTCACAGAAAAATTAAAAATGCATGAGAGTCTCTAGAGAGTTAATAAGCATATATATGTCTATCTGCATGGTCTAGTCTATTGTTCTACAATAACTGTAATATAGTAGAAGTATCCACTGTCAGATACAGAAGCTTCTCACAGACACGAAGTATCTGTGCTCTCCCTGCCCACCAAACCTGTCACTCACTGAAAACGCAGAATTCTCAATCCTCTCACATTTTGTGCAGGTACCCACCTGAATCTTGCACCAGAGAGTTTGTTCTGAGAGCCCTGCCCAGCATGCAGCACATTTTCTGTGGCACATGAAACCAACAGGCTGCATTTCCTGTGATTCATCACACACCTAGATTTCAATATTTGCACAGTGATATCACAAGTAATCCACACCAGCAGCTGCAGCTGAACTGCTGTCCTACAATAACGCTTTGTAGCACTTTAACTGAAGTTACAACACAGCAACCACCCAAATGCTACATTAAAACGCTGGCTAAAAGAGGACTCTTGAGGTAGGAAAACCCTTGGAGAAGAGCACATGCTGTTTTTCAAGTTGTGTAATGACCATTCTATTACACAGCAAAGTAAGTCAGAAGGTCAAAAAAAAACCCCACAACTAATGGCCATTTTGGCATAATGGCAATACAGCAAAGAGTTTATCTTCTAGAGTGTAGGAGATCACATCTGGGATTCTTGGAAAGGATTCATTTCTTCATAACACATCAGTAAGTGTTGATACAGTGATGAGTAATAAGTCAACACTACCAACCTATCATAATTCTAGACAAAGTCAGTGACCAAACTTGCCATCTTAGCTTCAATTTCCAGGTCACACACAGCTGTGCAGGCTCCACGGAATTAAGTTTCCTTAATTAAGTCCCAGTCATCCACTTTGTTTACCTCAGAACAGCTTAAGACAGAGCAAGAGGTGAAAGCAACCTTAACCATAAAGCGTTTTAGGATCATCTGTCCAGGTTATAATGTTACCACCAGGAACTGTTATACAGGTACATCTTTAGCAGTGAGGGCGAAGGGAAACATAATATTGGAAGATTCAAACCATACTGTTAATAATGATTACCAACAGAAGAGTTATAGGTGAACTCAGATGAAAACAAACCCTCTAGTTAAGGCTACAATTAAACTTAAATCCTACAGATTATTTCCTAGAAGTCTGACACATCAGTATGGTTCCTTTCATGCTGTTATTGTAATACCAAATAATGTGTATACAAACTTACAGAGAACTTCATTGTACCTTTGGGATAAGCCCATATTTTGGGCTGTGCAGTGATTTCCTTTATGGCTTTTTCAATTTATTTATAGGGTTCCCTCTGGGTGCATTTCAAAAAAAAAATACTCCTTGTCTTAATGGTCGCATAATAACTAATAACATTACACTGGTCACTAAACTTAAGGACTGAAGGTGCCAGGGCACAGAAGAGAACAAGCAGCACACAGAGACACGGACACAACGTTTTCCCTCACATGAAGAGCGAAAGTCGGACCGCCATCACTACAGGACGCAGGCAGAGCTAACAGCAGGCCTCACGCTCTCACAGCATGGCACAGAAATCACCGCCCCACAGCCTGCGGGAAGCCTGAAGGACACGCAACACCCGCTCACCAAAACGCGCTTGTTAAAGCAAAAACAGGACATTAAACACCACCCGCGCTGCCATTTCCCTCCCGAGGAGCCGCCCGGGAGGTGCCCGAGCCGCTCTCTCAGCAGGTGCCGGCGGGCCCGGGGCTCCGCTCTGCCCAAGGGGAACGGCCTGAGGGGCCCCGGAGCGGCGCAGGGGCCTCGAGGCCTCACAGGTCCCCCGGACACCGGCCCCGCCCGGGCGGCCCGCACCCACCACTGCCCGCACCGAGCTCAGGTCCGAGCTCGCCCCCGGTCCCCCCTCACCGCCGGTGCCGCCCGCCGCCATCCGCCATGAGCGGCCGCCGCCAATTCAAAAAGCGAGCCCCCGCACTCCCGCCGCCGCCCATTGGCTGTCGGCCCCACCGCCCCTCTGTAAGCTGCCACTTCATTCGCCATCTCGGCGACAAGTCCCGCCTCCTCCCCCTCCCTTTTCGGGCAGCCCTCCCTCTCTGATTGGGCGTTGCACCTGCCGCTCAGGCTGGGCGCTCTCCCATTGGCGGCGGGTGGTTGCCGGGCGGACGCGCAGCGCTTGTTGCGGTACCGAGCGCAGGTCGCTGAGTGGGCGGGGCGGGGACACGCGGTGCGCTGATTGGCTGGCGGGGGGTTCGAACGCTCCCAACGGCCACGCCGAGAGACCCGGATGGAACGGGGGGGGCCCTCCCCTCCCTCAGCCCCCTCAGCCCCCTCAGCCCCAGCCGGGGCAGGAGGCGAAAATCACCCTGGTCACCCTTAATAAATAAATTAAAATTAAAAAGGGTTTTGGATGTGCATCTGAGTTTCGGAATAACCAGTTCATAGGGAACAGGTGCTGCTGGGGGAGGGGAGGGGGGGGGAAATAAGACTGGTCAAGGTGAAAATCAACCCGCTGTCTCCATGGCACCAACCACAAAATAAATTAAAAGTACCAAATGCTTTAACTGCCCTTTTATTTTCAGTTGTTCCTGATATTAAAGCTTGCTGGTCCAGAAGGGAATTTTGTCGTAGGGGCTCAGGTTTAGCATAACATGTCACTGCCTCAATATAAAAACAATAAGAGATATATTTTCTCTTTGTAGAATTTTTGATTATATGTCAAATTGAATTCTTATATGCTACCCTATTATTATTATTATTTATTATTATTATTATTGTTATTATTATTATTATTTTATACTACAGAGTTTTATCAGTTCAGGCATTTCCATGACTGCTCCAGCAGCTGTAAAACTCCACTGACTTTTTATTATCTGGAAGAAAAATGGAATAGGAAAAAGCAGAAGGAGATGATAACAGTGTTGTTTATGCGAATAAAGATTTGCTGGTGGTGTATTTCAGAGTAACAGCCTGGAAACCAAGGAGGTCATTCCAATGCTGACACAAGTCAAACTATTACACAGTCCTACACTTGCTTTATTTCAGACTGAGTAATTACAACGACTTACAGTCAAAATACAGCCTGGAGTCCTTTTGTCACATTTAAGTACTTATTTGGGCCATCACTTTGCAGTTCCAAGCCAGGCCAGCCTTCACTGGCTTTTCCCCTGTTCTCTTCTTTCTCTGCACTCTTACAAAGTTCTTTTCAGCCAGGTGTTCAGTTTTTCCCACACCTGAAACCTGGAACCGTATTTCTCCTAAGTTCGGAAAAAGTTCTGCAATACAGGAGTCAATGTTACTTTTGCAGTATAGTTTCTGGGAAAAGATACTGGTGCTTGCACATTGATTTCCACTTTACCTCTAGATCTTTTAAAAAAAAAAAAATCTATTTAAAGTTTTGTGTGTGCAAAGGCAGGAGAAGCATATTTATCAGGGCTGGGGATCATCATATGATAAATGCATCACTTCTCAGTTAAAGGTTTATAAAAGAATTTAGGTGATATCAAAACATTCAGTACATAAATAGAGGCTCCCTGTGCATATAGGGAGCGACTTGCATAAACCATTTTTTGAATTTACTTGAAAATCCAGAATTATCTCAAAAACCAACTCGGATATTCTGGTGAACTGCCTTAAGTTGTCCTTTCTGGGACTGATAGAACTTTTAGGGAGTAATCACATAAGAAAAGTAACTGAGTTGTTTGTGGTTTGATTTTTATTTTTTTTTAATTCAGTACATTTATTCTCCCAAAAGTTCAGATCAGGACTGATGACAAAAATAATTACTATTCTTTGTATGTCTGACATTTGAAAATCTCATTGCTTTTCTTATAAAAGGCTCTGAAATGGAAACATCCATTATTTTGTGTTTTGTAAAACATAACATGCAGCTGAAACTTGCTCTTGCTTCCAGTTAGAGTTAGGCTTCAGTAACCTAGGAGTATAACTTTTATTTACTAGTCAAATAGTTTCCTCTCACAGTGACACCCACATGGAGTGGGTTTCAGGAGATTAAGTCAATAAATCAATCCTGTCACAACAGCTACATCGCAGCAGGGATCTCATACCTGTGGAAGAAGTCAAGGAGGCTGCATCAGGAGAGCTGATGGAACCCCTGATGGTCCCTAGATATCTTGCAAGCACTCTCATGTTTAATTTATCTATTTTATATTTTTTTAATATAAGTAACCTTTCCCAAACCACAGAGGTTTTGCTGTTTCTTTTTTTTTACCAACTGACTTCTTTATAAGCAGCTGGAAAACAACAGATTCCTCAAAGAGCTATCGATTCAGTTCAGCCAGAGCAGCAGCTTTCGAAATGTAAGGAAGGGAAGAGATCAAGGACAAGATGCATGTGGGGGGTCAGTGGGAGCATGAGAAACCTCAGAAAAATCCCATCCAGCCTTCTCTCTCTTTTGAGGAAAAAAGTAGATGAGAGAGGACTGGGACTAGAGCCAGTTTTGCCAAAGGTTTGGGAACAATGAGACAGGCATCAATTATTACACTCCAGGATGCTGGGTGTGGGCTTTAGGGGCAGGAGCTTGGGAAAGCAAGGGAATGAGAGTATGCAAAGCAAGGGAGGCAGGGGAGCAGGGCACAAGGTAAAAGAGAAGGTGATGGGAACAAAATATAGAAAGGGACAAGTCAGTATAAAAAGCTGGAGGCCTCAGGAATCTCACCTTGTGCTGCTTTCTTGGTAAAGTTTGTTTCTTCACACCTGTAGTCTACCCAAGTGGACCATGAAAATCACAGAAACGCCATCTGTTGTTGTTACAAAAAAAATGTTAAAGATGCTTGAGTGTCTGATTTCCTCACAAATTCCAGAAACTTTCTTCTGCAACCTTTAGAATCAGTGAGTGTACTTCAGTTCCAGGAAAGCTAGACAAAAAGCTGACCTTTTACTTCTTAGAAACATATTTTTTCTTTTATTACCTTTTCATATCAATTTTTAAAGGAAGCTTGTACTTACCAGGACTCTAAATAATTTCTATCTGACTCTTTAGTACTATGAATTCATTTTTTTAAAGCAGTGTCCTTGTAAAATTAGTGCTCATTCCTTTTTCTGCATTACATTCATAATGCACATGACTCTGACTATTTAAATAAATATTTTAATTTGCTGAAGGTAGAACTGTGAATAAGTAGAGCTTTGTGTGAAGGCTGAACTCTATCGTGCTTGGGATGAGAAAGACTTATTTCAAAATTTTTTTGTCTTAGGTATAAGAAATGTTCCTGCATTAAACCAAATTTATTACTGACCTAGGGTAAAAAAAAATTTAAAAATAAAATAAAAAGCCCAACAAATTCCCAGTCCAAGACAAAATTACAAAATAAGC
The DNA here is from genome assembly GCA_035584735.1 of Pseudotriccus pelzelni. Classification (NCBI taxonomy): domain Eukaryota; kingdom Metazoa; phylum Chordata; class Aves; order Passeriformes; family Tyrannidae; genus Pseudotriccus; species Pseudotriccus pelzelni. Next base: position 4,679,214 of record JAWMRA010000009.1, on the reverse strand, counting down.
TGGAATTGGTTTGTGATACGTTAGATAAGAAACAGTGTGGTTTCTTCAGCTAAAATAAGGGAGTCCCTGAGTTCCTGCTGGAAACATGCTGGATCTGGCATGCCCACATATTGACTTGATTTGATTTCCATTGCCTTCCTCTCACCTCCCCCGCCTCAGGGCTCAGTGCAGAAGGGCCAACCCTTCCTGAACACTGATGCTACCGCTCTCTGCTGGCAAAGAAGTGCCACCGTGCTCATCTTCCACTGCTACAACCCCTAAAAACGGAAAACCAAGGCCAGCTTGGACAAGGCTCTGATCAAACTGGACTAGTGGAAGGTGTCCCTGCCCGTGTCAGGGAGGTTGGAACTAGAAGACCTTTAAGGTCCCTTCCAACCCAAACCATTCTGTGATTCCATGAAACTGGAGAGGTTTGCTTGTGGTTTCAGCTGCTGCCAGGTCAGTCTTCCCAAAGCCACTTGGGTGCTTTTGCCAGCCCAAGGTGGGCGATGGGCTGTGGGTCTGGGTGTGGGTACAGAATCACAGAAACAGCTAGGTTGGAAAAGACCTCTGAGATCATCGAGTCCAACTTTTGACCTAACATGACCTTGTCCTCTAGACCATGGCACTAAGTGCCACGTCCAGTCTCCTCTTAAATACCTCCAAGGACGGTGAATCCACCACCTCTTGGGCAGCCTGTTCCAATGGCTGATCACTCTCTCTATAAAGACCTTCGTCCTAATGTCTAACCTAAACCACCCCTGGCACAGCTTAAGACCGTGCCCTCTTGTCCTGTCCCCTTGCCTGGGAGAAGGGACCAACTCCCACCGCGCCACAACCTCCCTTCAGGGAGCTGTAGAGAGCGATAAGGTCTCCCCTGAGCCTCCTCTTCTCCAGGCTGAACAACCCCAGCGACCTCAGCCTCTCCTCATAGGACTTGTGTTCGAGACCCTTGACCAGCCTCGCTGCCCTTCTTTGGACATGCTCCGGCACCTCAGCGTCCTTGCTGAGTTGAGCGCCCCAGAACTGG
>JAWMRA010000009.1:4598358-4678105 GCA_035584735.1 Pseudotriccus pelzelni | reverse complement strand
GGTGCTGTGTCCAGTTCTGGGGCGCTCAACTCAGCAAGGGCACTGAGGGTGCTGGAGCGTGTACGAGGTTGTCAGGAAGGCAGCACCGCAGACGCGGACGCCTCTGCCCGTCCGAGCGTGCGACGGAGCAGCTCCCCGATCCCCCGCCCCGCGTACCCGCACCCTCTCCTTCCCGCGGGGCATCCCCGCCCGCAGCGGGGCCGCCCCGGGCAGCGCAGCGGACCCTGCGAGGCGGGCGGGCCCGGGCGGGGGCGGCGTTGGGAAGGGCGGCGGGGCTCGGCCCGGGCCGGGCACTCGGCCCGCGGGCCGGGAGGAAGCGCCGGCACTTCCTCCGGGGGAGGCCGGGCCGGGGGCGGTGCGCGCCCCGCGGGAGCCGCGGCGAGGCGGCCGCACACGGCGCGATGCGGGGCGCGATGCGGGCCGCCTGGGTGCTGCTGCCGGCGCTGGCCGCGCTCTCCGCTTACTACGTGTACCTGCCGCTGCCCGGCGCCGTGTCCGACCCCTGGAAGCTGATGATGCTCGATGCCACCTTCCGGGCGGCGCAGCAGATGGTAAGGCGGCCCCGGCACCCGCGGCTCTGGAGGGGCGGGCGGACACGCTCCCCATCCCGGGGGGGAAGCGCGGCCGCGGTGGCGGTGCCCGCCCGGGGCATCCGCGCAGCGGGAGCGGCCCCCGCACCCGCACAGCCCTGCCGGCCGTGCCCTGTGTAGCTGGAGCCGAGTTCCCGGCATCGCTGGCATCGCTGACACCGCTGGGGCCGGTCCCGCTGCACCGGGCGTCCAGGAGGAGAAGCGGGGTCGGGTCCCGCTGTGCCGCCCTGGCTGCCGCGGCCAGACCGGGCTGATCAGCCCCGGGTGTCGTCCCGGTCCGTCCGAGCACTGACGGTGCCGGCGCTGCCCCGGGGCTCACGGAACAGGCTCGCCAGGGCTCGGTCTGGTGCCCAACTTGCCGGCTCTTGGTCAGAAAAAAAAAAAAAAAAAAAAAAAAAGAATTGGTGGGATTTAATCTGATGCATTACACGTGCCTTAGGAAAAGATCACATACAAAGCTCTTTCAAATATTAATCTGCCTTGATTTGGAGCCTTGTTACTTAACAGAACTCTCCGAATGCTTGATTTTTTATTTTTTTTTTTGGCACAAGGCAGTTGTCACTTCACGATTTCTTCCTTATTTTCTGCCAGTGTTTTTATGCTGACATGAAACATCTCAGAGATGACAAAATTTGAACTTTGCTTTTTTCTAGCGTGATCTGATGATCTTTTAGAAGGACTCATCAGTCACGGTCAGGACTGATGTAAGGCACTATGTATGTGAAAGCTAAAAGTTTTTTTTGTTTTTAATTCCCTAGCAGTATCTCAGTTTACTAAGTTGGTTCTGAAGTGTGCAAAAGCTTGTATTTCGAGCAGATGAGGATCCCCTTCAGAAAGGGATTACATGAGTTAGTGGACAGATGACTTATAAATGGACTAGGTGGGAATGTGCCTGCAACATTCTTAATCCAGTAACTGTGGATGGTAGGAAGCATGGGGAGAGTGGACCATGCAGTGTCCAAACTTGTAAGTTCTGTATGAACAGCTTCTCTGGGTGCTGCTGTTGGAGACATAGTCTGCGACTAAATAGATCTCTCATCTGATCCACTGGGACATCTTCTCCTGGTCCAGTTGTATCTCTGAACCACAGTTTATCTCTAGGATGAAAGGATAAAACCTATTTGCTGTACAGGATAAAACCTGTGCAACTGTATACCGTCACGTATGTCTGATGGGAAAATTATGCAGACACTGCCTACAATAGCTTAATTCTTCAGTAAAATCTGTGGCTTGGCATTCACTTGCTCCATGTTTTTAACTCGAAGTAACTGAATTGCAAGCCCTCAGCTTGCCCAGTTCATTGATAAGTACAGACAGAAGGGCCGTGGTGCCTGCCCAGCATTCTGCCTGCAAAACACAGCATCACAGTTCATTCAGGAACACCCGAATCAAGGCCGGAACCTCTGGCTGAAGGAGACCTATCTTTAGAAAATCATATGACTGACTATATATATGTACATTGCTGCTGCCTCAGGTACACATTCAGTTTAAGTGGAATGTTGGGCATAGATGCATTCTGGTGCCTCTAGCTTGGGAGCTGAAGGGTATCTCTTTTGGGGTATCCTAGAGGTCATAATTCCAAGAGCTGGCAGGACAAAGCCTGGTGGATGGCAGCTGGAGCAAGCTGGCAGGCAGGGCTGGGGTGCCCACATTTGTCCCACTCACTGGGGTGAGGAAGTCTTTGTTAGGGGAAAGTGGTAATTTCTTGTTTGTTTAAGTCTCTGTCCTTAGAAATAAAAACTTCCGTAGTGAGAAAAATTACTAAACAAGTAACAGTTCCTGTACCATTGCTTACATATCAAAGGGATAAGTGAGTTTTACACAGAAGCATTAAAGGAAGTGAGTTGTTACAGGTGCCCGAATCACACATCAGGTGAGCCTTGGGGGATTCGTTTCTGGAGAGAGAGAGAAGGTGCTTTCTAAGTGTTCAGGAGTCTTTCTAACACTGAAACAGCACAGTCGGGAATAAGTGGCTGTCATTAAAAAGGAACTGTGTGAACCGGAGGTAGGAGTATAAAAGTTAAGCTTGGGTGTTTACTTTGTTAGACAGCTTTTGTGTGTGTATCTATAAAATAAAGTGTGTCCTTTCAAAGAGCTCAGCTTCCTCTTTCTCTAACAGCTATTGCACGGTCAAATGGTTTAACATTTCTCTCGATGTGACTTGAACTTTCACCTACTTCTGAATGTATTTCCAGCATGCTGTTTATTACTTTGCATTGTAGGTTTGATAGCAGACAGAAATACCTTTCTAACTTTAAAATCTCTGAAGTGAACTGTTATCCTTTTTTTTTTTTTTTTGCCCCACAAACTTCACGTGGTTCAAATACAGCTAATTGTCATTTGCTTGTTTTGAAATAGATTCGTGAAGACTCTGATGATTAAGTGTGACCATTTCTTGTTGGGGATAATGTGTGTGCTCGGTGCATTATTAATCACTGTGAATAAAAGACAGCAGGGCTGTCACTGGTTTTCAGCATGTTAATGGGTAAGGTTTTTACATGTGCATGTAGAGTTTCGTCCCAGTCAGCTACAGATTTTTTTACAAGCTTGGGACTGAGTCAGTGTCCCGGCTCAGCGTGAGACTTCAACAAACGTTCGAGTATAATCCCATGGTTAAAAGAGTACACAATGCTTGCAAGGCAGTTTCTCTAAGTAGGTTTCAAAACGTACTACAGAAGGGAACTGATACTAGCCTTAAATTGGGGGAAGCAGAAATAGGAAGAGAGCCTTATCCAAGGTCACAAAAATTCCAGTGAAGGATACTGATCTGGGTTTTCAGAGCCCTCTTTAATGCCCTGTGCTGCTCTGGAATAGAAACAGAGGAACTGTAGCTTTAATAATATTAATGAATTGATGTGAAAGTGCTTCACAAAGAATGAGAGTAATTTGCCCCTCACCTGTCTCAAAATAGAGCATGGTAACATTTTTGCAGAAACCTGTAGTATAACAGTTTGACATCAGAAATTAAAAAATATGTACATACATGTGCATACAGGTACATAAGAACTCGGCTTCACTGAAATTTGGAAACCCACATAATATTAATTGTGGCATCAAGTCATAGATTTAACTGTAGTTATTGTTTCATTTGGTGCCTGCTAAGAAGCGTCTAAAGCAACGTTTCGTAATTCTGCTGTAACAGCAGGATTGATACAGGCATTTTTCACTTCTTCCCCTAAACACTCTCCCTTAGAGGAGTAAAGAGAGCAGCATATGTTATTAGCCCTTTGAAGTAAGTTATTTCTGAATCCCACTGTCGAGATACTTGCTATTTTGGTGCATGGCAAGGAAGAAAGTTTTTTGATGTGCTTGGTTTTGTTTTTTTTTAAATTGGGACAGCTGTTTGCAAAGGTTCGGAAGGATCAATGGATTGGCATAGAGGCCATAGTTAGACGTGTATGGAAGAAGGTAGGCAGCTGTGCAGGGCAGAAAACTCCTCGTCAGCCAAGTGTTTCCTTCATCCTTCTCTGCCACTCACTCATTTTTGGAATAAAATCAATCATGGGACATCAACATTCAGGAGTAAAGAAAACAGTTCTTTCTAACACATTAATATCTTTCTACCTGTATATTTCAGAGCGTGTGACTTCTGGACAGATGTAAATAATAGTTATAGGCAGCCAAGTAAGTTGCTGATGTTTCTGGAACAGTTTTGCAATTGGTTCACTTGAAACCAGGTTGTTAGTTGTGACAAGAAGGTCTCACAACACTGGCACCTGAGCAGAAACTGAACAACACAGTCCTGTTTGCAGTAACAGATAACTTTTTTTGCTATCTGGTGTAAGAGCAGATCCTTGTGGGAGAATAGGTATGTGCACAAAACCTTACATTAAAGTGTAATCTGAATTTTGCTTCTAATTAATAAACTGAAAAACAGTCTTGCTGGTTTTTTTTCAATTCTAAAGGAAATTTATGCAACTAAGAGCACTTGTCTTTGAGGTCTTTGAGCACTTTTGTCTTTATCTAACAGTATTAAAAAGACATGGGCAACAGTGTGCTTGAATTGAGAAATCATTTTGTAAAATCACCCTTAAACAGGGTGAACTGCCTGAAATGCACACAAAACAGTATGTTCTGCCCATTGCTGAATGGGGAAATGATCCTGTTTGTTTTTCACTAATCTCTGTTATTGACGACAGATATTGTAGCTGGCATTTTGGCCTCTAATGTTGATAGAAGTGTTTTTTGCAAAGCAATGCCAGAGCTGACAATGGTGTCTGCATCTTTTAAGGTAGGAAGTTTAGACTTATATAGTTCAGCCTCCCAATTCCAGCATCATTACTCAGTTGAGTCATGAGGGAGATTTGGCTCAGTCACGAGTAGTGCTATATGTAAAAGAGCCTTAGCTGTTTGCCTAATTCCTGATCCTCCTGAGGCCCGAAAGATCAGTGCAGGACCTTGGGCCTGACCAGCTGCGAGGGCGGTGGAGGAAACAGCTGATGTGTTGGGCTCAGTTTTAGAGGTTTTTGTGCATTCTGAACATGACATGTCGCAATAATTCCATGGGTAAAGGTCAGAGGCAGTGTTAGATATGGAAGTCACACGAGGACAGAGAATCCCAGTGTGCTGAGTAGTGTTAGAGGTCACTAGACATTAGCAACAAAAACTTTTGGTTTACTTTTTTGCAAATGATGGAAATAGAGTACCAGTCCTTGAGGGACGTAAATGTAATAGCAGGGAGCATTGGGAATTCTCCATGAAATTACCAGCTGAGGAGCCAACAGAAAAATCCAGTTCAGGGGCAGATATTGGTGGTTAAAGGTGAAGTAATGGTGCCTCTCTGGAGCAGTACTTTGTTCCTTCTGCCTGCTTTTCATCACAGCCCTGACTCCTTTCTTCATTTTTGAAAAAATTCTCCTACACCAACTAAATCTTTCAGTATCTGGTACATTGTCCTTACCTTAAAGCCCCAGTTATGGGAATGTCCTGGTGAAAGAGAAGGAGTTTGGGCTGTAGTAGTTGCTCTGCCTGACTTGGTGGAGAGATGAGCTTTCTGGTGTGAGTATAAATCACACAGGTGTCAAGGCAGACATGGGTCCCAGGGAGCCAACAGAACCAAAATGAAAAGTGGTTTTTTGCCCGATTGGCTCAAATGCCTGCAAATTACTCATGTTTGCCCTGCTACCTGCCCAGCTCTGTCTCTCAGGGTCCTACTGCTCATCCCGCTCTGCCTCGCTTCCCAGCAGCTGAGCTCTCTTGGTGTGTGTCACCCCATTGCCCAGTCCAGCCCATAACGTGAACTTCACCAGTGAGAGCTACCTGTTCAGAAAACAAAACTATTTCTTTCGGACAAATGCATAAGGTCAGTCATTACATGGGAAAACTTGCAGCCGTGACCCAGAGCGAGCGATGTGCTGTGCCTGTGGCTGGCAGAGCAGTTCTGGGCCAGTTGCCCACAGGCCTTTCATCTTTATACTGTCTCCTCTTTTTTCTGTAGTCTCTTAATTTCCCCCTTGTCCTTTTGATTTCTCTTCCTTTTCTCTAGCTTTTGGTATTATGGCACTGTGTTCTCTCTCCTTTCATCAGAGAACATCACTGTTTTTCCCTTTCCTTCCCCCCTATCCACACACGTAATTCCCAAATATATTTAAGTGCTGTGTTCGATAGCCTGCAACAGCCGTGTAGGTTGTAACAGGAAGGGTGGTAAAAATCACAAATACCAGCAAAGATCAGCCCGTAATTGCTCACAGGAGATGACAGATTCCAGTTTTATACTGGATTTAGGGCAATCCAGCTGTGGGCTGCTGCCAAAAGGGCTGGTCCCATCCTTTGCCCTGCTCCATCTTCCCTGCCTTGGGGTATCGATGATATGGTTAAAGTTTAGTTTTTCCTCTGGTTTTGCTGGGTTCAAATTGAGCTGGTGCAGCAAGGTCATGCTCTGAGGCTTCTGTTTATTAGTGCCACCACAAGAAAGGTGCCAGGGAAGCACAGCCATTGGGATGGGCACATCTTCTGCCAGGAGTATATTTATATTATAAAGTGCTAAGATATTTTATATATTTTTTTAGATATTTATAGAGGGAAAAAAAGGATTTTATTTTTAAGAGCTTTGGGCAAGACTAGCTGTTTGCCAGCAAAAACTGCAATCCTGGTGCCTTTATAAACAACAAGCCAATAGGCTGATTAGATGGATCTACTTACAAATAATCTGTGTAATAAGTGCTTGGCAAAAAAACTGCCTATGCCTGACAAATAATTAGGACTGTTGCCCTGATGTAGAAAGCATCTCTTCCAGGTTTATGGATTCTTGGAAAGAGTGGTCTATTTCAGGAAAAACAGACATGAAAGAGCGTGGTAACCTGCAGAGGGCCGGGGTGCTCTGTGGTTTGAAGAGCAGGGCAAAACACTTCCCACTAAATACCACTAACTAGCCTTGAAAACAAAACATTCCTGATTCCAGGGAACATGTGGTAATCTTGTCTACAAAGAATGTGAACTAAAGTGGGAGAAAACAAAAATGAGACATCTATTGCAGCACAGTCAGGCTAAAAAAAAAAATCTACTAAAACACTGTTTTCCCTAGCAGTATTTCTGAAACTGCTTCTCAGTGTTTACCTTCCCTGGCATAGGGAACAGGGAGGATCAGACCTTTATCTGGTTACATCGGTGGCAGCCCAACAAATGGTGTGCCAAATTATTAATAGATGTATTGCTCTTCAGATTTCGAACTGGAACTGGGTTTTCCTGTGGGAGTTTTGAGTAATGGTGGGAGAAGAGCATGGGCTGAAATTCGTGAGATACAAACAGCCCTGTGAATTCGGGATTTCTTCCTGCCAGGTGGATACTTTGTGTTTCTTCTCCCAGAGAAAAGCCTTGCAGGATGAAGAAATCATATTCCATCCAAAAAGCAGCAAACATTTTAAAATTTGGATTCCCACCAAATCATCTCAGCAGGGTGACATTACCACAAGTCAAAGCAAGCAAATAAAGTAGTTTTTGCAAATTCTGTTTTTGGGAGTGGATTCCTCTCCCAGCTTACGTAACAGCCCATTGTATTTGGCATAGATTTAAAAAAAAAAATATCAAAGCTTGTCTCTTTTCTACAGCAATGTAGAAAGGGGAACTGGAGCTGTGCAGGGCCTTTTCTGAAAGCAAATATTTCAAATTTTTTACATTCAAACTAATTAGGACAGAGAAAAAAATTACATGTAAGAGGTTGTTGCTGTAGGAGACATTCCTTCTTTGGCAGGGATGCTGATGAGTGCTTCAGAACTTGCTTTTCCTCTAGAGGTGTGTGTGTGCAGTTTTTATGCATGTTAAACTATGGCAACTATCTGTTCTTCACCTTGTGAATGTGGTTAGACCGGTACCTGGGTGACCCCATTGCTCAGGTGTCAGCATCTTTAATTCATTGGAGCAGTTGCACTGCAGTAGTGGGACTGGCAGAATTAAAACAGCAAAGTGGTCGTGTGCAGGAAGGCTCTATATAACAGTACACCTCTTGTTCCAAGTTTTTGGTCCCTGTTCATAAAATAAAAGGTGCCAGCTGGCAGTTTTCCTCATGTTCCTACAGGTGTATATTAGGTATATATATTACTTTTAACTCCCAACTCCATTGCCTTGACTGAGAAAGTTGTGCAAGAGATTAACTTTTCAAAAGGGGAAAATCCCCCACTAATTTTTGTTTTTAATGGGCTGCCTGGATATCGTAGTCCCTGCAGTCCTTTGGCTCACCTTTTGCCACCCCTTCTGCACCATCCAGGGAATGGGAACAAATGTGCACTACAAATACTGTGCAGGTCTCATGTGGGGAGCAGGTCGTGACCATTTCAGCTGGAGGAGTGCCTTGAGTGGTTTGCTGAGAGAAACAGGTTTCTAATCTGTTCAGAGCAAAATTTTAAAAATAAACATGAAAACAGAAGTCCTGAGTAGCCCACGGGGATAAAATCTGTCTCTTCTACTGTAAGGGGAAAGAAAGACCAGATCATTCTTCATTGTCATAGTGTTTTACCCCCACAAAAAAAGTTAACACACTTGAGTCTCTGGGGTTGGAAAAAAGTATCATTAACCTACTGTTGTTCTTGGATAGTGTTTCAGATCCTTCCCAATTCATCTGGAAAAAACAGGACAAGACAATAAACACCCTCATATTCCTTTAAGACCATTCCTGTTTTCAAATTTCTTTTCAGTCTTTGGGAACTTTCTTAATTTGGAAGTAAGAAGACTTATGCTTTGGGGTGGAACAACCAAAATGCTCTGTATTTTGGACTCCTTTTCACCAAAAAACATTGCCTGTGTGGTATTGCCCTCTGCTGGCACCGGTCTGTGGAGCTTCACGGGTCCCACAGAGGAACATGCTGGTGAGGTTTGTCCCCTTCCAAGGTGTCTTTCGGAGGGCTTGAGTGCTCCCTCCCAGTTGTGATCCACCAAGTGCTCATGGCTTGATTTTTTTCTGACAACAGAAAATCTTGTATGGACAACTTTTTGTTTTAATAAAGCCTTAGAAGCACTAAAGGTCCCTGACAATAATTCATTTTCCAGTGAATATTCTAAGAATCCATATTCAGTTTCATGTAGGACCTGCCCTTTGAAGACAGCTACATTAAACATCAATGCGGTACCATGTGATATGCTCTGAAGTAACAGAAATTTTTCTTCTTCTTTTTCCCCCCTAGGGACACCTGATTCACTACCTGAGACTCAGCCATCACTTGATAGTTCTGAATTATTTGATTTATACCTTTGATTTGTACCAGCTGGAGTCTATCTCCTCTGAAGACATTAAAGTCACGGATGCTGTTTTTGACGGTGTGGAAGTCAGAGTGTTTGAACCTCCTGCCAGGGGAGATGAAAGCCTCAAGCGTGGCGTTGTTTACATCCATGGAGGGGGCTGGGCCTTGGCAAGTGCAAGTAGGTGTCTGCCAGTAATTAAACAGGGTTCTGGTCTGCTTTTCTCCTAGCAGAGAAAGCCAAAAGCTCTGTTTGCTGCCAGGAATGACAAGTATGCTGAATACCTGAATTCAGTAGTAACTGTGTCCACTCTGGTAGGTCAGTTCTGAGGAGAGAGAGGGAAAAACATCATGAACACACAGTAAAATATCTTATCTGCAGATGAGCTGCAAAAGGACGAAAACATTAATTTTGTTACATCCTGAGAGGACAAAATAGCTTATCGTTTAAATTCCAGGGATGCCTGAATGGGCTTCTCGAGCCAGTCCCCCACTTTCTGTGGTCATGTGCACAAGTCAATCCTTGGTGATTAGGATCCAGTGACTATCTAGTGTAAGGAGTTTGCCCCATTTTCACAGAATCATTAGCAGAAGAGTGAGCTGATCAACACTGCGTATAACAGGCTTGCTAATGCTTGGTTCTTAAGTAACACATATCTGGGAATACACACTGCTGAGCACAGACAACAGGCAGCACAAGGGAAACATGCAGAGGTTGGTTCCTGTCCCGTGGTCTAGCCTCCTGCCTTAGGGGACCACAGCCAGCACTACATAATTACCTTGAAAATTAATGGTGTTTACTGCAATTAGCTTGGTAACCACAGATATGATCTGAGAAAGTAAGGTACAGCTATAGGCAATGATAAGGTAACCACTGATCCCTTCCACGCCCTACTGGAGAAAAACAGCCTTGGGAGGAGAACGGGCAATGTGGTTCCTGTGACTGCTGTGAGATCCAGATCTGATAGGATTCTTCTCCCTTTTCCTTCTCCACTGCTCCCGTGACATCCTGAATTCCATACAGCCCTGATGCCTTCTGTGGCTTCCTCTATAGGAAAAGAATATTTTATGGGTTTTCTGAAATGATCCAAAACACAGACTATATTGACTGCATTTGAACTATGCAGGTACAAGTCATGTAGACCATGATTTAAGTGAAGTTTCGGTTTTTGAAGAACTTTAAAACCTGGCCTCTACCTGCCTTTGGAAATCCCAGTCTCTTTGTCCTGTAGTCCTGTAGCAGTTAAACATTTTACTCCTCTTCCTAGGGAGGAATTGTGCTTTGAGATGGGTTTTCTTAGCCCTGCCTAAGCGATGTTTGTTAACCTCCTGCCTGCCTCATTTGTTGTTTAACAGTCTGCATATGACTCTTGTTGTGCAAAAAGTTCATATTAAATTGCTGTGCTTCGTCTGGGTGATTATAAGTTGGCTGTGTCAGATGTATCCCAAGTCCAAGGCACAGAAGTTAATGACACAATTGCTACACCTAAATATTAAATTCTCAGTCTAGATACTTCAGGAAACATTTGGTGTTTCAGTATATTTCATAGTACCAGGAACCAACGATTAAGTAACTGGAAAGGAACAAAATTAAAGATAATCAGTCCTCTGATAAATAGGATAGCTGTGATTAATCCTCCCTTATATGAGTAGCTCAGTTGACATTAATAGGGCAACTCATTTGAATCAAAGCAATGCATGCTGTAATAAAATGAAGCACAAGCAGTGACTCATACAGTGATAACTGTCTCTGGATCTAATGCCCCCAGAGCACTGGGTACCTTAAATTTTGCCCAAGCGAGAGAATTGTGATAGGTGGGTGAAATGACATGCCTTAAGTCACCAAGAAACAGATGAGGAAGGAAACATTAGGCTGCAGGGCTTCTGAAGACATGAATTATGTTCCCTCTGCTACAGTACGCATTTGGCACTTGATCATTTGCAAGCTGATCTCATTTACTTTGCTTATATTTGCCTGATGTTTGTATATTTTCCGGGAAGGCTCAGGTACAGCTTTGTGACTATTGACTCCTATGTCCCTGACACCATGTCCTTTCATGCCAGGAACAAGCCTTTACATCAACCTCTGCAGAATCATGGCTGACTCTCTGAAAGCTGTTGTTGTCTCTATTGAGTGAGTAATCTAAAACGAATCAATTAATTTTAAGGTATTAGAAATATGTAGCCTAGTTCTTTTAGCTTTTCCCTTGTTAATGGCTTGTGTATAAGGCTTTAGCTTGGACAATAATTCTCTATACCAGTCTGATATTCTTATCCTTTTAAAATCGCAACAAAATAGCATGGTATAAAAAAAAATCATTTGGGTTTCTAATTAATTTAGAGGTCATTTTAGAAGACAGAAATGTGGGGAAAGAAAGCAGCACTGAATTCAGTTGGACAAATACTAAAAAACAATGTTAGTGCATCTTGCAGCTTTACCTGCACGTAAAGAGTGTAGCTAAAACCTGAGATCACTCAAGTACCAAGTTATGATTCTGTAAATACTTGTGAACTTTAAAAACAATCAAACAAATAAAATCAAACTCATTTGGACATGATGTGTACCTGAAAGAGGGCTGAACCATGTCTCTGTGCCTCCTCACGTAGAAACAGGGACTTTTGCCATCCTCAGTGGCCACTCCCGCTGCTGCAAAATATATTGTTAATAAATATATTTAAAGTCATGTTTACATATGTATAATACTAAATATATCCATATTAAATCTCCCACAAGTCTGTCTATAACTCACAGTTTCTAAGGGTCTGCCACATAAAAATTAGCAAATCATTTTACCCCTGCTTGTTAACCAGAATACACTCTGGGGTCTGGCAGTTTCCTGTTGCTTTCTCAATCTCCTACTGTTCCAGTCACCTCTTTTAAGCCTTGTGCTTCCCTCAAGATCAGAAAACTGCCAGACAACAGAGAAGCAGGCTGCTTTTTTAACTCCTTGAACAATTCCAAGGTAAACAAATCTCTCACAAGATAACTGCATTACCCAGATGACTCCAGCTTGATTGGTACTGTTCCCATCTTTATTGTCAACCTGAATATTTTCTTTTGCAAACCCAATGACTTAATATAATTACTCAAGTTTCCCACCTGCAATTCATTACATACCAAGCTTTGTGATCTAAATGCAACTTAATGATATGGAGTTGATGTTACTCATTTAATACTTATTATAGTATACTTTAAAGGGTTGCTTTTTCTTTATTTTTTTTTTACTGCTTTGGTTTTTATTAGTAGAAGCAATGAAAACTAAAAAAAGCAGCTGTTGGTTAGTCCAGACAAGCGGCAATCACAGTATTATTCCTTCTCTGATTTATGCTGGTATAATACTGCCTGTTGCTCTGAGTTACTATTCACCTGTTCTCCTTAACCATTACATCCTTCAGTCAAGGTGTTTGTACTCAGTTAGTCAAGTCTAATTAGATTTCTCATTGGTTTAATTGCTCGTCTCACTTTCACAATCTAAGCGCAGTCTGTTACTCAGTTTTGCAAGGAGTTCCCGAAGGACACTCTCACGTTCCTATGTATGCAAGATATAGATTGCTTTCTGAAAGCAGGTCACAACTGGAGTGTGAAACTTGTAATCTAAGGTTAAAATTTATTCTCCGTATGAAGCTTCTTTAGCTTACACTCGAAAGATGTTTTGAATCAGAAAGCTGAATTTTCGTTTGTTCGGCTCTGCTGAGAATGTGTAAAAGCTGTTGTTTGAAAAGCTACAAACAGAAGACGTGCTTTGTAGCATAAGGTTTGGTTACAACTCTGAGATTTCAAATCATTCAGTAAATACAAACAGACTTCTCCTGCACTGTTGTGTGGAAGCTGAGAACGTCACATCATGCCTGGGATTCAGCTGCTGGCTCCTCCTGGCAGACTGTTTGCTCTCTCTCTGCCTCAGTCTCCCCACCTGCCCAGTGGGTATGTTTCTGCTCCTCTCCTTGATAAAGGAAAGGGATTATCAGATCTGTTGCATTGGAGCAAACTGGTATTACTCAATTTCTTGGCTCCTGTTCATTTCGTGGCACAGAGGTGTATACAAGGTTCATTTTTTCCTGAGCATAGGTCAAAATGTAGGCAACAGAACTGCTTAGGTGTTTGGCTCAGCAGAGTCTGCTGGATATATATGATTTACTCTCCTTCATACTCACTAAGGTGGGAATTTGGATCAAAACAATACTGAGTGTAATGGCTCCCTTGCCAAGGGCGTTTTAAGTATTAATTTTTATAATGCATAATGAAATCCTCTCTTGGGAAATCCTAGGAAAATGCTGCACAGTTTTATACTATCTTGGTGTTATTCATATCTAGTAGGTTCATTTTAATCTTTCTGAATAGTTATAATTAATCTAAAATTAATTATAAGATTAGGTCTTACATAAGTATTATACACCTCCTACTTTCCCGGTAGTATTTATCCTAATGAAATAGTCATTTCCAGTAAGGATTACGTGATATAACCTGTTAATCCTGACGGAGAGGTACAGTGATGGTAATAATTGTCTCTCATCCCTTTTTTTTGTAGATACAGGCTGATTCCAAAGGCGTGCTTCCCCGAGCAATACCACGATGCCCTTCGTGCTACAAAGCATTTCTTGCAGCCTCATGTCTTAGCTGAGTATTCGGTTGACCCAAGTCGAATTGCAGTCTCTGGTGACAGTGCAGGAGGAAATTTGGCAGCTGCTGTGTGTCAGCAGGTAACATCCAGTGTCTGTTCTGTGTTACATACAACAGCCCAGGTCAGCCGTGCAGAGAGACTGACAGATTCTTTGTGCTGCATCGACACAAGGTGATGCGCCAGCCCTAAAAGCAGGATGGTACAAAGCCAGCAGCTGATAATTTTGCTTCTGTGAAGTGACTCAATCACAATACGAATCACACAGGTACCCTTCCACCTCAGAGTATTCTGAGAAATTTCTGTCTTACTATGGTTACGAGTTGTTGTGGACCAGATTTTAAGAACAAGTAGCTAAATGACCTTTTTTTTTACCCATTTTGCTGATTAACTCTTTATTTTTCTAAGTAGGCATAATTTATCAATATAGCTTCCTATTTTTAGATAATTGTCTCTGAAAATATGTTTTTATTTCTTTCAGATACAAATGAAGGACTAAAAAAGTACACTAAATGAAGCTTAATTCTCCTGCTAAATTGTCTTCCCGTAGCATTTTGCAATTTTAAGGAATTTTTTTTTGTATCTCTGCAGTTTAAATGTAAATTAAATCTGAATTTGATCTAGTAAAGATTTTAAAGGCAGCCCGGGGCAAGTAATAATATTTTTCATGGTTGAGTGAAATATTATTATTACTAACTTTCCTACTGCCATAACCCATAGTGATAAGAAAGCAGATACCACGTCCAGACAATTAATTATCATGACAACCTTGCAATATTGAATTAGGGTAAAAAAATTATTAAGAGACAATTACAATAAGAGTTTCATTATTGAGGACTGATAAACATGATAGTACCATGTTTTGGAAAAAGCATTCCTAATTCAATTTTCTGATGCATAATTCTTTTTAAACGAGATATGATAGAGAATTGGCTGTCTTGTGTAGAACATGAAACAAAGAGTTTGCTGACTCTTCCAGGAAGACAAATAGAGGCACCAAATGAATAATTGGTAGACTCAAATCAAATGCAGTTGTCAGGGTCAATTCAGACACAAAGAGGTACTTCTGTACTTTGGTGAGCCTTTGCTAGAGTAAACCGTGGATGCCAGCAATCTGCATTTGCTGGAAAAAAAACAAAACAGTTAGATCAATTCATGGAAGAAAAATCCATGAAAAGCTATTAAGAGCACGAGCAGATCCTTTAATTCAGGAAATCCTTCAGCTGCCACTTGTTAAACTGGGCACTGTGTTAGAGAAATGCCACTTTACGCTCTTTTTTTTTTTTTTAATCTTGTTACACCCTTCAATAAACTTCTGTCACTGATTTCTATTGGGAACAGGATACTGGGTCTGCCTGATGGCTGTGTTACGAGAGCAGAAGATGATCAGGCTGTTGATACTTCAGACCAAAGAGCCACATTACCTGTATAAGAGCAGAACTCAGCCTGAAAAGCATCAAGTGAATGTTCGCTTGTATGAAATTCTACACTGATATATGTTTATTCATAATCTCAATTCTGTGCTGTGTTTTTTCCCCCTCAGCTTAGCAAAGAGGAGGATTTGACCGTCAGACCGAAACTGCAGGCCTTAATTTATCCAGTCCTTCAGGCGTTTGACTTCAACACACCCTCTTACCAGCAGAACAGGAATATGCCCGTTCTTCCTCGCCATGTCATGATCAACTACTGGCTGTATTATTTCAACGGTAACCACGAGCTGGCTCACGCCCTGCTGATCAACAACCACACCGCTCTGGACGTCGGCCAAGCTCTCTCTTTCAGGGGACGCCTGAACTGGACGTCTCTGCTGCCGCCGTCGTTCAAAAAGGACTACAAGCCCGTGGTGCAAACCACGGGCAAGGCCGAAATCGTCCAGGAGATGCCGGCGCTGCTGGACGTGCGGGCGGTGCCGCTGCTGGCCGACAGCGAGACCCTGCAGCGGCAGCCCAAGACGTACGTGCTGACGTGCGAGAACGACGTGCTGCGCGACGACGGCGCCATGTACGCCAAGCGCCTGGAGAACGCGGGCGTGGACGTCACGCTCGACCACTTCCACAACTGCTTCCACGGCTGCATGATATTCACCCTCTGGCCCACTGACTTCTCTGCGGCCTTCCAGACCAGGAGCAGCTACATCAAGTGGCTGGATGAAAACCTCTGAAGAGAGAGGGTCCCTCTGGAAGGCACGGTGGGGGTGGGGGGACGTGAGGTGTCTGTTCCTGCAGGAGAGCAAACAGTGAAAAAGTGCACTTTTCCAAATTCTGACTTCATCATTCAGCTGCAGCTGCTGGGGGTGCAGACCACTAACTGCAGCATTTACTGGCTCCATTGGCCTTGACCAGAAAAGTGTTTTGAGAAATATTTTTTCGAACTTCAATTTTTTTTTCCCACCTTGTTCCAGACGACTATTGCCAAACATAAACAAATTTTGAGCAGGGAGATCAGCATTCCTGTAGGATTCTTAACTGGCTGCAACTTTCAGGCTTTGATTCTTAATTAGGCACAGAGGCTGGGGTTTTCAAGAGATGTGAGATAAAGCCAGACACCTGCATCTACATCTCAATATGTAAAAATGGGAGCTAGTTTGCAGCAGTGCTGACCATCTGATGTTACAGTGTGAGCACTCACCTTTGACAGCAGAGCCATGCATTTGAATGGCAAGCATGGATTTAGGTGGTGGCTTTTAGGCATATAGACAAATGGCTCATTTAAATTTTAAAAAAGAAGCTCTTCTAGGCAGTTGAGGTGAGGCTCCTGTAAGTCCCTTAGCCAAACACGTAATCCAGCTTTGGATTTGGTCTTTACTACATTTTAGTTATTTATATTTTAAAAAAGGACTAAATATATTTGCAATAAAAGGTATTATAGAATACACACAAATATGTAGGGTAAAATAATATGTGTAGCAGCAGAATCCAGATTTCTTAGGTGAGTGACCTTCAAAGCTGCTACTTATTTGGCTAAAGAATGTGACTTCATCTGTGTTTAAAGCCTCAGTTGTACGATTTCTTAGAGAAAATACTGAGCTTACTACAAATAATCTGCTGTGTGGTTTGCACTAATGTTTGTAATTATTAGTAGAAGTTTTTGTTCATTAACTTTTCCTTTGTGCTTGTAGTCTTAATTGTATTTCCTGCTTCCTGGAAGGAGGGAAGCAAGCAAATAGAAGTGGGCTCCAATATATAGGGAAGATTTAAACCTGAGCTTTGCAACTGAGCTTTTTCTGTCTTGTAGACTGACCCAAAACGCTAGGTAAGTTCATTTTGCTATTGAGCAGCACATCTCTACAGTTTGAGCTAGTCTGTAAAGTTCAGACAGGCAGGACAGGGGAGGGAACCCACTTGTGTCAGTGTGTATTGTCCAAGGGGGCTTATGGCTTGCAGCAATGATAGTTGTGTCAAAACCCCAGTGTTCCTGGGCAAAGAGGAGACAAGGGTAGATTAAATTCATCCTCAGCTTTATCACAGACTCCCTGTGGAACCCTGGGAGAACAAAAGCAGTCTGTTTATGCTCCACTTCTGCAAGGGAGCTAGCAGTAATTTCCTACCTCACAAAGGAGCTGTGAAGCTGGATTCACAGGTGTGTGGGAAGCACAGGGATGTGAATGTAACAGGCAGGCAAGAACTCATAGCTTTTGACTTTCCATTCTTCTCCAAGATCGGGCTCGGAGCAGCCTGTCCCACAGCTGGGGTGCTGCTGGGCTGTGTGTCCTCCTGGGCAGTTGGCTCATCCCTGTCTTGGCTCCTGTCAAAGTACCCCAAGGTGAAGCTTCTTGTCCCCTGGAGATGATAACAAATTTCATCAGAGCATTCTTATGGCAGGATTCTAAAAAGACCTTTTAAAAAAAACCAAACAAGGTACTGGTAGATCAAACTGCCTTCTGACATTTAAAATATATAAAACAGTCCCTTTTCACTGGGATTTAAAATAAGAAAATGGCTTTGCTGAATTATTGCTTCCTAAAAACATGAGGTTGTTAATGTGGTTGTATGTGTTAAGAAAGGCTGTGAAGGAGGCAAGGCCTGGATGTCAGCTCAGTCATGCAGGCCAAAACTCATTCCCAGCGTAGGTTCACACGGAGATCACAAGACAAAGCTTTTTCAACAGTGGCCCAGATTCTTCTTCCATTTAGCTCGTTACAGAGACTCGGTGGAATTAGAGCAGTCAAGTGACAATTTGAATCAGAATAAATTTTTGATCAAGATATCCAATTAACACTGCAGAAGAATTCAAGCTTTTTTTCTAGATTTAAACCCTCTTTCCTCCTTTTCCTCATAAACACAACTAAAGTAGATAGAATTTATTCTTAAAACAGACAGCAACCAAAGTCATGTCTTTTCAAAAGACAAATTATTAATCTGCCTCAGAGTCCTCTTCCATTATATGGAGACAGCTACATTTGCCTGACTTTAAACTATCACTAAAATAGTAAAAAAAATACTGACAACAGGCTTCTTCCTGCATTTCCCACTTGAAGAGTAAACCAAGTCAGAAAAGGTGTAATTTATATCTACTCGCTGTCATTAAAAGATAGTATAACTGTAGTACTGGAAAAAAGTGGTTAATATTCCTATAAATCCTATAATAATTAAGTTTTCCTGAGAGCTGTCTGCAAAGCTTTAGCTCAGCATTTGTTTATAGCTAAGTTATGAATATCTGCTATGAACTTATAATATAATTGCTGCTGGTTTTTTAAACTGAAATGAAAGGGAGAGCTGGAATATATATGTTCATGGGTTGTAAATTTATTTCATGCACTGAAGCACAATTAAGTCCTGGCACAAGAAATGGTAGTAAGTTTATAACTGGAGTGAACGTGTTTACTAAGTCATCACCAGCCTGGTGCGACACCCGAGATCGCAGCACAGCGTGGATGGGACGTTACAGTATTAACTACTTCTGTCAGAGTACCTTGACTACTTCTGTCTTGCAGCCACGCGGCTTAAAACGCGACAGCTGCAAAGATACGTGATGGATCCTACAGCAGAGAAGAAGAGGTCTGAGTTCCAGCTCTGAAAAGACCTTTAGTACACAGCTGCACAAGACACTTGATCACATTCGGTGTACGCCTTGAAGTCTTAGCCCGAACTCGGCTTTCCTCCTCCTTTGCTTCGTTCTCCTTTGCATGCAGTCCCCGTGCCCGAAATTGAAAGTTTGGGGTTGTTTCCAGCCGTGCTGCGGCAAGCTCCGACAAACAGCACTAACCCAGGATTAGGGAAAGCTGGTGCCCGATAGCAAGGGATTAAGGTTAATCCATGTTGCAACATCCCGATTTGTTCATGTGTTTTCCTCCTTCCCCAAGCGTTTCCTCAGGCGCAACGAGCACCTTCGTCCCTTGGTTATTTCACAAAGCGGTTTAGGGCGCTTTGCACGCTGTAGGATCAGACCAAGTGTTTGTAACAATATTTCACCTGTGCATGGTGGAGTCAGTCTTGCAAAGGAGATACTGAGTAAGTTTGTCTGCTTGTCCTTCCCTTAAATCAATGACTATGGCTAGCTACCATTTTAAGATAGATTTTGTTCCCCTCCTACAATTAGACTTTGTCTCTCTATGGCAAGAAAGCTTTTAAAAAAATAAAAATAAAAAAAGGCAAAACCAACTTGCATAACAACCTGTAGTCATGCATATCCTGCTTCCGTAGACCTGAGCACTGTATTAGTAAGTTCCTGGTATTTTGGCCAATATTTGAGACCTAAATTGAGGTTTTGTCTCCCTAGTTTAAGACCTCTTGAAATATGGGCGTTCAGCATTTCTGGAAGCTCTGACCTGTTTAAAGATGATTCATAATGCATAAAAATCATAAATAAGTTGAATTTCCTAACCTTCATCTAAGTAATTCTGAAATTGCATCCCCAGTCAAAGCAGAAAGGCCATTGTGGGTTTTAAGTCCTACAAATAAAAAGAAATGCTTTTTCTTTAAAATGTTATTTTGTAGCATTTGGGCCTCTGTATTTTTTTAATCTCTTACCAAACTTTATTAGATAAACTTTCTAAAATAAAAACATTAGAAGTAGATAAACTTGAGTTAAACCTTTTAAGCTGCTATGATCTGTAACAATGATGTTAAAAACAAAACAAAACAGCTGGTTTAATGTTCTCATATTTATGATGTCCAAAACCCCAAAGTACAACATACTTGATGTGAATGCATTCAATACCTTATGCATGACTGATTTTTGCTTTTTTTCCCAGAGCAGGGGAAAGATTTTTAAGATCTAATTACCAGTGTGATTTGAGATGTGCTATCAAAATGAAGAACAAATAAATAAAGTGAAATATATCTGTGATTTATGTCTTTTTCACAGGACTACTGATTTTGTATTTCTGAACATTTCCAATTTGATTTTTGGTTGTTTTCAAGGCAAGAAACCTTGCCTGTGCGTCTGTGGGCTGTGAGGGTTGCTTCCTTCTTCTTTGTTTCTGCCAAATGATTAATGGTGACCACATCTGCTGGTGCTGAAGAGTGGATTGTATTTGCTCCAGTGCTGTTGTTCTCCTTCCAGATAAACAGAAGAGCTCATGTTCTCTATTCTGGTGTATAATCACATTTTTATATTTCTATAGCTTATGCATATGTTTGAAAACTGTTTTAGCCAGTGAAAGTCCAGGTTCCTTTTCATTCCTATTTGCCTTCCTTTCACATTTTCTTTCTGAACTGTAACCCATTTTCTGTCCCTGCTCTCTCATTTATTGATGATCACAGGAGCATTGCTTTTGAAATATCCTAATGTGGGGATTTGCCATTTTGTCCAGCAGGCTCCTGTGACTTTCACAGAATATAAAGCTTTCCACCTGCTGAAAAAAGTGGGGGGAAAGAGCTTCAAAGAGCTACAACCCTATTTTTTAAGCCAGCAGGAGTCATACTCCTGCTTGCTTTAAACTGAATGCATTAAAAATAGCCTGGGCCTCATAGAACATTTTTTTTCCAGTAGTGTTTTCTTAGATGTCATAAAACATCTGACTGTGCAATGCTTGGCAAGCCCAGGGCAGCCAAGGGTTCGGCCATGCAGCGCATCCCGTGCCTTGGTGGTGCTGGAGCTGGATGTCCCTGCTCCCATTGCAGCACCCTGTTTCCCACCTCCCACCCTCACCTGGAGCAGCAGCAGGTGCCTGGTGGGGCTGTGACTGACCCAGGTGTCCCTCCAGCCCACACAGCCTCGTGCCTCTGCACCCAGAAACCCCAGCCTTCTGCTGCATCCCACCTGGCTGGGTGCCGTGGTCCGGTTGGGGAAAGGAACAGGACAGCACACACCGGGTCATGAAGAGTAAGAGGGCAAAGTGCTGTCCTCTTTAGTAAGGTAACACACCAGCTTATATAGGGTCGGGAGTGGAAGGTGCTAGAAAATTAGGAGGAGTATGGGATTGACAACAGGGGCTAGGTAATGGGAAGAACGGGAGGGGACATGACATTAACAGGGGCCAATCATAGGAACAAGGGCCAGCTGCGGGACTGCCTACACTGTGTCAGATCCTGACCAATCGGGCAAGGGAGAATGACAAGGGAGAGAACATGTCACACTTACCCAGACATACTGAAAATTATTAAAACTGGAGATACAGAATCTTCTGAACTATGCACTAACAATTCACAGATTCTATATCAATAAAGTCTGTTCTCAGCTCTGCCAAAACCGTGGCTGCCACAGCTGGGTGCTGCTCCTTACCTCACACTTGGAAAACTCTTCAGAGCTAGGCCAGTGTTGTGTTTTGTTCATCCTCAGGGGAGGCACACATTTTCTCCTTACTCCTACTTCCAGTTTTTCTGGCACTAATCCAATGGCATTTATTTGTTTTATAAATGTTGTCTAAATAGCTGCCAGAACATCATTAATATAAGACTAAATTTACCCCTAAGGCAAGTTTCGTATTTTTTCACAATGATTTTCTACAGCATTTTAAAGTGTTTGTCAACTGTTCAGCAGGAACACAAGCAAAAGAAAAAAAAAATCCTGCAATCACTATTTTAAAATAATTTCTACAGAAATTTTATTTTAAATAACTTTTTCCGACTTTATATAATTTAGAGAACACTAAATATTTCCATTACAACCCCTTTTTCTATTTTGAAACAGCATCTCTACGAAAACCAGCACTTTTCATCATAAGACATTCTAGGGGTATAGGACTTTTTTAAATGAGAATATATTGAGAGACCTAAACCAGCAAAAATAATTGGTGCTAAAGAAAACTACTTCTCTCACAAACACTGTGCCAGTAACCAGGACAGGTGCGGTATACTCAGTGCCACTGAGATGTGGGATTCAGGGTGTGGTGAGGGAATAAAGGGAATTCTTACTATTAACCTAGGAATTTCATTACCATCCAATTTCAGTCTGAGGTTTTTAATTAAGATATCATAATTCACACTTACAGCCAGCAGAGGGAGCGTTTAAAGCAAAGACTGGTTTGAAAAGGTGCAGCACATTTCTAAAACCACGCTGTAAAACCGAAAGTGTTATTTGTGGGAACTGCACCACAACATTTGTGGCAGCCCGGCCGTGACTTGTGAATTCATGCACGGACAAGGCAGAAAAGTCATGCTAATGGGGAATTACTCAGACTTCTTGCAGAAAAACCCAAGCAAACAACCGCCTCATAACCACTCCATGCCAGGGATGCCCCATCCCTGGAAGTGTACAAGGCCAGGTTGGACAGGCCTTGGAGCAACCTGATCTGGTGGAAGGTGTCCCTGCCCATGGCAGGGGGCTTGGAGCAAGATGAGCTTTGAGGTCCCTTCCAACCCGAACCATTCAGTGATCCTGTGATTCTGTGATTGCTCAGCATGAATCATTCAGCCCTCGGGATGCCCTAAGGGGTTTTTTTTAGGTAATCTGGCTGTTAGTTCAGACTCTGTGACCCAGCTGGGGTGTGTGTGCTTATCTGGGTCTCACGGCAGCTGCCCGTGCATGTGTCCCGTCTGCAGAGCTGAAAGGGTGAGGGAGCGCAGCAAGGGGAAATCTGCTTCTCTGTGCCCAGGGCATGGCTATGAGGTTGTGGAGGGCTGTATTTGCAGGGTTATCTCCACTGCCTTCATAGATGCCTGGCTGTGTCAGTGAGGGATGCACAGAGGCACAGCAGCATCTCCAAAAACCTACGGAGAGCTGTTAGTGCCCCAGGAAATGGTGCATTTCAGCCCCCAAGAGTATGACCTGGAAAAGTGGGGCTATTTCTGGCCTTATGCCATGGCATTTCTTCTCTTTTAATGGTGCATAAGGCAACTCACTGAAAAAGGCAATTTTTACAGCCATTGTACACCCTGCCCCTGATTCTGTGAGGAGGAGAGGGCCTCTCTGAGAGCCCCAGTGGCAAGGCAGCTCTGATGCTCTGCTCTGGGGCCTCTGGGAGCCTGGGTTACTTGGCACAGCCAGCAGCTGTTTGGGTTATTTTAGCTGTCAGAGGAGTTCCCTTTGATGTTTTTCACGCTCAGCCATGCGCAGACACTCCACACTGCCTTAGCTGCCATCGCATTCTCTGCTCCACCGCTTTCCTCCTCCCTGTGCCTCAAACACACTGCCAGTTGTGGAGCACTGCAAGGGCAGAACAGCTCAGCAAAGCAGCAGCATATATTTAGTGTGACTGTATCTACTTCCAAGGGTTTTCCTGCTCCCCAGAAAATCCCATGCTGAGCAGCATGCAAAGGCAGGAGTCTCACAGGCAGGCTGCCTCACCCCCCTGTTCAGCTGGAGAGGCTGGGCGTGAGGGGTCAGGGCCTGTGCCCAGCCCTGGGGCTCCAAAAACCTCTGAGTGTCCTTTCGCATTCCTATTTGTCATCACAATTTGCTCTGCAAAAGAGCTTACCAGCCTTCCCAAATACCACAGCATTACATTGCAAATCCTGCTTTTGGTCAACTGCATGTACAGTCAAAAGAGGGAAGATGCCAGTTGTTATTTTACAGTCACAAAGAGCCAACTGCTTAGTTCAGGTCCTGTATGATCTACTAAAATACCAGGTGATTAGTCAGAGATCACGTTGTAGATTTGTATTTCATGTTAAACACCAGAGTGGTTGCATACAGACAGGGCATCTGGTATGTAAGGAATTTCTTTGGACACAGACACAGACTTCACTGGGTGTTGGCCAACTCTACAGTAGAATTATGAAAATCAAAGACGGGCTACAAATGTGAAAAAGGCCTATGGTCCTTTAAGGGAGGCTAAAATGGTGCTATTGGCATGAATTTGGGCTCAGGCCTTCTAGTTTAATGAGTGTCATCATGCTGGCTGGTGATCTTCTCACCTGACTGAGCTTCCAAGGCAGTATCTGAGTTTAAGCAAGAACTAAAAAAGTCTGCTGACCTGTCACCTTGAGGCAGATACATATGCTTACTGACATCAGCCAGCCATCCCATCTCTTTGGGCCTTCACTTGAAAATGTAAATCCCAGTTCTAACTCAGTTTTCAGCGTCACTTTGAAATGCAACTTTAGCTTGAGTAGAGTTTATTTTTACCGTGTCACCTCCCCTATGCCTTCCCAGAACAGTATCTCCTGAGCTGTAAAAAGTCAATTATGGTTTACATGTTAACCCAGCAGAGCCAACACACCCGGGTGCTCTTCCTCCTAAAACTTCCCCAACGGACTTGTTTGCAAACCTGCAGTTGGATAAGGGCAGCAGGGTTAACTCAGCACCTCTTTGTCTCAGCTGACCGGAGTCACCACACTTTTCTTGCAGGCATCCAAGCAACTCAGCCAGACCCAGTCTCAGTTCCCGGAGCTGGGGCTAGGAGCAAAATCAACTATCTTTCAACTTACAAATCAGTCAGGGCACAGGAATCATTAAAACCTAATCTGTGCCAGGATCCGTAATGAAATTCTGAAGTCATTTATTCTCCAGATGAAAAACAAGTTAAAGCAGAAGGTGCTTTTCCTGTTAATACTTCATCCTTTCCAGAAGGGATGCCTCAGGAGCCAGGGGATCTTTACTGTGTGGGAAGGAGGGCACCGGGGAGAGGAAAGTTTAAAAAGCAGTGAAGCTGGCAAGGGTTGAAGATCAGCTAGGCTAAACTCTCATGCCCCCACTAGCCCTGGGAGCAGGAGCGCTCCCGTGGGCAGAGCCAGTCCCAGGGGGCAGGGGCAGCTGCTCACCCCAGCTGGGGCAGTGGGGAATTCCACCCTGGTGCCACTGCTCGCTTTTCTACGGAGCGGGCCTGGACAGTTGCCAGCTCTTCATAAACGGTGAGGTAAAACAATGGAGGCGTTTCCTCATTTAGATTCTCAGGAAGAGATTGTGAATTTAATCAAAACAGAGAGTTGGGCAGCCTGGGGAGCTCCTCTTCTGCTCTCAAATGGAGCTGGAGCAGCCAGAGGCTGGGATTCACTACCAGCTCTGTGCTCAGCAACATGTGTGGCACTTACACCATATGATTTCTATAGCCTGTGCAAGGCATTGCAGAATCCACCAGTTCACCAGAGTGTCAGCACTGTTTATTCAGGCAAGGATTCTAGTAGGCAAACACCATCATGAGCTGCCACTTGCCCTAACTGAGCAGGTTTGCTGGTTTTTTCCTTGACAATGCTCCTACAACATGAAGCTGCTGCAGGCTTGAGAGCACGGAGAGACCTCTGAAAACATTATACTGCTCATAGCAGCTGAAGAGATTCAGCTATTCAGTAAGGAAGAAATTAGAGCATTGACACACTGGCATTTTAGGAGATTAACTGCAGTCTGCTGAATCCAACAGACTGACATTGTCCTGAGGAGCTCTGAACCCAAAACTGATGGAGAGGGAGCCCCAAGAGCCCAGCAGGGAGCTGATACCCCAGTCCCGAGGGACCGTGAGCACCCAGTATCTCCTGAGCTTTGTCACAGTGAGGTTTGAATAGGGATGCAGCTAACTCAGATTCTAAAAGCCCACTTCATTTGTAGTTGCTTCACCTAATGTGCTGGTGAAGGAACTGCTGACATAAGAGCAAGGAGACCAGTGTCTGGAGCAAACAAACAGGGCATAAGTGGGATTTTACTGCACTCTTCTGAACCATACAGGTAGGTAAGGTCAAAGCTTTTAGACCTGGTGCTTTCCACAAAATAATAAATGAATCAGCCAATGAGAGAGAAACACAGGATCACTGGCCCTTATCTGCTCCACCCGGCCATTCAGTTTGTTTCCCTTTCCCTGAAATGTTTGAAAATAAATGAGCCTGTGTGGTTTCAGTAGAGTACTTCAAATATTAAACAAGCCTGCTGCTCATAACTAATAAGGAAGGAGGCTGGCCAAAACGCCCTGCCTGTTTACTGACTCTGCCGTGCCCTTCTGGAGCCGCTGTAACCAGGAGGTCGGCAGCACACTGGCAAGGGCATTAAACAGAAATATTGGGAAATGTCAGGGACTCGTGCAAATCGCGACAGTTTTGCCCCTCATCAAAGCCCTTTTAGTGGCATCCAGGTCTCACCAGCCAAAACCGAGCCCCTGACAATTAAGAAAAAGAGTATTTTCACGTGCTTTGAAGTATCCCAGGTATCTCAAGTTTTGTTTGCCCTGAGTGTAGAAAGTTTCGTTTATGTTTTCTCTCTGGTCTATCTTGAACAATAATCGTTAAATGAAATAGGTCCAGCTGGGCAAAGTTGCCTGGTTTACACACTCTTTTATAACCTTTATCAGAACTAATAAGAAATGGTAAAATGTTGCTACCAGTCCACAGTCAGAGATATCACCTCTCCTGGCACTACCATTCTTAAAAATGCTGTTCTTCCACTGTATGCCTCTATTTACAGCTTTTTGTTATTGTTGGGATTTAATGTCTCAGGTATTGGCATGTTTGCATGCAGCACAGCATGCAGGGCTGGAAATGCAGGCCCTGAGTAAGGAAAAGTCTCCCTTTTCCAGCCTGGTCTGTTTTAACTCTGCAGAGGTGCCAGCTTGTCTGTATTCCATCACCTAACTGGAGATGCAGACATGTCACCACAGAGCTGGACTTCTCCAGATTCGTCTTTTTCACCCTTTTTTTTTCTCCTATCTGCACCTCTTTGTTCTTTAAACATTTGCTTTCTGTGAAAACTCTTGGTAGCAGCCCCGGGTAGAGGGAAAGTTTAAACTGAGGGTGAAAGGGATTTCCGTGAAGTCTTTGCAATAACGTCTGTCTTGCAATAGTGTGTTTCTACTAGAGATTAAGGGATATATTTTTACAGTGTTTTGTGAGCAATTTCCATGACTCTAGTATATATTCTCACCGTAAAGAAGGCCGTCAAACTCAGTGGATGTAAAGGCAATAGCATTAGGCATTCTTGGATTCTCAGTTTCACTGATAAGGCAAATAACCTGAATTTACAATTTTAATGTTGATACCATTTCGGGCTTTCTTATCTTCCCCCCCCTCCCCCCCCGAAATATTTTCACAGGGAAAGAACGGCAGGAATTTGCTCCTTGCAGGATAACCCCACCATGGCTCTAAAGCCTGTGCTCTCTGCTGAGGGGTGTAGGCAGGAAGGATCTGCCCAGATCCCCGTCACCTGAGCTTCCTCTTTCTGCTTTTCATCACAGTTGAAGCCAACTTTGTTTACACACAAAATTGTGTTTACACACAAATATTTTCCAGGGTGTGTCAAGCCAAACACATTACCTAATGACATTTTCTAGGTCTCTGCAAATGTTTTAAGCTTGAATTATATTTGCTCAATTCAAGTTCAGACCATACTCACCAAGAAAAGTCAGGTGAGATTTTCCACCATGGTGACATCTTCCTTTACTTTCCTTATACAATCAGAAATGCAACTCATTCATTCCAATTAATGCAGTCTTCTGAGAAAAATAAAATCTGTGTATGAAATCTAATAGCACAGGTAGATCTGCAGGGAATAACAATATGAAGGAGAACATTGTCAAGCATATAATGATATTTTTTGGTATGTTTGCTACAGCTAATGCTTTTAATTGCATTTTCCAGTTTAATTCTAGTAGCCAAAGGCTCAATGCACAAGGCAAATAAAAGGCAGGATAATTGGCATGCCCAAGTGCTTCTTTTCAACATAAATCAGGCAGACAGCAAATATGAGTTGAGCAAGGAGATCTCTGTGTTGCAGTTTAATTCACTCAAGATTTTGTCAAAATTAATTTTACACTGCAGGATGGAAAAACAGGCATGGGAAATGCACTGAAAATGTCAGGAAGGACTGAAGCTACAGTAAACCCCTTCCACATTACCGTTTCACACAAGCACGAGAAAGATTTGTAAGCAGACCGACTGGGGAGGAAGAGGATCAGACAGAACACCTTGCTGGGTGCACCTCTCCATTCCCTGCATGTCTGAGGTGCTTCACTGAAAGATTCTTCTGTGATTGCAGGTGCAGTTATAAAAGGCCTCTGGAAAAAAAAAAGAAGTCATTCCTACAAACCTGACAGCAGGAACTGATTTAATTGTCCACGCCCAGCTGTTTTTTTTCAAGACATCAGCCCTGCAAGTACACGAAGGTGAACTATCACACTGCTTCCATGGGTGCTGCACAGCTGGCTTTATGTACCCAAGGAGCTGCAAGGAAATGATTTTGACTGTAAGTCCTTGAGGGCTCAGATTATCTTTATGGGCTTGGCTGAACACACAAACACATTACCAGAGCTTTGTTTTTCAGTCCGTCAGAGCTGCAAGGTGAAATAAGTGAAAAGACAAGTACTTTTCTCTGAGTTTTAAGTCAAGGTGGGTTTTCTCCTGTTTGATCTACAAGTCCAGCCAGAGTAAATAACTTCTAAACTGCAGATATTCACTAAGGATAATAATTCACTCATCTAAGTCCTATGTGCTTATTGTTTGAAGATAGAATAAATAGGTATTTTTTGCTTATCAACACTGCAGAGCTCACATGGTTTCTTTGGAGAGAAGAAAAAGCTTTCTTTGGAAAGCTCTGATTCTCTAGTGCTTTGCATGACAGCAGCTCAAACAAATCTGGGCAAATTCCTTGGTTGTGGCACCTGAAATGTTTCTATGAACTTTGAAAGAGTTTCACCCCTTTATGCCAGCAGGCAGTTGACTCTACTGCAGGTGCATTATCTTCAGCGTTCCAAATATTTTGCAACTCTTCACTGGGGTTTTTTTAGCATTTTTTTAGTAACTATAAAGAAAAACATGTCTGTATTTGGCTTCTCCACAGATTATTTGGCCACTCTACAGATTATTTGGCCGTCTAACCTAACAAAACACTGCAGTGATGCTGTTGATCACATCCAGTTTTGGAAAGCCACGCTGTGTTGAGTACAGTATTTCCAGGCTGTAAGCCATGAAACAAGCCTGTTCCTGCTGCAGTTCATGTGGCTTTTGCTGTGAACTGGAATGAGGGCAAGCCCACGTCCAACACACGGTCCCAAAGACACTCACACGTATTTCAAACCGAAAAATCATCAGCTGTAAAAACAAAACATTTGGGGAAACTCCAGTCAGGGAGCAAACTGCCAAAAAAAAAATCACTCTGTTTACTCACAGTTGTTTTTGTTTCCTGATCTGCTCTGTGGGCTGGCCCAGGGCAAGGACAGGTGAGTGAGTGCTAGTTCATGGGAGACAGTGAGAACAAGAAGCTGAGTGACAGGACAGTCTCTTTTCAGCATCAACAAGCCATAACTTTGTCTTGGCTGCAGTGTAAGGTTGCACCCTGGCATTGCAGTGCCTGTTCCAATAGATCCCTCCTTGTATGCTCCTGAAGGCCATGACATTTCTCCCTGGCTTGAGGATAATCCCATTAGCTGGGTGAGTCTCCAGCACAAATCATGCCTCTGATTCCTGCCTGGGCCTCAGTGCATTTACCTGCTGATGTCGCAGTGCAAAGGTCTGCAGTATTCTTACTCACTTTACTTATTTACTTTACAATTTTCAGTTCAGATCAGTGTTACTGCAAGCACTTATTTACAGTCAAAAAGGTGGTGTTAGAAAGGGTTGAAAAGCCAGATGTTCCGTGTTTATGCAGTATCAGTGATTTCATAACATTTAGTTTGCAAGTCATGACTAGATTATTTCAGCTGCCAACAGCACAGCCCAAGCATCGAGCTCTGTTCCCTCTGCCCGGCGCACTCACAGCTCTGAACTGAGTGGCAGGAATGTTAAATTACCATGGCTAGGAAGAAATGCTTCAGAAATACACATATTTTTGCCTTTTGAAAACTGGATTTCACTAATAGGTAGCACGTACTTTAAAACACTCCTTGGGGCACCAGGGTTCAGCTGTGGAAGCATTCAGCTTCGTCCTAAGTGGAGCCTGAGGCTGACCACTGGCTGACCTTTTTGCTGATGCTGCCTCTGTCAGGATAAAGCACACATCCTTCTGCAAATACACAGATCTGGCAGCGTTGATACTGCTGGATTAATTAATAGTGTCTTAAGATGAACACAACATAAGGCTTTTATAGTTACTTGAGCTAATGCTTTCTGAACCTTAAAGTTCTGTTCAGAAGATACATGTCTTGTCCCTTATCACCCAACACTTACACCCTGCTGACTTTCTCTTACCTTTACAAGGCTTTTGCACTCCGCAGTTCTTGCAAAATCTACTGTAGTCACCTCTTTCTTTTTCTCAGTTTTATGTAGGTAGAAAGCATAATATTCAAACTGGCTTCCAAAGCTTCTCACTTAATTTCTGAATTTTGATGGAGTCTCAGCTGTTACAGCAAAATCTAAAGGTCAGTGTAAATACAAACTAAACATACATCAAGCCTCTGCTCCAAGCTGTCAGAAACAGCAAGGTAACCTGGCAGGGATTTTGGAGAGCTACATTCTTACCAAATAATGCACTGCATTTGCTTGAAAAATTAACATTCTCCAAGTTAAGAAACTGTAATAGCAGGTGTCTTCCATACAAAGCAGATAATTGGCTCAGCTACAGCAGTACTCCATCTGAGGATGAATGTCATCCAGAGTATTTAAAGCACAATAAACCAAAATTTTGTTAAATGCACCACACCAGGATTACTCTACACTGTGAGGAATTACATCTGTAATATATACATATATTTTAATATCTGTATGCAGGTTTTGATAGTAGTGTGCATTCCTTCATAGAATAGACCCCTATATCTATGCAGACAAGTAGACTTTAAGTCTGGAGCAGCACCATGTTCAAGGATTATCTGATTAGTAGAGTTTTTAACTAATCTGTTTCTCATGATATTTCTTTCCTCTACAAAGAAAGCAGAGGTTTGTTGAGGCATCAATAATTCAGTCATAAAAGTCAATTCCCACAAGGTGCTTTTCAGGCATAATTCTTCATAATCTGCCTGTGGGGGCAACGGGCGCTGGGATTTCTTCCACCTGATGGTCCTCCTGAAGACAGGGACACACTGTGGTAGAAAAGCTGAATAATCTGGCTAAAGATTTCAGAGAAGAAATCTGACCAAAAGCCCAGTGCAGCTCTCAGGGCTGGCAGGTCTCTCCATGGACCACACATATCCATCAGTTCACTGTCAGCAGCAACACCTCCTCATATAAATAGGTGAATAATCAAGCATCTATTCACAGATGTGTACTTCTTAAAGAAAACTAAAGTAAGTTTCCAGCCCTAGAACCTGTAGTAAGAAGTTCAGAGCTCAGAAAAACCCACAGGCAAGGGAAGGGAACACCAGATGCTTCCTCTTCAGACCTCTGGGGACCCATCAGCCTGTTGCTCCAAGGAAAGTCCAGCCATTCAGCCTTCAGCCAGATTTAGCCAAGAAACCATGGGGTCAGAGGGAATTTTTACCTCTCTCCATGCACTCCATCATGAGCAGTGACGAGAGCTGTGGGCCTCTGGAGGCTGTGACACCCGGACTGGCTCTAAGGAGGGGAATGAAGAGAACCAGTAACTCACAGACTCACATCTAGCAGGATGCAGGTGAACACCAGCAGGTTAAAGATCACACGGAAGACACCTGGCCCACTTGTTGTAAGTTTGCAAGTCATGCCTACAAAGTACAGCATCAATGAACTGCTTTGCTCATGTAAAAGTCTGGAATTAAGACTGTTACATGGCCAGGAGCATCAGACACATCCTGAGTCAAACCCACAGCAAACCAGGATAACAAACGAGGAATGCAACTTACCCTTCAAGCCCTTGTTTTGATTTGAAAGTGCAAAAGAAGCAGAAGTTATTGCTTTCTTTCCTACAAATCTCGCCTCTGGAACATTTTTTAAATTCTGGGGATTTCCTGTATTGCATTTTAAGAACCATTCTCTGGAGCTGCCAGCAGTCAGCTGGCTGGCAGTATTGCCTCTCTCTGATTGAAGCAGAGGTTTTTGAAAGAAAAGAGGTTGTTAAACCTATTCTGATGTGCAACAGGTTCTTTTCTGAGTAAGGCAATGATGCCTCTGTGAATGACTGCCTCCAGCCTTCAAAATGATCCAGCGCTGAAGAAAACCGATTCATTTTTAGCACAAAGAAACTTAAAATCCAAAGCAACTTGCTGAGTGGTTGCACCAAATTCTCCCAGCTCTTTCACCTTGTGGCAGACTCAGAATTAAAATTCCCAAAGGCAACAGAATCGACCTGATTCCTGCCACTCTGGTGTTATTCCTGTTCTTTCTGCAATGCTGTTTTTGATGCTGGGGATCAGACACCAGCCTCAGAGACATCTTTAGCAGAGATGCAGCATTGCCAATCTACACTGGGACTTTAATCTGGGCTGGCATCTGCACTGGTCCAGTTTGAATTGGAGCCTGTTCCTACACAGCACTCAGCAGAGGCAGGAAAGGTGGCACTGGTTTGGTGGAGAGAAGGGGATTCCTCTCTGTGCTTAACCAGATGAAGCATCAAAACCCAGCCCAGGAGCTTCAATCTGTAATACTGGGACTTGGCTCAGCTCTTTCAAAACAAAACAGTGCCTCGTCAGCAGGCAGGAAGCAGTGCTTGAAAAGGGAGTTTGGACAAACGCTCTGCTCACATCTTTCCCTCTTACCAAAACTTTACTGCCTGCCAGCTTCCATCTCCTGCTGCCCTGGTCCTCCTCCAGGCTCAGACCCCAGTCCTGAATCCTTTGTGGGAAACTTCAAAGGGGTCTTGTTAATTGTCCTGATAATTATTTGTAGGCATATTATCTGCAATCTCTGCTATCCCCATTCACCTATTGTGTTCCCTGGGGAATAAATGCCTATGCAGCCATAGGAGGCAAGCACAAGAAAACAAACAGATAACTGTTTATCAGGACCTATCTGATCTGTCATACTTGTACACAGCAGTTTTCAGGAATGTGTGTGTAATTCCTTCTCAAAAAAAATGTGATTCATTCTGAGTGTGCACATAGGTGGCAAATCTGAGCCTGCTGCAGGTATGGCAGCCTGGGGAGAGCTGCTGTGCATCTTCAGTTACAGCCTCAAGTGATCCTGAAAAAATGTCTGAGCAAACAAAGAGGAGATGACTAGAAAAAAATAGGCTATGTATGGAGTAATTATAAAATATTCCTAACTTCCACCCTTTTAATGTCTTGTGAAGATTATGAAATTGCTTTTTAATAATACATTCCACAGACCAGCTGCAAGAAAAAAAAGGATTCTCTAAACAAGCATCTCTTACTTATAAACAGTGGATCAGTTTTAAGTGATACAAACTAAACAGCACCTCTTCCTTTTGACAGGGAGGCAATAGTGGTAAATGTGTCTTAAGAAGACACATTGAATAAAAGAAAATAAAGCTATGTACAGAGCTGAGCTCTCTTTGGGTGCCCAACATCCGCTCTTGGTCAATCCTGATGGAAGCAACACTGATAACCCTTCTATCTAGGTTTGTGACAGCACCTCATTGTCTTCTGCTATCCTGTAATTTAAATAAAATCTGCATATCTGTCAGCAATCAGCAGAAGAGTAGCACTGACAAACTGTGGTGAGTTTTATAGCAGTCTCACTGCTCACATTAAGATTGCAATTTCACACTCCATTCTCATGTTTCAGTTGATAACAATGAATTCAAAAGTCCCATGTTTTCTGTTTTAAGGGCTAAGCCTCACTCTCAGAAGGTCTCTGTTTAAAATGCACATCTACCTCGATATTCACAGCTAAGCCAGAGGATGCACCTTCCAAGCTCCACTTTGCACCTCTCCAAAAGATGTTATGTGGAAAAAAGGACCTGTGTTTCCCTAAATAGGGCAGATGTCATTTACACAGCTGGGCAGTGGCAGGAGTAACATCAGCACAATTTACATCTGGTTGGAAGAGTTGGTGGAAGGAGGTGTGTGCATGACTGACCCACTGCCCAGCCCTCTGCTCCTAAAGGGCAGCTCAGGCCACAGCCTTGGATGGAGGCTCCTCACCCTGCCCTGCACCTCCTCACCCCTTAGATCAGCAAAATTCTCTGTGTCACCACACCATAAACCAGCCTGGGGAACCGAATTTTCCTTCCCAACCCAGTGAAAAGAAGCTGGGAGCTATAAACTGATATTGCCAATGGGACGGTCAAACCACCAACTCCGAGAAGGTGTTGGTGATGTCTCCCAAGCTGTGTCTGACCAACCCCTCACCTGGCCCTAGGTGAGACCTCCCAGAGGCACCATGGCATGGACACACTGTCCATGGAAAGCACCTCAAAATGTAGGGGGTTGCAGAAGTAGAAAGTGGGTCCAATCGAGGCTTTGTCTGCAATTTCTTTCAGAGAACCTTGAAGCCGAACATGAAACTGCTGGCAACAAAGAAAATGAAAGCAAAACTGACGAAAATCTCACTGGAGGAAATAAGTATTGTGTTTCTCATAAATAGTGGTACTTTTCCAAAATGAGTGTTGCACAACAGGTAAGATCTTTCCCACTAATCTCTTTGACAGGAGAGTTTCAGCAGCCTGAAAGTATTCTGTGCAAATATAAAGCAGGGGTGACTAGAAAGTCATCCACTGAGACTTCTTTTTTTCCTCTAACCTATCAACTTATAAGCAACCGGAGCCTGGAGGTGAGCCAGATCCAACCTCTGCACTGACAAAACCACACTGGAGTGGCAAAGTGTGAGCAAAGTGTGATGGAGTGTGGCAAAGGCTGATGCTGGATGGGCAGCTGAGCTCTCCTCATGGCCAGGGAAGGGCCCTCCTCACCCTGGCACTGGCTCCCATCTCTCCTTGCACTGCCCTGGGCTTTTGGGGCTCTTCACCGAGCCAGTCCTTGCTAGTCCAGATGAGAACTATCTCTCATTTTGCTGCATTAATGAGCTGTAGTGGCTCTGATGAGCACCAGAGCTGATCCAAGGTAAGCAGCAATATCATGGAGCCAGGAACAAGAAGGGAAGAAGCCAAAAGCAGAGCCTTTTTCCTTTGAGAAGGGGTGAACAAATCTGACACCTCACTGCATGTCTCACAATCATCATTCACCATTTCTGTTTTGCAAGGATAGATCAGCATCACATCCTATCCAGTTATCACATCCTGCTCCTACCACTGACACCCAACAGCAGCTGGTTGAGGGGGAGCAGTTATTTTTGTCATGCCATATCATCATCTCCTGGTGATTTTCTTTCACCAAATTGCATCTGCAACATTAAGTTCCATTTTTCTTAAATTAAGCCCTTGAGTGACTCTTTAGCATGTGGCCACTCTGCTTCAGCGCTGCTGTCTGACACAGCACCCTGTGCTGGGAATGGCTCTCTGCAGCCAGGTGAGCTCTTATGGAAAGATATTTCTTCTCTGGGTGATTAAGGGCCTGTTTGTCTCAAATGTATTACTGGACTGGAGCCTTACAGAAAACAGGGAAATCAAATTCACCTGCCTCCAAAAGTCGTAGAAAGGGACATATTATTTTTAGCCAAGGCAAGCCCCTTGGTAATTGTTTTAATTGTCAGTCATGGAGGTAGTTTTATAATCTAACTGGGCTGAAGAACTGTTTTAGTGGCTGGTTGCAGTTATCAATTATTTTTCAAGAGCCTTTTGTTGATAATTCTTCCTAGTTATAAAGAAATTGCTTTTGCATCTATTTTTTTATTGTAAACATTGTTGCAATGTTTCCAATTTATTTCTTATCCCAAACCCCACAAATCCTTAACCAGCTTAACCAGTATATGCCCACAAACCAAAATTATGCAGAAGAGTAAAGAAATGCAAAATTTTACCCCGTCAGGTAATATTGGCATTCAACACAGACTTCAAACTGTGCTTCTCCATATCTAGCTATGTATGTCTATGTATCTTTAATAAGGACACAAACATCCTCCTCCCTAGCCTTCTCCATGGCAATCTCATTCACTGATTCTGCCAACACAAGTTTCCAACACTCATCAGTAACATTTTTGAAATGGTTTTGCTGTTGCAAAATATTTCACAGGCAATTCTGGATCCTTTAATATCTGGTGTTATGTTTGAACCTCAGGACATACCTTTGCTCTATATTTCCAGTCTTTCCTCCTTCACTGTAAAAATCTGAAAAATTAATCTTTTCCTTTCTCTATTACATCTACAAATCTTTACAAAGGAGGTGGGCCTTAAAAAAGGTCAGCTATATCAAGATGATGTCATCATATAGACGCTTTCTTTGGCACAAAAACTGTTTTAAGTGTTTCCTCCCATTCTTTGCAGCCCTTATGCAGTCTGTCATGCTTTTAGCTGTGCCCCTGCAATGGTTTGGTGTCACCGCTGCGAAACAGCTCCCAGAACACCCAGAATCGACACGAGCCTTTTAAAAAGTGGGGGCTTTAACCTTCTGTGATCTGTCTTTGCATGGTGACCTCCAGACCCTACCCAGTGCAGGGCCCTTGCGCACACCCTACACCTCTCACAGCCTCTCCCTCACCTGGTCATCTCTCCTTTTCCCAAATCAAAAATGCTGCCTGCACTAAGGAGAGAGCAGAATTTGAGGGGCTTGTATTTCCAGCTGTAGAAAGACCCAACAACCCTAAAAATCCACTAGGAAGCACCGTCTGAAATGGTCGGGGTTCCTGAGTCCTGTACACTCTAGTCTGAGGTGACACCTGGAACGATGAAGGATAAGGCTTTGATGGGCTCAAAGCACCTCTGTGCAATCTCACTCTGTTTAAGTGCTGACATCTTACATTTTGTTTTAGATGGCCTTTATTTGCATTCCCTGACTCACCTTTCTAGTTAAAAAATTACATGACAACTCTGTGTAACCAGAACAGCAGTTAATCTGCTGATATTGTTGTGGTGTTCAGACAAATAAGAGTAATGACCAAACAAAGCTGAAAGCACAGGTTGGGAATGTTTTGCTTGCTAAGATATGAAAAAGTCTACAGGGTTTGTTTGGTGGAGTACTCCTGTATTAACTCACATCTCAGGGCTGGCTAAAAATTAATGGGAAAGCACAAGTTCTGTGTGTAGCAATCAGTAGCTCTAAACTTTTAAATTTTTTAAAAAATGCTATGTTTTCCACTTCAAGATTTTTTTTGCATTATCTATTTATTGTCAGAAATTTTTTCCAGCTTCCTTCCCAAGTAAATAAGGAAATCCTGCTTTGAAGAGGTCAGGGAAGTGTTTGTTATGAGTTTTATTCCCAGACATTCAAGTACTTGTTTTGCAAATCGATGTCAGCTTGAGTTTAACCTGAAAATTTGAGTGAGGAAAAGCAAAAAACTTAGACCCAAGGGTAAATATTCTGCCACTTGATGAAGCACACTGCAGTTTGCTTTTAGTTAAATATTGTTACAGTTATAAATATTTTTTCAGTTAAATATTACACAACTTTGGAGTAGGAATGATGAAACTAAAACACATATTGACCCAAGCGACTGCTTCACTTTCTATTCTTTCTTGGGCCTTTTCTGTTTACTGAGTTTCAGTGCTGTACAGGCCTGAGAAAACATCTTGCACCTGGCAAAATTTGCCCTCTATAATCAATGCCAGATCAATTCAGACTCTGTTCTTGTGGCAATCTGCCCACAGAGCTGTTTTAATACTCTCTTTGGCAGCAGGTATGGAGAATTTCTGCTCCCTGCTCTATAATGACCCATTTTTCAGGACAGAAGGCAAATGCCTTTGTAGTTAGTTGTCACTGAAAATACAAACTGGCCACCAAAGACCCAGACACACAAAATTCCAGTGTAATGTTTGCATGGCATTCATGCAATACATTCTATAACATAAAGCACATGTATTTTTTTATCACCCCCATGATACGACTGGCATATTCACCAAGGCCAAGGTTTCCTTTCAGCTTTGCTTCAACTAACTGATAAGCCAGCAATCTGCAAAAGTAACTCAAGTTCTTGCAGTCTTGCACGGACTTTACTGTCACGTGTTTCTTGCTTACTAACCTCTGGACAGTGCAGCTAACCCTGACTAACCTGGCCACTCCCTGAGCTCTCTCAGCCTCCCCCCTGAATTCACAGCTGTTAATCTGAAAAGAACCACGTTCAAGATGGTGCAGGTACCACCACACTGAAGGATTTTAAAGTGTTTCCTCAGGGCTAAATAGCTAAAATATTTGTGGCCATATTCTCTTATTATTGCCTGTCTTTTATACTAATCACACAGCATGAAAGACTGAGCAGATGAGTCTTTCTAGCTACTGGCATGAAGTCTTTCAATAAGAATAAAAGAAACAGCAGAAAGACCTTTGACTCTTAAAATAATTAGTATGTAAACTGAAATATGCAGCACTTCATCAATGATACAGGAGCCAGATTCACATGCCATGGATCAGGACAGTCCACGAGGTGTCCCAGTGTCTGTTTCAAGGCCAGTGCAAACAGAGACCAATATGTGCAGTGTCCCCTTCACCTGCTACCAAAATCACTCCTCAGAACAAAGCAGACAACAAGCAGTCCCAAAACCTCCACGGCAGTAGGACACAGAGTGAATAAGCCCCACAGCAATGGGTATCACCTCACATGACATGATGCTCTCGCTGCAGATGAGTAGGTGCAAATACAAACAAACCTCTTTCCCAGTTGCATTAGTATGTCCTCATGATGGCTGTGCTGATGTAAATACAAAACCAAATCCACACATTCTCAATGCAGATTAAAAATATTGTACAAGGAACCAAACTACGACAGAAGGAAACCAAATTCTTCTGGACATAACCGAGGATTTAATTCACTCCATGTTTTTTCAATGACAAGAGGGGAAACAGTCCATCCAATTAATCCATTATGTCCTTTTTTGCCAGTTGCAGGAGGAAGGTGAGGGCTTCATGTAAGTAAAAATCATCCCCAGCTGCCTTTTCCCATTTCCTCTGCACCCACAGCATTTTGCTGCCAGGTGGGACAACACATCTGAGCAGAGCCCTGGCAGCACAGAGGAGTGGGAATGGCAGGTTCCCTCAGGAAGCAAAATCCCATTCAGTTCTCTACCTAAAGCCTTATTACTGATTTTAATCTGTCCCAGGAGGAATTTGTAGCCCAAATGAAGATAGACAGGTATGTAATGGATGTTTTACCACTAAGAAGCCTCAAAAATCCCCAATTTCTTTGCATACACATCTGGAGCCGTAAAGAGAAGTATTTGTCTTCCATTTTCAGTGGAGGTTAAAAGCACTCACCTATGGTAAAAAAATCAAATTTCATGCCTCAAGGCTTAAGCTGATTGCCTAGCAAGGCTTTGGTGTGTGCCAGGGACAATTCCTCCTCTTTCTGAAATGTTGTGGAGGTATCTAGATGTGTTACAGTGGATACATGTGTTATTCTAATGATAAAGTAATTTCAACTACTCCAAAATGAAGTCTTTCAGAACTTTTTTTTAACCAAAACTTTTCACTCTAAGACAACCATAAGTGTTCAAGTGTGAGAAGTGCTTCTTAAGTAAAAATGAGAGATCCTAAGTTAGATCTGAAGTGCTACTGCTACAGCATTACTGGACATGAGTGTGGCATGCACAGGCACATATATTCCCTGCTCTATTTATCAAATCCACTGCCTGGGGCATTAGGTCTGAATAAATTAATTCATCGGTGTGTTTGGGGCCAGGCAGACCGTTGCTGTTGTTTATGTAACATCATAGGCCAAAAGGGTATTGCACTGACAAACAGATCCTCATCCTGATCCCATGACAGCATAAATCACAACAAACCCGTGGGTACGAGATGGTTCGCACTGACAGCAAAACATAACGTAGGAATCTGGCCCACGGACCACGAAGGAATGAACAATCCCCACTAGCCAAGATGTGATCTGTCCAGCACATGTGCAGCGATGAGGAGCACAGTGCAAAGTTAACTCTGTGCTGGCTGGAGGCTTGGCAGGGTGAGGCTGTTCATGACCCATCTGCTGAGGCAGAGAATGGCAGAGTCCCACACATTTACTGGGAGGCTGCAGAGGCGGGCAGGGACTTCCCTTTCCCTTCAGGAAGGGGAGAGGACACAGCAATCTCTTACTGTGCTCTCCCAGTCAGTTAATCAGCTGGAGTAGCAAAGCCCAAACCAACAGCATTCTGGTGGGAGTCTGGTACCTAAGACAGGTGTTAGATCGTGAAGGAAGATTTAAGCGGTCATAGCATCTTTGGTGCCAGAAAGCTCAGTCAGACCTGCGCTCCCAAGGGGTGGAAAACCACACCTGGAAAGCACAGCCACAGTGCTGCTCTCCTCTCTGGAATGGCTACCCCTCTGCACAACTACACCTCTGAAATTACATGCCATGATACCTGTGATGAAAAACATGACCTTTGCTGCTCAGCAGAGAAATCCATGCTGAGGACTGCTGCGTTCCAGAAAGCCAGCTCTGCTTTCTCTGACATGGAAAACAAGCCTAGCCCTGCAGTTCAGGGCTGGCAGGGAGTGATGGCAGTGGTAACAACAGCCAGGAGAAGGACATACAAAAACACGTGTCAACCCCTGTCCTCCTCTGAAATCATCTTCATCCCCCACATCACTGCAGTAGGTAAGGAATTAGAACTAAGAACCTTAACAAGACACTCTTCCCTTCATTCTTACTCATTTTCAGAGCCATTACAGATTCCTAACTAGCCACACTGCTGGGAGACAAGTGTGGCAGGTCCCCTGCCAGGTGTTTCCTTGTCAGGCCAAGTGACACATCCTATGTCCACAGGACAGATTAAGGTTTATCTCTAATTAAGTGGTTTACTGAGTAAGCTATAATAGGATGAAGGAGTCAGTAAGAATCAGAGGTTTTGATGGGGAGCTGCCTTGGTCTAGCACTACACAAACATCCAGGACTTGGTTCTGTTTAAACACGTACTAACACCATTCCTTCCCACTGGTGTCATAATCCCATCTTTACTGCAGTAAAATTTCATCCAAGCACTAATTTTAAACTCTTGAAACTTTAAAACATATTATTTTCAGTATAAGTTTACACTTACTAGAGACAAAAATTGATTGTGGAAAAGTGAGCATTGAAAGCAGCAAAGATTTTCAAGTGCATTCAGCGGGGAAAATGTTTGGAGATTCACTCTCAGTGTGGAAACCCACAAATATTTTATCACTGTACAATGAAATTTTCAGATCTTAAAACTTCAGAAA
Organism: Pseudotriccus pelzelni; assembly: GCA_035584735.1. Classification (NCBI taxonomy): domain Eukaryota; kingdom Metazoa; phylum Chordata; class Aves; order Passeriformes; family Tyrannidae; genus Pseudotriccus; species Pseudotriccus pelzelni. The sequence goes on along the minus strand of JAWMRA010000009.1, from coordinate 4,636,947 downwards.
GATAGTGAAGTGATACTTTTTGAAGAGATGAATTTGAGTGTGTTTTTCCCATTGTCCTTTTCAAATTACACTTCATCAACTTTGCCTTACAACACTGGCACTAACTAACCAAGTATTAAATCAGAGACATGAGAATCATCCATGAAGGATTTAAAATGATGGTTTGAGGGGACACAGCCTGGTAGGGAGCTCCAAGATGAGTACACGGCTCTTGAAAAAATCATTCATGAATTGGTAGTACATTTACCCACAAAATAGTTCTGTTACAAATTTGGGACAAATCCATGAAGAGGATGGAAAAACAGAAAAAAAGACCAACCCCTAACTGTGAGCAACAAGAGTGCTCTGTAGTGCCCTGGCTCCCTTTCACTTTTGTTTCTATTCTCCTTCAAATGAGGTAGGACTTCCCTAAACATCTAGAAGGAGTATCTGCACAAACTCCCTTCAGCAGCAGGAGTCTTCCAGCCAAGTCAGTTTGCCGCCTTTTAATTAACTCTTTGCATGGCTCCCTCAGACTAAATTTCTTTCTCAGAAATTTATGAACCATGATAAACAAAGTAAGAGGCAGGGTGATGGTTTTTCTGTTTGTTTTTTCTTGTTTTGGTTTGGTTTTTTGTTTGTTGTTTTTTGGGTGTTTGTTTTTTTTTTTGTTGGTTTGTTTTTTTGATCGTTTGTTGTTTTTCGTGGGTGGGTTGTTTGTTTGGTTTTTTTCCTTTTTGTTTTTTTTTTTTTGTAAGATTCTATTTATGCACGTGCTAAAAATCTATAAGAGACTCCTGTTCTGGAGCTGATGCAGAGACCTATTTTGCATTAAGTAAGAGTGAACAGAGTCCCACGAGCCATGCTCAGCAAGGGGCCGTGATGCTTTGAAGCAGAAGGAACCCAAAATGTCACACTGGCTTCACTGAGAAGTCATAGGAGGGGATCATGAGCTCACTTTTGAGAAAATGTTAATCTTCTCCATCTGACATATGCATTGGAATCACACAGATCTGAACTGTTTTGGCACACAGACCGACTGCCTCAAAGAGCCAGACAAACAAACTGCCTGCTGCCACGTTGAGCAGGGATTTGGGGATTATTTTGCTATACTATGACAGAAGAAAAAACTATTAATTTTCCTGTAAATGGTTGAATAGAATGCAGTTACGCCTTTTAAAGATGATCTCAATAATCAGGAGAGATGAAGAGATCTTGATTTTAATTTTTCCCTGTAATTATACTGACAACTCCCACCTGCATCCTGACAGGAGTCAAGATTTCATCCTGTCCTGCAGCAACATTGTGAAAGTGAACTAACTCAAATCTCTCCACTTGGATTTGAAATCCCAGTTTTCCATGGCTGCACAGTCAGCAGACCCTACTGGTGCTACCTGTGCTGATTTAAAAGCATCAGCAGATAATTATGGAGTTGCTTATAATCCAGTCTGTGTGAGTTGAATGTCTCAAAACCTCACTGCAAATCAGCGGACATACTCTAAAGCATGGACATGCCTTTGGAAAACTACTGTCTGGGTACAACAGTTTGGAGAAAAGCTTGCAAGAAGCAGCCTTGGAGGTTTGAAAAAACCAACCAACCAAACCCCAAAGTGCCTTCAGATAAAGAAAGCCCAAAATGTAGCTGGCATCCATGTACCGTGACATCAGGCATGTCATGACTGGGCAGCAGAAGTGATGGCCTGGAGCTCATGGCACAGGTACAGGTTATCAGCTCCCAGACACCCTTCTGTGAGGTACCAGCTGTACAGAAGCTGCAGAGGACAGGATACAGATAAAGACAGCACACAAAGAACAAGGACCTGTTGGAGCAAGTCCAGAAGATGCTCCAAGGGCTGGAGCACCTCTTCTATGGACAAAGGCTGAGTGAAGTGGGGTTGTTCAGCTGGGGAAGAGAAGGCTCTGGGGGAGACCTGAATGTAGCCTTTCAAAACTTGAAGGGGTGTTGTAACAAATATGGGGACAGACTTTTTAGGAGGGCCTGTTGCCATAGGGCAAGGGGTAATGATTTTAAACCGAAGGAGGGTCGATTAAGGTTGGATATAAGAAAGAAGTTATTTAAAACGAGGAGAAGTTTTTTACAGTTAGGGTGGTGAGGCCCTGGCACAGGCTGCCCAGAGAAGCTGTGGCTGCCCCATTCCTGGAAGTGTCCAAGGCCAGATTGGACGGGGCTTGGGATAGCTGAAGGTGTCCCTGCCCATGGCACAGAGGGTTGGAACGAGACGACCTTCCAACCCAAACGAATCTGTGATTCTATGATCCTAAAACACAACTTGGAGTGGGGAAACTCTGGGCCTCAGTGCCTTAAAAATTGTGGTTTCCATCATTCCCTGCTGGTAAGCGCTCAGAAATGCTCTGCAGCGTGACAGCTGAGTAATGACCCCCCACATCTCAGCAACAACCCCCGAACTTCAGAGCGATGGAGGAGCGCCCGCACCCCGTCCAGGCGGGGCGGAGGGAAGACGGGGATGGGAGGGAGGGTCCCCCCCGCCCCGCTCCGCCCCGTTCAGCCCCCGGCGGGGCGGGATGAGCGGCGGGCACTGCCGGGGGCTGCACTCCATCGCGGGACAGCGGCGTGAGCCCCGAGCCCCCATCCCGGCCCGGCCCCGCTCCCCCATCCCGAGCGAGCCCCGCGATGCTGGCGCCGGGCGGGCCCAGCCCCGCGCAGACCTGCGGGGCCGTGGTGGTGGCCGCCGTGCTCCTGCAGTCCGTCTGCGTGGCCGTCACCTTCCTCTACTTCACCAGCGAGCTCAAACAGGTCGGTGCGGGGGGGACGGCGGCGGGGGGGACCCCGCGCTCTCCCTTCTGTCCCCGCAGGACGGACCGACCCCCGGGGGGCCGCGGGCTCGTATGGGCGGTGGGCGATGCGAGCGGCATCCGCGGCCGGGGGCTGAGCCCCCCGTGGGCCGGGGCTTTGTCCCCCAAGGGTTGAGCCCCCCCTGGGCCGGGGTTTGTCCCCCGCCCCGCTCCCCGCAGATAAAGAGCTCCGCTCCCCGCGCCCGCTCCTTTGTCTGGACCCGCCGTGGGCGTGCGCGGGGAAGGGAGTTCAAAGCAGCAACGGCTGCGAAGTTTTCTTGCCTGAAAAAAAAAAAGAAAAAAAGAAAAAACCAAACAACGAAGTTATGCATTTTTTTCAGCGAAAAGGCAAATGTGTTTTTCATTAGCGCGCAAATTCGCCGTCTCATCGGTTTGCGCTGCAGGAGCGCCAGGAGCGCTGGGAGGGCTGGACAGTCGGACGGGCACCGGGGGAAAGGACTGAGGAAAGCTGAGGTGCCTTTTAGACGTATCCCGTAGGACGATGCATAGTTCTAAGGCAGTGACTAATACTAAAGGAACTGCACCAGACAGCAAACACCACTGAATTCCCCAGAATAACTTGTAAAATAGCAATTGTATAGTCTAGATGCTTTGGTCTCCTTGCAGCCACCCTTCAAGCCTCTTAGCTGCTGCTTAACTCTTTCCTCTCCCTGCTGCTTAGCTCTTTCTTCTCCTGGCTGCTTCACTCCTCTTGCAAAAGAGCAAGTACACTCCAAGAAAGTTACATTTAGTTGATAGTCCCAGGATAGTTAATAGTTCCCTTTGTATGTGTGGCCCTGATTTCCATGGACCCACTAGTACTCGGGATTTTCATGAGAGTCTTACCCAAAATTTACTGCCCTGCTGTAGTTTGTATCAGTATATTGCTTTTCCTGGCACAAAGGTAAAACTAACTGCAGGTAAGTGTTCTGTACGTGTACAACTTAAGAATGCATTGCAGAATTACTGTGCAGTTACTGTGCATTCAGTAATGCATAGTTAATTACATGGTTATTAGTAATGTATGGTATATATGGATTTGTTCCACATCAGATTTAATAGGCAGAGCCTTCTGAGATGCCAGAGTTCTCTGTGAGGCAAAGGGTGTGCAGTACTGTACAGTATGAGCCAGTGCTCATACTTTGGAAATGTATAAAACAGATTTCCCTGCTGTGACTGTCCCATATTTGGTCAAATGGGGGAGTCACAGAAATGTATTGACTTTATGAAATCAGGCTACATAATGCTGCTGATGAAGAAAAATATATAAAGGTATCCTCATTCCTTCATGCATACAGTTCAGAGTCCTTTGCTCACAAGCTTGCCAATCTAAGCAATTAGTAACCACACTTATCTTTCCCTTTTATTCAAACATGTACACCTGAGACACAACCACATTTTGTGGTACTTGCCTAAAATACAGCTCTCTGTTTTTGAACAATGACAAGCCTGCATTTGGTGTGAAGAGCTGAATCTGTCCACACTAAAGCTCTGCTGGGCTAAAAGCTAAGGTTGCTGGGTCTGGAGGGGTTACTTTAAGCACACATTCTTGCATGTGCCATTTGGTGCACAATAAACAAGGAAACAGATTATCTGGAAGCACAGACTGCTACCCCACATCCACATGATGCATGTGGAATAAATCTCAAAAGATAAACTGTGATTGTGGTCTGCCCATCTTTCTTCCCTTTGCTGTTCACAATACCTGCATTGCTACACCTTCACCAAATTACTGTGGCTGCACAGACTGCAGATATTTCTAGCTTTGCAAAAAGTGTGCTGAATAACTAGGAGGGTTTTTCCTCTACAGCTGTAGTGACCTGAGTAGGACTAGGAATATGACCATTTGTTTAACAGTGTTGCTTTAGGAGGAAGTGCTGAGACAATAAAGTTCACTATGCTTCAGGATATAGGGCTGCAAGGACAATATTCTCAGGCTTCCTTCTCTTTCGAAAACAGTCTACTAACCACTCCTAGCATAGGAGAGGCCTTGTAAGATTCCTGCAGGACTTATGTTATCAAAGGCTTCAGTACTACAGATAAACCTCATTTGAGTAAATTTTACAACAGCAATAATAATGTGCTGCTGCAAGGTTGCATTCCATGAGGATTTCAAACTGCATGCAAAATACTGTTCCAGTGCCAGGATAGTGATGTTGTTTTAGGGAAAAATGAGCAGGTAAGGAGGAGGCAGAAGCACAGGACTATTTGCTTCCAGATGGGAGGGCAAAGCTGGGAGCTGGGCTATAACAAATCTGCCAAGAGAATAAACAGTAACTTCAGAACTGCTTAATGTTTTGCTTTTTTTAAAAACTCATCAAAGTACTTTGTTACTGAAGCTTGTAGAGTTAAATCTGTCAGAGCCTTTAGTTTTAAGTGCAGTTTTACCTTAATGAGCACATAATACTAATGGTTTTGAGTTCTTAAAACCCGATTTAAGAACATCATCATACTCCTTGGCAAAGACACAGAAACCTTCACAAACACTCGTAGTGGTGGCCCCTTTTCCTTCTGCTGCCTGCAAAATCCAAGTACTGGCTGAAGCTCAGTGCAGTCTGCTGCTGCAAACTGAAAGTGAGACTTTTAGGAGGTGAATTCTCCTTCTCTTCCTCCTCCTGGAGCAGGAAAATCTCTTCCTAAGTGCCTTGTCTTCTAACAGACAGGAAAAGCATGGAGTATGAAGGAGGAGGTGACTCAGATCTGTTTGTTTCTTTCAGTACCCCATGTATCTGCTTAGCAGAGCAAACCAAGCTTCTTTAACACAATGAAAGTGAAATTTAAATGCTAAGACCAGACCAGAATTCCATCTGAATGCTCTGCATGTTTGTTGCTGTTTCTCCCGAAGTCCCTGTAATGCTTTGCTGGCTCAACAAGCCTGACCAGTCTGTAGCTGGTGCAGCAGGAGCCCAGTTTCAGGGAAACAGAGGCCGGGTGCTGGAGCCAGCACAGGTTCTGTGCTCCACATTAACCAACAGCGCCAGCTGGAGTCCTGTGTGTCACATCCACAGGGAGCTTGGGAAGAGCTTTCCGCTAGGATATCATCTCTCCCAGTCAGATTCCTTTGGAGCCAACCAGAGTTCTGCCAATCTATTAAAAATTCATTTCTCTTTATCAGTAAATAAATGTGTTTTCTCTGTGACCAGACAGTATAGACATGGGTCCATGTCACGAGTGTCCAGCATTATAATTATATTTGGACTCATTTCAGTTGTCTGGACTTGGTTCTCCACTATTAGGACAAGTGCAGTTATGGAGAGGCCTCAACTGGATATGGGGAGGATTTGGTATGGATATATAAATAGCATTGGCTGAAAAGACAACACAGAAAATACCTTTAAGGTCTAGTATTTGATTTCATCCTCAATAATTGGTGGGAAAAAAAATCCCTTGTGCAAAAAAAAAAGTGTTTTTAATACAGAATTAGAGCAACTAAAGAGTTCACAACATTAGGGAGTTGGGAATTGAATTTTCACAAAGCCTATTTAGTTGAGTACTGGATATCAGATTTATGCCCATGGAGATAAAGTAAGTATATTTTTGCATATTAGGTATGCCATCATAGTTAAACACGTCAAATCAGGATGAATTACTCATGTTATTTATATAGTCCTACTTGCACCATACCAGGAAATGCTTTAAAGGAAGGGAAGTGTGTTCCTAAGCATAGTGAATATAGTGACATACCACAGCTGAACATCTGCAGACACATCATGGGTGAAAAATCCTGGCTTTCCCTTCTGCTGCAGCTCCAGGACACGTACTCCAAGAGCGGCATCGCTTGTCTCACCGGGGAGGAAATCGGAAATTCCATCCAAAACTTGGATGAAATTGAGAGTGAAGACAGAGAAGCTGATCCCTGCTGGCAAGTAAAGTGGCACCTGGGAAAGTTAATTAAAAAGGTATTTGGAAACACTGTGCTTGACAATATTACAGTTGAAAGAATCCTAATAGCACAATAAAGGAGGCTCTCAGATTGTCTTATTGCAAAGCAACAGTCAGACTGCAGCTTCAGCTGCAAAGCACTTGCACTGAAGACAACAAAACCCCATAACAGTGGTTTCACTACATTCAGTAAATAATCAAGCAAAGACAATCAGCTTTTACTAAGCAGATTTCAGTGATAGATGGGCTTGTCTGAAATACATTAGGGTGGAAGTGTTTGACTCGAGCTTGCTTTCAACCTGACCGTGCAGATCGTCGTGCTAGCAGAGCTGTCACTGCCCTTTTGGAAATAAAGGGAGATTGGGACGAGAAAATGAGATTAAATGTAACGCAGGGTGAGGTACAAAGGTGCCTGAGGAATGGTCTAGTCATGAGCTGTGTAATGTAGTGGGAAAGAGCAAGTGAGCACAACAGCATCAGGCACAGCACCTTCCCAGCGCTGCATTCAGAGAGAAGAAAATAATTCTGGCTGTAAAAATCAGAAAGGCTAAAATCTTCTGGAATGGTTTTCAAAATCCCGTCTCCAGCACATAAACGAGCTCATCCATAGGAATTCACTTCTGGCTGAAACTTACCTGGCAAATCTTGCGGCCCAAAACAGATCCTCTATTTGTGTTCGGAGATCTTGGCTCCTTTGGTGGAAGTTCTGCCAGTGAAGTCCCTGAACTTCTTCATAGAGAAAACATTGTTTTATTTGGTGGACATTTACACATCTAATATGCTTACACATCTAACTAGCTCCCTGATTGCTTAAAAAAAAGGTAGCCTGGATACCAGAGATAATAAATTACAATGATTGTCATTATGATAATAGTAATAATAATAGGATAGTTAGATAAACAGAATGAGGCAGGACAGAACCCATCAGTAAGTGGCAATACGGGGCCTGTGTAAGTCACCCAGGTAAATCACCTCAAACCATCACCACACTTGCTGCAGCTCCACCACCATTTCTAACCAAACTGGTTTGTTTCAGCAGCCAGCGAACAGTTATAAAGGAGGGGAATGCACAAAGCAAGATGTGCTGCCTAACAGCTTAGGTAGATGGGTAAAGCTATAAAAATAATGTCTCAGAGCTAAGACCCCACAAAAGTGCACACTGCCAAGTGTTCTGCAAATGGAAGCTCATTTGGTGCTCATACAATATTTCTTATTTGAGAGAAACATGAGGGTCAAATTTTCCAATAATCTTATGCCTGAGCTCTCGTGAAAATGTTTTCCCATATATTTCAATACGTAAAAGATGTAAATGTAGAAATACTTTATTACAAGAAATTAATAGGCCTTGCTTAATTTGCTTGTTAATCAAATGGAGAATACACTCTATTAATGAGTTTATAAGAGGAGTGTCTTTATCCTGCACCTGTCACCTTCAGCTGATAAACTAATTTCTTTTTTTGTGTGTGTGTTGGCAGATGATGTCGAAAAGCTACGAGGAAAACATATCTGCAATCAACGGTATAATAATTTTATTTTCTGTGATTAAAAGTGGTACCTGATGTGTAGCAACTCAAATTATTTTTAAGTGCAGAAAACTGACTAAAATCTTGTACTGGCATCAAGTCACAAAAAATGATTACTTACTACTAGAAGGTAAATTTTCAGGACCCAAAAATATGGTCAAGTGGTTGAAGCAAGGTAGCCAAGGTGGATACAAAGGACTCAGCCTCTCTGCCTCAGTCCCATGGAGTTGTGGGGACATTTAAATAGTCTTCCCAGGATCCCAGCTCCTGGAACAAGCAGCACAGAGCTGCTGGATGCAGAGATCAGTTAAGGAATAGCTCTGCTGAAGCTCATACAGCTCTAAAGATGCTGGGCAAAAGCATTACAACCTACAGGTGGAAGTTCAGAGTGAAAGTAAATAAGATACAGTACTATGGGTTATTTTGTCTTTTGATAATCTAAAGGTGGGAGAAGGAGAAAAAGAAGAACAAAGAGGCACATGAAGACATTTCAAGGAGAGCAAGAACAAAATAGGAATTTGAGCCTTATTAGCCAATATATAGCATTCAGTCTATGATTTAGTTAAAAAAATGACATACCTAATTCCTTAAAATCAAGTTAGATGGGACAGATGTGCTTCTAATGTTCTTGCTTTTGATGTGGGGTTTCTTTTCTTGTCTTCCCTTAGCTGAAAGAACTCTGGCACTGTCACACACCGACAGGCAGCAGCCACGTGGTCCCATCCACAGGGTCGCGGCGCATCTGACGGGCAGCAACAACAGGAGGAGTTCCCTGTCCACACGCTGTAAGGAAGAAGCTTTAAAACACCTTAAAGAACACAGAAATTACTCTCCCATTACTAGCTTCATGCTTACATATAGTTTTTAATATTTGTATTGAGTTAAGAGTAGGAAACAAATGATAAAAAAGTCAATTCTCAAGAAACAGGGAGAAAGCCTCTCTCATTTTTCTTTTGAAACCATCACTGGGGGAAAAAAATTAAATGTCCTTCTTCCTAATATTAAGTTTTCCTCTTTCTTTCTACTTCTTTCTGCTAGTTGGAGTCCCAGCTGCTGTGGTGACAGACCTATTAGAAATGGAACAGGAGAGGTTTGACAGTCAGGCCATGTTAATGAAGGCCTTGGTAGGGTTTCTGCAGCTTCAGAGGGTATCAGACACTAATGGCTATTTTAACTTTGTTACTTAGTAACATCATTTTTTCTCTTATTTGAGGGCACAAAAATTAAAAAAAAAAAAAATAGAAAAGGCAGTTCATGTCAATTCTTACATAAATCTCAGAGCTTACTTATGGACTGTCAGTTTGTTGTGAGAATGGACGTAATGAGCCACTGTGAAGAGCAGGTTTCCTTACTTTGTTATTGTCCTCAACCAGCCAACACCTGGCTTCGCTATCTAGTTTTTAAGTTAACATTTCTCTCTCTCTCTTTTTTTTTTTACCCCCAAGTAGATCTCTTGCCCAGAAGGGGGATCGGACATAAAATAAACTGGGAATCATCAAGGAAGACCCACTCTTTCCTTTACAACGTGGAGCTGAGAAATGGCGAGTTAGTGATACCCCAGACGGGCTTTTATTACATCTACTCACAGATTTACTTTCGCTTCCGTGAAAATGAGAACGAGGATTCAGATTTGTTGGGACAAATCAGGAACCCCAAACAGCTTGTCCAGTATGTTTACAGACTGACTAATTACCCTGAGCCCATTTTGCTCATGAAAAGTGCAAGAACAAGCTGCTGGTCTAAGAAGGCGGAATATGGACTTTATTCCACCTACCAAGGCGGGGTGTTTCAGCTGAAAAGAGAAGACAGGATTTTTGTCTCTGTCAGTAACAGCGACTTAGTTGACATGGACAAAGAAGCAAGTTTTTTTGGAGCCTTCATGATCGGCTAAAAGAGGAAAATCATGCTTCCAAAGGATCCAATTTTTCCTATTCAGGACCAGCTTAACATTCTGTAAAATAGGGGATAATAAGCAGAAACTGTATCAATACCAGCAGTAGGAGACTCCCCTTTCTCAGCTCACCCATCGCGAGGTCCGAGCGTGACGAGTTCTGCCCCCACCAGCCGGGAAGAGCGGCAGCAGCAGCTGGCTGTGGGTGGCACTGATTTGTGCAGGCACAGGCACCACTGCCCCACCAGGCTGGGGGTGTGAGAGGGTTTCACACCCCCCAGGTGATACCTTTGGCCACCCCCCCAGGCAGGTAAGCGCTCACCACCAGCAGAGATGCTCCGCAGCGCAGGTGGGGTGGCGGATGTTCCAGGTCCGGCTGCTCAAGGCTGAGACTGGATATCAAATTTTACTTGTGGTCTCCATTGGGACCCTGTCTTGAATATCTCAGCTCCTGTGTGGAGCCTTTGTACGTACTGCTTCCCAAGTGCCCATGGAATTTCTCTGCAAGCTTTTGTTTGAACTCGAGTTTTACAGAAGTTAAAAGACCATCAGAAGATCAAGCTGCACATCTTCATCTCATCTTACAAAACACTTGAGCACCTAATTAATTTTAAGCACATGAACAGCCTGACTAAAGGTATGCACGTGCTTGAAATTAAGTATTTGCTTAAGAGTTTTTTAGGATCGTGTCTTGAGTAAACACATTAGTCTTGTCTTATTCGGGATATTGTACATAAAAACAGCAGCTGAAATGGCACAGAAGAGCTTTTGAAATCAATCTGTGTTTTGATCAGTGTATTATAACAGTGCCTATTTACTTAATTACTGTGCTGCAAACATTTCACCATTTCATGTTCCAGTAAGTTCAGTAATGTAGTTGCTGTTACACTTGTTGACAGCAAGTACTTGATCCAGAAAAAAAGGCGTTTTTTTGTAAATACTGAATTCTATGAGAAATTTGCCACAAATTAAGCATGACGTGGTTCTCCCCTGTTTATTTGTACTGGCCTTATTTGGTAGGATGTAATGCAGAATAACACAACCCAATGACTAACATTTTTAGGAAAACAGGAACAACTATCCATATTTAAACAAATGCTGCTTTTTAAAGTAATGCTGTTACGATTTTTTTTTTCTTTTAGGAATGGGTAAAATTTTTTCATAGTTTTGTTAAATAATTTTTTTTAAAAATGGCCACTATATTTTTTAGCTTTCAAGAAGAACTATTTTATATTAAGAAGGTTTGAAAGTTCAAGTTCTATGGGCTGGATTCACAGCACGACTAGTGTAATCAGCACATCTGCAGCATTGTCAGTGGAGCAACAGCAATTTGCACCATTAATACATTTTCCCCAGATTCAGAGAAAAAAGGGGGGAAGAGAAGGTAAAAGTTAAAAAAAAAAAAAAATTAGAATTGGAGGAAGAGGAAGACAGTTCTGCAAATGCCACTTTACATCAAGAGAGTGATGCCAGTAGAAAGTCTGGTTGTCTGTTTTGAATGCGCCAAGGTTGCCGTGGGAACCCTCACATTCACCTGCACGTTCTGGTAATCAAATCCCCAAGCAGCCCCTGCACAGGGGCCCCACGAGTAAAGATGCTCGTTCATCCTACTACTCAGTCAACAAGAGGAAATTAATAGACACGAGCCCTTGCATTTATTTTGCCATTCAGAAAAGAAGGTATGTTGGTTGACTTAAATACCTGTGTTGGAGCAGCAAGAGAGAGAATTTCAGGAACACCCTCCTTTAGGCAGGTCAGGGTGAAGAAACACACCGCTGTAAGCCTGAAATAAAGAGTTGTCATTTTTGCCTGCTGGTTTAACAGTGTCACACATGCTGTTTTCAGCGATAATCAAATATGTGAAATTCTTTACCATTTACTGAAACACTTTGGTTTGCCTCCTTTTGAGATCATCTGTTGTGACAGAGAACAGAAAATACTTTTGTGGTTTTCTTTCTGATTTCAGTACTTAATTCAGGAATTTTCTGCCTGCCAGAAAAGGCTGGGAGAACAGAGCTGTTCCCTGCATGTCTGCTGTCTTGGAGAAATGACTTTTGTAGGTTCTCCTTGCAAATGGACAGAGCCTTCCAATCTCAGTGCCAGACTGGCCCATGTTGTCAGGTTTGAGGTGATTTTTTTTTTTTAATTTACTATATTAATAATTTTGATTTTTTTTAAAGAAATACTTTTTTAGGAACTTATTTGAATGAAAAATTATTTGAACTGTGAAAAAGTATTTCATATTTACTGGTGGCAGCTTAGAGTCAGAAACCTCCCCCCCATGGCAAAGAACCAATTGTGTAATGTGGAGTCGTGGCTGCTAGAAACGACTGGAAGGAATCCACGGGGGACTCAACAAACCTGCAGCTGATGCTAAGACAGACTATTACAAACAGAATTTCTGGCTCCATGTACTGTCCTTAACTCTCAGTTAACACTATGCCCGCTGTTACTGGGGGGATGCTCCCTGGCTTTACCTGCCTTTTTTACCTAAATGTACATATTTGTGGTCTCTGCATGCAGAGCAAAACACAACAGGAAATACAAATAGTCATTGGAATAATCCAAAAACATGCCTGACAGATATTATCTTGGTGAGTCGTTATCAGGGAATATAAGACGGGACACGTTTGAAGAAGACTGGAAAAACATAGTAAGTTCTGTTTGTATCGTATCCTGAGTCATACCTTTCATCTCATTTTATGTTGAATAGCAAATGTAGCAAATTTTTTATTTGTGGATGTGGGTTGCATTAATGTGTGAATATTGTAAATTTTTCTATATGCTTTTTATATAAAATGTTTTTACTAAATAGTTATTTAGTATTGCAGTGGTTATTGGTGTTTATTATCCTATGGCTTCCACAACAACCCTGTCGTAAATAATTTCCCTGACATTGTTTGGTATCAGATACAATCCATTAAATGCCACAAATGGTTGCAATGCAGAGGACAAAACTGCAAACCATTGAGCAATGCCACGTTGTGTAATCCCATCTAACTGGCTTCCAGACCTCAGTTAGTAAACAGCATCTGGAAGCAGTATGCTGAAGAAATCCCTGAAAATGACCTTGTGACCAGAGAGTACAACATTTTGAGCACTTCCCTTTAGGTTCTTCTCACGTTTCTGGGCTTTAGCAATTTTTTAAGCATTGGGAATTCTTTTTTAGTAGGGAAATACCTGATCTTTACCCATATCAACCTACAGTAGAAGATATTTGTTCCGCCTGGAGAAGAGAAGGCTCAGGGAGACCTAAAAGCATCTTCCAGGGCACGTGGTGGGCTACAAGAACGCTGAAGGGGGACTTTGGACAAAGGCATGTAGTGACAGGACAAGGGGAAATGGCTTCACACTGACAGAGGACAGGGTTAGATTAGAGACTGGGAAGCAATTCTTCCCTGTGAGGGTGGCCAGGCCCTGGCACAGGTTTCCCAGAGAAGCTGTGGCTGCCCCAACCCTGGAAGTGTCCAAGGCCAAGTAGGACGGGGCTTGGAGCAACCTGGGATAGTGGCAGGTGTCTCTGCCGGTGGCAGGGGAGTTGGAACCATTAGACCAATGGACCCTGTTCCCTCTCCAGTTGGTGAATGAGTCTAATGAAGAGGGACAAGAATGCCCAGGGAGTGACCTGGTGACACAGTTAGCTGAAGCACAGCAAAAAGCTGAGACTAAAACAGCTGCCTCTGAATTAGTGACCTCAGAGCACAGCTTTGCTGATAATAAACCAGCACTGGTTTGAAGTCTGCTTGCAGATATTTACTGCCATATAAACAACTGTAAAGTAATTTGAGCCCGTTCTGGGTTTTACATTATTAAGCTGGATTACCGCTATTTCATCAGTGCTCCTCACGGATGATGGTTGCTAAACCATAACCTTTGAAAGCATACACCAGGTGCTACCTTCTGTTCTAAAACACATTTATAATAGCACGCAAAACACCCTTAGTCCCGGATATAATAAAAAAACTGCATTTGCTTTTCTCAGGAGTTGTAGAAGGTGCATAATTTTAAAATGAATCTCTACCTCAGAGTTGGTTTTTCAGTTTCTTCTTTTCTCCACAATAAACATGTAATCATTCTATATTCAAACCTTTCTGACATTTCCATGACAACAAACAATGATATAAACAAGAATTAGAACTTCATTGGAAGAGGAGATAATGGACACAATGGAACATACGACAGAGACCTCAGAACTCCATAAATAGAAACTACCCTTCTACCATCTACCTACCTACCTACCTCTGTACTCAATACAGCTTTGAAGCTACTAAAGACAAACACCTATATTTTAAAAGTTCCATGAAAGGTAAATGTCCAGTATAATATAGGTTTTTTAATTATTTTTTTTAAATACCTGTCTTGTTCATACATCCAGCTAGTGGATAAAACTGAATAAAAAGTACTTAACTTCTGCCTCTTTCTCTCCATTTCTCTCATTCCAATAAGACCAGTGACTTCACTCTTACCTTGCTGGCAACACAAAACTAATGTTCTTGCAGCTGAGGGCTAGCAGACAACTTTTGGGAGCCTAAAGCCACCTTCTCTGACAGCTCTTACCTCTTCTATCACACTATCTGCACCACTGTCCTTTAGCATATGCAAAGCCGATACCGTGCAAAGTTTGTGGGATGACAATTCTGGCCTGCAGTTGCCAAAGAAATCAGAAAGAATCAGGAAACTAAAGCTGCTTTTCTTCTCTCTCAGATGACATTTTTTCTGGTCCTGTCCCCATGCAGGAAAAGCAGCCAGAGAAGCCCTTGACTCATGATACCCTTAAAAGAAGGCAATCGATGTTGGTGGATTCAAAACACAGCTGCCACATCTGATCCAAGTGGCTCATCACTCAACACACCAGGAATTAAGTGTTAAATCATGGCATTACAAGCTCAGGTTGTCTGGAGTGTACAAACCTGATGCTACGTCACTTTTGAACTTGATTTTAATAAGGAACTTTCTTAAAAAAAAAAAAAAAGGAAGTGATCATACTTGACAAGATACAGCTCAGCAAAAACTGGAAGCATTTCAAGAGATTGAAGGATGCTCTCTTTATAGAAAAGTCACATTTATAACTTCAGGTCATTTTCTCTGGCAAATATCAACATCCTGCAGCTGAGACCACAGGTCAGGGAAAAGAAATAAAAAAAAAAAAAGAGAAATAATTATTTATAACATTACAAAGTATTTGGCATCCTAACTACAGAGGCAGTTATTATCTCCATAATATAATGTAATGTCATGTAAATTAGGTTGGGACACAAATCTAATATGAACTAACTGTATGTTGGTGGCATAAAGCCCATGATTTTTTATCAGAAACATATAACAACTCTATAGGCAGCTGGCTGGACAAAGTGAGAAGTACATTAGGCTCTTCCTTCTTTTCAACTGAAATTAATCTGTAACCATCCTCATAAAATTTCAGCAACTGTTGAGTAACTTGCTACAAAACTGTCTCACAGTTCAAGAGCAGGAATGATGAATACAGAACCCAGCAAGACTGCAAAAATATATCATCCGAATGGATGTCCTATGGACAAGGCACTAAGGCTAATGCTTGCACGATTACAGAAAGCAAATTACAGAGAACAGGCACATTCAGAGGCACAGGCAGAGTAATTCGGTGTTGTGTCACACCGCGCTTGAGATCTGCCCACCCTTAAATAAAGCTCTGCAGCTTGGAATGCTAGAGGAGGTGTACACATGTGTGAGTGCTCTTGGAAAAACAGCATAAACCTCTTTCTTGGCTGAATTGGATGAGGCTTGGAGCAACCTGGTCTAGTGGAAGGTGTCCCTGCCCATGGAACGGGATGAGCTTTAAGTCCCTTCCAACCCAAACCATGCTGTGATTCTGTGGTCAATCTAGATACCAGAATGGATTCAGAGCACTGGTTGCCACCCGAGAGATGGGGTGTGAGGGATGCAGCCTCTATGAGTAGACAGAAGTGGAAATTGATTGTGCCACAGTGTACACTCCCTGACAATTAGTGAGGACGGGTTGGAAAGGGAGAGAGATACACCCTATACTGATGTGCCAGGGGTCACTTTACTGCTCCTGATCTCACCTTGTACTGCTTCCATTTTACTTCCTTTTGTGTACAACATTGTCCTTTGAGTCTGCAGCTGGGGAAACACACGGTTCTGATGGCTATGTCTGCAAAGGGCACGGAGTAGGACAGCAGCCACACGCTGAATAGAAATCTAATTGCAGGTAAATCATATGGAAGCGGGTGACTACTGCAGCTTCACTGAACTGGAGCCTCGCCGGGCTCCTGCCAAGACCCAAGGGCAGAGCAAAGATACGGAGTGAGGAGGCAGCGATCGCACCCATCGCCGCGGTCCCGGTGGGATGCGCGGCTGAGCGGCGCGGGGCGGGGGGGATGCGCGCAGAGACAGAGCCCTGAGAGCGGCGGAGAAGGGACGGTCCCGCCGCCCCGAGAGCACCGGCAGGCGGGACCCGCACCTGCCCGGGCGGGGCAGGCGGCGGGGGGCGGACCGGCAGCGCCGGGCCCGCCGGGGTGGGTGAGTCCTCCCGCACCGGGGGGCTCGGGAAGAAAGTTTAAATGCCGGTGCCGGCGCGGGTGGAGCGGCCGCCCGGGGGTCGCGGGGCCGCCCCACGTCTCGTGTGACGCGCGGCGAGCGCCCGCCCGCCCCGGGCCGGGGGGGAGCGACAGTGCCCGGGAGAGGCGGAGCGGGGCCGCCCGTCCCTCCCCGCCCCCGGCACCGCACCTGCCCGTGCGCGCAGAGGCGCGGGGCCCGCGCGGGGCCGGGCCGCGCCGCGCCGGGCGGGGATGCGCATCCCTCGGCGGCAGGATGCCGGAGGGGAGCGCGGGCGGCCGCGGCGCGGAGAACCGGACGGGCGCCGAGGCCCCGCAGCACCTGTTCCCCGTGCCCGTGCTCACCGGCATCACCGTCGCCTGCGTCCTGCTCTTCGTCATCGGGATCATCGGCAACCTCATGACCATGCTGGTGGTGTCGCGGTTCCGGGACATGAGGACCACCACCAACTTCTACCTGTCCAGCATGGCCTTCTCTGACCTGCTTATCTTCCTCTGCATGCCCCTGGACCTCTTCCGCCTCTGGCAGTACCGGCCCTGGAACTTCGGGGACCTCCTCTGCAAGCTCTTCCAGTTCATCAGCGAGAGCTGCACCTACTCCACCATCCTCAACATCACGGCGCTCAGCGTGGAACGGTACATTGCCATCTGCTTCCCTCTCCGAGCTAAAGTCATCATCACCAAGGCAAAGGTCAAGCTGGTCATCCTCTTCCTCTGGGCCGTCTCCTTCATCAGCGCCGGACCCATCTTCATCCTGGTGGGGGTCGAGCACGAGAATGGCACAAACCCCCTGAGCACCAACGAGTGCCGAGCCACCGAGTACGCCATCCGCTCGGGGCTCCTCACCATCATGGTCTGGACCTCCAGCATCTTCTTTTTCCTGCCCGTGTTCTGCCTGACCGTGCTGTACAGCCTCATCGGGAGGAAGCTCTGGAGGAGGAAGAGGAAGAACATCGGTCTAAACACCGTCATCAGGGATAAGAACAACAAGCAAACTGTGAAAATGTTAGGTACGAGTCTTCTTGCTCTGTTTTTCCAAAGGATGCGTGCGCCTGTGTGTGTGTGAGAGAGAGGGAAAGACTGAGAGCTCTCGGGTAGTTTACTATAGTTGCTTCCAAAGGAAAGCATTTATGAAAAATGTTTCATGCAAAGGGATAAACCTCCAGGAATCTGTAGAGTAACTCTCCTCCTCCCTTAGATTTATTCCTAACTGATTTGAGCAGGGGACTCCCAAACAGTTAAACAAACGTTAATAACAATCCCTGACAAGGACAAATACTACAGTTATAATTAGGTTGTGCCCTGGATATTTTTAAGAATTTTTGCTCTTTGGTTGTGGATACCGATGTTATTTACAGAAGAACAGTTTATTTGATTTTTAAACAGAACTAAACCCTTCCGAAACCATGAAGTTGAGCTGCAGACTAAGTAGGCAGGGCACGATGTGCACTTGAAGATTTATATAAAAAGTATCGAGGTTTTAGTAAATTGGGATTATTCCCTACCATGGCTGTATAAGCTTATGAAAATTAATCTGAATTTTTACATTAGCAAAACACCGGGCTGTGCTGAACCCGAAGCCTTGTGTCTCCTTTGAGGTCTGTGGTGCTGTAAGATCTCACTGACTGTAAGAAAACAGGATCAAGACAACAGAGAGTGTTATGCCTAAGTTTGTAAATTGACATTGCTAAATGCTTTAAACAACAGTTCTGGTTGGCACATGGAAACACAAATTTTAACATTCTAAGTCAGTGCATGTGGTGGGAGTTCGATGAACAAAACCAAAAAAGTTGTTCTGCAGTTCAGGGTCTGAAAACTGCAGAATCCTGCTGCTGCTGCTGCTGCTGCTGCGTACTTTTAAAGCCAAAAGTCCTCCGCAGTGCAAGTCATCCCATGGATTTCAGGGGGGATGTGATGCTCTGCAGGAAGAAGGTTTCATGGGCAGCAGCTGTGCCTGTGCTTGTTTCAGTGGGGTTGAAGTGGTGGGCTAATGAGCCAGACAAGAGGTGGCATGAGTCCTAAGGACTTAAATTATCAAACGGGAGTCTAACTGATTTCTTGTTCACGTCCTAATTTATTACTATGCAACTGCAGGAAGAATAATAAAACCCGCAGCATTCTTTGTGCCCTTTCAGCTACGTTTTATGATCAACAGAATTACTTCAGTCTGCTAAACGTGACCTTGGAAGTAATTAATCATTTACACTTCTGAGGTTCAGGATTATGAATCTCCGCTTACTATAAGTAAATTACATATATTACTACTGTGTTTATATTTCCATAAAGATACTGAAATAATTACAACTGTTTATTCCTACCCTGCAGTATTGCCACGAGCACTGCAATATTTCAGTCATCTTTTTTTTATCCTTTACAAGGTCTGAGAACAGCAAGCAGTGGCAAGACTGTCCTCTGACAGAGAGCCAATATTCCCTAAATGATAACAGTCTGATGCCTGATGGAAAGGTGGAAAGAAGTTAGTGAGGGCTCAGTAGCAGCAGATGCTCATTCCAGTCTAATCTCACTGGTGTTAATGTTCTGCTTAAAATTTAGAAGGCACTTTCTAAGCCTTTAGCAAGTCATGCAACATCAAGTAAATGGGATTAGCATCAACACTTCTCTTAAACTGTAGAGAAAGGTCATGCTTGTGGGTCTCAATTAAACACCCAAATGTATAGCCCAGCTTGCAAAGGAGCTATCATATCCCATTCCTATTGAAATCCATGGGATTCTTTCTGCATGAATGAAGATTAAACTGTGAAAGCCTGACTAGGCATATGGCAAGCCTACATGTGCTTAAAATTCTACTCATAATAGACTGTGCTTAAAACGCTGTTCATAACGACCATCACGGTGACATTCATTACATGGATTCGAGTCCCCAGGTGGGCTAGGGGAAACAAGAGAACACAAGGCCAGGTTGGACAGGGCTTGGAGCAACCTGGTCCAGTGGTAGGTGTCCCTGCCCAAGGCAAGGGGTTGGAATGAGATGATCTCTAAGGTCCCTTCCAACCCAAACCATTCTGTGACTCTAAGAACAGGTTAACTGTAAAAACTGCTTAAGAATGACAAAAACCCTTGCCCGAGTTTTCTGGTTTTTCTCTCTTCAGTATATTAATAGATACACTCAAAGAAATATGAAAAATAATAAAGGTCAAAGGCACACAGGAAATGAACAGAAAAAGTTTCTCTTGGATGAAAATTCAAAGGGGCCACTGTTCTGAGATACACACATTTTGCTTTGTCTTAAATAATTTTGCATCCCAGTGATTCCACTCTTCACTATAAACCATGGCATTGAGTCTATCACATATCATTTGCTTTTGTTAAACACTGTGGACGATAGATTGTTATGCTTTTTTTTGGTCACCATTTGGATTCTTTAATTCTCTTTTGATGTAAACGTAAGTATTACAGTCAGAAGTTTGCTACATCAGATTAGTTGGGCAACATTCAGGTTACCTGTTTAGGTATGATCAATGTGTATTAAGTATCACTAATCTATAATCTCAGAGAATGTATTGAGAGACACCCAACTAAAAGTTTAGGGGATGTATTTTCACACTTTGTGACTAATTTGTTAAGGGAATAGAACTGTAAAAGAGAATGTTAACCACCTGTTTGTAAATACTCACACTTAACACAATCTCTTCTGCTGTTTTCATTTTAGTTGTGGTGGTATTTGCTTTCATACTCTGCTGGTTGCCTTTTCACGTAGGACGATATTTATTTTCCAAATCCTTTGAAGCTGGATCCTGGGAGATAACAGTGATCAGCCAGTACTGCAACCTGGTGTCCTTTGTCCTCTTCTACCTTAGTGCAGCCATCAACCCCATCCTCTACAACATCATGTCCAAGAAGTACCGCGTGGCCGCCTGCCGCCTGTTCGGACTCAAACCCCTCCCAAGGAAAAGACTCTCCAGCACAAAGCAGGAAAGTTCCCGTGTGTGGACAGAGTCGAGTGTCATCACATGACAAGTGGTTTCCAGAGCTGGTGCATCACTCACTGCATTTCCCAGAAAGCCATAACAGAAGGGAAAGAGGGCAAGAAATGGGAATCGGAGCGTTAAAGCCGCACTTTTGTCATCGTCTGGATCTGCTGAAAGATGTAATGCAGGCAGTTAAAGATTCAAGGACACAGCAGACTAAACTCCGAGACTATAAAAGGACACAAATGGTCACAGAATTTGGAAATGGTCAAGTATTATTTGTCTGCTGCTTTTGCCCATATGAATTTTTAATGCTGACTTTAGCCCAGATCAAGGCTGTGCCCTCCTAACCAAATGTGGCCCACTTCACTTGAGAGCTTGTATGACTTCAGTAGCAGCTAATTCGAGCTGAATGTTTCCAGAGCTAGCTTTAGTTTTGCGAAGAATTTTGCTACCATATAACCAGACCCTAGAGAGAGAAAACTGAATTGCTGTTTTGGAGTAGCAAAGATGAAATTTGATACACTTTTCATAATCTTGATTTTTAAATAAGCTCGTATTTTTCTCAGAAGGAGGAAAATGATTTCTTAAAAAAAAAAAAAAAGAAAAAAAAGGTGAGGTAAAATGGGTAATTTTTAAACATGCTAAAAATAAGCGACCTTCATGTCACGTCCAAGTAGAGAGGAAACAAAAAATGCCTTCACAGAAGTGGCTTACAACATGACTGTACTGAAATATTTTTTTAAAATATATATCAGTGGGACAAGGACAGGGCTGACTTCAGGACTGCAGTGATGCTATAAAAATGTGGAATGCAATCTCCCACCAAAGTCTTTTTTTTTTATATATACTAGCTAAATCATCTGTTCGTGTTTTGTTCAGTTTGACTGTGAATGACACGATGTGGTTGAACTTGGAAGCTTTTAGTTGTTTTGGTATTTGTAATGAGTTTGTGGCTACCTGTCCCTAATTGTGCCTCTCCACACCCCAAAGTTTGCTGAGGACAGGTCTTGTAAACCCCTTGTAAGCCCCTCCCCCATTTCTGTTTGAAGTCTATCAGCCAATTCCCAGCCCCAAATCCCCCCATAAAGCCCAGTGTGCAGTTGTACTCATTTCCTGCAGTATTGAACTGAGAATATTTTACATTTTTTAACCAGCATGACCTGAGAAAATAATAGAAAAACCTGCATTAAAAGACACGGGCAGACACATTCTCATACTTGATTCATAAAAATCTTAAATTAGATTTAAGTATGCCATTTCAAGGCAAACCAGAAAACGTTCCATCCTCTGTGCTAATAAATATGTCTTATATTGTCTCACCCACACGTGGATTTTGTGGTCCAGCTCATAGAGCTTCAGAGCATGCATGTTGTGATAGCAGCTTTCTGTTCACTTGGTT
The DNA here is from genome assembly GCA_035584735.1 of Pseudotriccus pelzelni. NCBI lineage: Eukaryota > Metazoa > Chordata > Aves > Passeriformes > Tyrannidae > Pseudotriccus > Pseudotriccus pelzelni. Next base: position 4,614,973 of record JAWMRA010000009.1, on the reverse strand, counting down.
CTAGTATTCATCACCAGCTGGTCCACAGCTGATTCTCCATACTGAACTTTAATTCTCCATAATGAATTGTCTGTTAGCAGAAGATTTCCTGCCTTCAAACCCTTGTTCACACTGGGCCACTTTCCACCTGTTACACCTTTAGCTGACGGTGCCGCTCAGGTAAAACTCCCAAGAGAATTTGGCCTCCTCTGTATATACCACATCTTTCCTAGCACCTGGCGCTTTTACTGGGCTCAGGGGCTGGTTGCTGCTCCTTGGTGGCACCTGAGCCTGTGCCCTCCCCATTCCAGGGGCGCAGGTTTGATGTACACACACTGCACGTTAAGGTCCTGCAGAGCTATGGGATCATCTCCCACTTCACCTCTAACTACATCCACCTCACTGCCCATTTTGTTCTCTCACTCGTTGACTGACAAGCAGATCTGATGGCAGATGTCATGCAACTCAGGGAAACAAGACACTGGGGAATCTCAAAAGGACTGAGAAGATGTGAGCTCACTAATGACCCGCCTTGTGTAAATGAACCCATCACACGTACCCGGCATCACATCAGTGTTTCGAGTCTCAGCTGTGTCTGTGGTATTAAATGTGAACAGAAAAAGAAATAAAGTGATGAGACCCTTTATAACCCTACTGGCTCAGTGTTGGTGGAGGATGTGGTGTGATTCCCACAGGCTGGAGGAGCTGGTCTCTGTTGGGTTGGCTCAGCACTGCCACACGCCCTCCTCACCTGTGGAAGCCCAGTGCAGACACATTTAATTTCTCCATATAAACTACAAACACACTAATAACTTCATCTAGCCTGAACACGTCATCAGGAGAGACTGTACATTTTAGCTGTATACTGAAACAGTGTGAAATTGCCACAACTTTGTATATAGAATGAAATTTAAACATTTAACCTGGGGTCACAGAAGACAGAAAGAAAGGGACTGGCTGCTTCTTACGAGGGAGGATGTGACTTCTTCCTTACTTCTCACCAAGGAAATAGACTTGTTTCTTCAAGTTATTGGGCATTTGGCCAAATCTAGAAAAATACATGCATTTTTATTAAAGAAGAGTAGCCACTTTCATAGGACTCTTGCACAAGCAGACAAATATTTCATATCTAGCAGGGAACACTTAAACATTTAACACACCCTGTAGCTGTCACAGGCAAGACACCAGCCACGAGTTTTGCTTCCCTCAGTACTAAAACTTTTCTATTTAGACATGCTAAAGCCAGTGGAGTCACACGTATGTGCTGACTGCAGCTGGTGAATAAGGACCACTGCTTCAAACTGGTACCAGTGCATAATGAACTGCTTTTATATAGAAAGCAAAGGAAAAAACCTCCAAAACCTGGATAACCTTCATTTTTGCACCATAAAATCCACTCTTGCCTTATGCCTCCAGAAACATACACACGTCCCCACCAGCCCTGATGGATGAATCCAGCACTGCTGGTCTAGAGGGTTATTCACAGAACCACAGAAGAGTTTGGGTTAAAAGGGACCTTAAAGACATTTTAGTTCCAAATCCCTGCCATGGGCAGGTCACCACCCATTAGATCAGGTTGCTCAGGGCCCCATCCAACCTGGCCTTGCCCAGGTTTTACAAAATAACTTCACTGGAAAAAAAAAGCTTGAGCGGGATTTCAAGAGCATTTTTTACTGAAGAACAGCAAAGTTCAGTCCAAGGTAGGTATCATCAATCTGTCTCAGCTAGTAACACTGGGCAAGGTTCCTCCTGCCTTGTCTCTGGCAGGTTGTACAGGGGCAGAGAGGATGCTGCAGGCAGAGAGGGCAGTGGCAAACAACCAGTGCTGGCAAAGCAGTGCTGGCACTGCTCTCATCTGTTCTCACTCACCACAGCTCTCAGCAAGGAATGGCAAACATTTTCCAGCAGAGACAAAGCTTTACTCCTCCGCTTCCCAGGGTATTTCCACAGCAGCTCACGGTCCTGGCATCTTCTCCCCAAAGCCTTCTCTACAAGAAAGAGCACAGGTGTGCCCCCCATCCTATTTAGGGTCTGGACGTGGGTTTTGAGATCCATTTTTCATGCGGGGAAGACAAGGGCCCTTGCAGGCACTGGGCTGGTCATTAATGTGGCAGACAGGGTAGCTCTGCGGGAGGAGTTCTTTCAGAATCTTCAGCCTTCCATTTCTGGAAACTCTTTCCTGTCGGAACAAACTTTGCCAGTTTTGAATGAAAAAACCCACAAAAACCATATAGAGACTTTAAGAGTCAAAATTTTGCTGTGTTTTTACTGACTTGTATGTCAGTAGCCCATAGAAGAAATAACTGGAGGTTCATTCATCAAACAGTTCCAGTTTTAAAAGCTTTTCTACCTCTACATTTTGGATCACAGCTTCACAAATAAATAAGAACAATTTGGCTGCATTTTATTTCTTGGCAGTGTGTTAAATTGGTGATGAAATAGATCAAAAGGACTTTACCAAAAAGCTTCATTCATTTTAGAAAAGTACCTTTGATGGAGGCATGCACAGACGGAAAATTATATCCTATTGTATTCTTGCCAAAAATAAAATACACTGGAAAAATAGCACCTACATGTCAAAATTTGAGATGACAGATATTCAGCAGTTATGTAAGTTTGTGTCAAAGGACATTTGCATAAGCCCTATTTAAAGCAGCAGTTGGTAGATACCTAAATACCCAGGAGAACCCCCTCTCTGTTAGGGATCCTGCTGGTTTTGGGGTGCTGCTGCTCTAAGCCCAGTCAGTGTTTCCAGATGGGCTTCCATACAGTTTGTATCCTTCGCAAAAACCCTGCGGCCTTGAAGAAGGCAAATTGCATCTTGAGAAAAAAAATTCAAATTTGGAACAAAAGAAATCCATCTAACCCGTCTCCCAGTGATGTCCACGTTGTTTCTCCCCCACACCTTGAACTGCCCCCCTCCCGCTGCAGCTCGAAGCCCAGTAAGTGATTTCATTCTCACAACTCCTAATAAACAATACCAGCCAAATTTTACAAATTTTTAAACGTTATTTGGGAAATAAGTAACGTCTGCCTGACACTGCAGCCTGTGGAGAGCTGAACCAGTGGGAGCTGAACACAGGAAACACTGGCTCTGCTTCCAGAGCCCCACTTTGCATCCCTGCGGTCCGTAACAACCAGAGAACATGTGCCAGTGGCCAAGACAACACCTACACCTGCAGTGGGATTTGTATCTCACCATGAATCCTGACACCAGGCCCTGGGCTTGTGCCCACACAGAAGCTTCCTCAAAAATCCTCCAGCTGGTGCAGATGGACTTATATCCACAGATGCAGTTGCAGGAGTTGGCGTGTCCTGGGACTACGCGGCTCTTCACAGTTTTACACTATTTGCTGTCAGGCACGTGTAGCTGGAGTTACACACTGCCCAGTGGAATTCCAGCAGCACCTGGCGAGCTGGAAGCTTGAAGGGCATTCACGTGGATTGTCTCTGCTCACTTAGGCAGGTCCATCATCCATCTAAGGCAGTGGTAGACCCCTCTCCACCCCCCCATCTCCTCCCACCTGTGCATTCCCACCTGATGTACCACAGCAGACTCCTTCCCAGCTCCACACACAGACCAGGAACAAGACAATTTCCTCACAGAGACATGCTTGCCAATGGCTTTTCACCCTGAAACCTGGAGGGGTTTACCTTTGTGCCCCACGTCCCTGGCCAAACTTTTGCCCAAAGCAGTTTGTTCAGTGATGGGGTCCCACTGTGCCAGCTCTTTTAGATCCTAAAATCAGATTCCAGAGCCTTGGCTGCTGCTGTTTATGAAAAAACCAGAAAAGCAAATGTTAGATCAGGGTTCGTCTCTTACCTCTGAACTGTGATTATGCAAGTACAGCAGAAGAGGATGAAGGACAAATTTAATCTGTTTTCTATTGTTGCAGGTTTACAGATTTCTGTAGTCAAGCCTTAGTCCAGTTGTCATTCCAGCACACAGTATAGCACACAGAAAACCACGGGATGGGATGTGAACAACCCCCCAGAGTCTCTAGTCTTCCCTGGGGATTTGGGCATTCATAGACAAGTCCCTGCATCCTTCACACATGGGGCTGACTTCAAATAGACATCCATGGTGGACCACTGCCTGGCTCCCAGGACTGCTCCTCACGAGGAGGGTACCAGCTCCTAAATCACCACCTAAACCACGTACTGCCCCGTGGCCAATCTCTGGTCCATTGTTCTGTGCACAAATACACCCTTCTACAGAGAGCCACAGGGTGCTCCTCTAGTTGTACCTGGAGATAAACCATTCTGTGTTTTGCCAAATGAAGGCATTTTATGGCTCCCCGCGCCTGCTTTGATTCTTTCACCGGGAGCAAAATGAAGCTTTGGTGACGTGCACAAGCCCATAAGGCAAAATTGCTCTCAGAAATAAAGCACCTCACTCTTACCTTCAGGGGCTGCTCTGAGGGCTCAGGAGATGCTCTCCCAGCAATTGCCCCCACTTGAATGATCAAAAGAGAGGAGCCTCTTTGCTCCCTTTGCTTTTTCCTCATGTTCTGATTGATTTTCACATGATTGCGGTGCTGTCCACGAGAGAAAAGGCATGGCTATTTCCAAGCCTTTATCCACATTGTTCTTCCCTGCACAGCCTCCTTCCACTAATAACCTGGTGCTGCAAATCATGCCTCATTAGGGCGGGCAGGCAGGGACTCTTTAACACCACGAGCCCATTCTGCAACGAGGCTGCAGCACGATGAGCACTGGGGTGCAGCGATTTAAACAGCTTTAACACAGCAGCACGACAAAAAGGCAGCAAAAACTCATACTACCAATTCTCACCAAAGTTAAGCCAATATTCATGATTGCACACGGGCAGGCATCCTTCCCAGCAGATAGCACCTGGGTGTTTTTATCAAGTGGTGACAACGCTTTTTCTAAAATTCACTGTGCTGTGCTGGGCACACGAGTGTGAGGCCATGGAAGGTGCAACTGCCTGAGCCAGTTTTGACGGAACATGCAGCTTTGAACCCACTGAACTGCTTAGTTTGTGAAGAGGGAAGTGGGTACCCAGGCCTATGGTTTCCATGTGCCTTGGCTGTGCCCCAGCTCCAGGAGAGAAGTGCTGGTATGAGGCTCATCCCTGAGCTGAGCAGCTGCCTTGGGCTCTGCCCTGAGCACCTCTGGTCTAATGTTGGTAACACAGAATCATGGGATGGTTTGGGTTGAAAGGGACTTTAAGGACCATCTAGTCCCACCCCCCTGCCATGGGCAGGGACACCTTCCACAAGATCAGGTTGGTCCAAGACCTGTCCAACCTGGCCCTGGAACACTCCCAGGGCTGGGGCGTCCACAACTTCTCTGTGCCACCTGTGCCAGGGCCTCACCACCCTCACAGGGAAGTCACCCTGGACCAGCTACTCTTGCTGTGGTATCAAAACCCACTTTTTCTTACCTGCTTCCTTTCAGTCTTTGCTGGGGGCGCATCCCTGATTTCCCAGGCCACAGTGCTGAGTGTTTCCTCAGCGTGCCAAAGCCCTGCGTGCTGCAGAGATGGCTGGGCAGGCACCAAGCTGCATCCTGGGGACATCAACGTGTAATGCAGAGCCTCTGAACAGAGGACACCACCACCACCTCACAAGCATTTTATGGGAAGAAAGGGCATTTGAGCTATAAATTAATAAAGACAATATTTGCACTGGATTAGGGTGAATTTGTCAACTCTATTCACAAATTAATCCTCAAAGACTTCTGCATCCCTACTGTTTGCTCCATTTTAGTTGTGGAGAGCAATAGCTTTCATATGACAGAAAGTGAGAGAGATGAACTAATAAAATTACCAAGAAATGACATCCACTGAGCATACTGACCCAAGCAGTTATTTATTAACCATGTCAGGAGACCTAAAAATAGTTTTGATTGCATGCAAGATCATCTATGTCACCAATTAGTACAATAAATGTAACTACTCAAACTAATAACAGCACATTCACTTAAATAACAGCAGATCCCAGGCTAATCCACTGTGTTTGAAAGCATCTTGTGAAACCTGTTTTTATTTCATTCAGCCAAGAATCTGGGCATTGTGAGAGCAATTGCCAAGAGCAGAAACAGATGTAATTGTTCAGAATTTATTAAATGCAGTACCAATGATACAGCCCTTTCAGGGAATCTCAGCTGGCTTTTCTGCTCAGCCATAAAAACATTGAAACAGAATATCCATATCCCCCTCTCTACTTACTTGTTCTCATTCTCAGAATAAGAGATACGACATTTGCATCTTTACTCCAAGCCAGGTTAAGGGCAGAGAATATAATTCTGCACCACCTCAATAAATCACAACACATCATGAATTCTGCGACAATTCTAGAAAAATTTTTAGAGCAAATATAATTTAGACTTCAAATTTCCAGGTTAACTTCTTTGTAACTTGTCTCTAATACCTTTGGGTGCAGAACCATCCAGCTGGGGGGAAATCACCTCATCTTCCTAGTCCATAAATTTGTAGAATGGAATCATAGCACAGTTTGGATTGCAAGGGACTTAATGATCATCTAGTTCCAACCCCCATGCCACAGGCTAAGATTGCCCACGCTTCAAGGCAGGAGGGACAGGCAGAAGAGCCTCAGTCCTCTGGCACAAAGGCTGGAATTGAAATCCCCCTCCCTTCAGCAAGACCTGTTTATTTAGAGCAGGCTGGATTTGAGCATCTCCTAAAACTCAAAGACACAGGTGGGCCTGGCAGGAGACGCTCCACATGAGGTGAACACCACAGACCGATACCACCCCCAGATCCTGTTTTTGCTGGATCCTGGTCCCGGGGAGCGCGGGGGCTCCGTCCGTGCCGCGCATGGCTTTGACACACAGGTTTCTCACGGAGACCACCCTCTTTGCACGGGGCTCAACTCTCCTCCAGCGAACCAAACGTGCTCTGAGCTCGCAACAGCGACTCAAGTCCAGAGCAAAACAAATTCCACCCGCTCGTTTCTGAGCGATCACCGGGGGCAGAGAATCGCTGCTGCCATAGAAACGGCAGCCGCCGGCCTGGGGACCACGTGCTGCTGCGGGCAGACCTCAGACTGCTCGAACCGTGCCAGGGTCAGCATCCCACTGCTGAACCAACCCAAAGGCTGCCGGGAAGGCCACGAAAATACCCCCAAAAATACGAGCCTCTGCTCTCTCTGAGAACTTTTCAAAGCTGGTACTTCACTTGAGAGCGGGCAAGAGCTGCTGGCAAACACAGTATGGCCCAAGCTCGGTTACAACTTGCTCCGTGCTTCCTCGTAAAACAAAATCCATGGCAAAGGTAGTGCTACTTACCCAGCTCTGCCTAGTCTGGGTGTGGGAAAGGGACCCAGCACCTCTGCACAAACCTGTGGGGTGGTAACATCACAAGGGAACATTCCGAGCTCAAACAGCAAATGCCTAAATTCTCCCTTTGCTCCCTTGGGCTCTCACTGCCCTCCAGCATCTCTGCAGACACCCGTGGCAATAAACCAGGGACCACTGAAAAAGAAAACATCTCTTCAGATACCAAAAGGCTGATTACTATTCTACAGACATATTTAAAAGGTTTTGTTAAAGAGATTGTTTCGGCAAGCACTGTTTAAATAAATAGGCTAAGCAACCAAGCGAAAAAAAAAAAGACTTGTATTTCCCTAGGAAAACCCCTCTCACATTGTGAACTGCAGTAATTAAAAAAGCAAACAAATGAAATAAAATATTTATGCAGTGATTCGAAGAAGAAAGGCAGTTAAAAAATAAGTATTAATGAGTTTGGTAAGAACCATTCATACATACCGGATTAATTTGTTATGAGTAATTGAATTTGTTGTACATAATAAATTAAAAGCTCTGATATTCCAAGTGTTTAATTACTAAGAGATAAAAAAAATATCTAGGTATAGCCTTATAAATCCTTAATTTTTCATGCAAAGTATTTAAAAGAAGTTATTAGAACACCTGACTTCAAGATTATTCCTATAAACTTATGCTTCACACGTAACACAAAATCACTCCAATTACAAACCAGAAACATCCTGAGGTAAATTTGGGGCTCCCACCCCTGCTCCAGGCTGCACAACAGCACTGACCTGCCAGAAGGGCTCACACAGACCCAAAGGGCTGTGTGCCATTAAAATGACTCCTGGTAATATCAGAAAGAATTAAAACATTTATTGGGCATAAATATATTACATATACACTACAGATACAGTTAAGTCTTACATACATAGTGTAGTATTTGCAAAATCTATACATTAAAATTGATATGGCAGTTTTAATATAATGCATATGAAATAGTCTAAAATTTACAATACAAGAAAACTTATGATTACTTTTTTTTTTTAAAGTTGAAAAGCTTGGAATGTATGTTCCCATAGTGAGGTAAAAACATTTTATTTTATTTTTTCAATTTAAAGAACTGTGCAAGGATAAGGTTCATACACATTCAGTTAGGGCACTTCTCAATCGTGACACTGAATACTGAGCTACTGGAGCCGACAAACAGGATTAGAAAACACTTCAAGTTCGTAAAGAAAAAGGCAGAACAATACAAAAACATCTCTCTCCTTCCCTAAGGGTTTTAAATATTTAGTGTTTCATTCTACCTTTGTTGGTGGTGGTGGTTTCTGTGAGAGCAGAGAGCCCCGGGGTCGGATCCTGCTATTGCTGGACCAAGGGCATGAGGATGTCCGGGAAGGGAAAAGGCATCAGCAATGGGGAGGGTCTGACACCTGCGACCCTTTACTTTGTCATTATCCTGTGAATGACAACCATATGACAATCCCTACGGCAGAATACACAGACTAAAAGAATGTCAAATTAACTCTTCCAGGGCCTGTCCCAGCTCCTTTAGTGCACCGCCTCCAACAACCTCAGGCTTGGACTGGGTCTTCTGGTTCGTGTGGTCAGAAGGGACCAAACAAATCAGCAATGACAGAAATGCTTTGAGTGTAACTGATTGCTCTTCCCTACACTTCTGCCCACTGCTTTTAGTATAATTTATATTTCAACCTTTCAAAATTGCTCATCTAAAACAAGGTGTTTTTTTTTTCCTTTCTTTAATAAAGCGGGTTTTTTTTAATTATTATTTTTTTTTAGAAAGGTGTCTAGCTCGGATTTCATAGCAGCACTGCTCAAACAATACTCCAAAAATAATAATAAAAAAAAGGGAATCTATTCAAATTTCTGGGTTTCCAAACTAGCGGTCTTTTCATCATTTTAAAAAATACACTCTTCTCCCCTCCACTGAAAACAGCTGTATATGCTTTGCTCACAAAATACAGATGCAAGGTCACAAAGTTTCATATCACAAATAAATTTAAATAAGATGTAAATAAATTTGACAAGCCATGACTTTGGCAAAAAACCCAAAAAAATATATATATTTAGCTCAATGCCATTAGTTTGCAAGGCTAAATTAAACTAATTATAGTCAATAACAAAATACAGAACATTTCTAATATTTGCTACATCTAGAGAGGCACACAGAATAATTCATTGATCTTAGCACTTTCTTTCCAGAGATGATTATGTTTTTGGATACATGTAAACGTTTGAATCACTGATAATGGTTTTTTTTTGGCATTTAATGTACTAGATGCTCCCATCTTCAAAAACACAAGAAAATGTAAGAAGATTAATAATACTAGGAATGCTGCCAGGTAAAAAGTTGACCTAAAGTACAACAGTATAAAACAGACAAAATGTAACATGCTACAGGGTGGGTGGGGAGGGGGATTAGTACATAAGTACACTTTTTATTTTTTATTTTCTTACAATAAATAAAAAGATTGCACTGTAATTGGTATTTAAAGTACTGTATGCAGTATATAGTATAAATAAACCTAAAAACAAAAATAATGTTGTTTTTTCCCCATTACTTTGGTTAAGGGAATATAATGCTAGTACAGGACACTGAGTCTTAGACGATGGAGACAGAGCACAAAAAAAGCTAGGACAAAAGCAAAACCAAGTAGCAAAAATATACAAAAACAAAAGGCAGGGAAATACACTGTGTCTGTTGCACCCTTTTGGAATCTAGTTGCACCTCCAGCTCATTTATGTCCCTGAGGTACTCGCACAATGTTGACAATATAAATAACCCCATGACTCAAGAGTTAAAAATCTAGTGTCTCGATGGATTAAAGTGTGTCTGGGAAGGGGCAGGCAGGAGGGGGGACACTGCCACCAGAGCAGGGACCATTCCTCTGCAGGACTCTCATCTCAGTTTTGCCAGGTACCAAGTTATTTCAATTAGCCCCGTGGTAAGAACAGCATAGACACCCATTTAAGGTATTTAAAACGAACAGATGTGATTTCTGATACCTCCAAGAAAGTTCCATAAAATGGATACCCCTCCAAAAATTAATAATAATAATAATAATATCGATAAAAGATCAACTGACAGTAAAGTTTGCTTCCATTGAGTGTAAATCTCACCTAATTCAGTAGAGGCAGTAAGCTGTCACCAGCTCGAATCATATAAATCAGGCTGAACATAATAGAATAATATCTAGTATTAGATTAGGAATAGTTATATACAGTGACAAACAGACAAGTTAAAGCAGCTTTTAAATAGCTGAACATGGGAATAACTAACTATTGCACAATGCCCTCTTAAAATTACTGCTAGGAATCAAAATGGTAAAAAGAAAAATAATCTATAATGCTTCATAATTTATATTCAGTTTGGTTATTTGATTTCTTATACAGGCAGTTTATAGTGTTGTAATTGTAAAAATAACAGATAACTAAAAAGGTTTTTCAACTGCAGGATACCGTTCCAATTTAAATGCACTAAACAGTTAAAACAACAACTTAGGTTTTATCTTGAAAAACTGGGGCAAATGTAGTGAATAATTCTTAGGCAACATTGCTAATACTGTTCAAGGAAAAACTGGTACTTGACTAACACTGTATTCTAGTCTTGCCACTACACACACTTGTGACTAATGTTTAGGAGTAAAAAGAAGAGACAAAAAAGTGACTCATGATTAAAATGTCCTAAATAGTAAGATAAAATAAGAGACTGTATGAAATTCAGTGAAAAAACCCAAAACAACATTGAAAAGGCAAATTGGTGACAATTTTGAAATAGTGAAGGAAGAAAAAAAATAAAATCTTGCTTTTGGTATCTGGTTTGCTTGTTTCTCCAGTTTGACCACTTCCTAGTTTTGAATTTCAAAAAGGTGCATCAAAACACTGATTTATCTTTCTTCAAGCTAGAACTGTAAAAACAGGAGGAGTATATAAAATGTATGGTAGAACAAAAGGATTTAAAAAAAAAAAAACCCAAAACAAAACAACCAAAAACAAAACAGAAAACCAAGGAATATCTGAATAAATGTGTGGATTATAATGCGTAGCATTAGTTAAACTTGTATCTCAAAACTTCCATTGAATTCTCTACTTCATAAAGAAGTACTGTAATATACAGGCGAATATGATCGACAGACTCGCGAAGCCGAGAACGATGAGGGCTGCAAACTGTTCATCGGTAGGAATCATGCTCTTCATCTTGGGGTCATCCACGCTTCCCATTTCTCCCGCAAGCATGATGTCGTTCCGCTGGAGCGCGAAGGCAACGGAGGGGCTGAAAGGTCCACTGAGCTCCTGTGAGGTATCCAAGCACCGGCGGCAGACGCAGACGCGAAACCGATAGTCTGTGTTGACTTGAAGGCCTGAGATGTGGAATGTGGTCTCTTCTCCCTTGTACACCTTCAAAACAGAACAGGGAGCCCGGTCAAACACGCAAACAACTTAAAAACGTTGAGACTTCGCCAGGACGTGAGCCAGGAAGTTCAGTCAAGTCGCTAAGGAAACACTCGGGGAGCTCTCAAGGGAAGGAATTCACTAGATCAGTGCAGGCTTTGGAAAAACAGAGGCATGTGGAGGGCTGTGTGAGAGACATCAAGCCAGGGGAGACCTCAATACAGAGTGTTCTGCAGTGTCAGTGCACACAGGGACAGACAACACTTCAGACAACACATCAATCATAAGACACACTCATCTTTTGCGGGTGTGGGAATAAACGTATTTCTGTTCTCCTAAAATGTGATTTTATGCCTGAAACATGTCTAAGACTTAATAACCATGTCTGGTCCCAAAAGAAAGAAAACTTGCAAAGAAGGTTATTGCAAGTCATTCAACGTGTAATTGTAAAATTGCTTACAGATATTATTTTAATGTATTTCCCCTCACGTTTCTCTCAATAAACAGCAATCTTGCCACAAATCACACTTTCACAATGGTGGAAATAATAAAATATTATTAAGGTATGGAAAAGCTCCTCCTGATTGCATTTTATTTGGTTCTTTACTAATCCAAATCCATCACATATTTAGGTTAATCAAACGTAGGTACTGCATGACTCAGAGCACAAGTCACAGTATGAGAAAGGAGAAAGAACTGAATAGCTGAGACAGTTTTGTGACTTAAATGGAAAAAAACCCACTGGAAACATTCATAAACGCTGAAAACAAATTATTAATATAACAGAGGGTTCTTGAAACTGGTATTTGATGAAATGAAAAATGTGTCATAAACCGCCTGTGTCTGCTGGGAAAAAACTATCCTGACCTTCAGATGCTTCTTCCTCTGCTCATTTACCATTTCCCTTCTCCCTGCAGGAGCAGAAGGCTGAGAGTATCTCTGCCCTCCCAAAGGCAATAACTCATCTTAGAAGAGGGTAGCAAGTGGGATATTAGACCTGAGCCCATAGAGGACTTCCTGTGCATTACTCTGGAGTAAGAAAAGAGGAGGAAGGAGACCTGCTCAGCTAACCACCAGTTAAGGAGCTCAGCTTTCCTGCCCTGCTGGTCCTCAGACTCATCCCTGGGTTAAACAGCCAGTCACTGATTTCTTGAGAAGGTCTGGGACAAAATTAAGGTTTTTCTTTCATGTGTTCTCCCCACTCCTTTTAAACTTTTGCAGCTTTTCCTACCACAGTTCTAACAATGGTGACTCCGGGTTTCCAGACGAAGCAGAAGTCCTTTAACTGGTTTCTTGTCCCCCAGGCACAGATCAAGAAACAACGTTTAAATAAATGTTACTCGAGTACCTCAAGTACCCTCAGTGTCTTCAGGAATTTCCTTCTAGGTCAAGTGATAGGAATACAACAAATTCATACCATAAATCCCTGTGAGTAGCCACACCCATGCACTGCTGCCTTTCTTGCTGTCTTTGTCTTTCCAACGCCAATGAGAAGTGAGTCAGTAAATTCAAGTAATCGCAGGGAAAACAAAACTGAAAGTGCCGTAGCAGTCCACAGAAATAATGTGAGGGTTGGAACACCTATTTGCAAAGCACACCTCAGCCCAAGAACATCTCTGCCACTCTGTTTTCCAACTGCAACTTCATTTCTAACACCCACCTGTTGAGGGCAACTGTCCCCCACCTACTCCGTCACCAGTGTTGCACCTTGTAGGTGGTTAACTCTTAGTTTATTCCTGAATATGTAATTATTAACTTCATTTCCAAACACATAATTAGAGAAGCTCTATGTGCCTTTGCAACCAATATGATGACGACTTCTAAACCAAAACAAAAATTCAGTGAAATACAAATAATGACATTTAAAGAAAAAAAATTACAATCTAATCTGGATAAATTACATTTAACCGATACTAGGGATGGAATATATATAACCTGTCTTTGCACTGAAAAAAACCTTTCCAGTTAATTGGTTTTTTACGTGTTTTGTTCTGTGAAGGTGGTGGACATCAGCATAACTGGAGGCCAAGTTTGGTTAAATCAAAGACCTGCACCTTCATTACAGTCTAACAAGCGCAGATGACCAAGTTCACTTGAGCCAGCTACTCAACAGCACTTCTCAGAAAAAGGCCAGGCAGCCAAGTGAGAGAGGAGTGTACCTCTAAGGGAAGTTTGAAATAGAGTTGAAAGTACATAAAATACACGAATTAATATTCACTAATGATAAAGACAAAACATTTCCCGCATTAGTGCCAGGAAGGTGGTGGAAATTGTCCTGCTTCCAGTGATTTGACGAGTATTTGGCACCAGTGAACCTATGTCCTTTCTCAGTAGCAGGTGAAAAACTGTTGTGCTTAATTTTCATCCACTTCTGGCAGAAGCCTCTGTGCCCTCTGCCACCAGCTGCAGCAGCACCCCAGAGCCACGACAGGGTGCCCTCAGCACGGACACATGTTCGGTTGTGAACACTGTCACACTCCATGAATGGACTTCACACACACGGACCAGAATAAAAAACTGACGATTATGAACAAGATCTTTAAATCTGCCAAATAAACATGACATCAAATATAACTCTACAAAGCAGCATAGTATTTTATATGCAGCACTTTATGCTCTGGTGGCCAAAGTGAAGTGCCTATCCAATTTATCACTTTCAGTTCCTAAAAACAGCTTTTCTGTTTAGGCACTTGAGAATATAATAAAAATGTGATGAGCTTTCTGCCTGGCTCCCTCAAAAAAACCATCACCACAAGTAATAAACTGCTGCTGAAGCCTCTTATGGCATTTGATCCTACTGATCCAAGCTAAACAGATCAGAGAATTCCTGCAGGCAAGTGTTTCTCAATTTCACTGATCTCATTAAATAATTCCAATCCTCCCTCCATCTTTTCCAAATAATAACAATGTCAGCAATAATTGCCCTATAAGCAACACATTGGAAAGTATAAGATAATCTTACCTGGTTGTTGCATCCCACTGCAATGACCAGTGTATTTAATAATTAATAAAAGCCTATTTTGTATGGTAATAAGAAGACAAATAATCATAGAATGGTTTGTGTTGGAAGGGACCTTAAAGCTCATCCTGTTCCAATCCCCCGCCATGGGCAGAGACACCTTCCACTAGACCAGCTTGCTCCAAGCCTTGTCCAACCTGGCCTTGAACACTTCCAGGGATGGGTTTCAATCTGTGTTGAAAGCATGTCCACTTGATAGGTTTAACTTCTTCTGAAGTCACCTGACAGATTTCTCTTAAGGAAACTGGTTTATTATTTCATCCAAACTCAACACCAGCTTCACTCACTCCACTGCTGAGATGCTCATAAAACCCTTCAGAGCTGTGTGGACAGCCTTGTCTCCCGAACAGAGTGCCTCGCTGGCAAAGAGTTTAAGGCTAAGGAAGCTTTAAAAAGCTCAGCTCTCATTTCCCATGGTCAGTTCTGAGGAGGAGCTGGTTCCTGGGTGATTCCAGCCCCAGAGCTGCACAGATGGGAAACTAAACCTTAGGTTGCTGGGCGTTACAGCCACTATTCCCAGCTCCAGCTCCTGCAACTGCTGCACACCCAAGCCCAGCCCAGCCCGCTCCCCTAACTCCAGATTAAAACTAAGCATACCTATTTAACACACTTTGAAGCTAAATTCTGACTAAGCTGTGCTAGATAAAGGTGCAAAAAATAGAAGAACAAATCCAAGCCACTGATTCCTGGAATTTGCTGAGGTTTACATCCTGATTCATAAACAAGGAAGATTTGATTTCCTAAAAAGAACTGTATGCCATTGCTTCTTCAAAATTATCTGAATAGATAAAGCATACAAATACACAAAAAGGAACACACCACGTGAGAAACAGGAAAAGGAGCAGTTTAGTATTTCTTTAAATACACTTTTCAGGGAGTTAAAATGTTATCTTTTTAGTTCCTGCAAACCCAGTTCTTCAGTCAATTCTCAGCAGAGAAATATTTACGAATAATGCTCTCCCAGAGGAGGGCAGGGATGGTTGTAGTCCTAGTCTGAGAAAAAGGGCTTCTGAGTACTTTGGTATCACCTCTGCAAGGTGGAAAACCAGCAGCTTTCGGGCTGTGGAGGGCTGCAAACATTGGGGTACAAGGGAAATGATCTAGAGGGAAACTACAGCTTTACCCAAAAGCATGTCAGTGGCTAATGCTGCAGCGAGGGAAGGAATAGCTTCCTTTCATTCCCTTATTTCCACTAATAGCCTGAAAAATCTACAATTATTTTTCATTTGTGCAACCCTTCAAAACAATTTGCAAAACACTTCTAATATAATATGCCCCTTGAGATACATATGCAAAATATATATGTCACTTGCAGGGAACAAAATATATTTAAAAATAAATTTAGTACTTGCTCTTCAAAGGTAATTAACATATCACTAACACTAATGAACGTATCAATCACACTACGTTTCAGTTAAATAGTAGCAGGTGATCACAGGCATGCCAGAGGTGAAGTGAAATATATTAGCCAGAAAATCACTCAGAGATATTTATATATTTTATCTCCTCTGCACAAAACAGGAGCTCAGAGAGTGCTCACAGCATCTGCAGCTCAGCCCATGGGCAGTCAGTGATGTGCCCCAGTGCACAGGCACCACCCACAGTCGTGATGAAAATGAAACATTTTGATGGGCAAAACTGATCTGTGAGAAGGTGAAACAGTGAACTCTCCCTCTTTGCCATGGCTGGGTATCAGGCAGCCCAACTACACAGCTACAGTGGCAGCTTTGAGCATCCCAACCAGGAGCTTGTGCCAGGGAGTTACTTGTGACAAGTCCTGCAAAAACCCCTCATCAGGTTTACGCCTCATGAGAAATGAAGACCTTCAACGTAAGAAGACCCCAAAAGTACGTTTTATTTCCTTTACTGCTGTATTTTGTTTTTGTGGGGGGGGGGGGGGGGGGGGGGGGGGGGGGGGGGGGGGGGGGGGGGGGGGGGGGGGGGGGGGGG
>JAWMRA010000009.1:4448905-4598348 GCA_035584735.1 Pseudotriccus pelzelni | reverse complement strand
ACCTTCAACGTAAGAAGACCACAAATGCAAATTTTATTTCCTTTACTGCTGGATTTTTTTTTTGTTTGTTCCCCCCCCCCCCAAGTTCTTGACTGTGCAGATTATGTCATCACCTACCTCCAAGGAACTTGAAGCCATGACCAGTTTTCCCCCAAGGAAATCCAGAATATTTTAAACAATGGACCTACATTCACTAAAGCTGTACGTGGAGGTTATTAAACCAAGGCTACTTTTTACATCAGGCAACAGCAAAAAGAGTTCACTTGCCACTGATGTTACGAGGCCAAGGCAGTACACAGAGGTTTTATTACCTACACCAGTACCAAAAATATTTCCTGACAAAAGCAACTCAGGTTTCTGAACCTTTACCACCCCCACGAATTGTCCAGCATTTTTCATGTTATTTTTTGATAATTCATTAATTCACAGTAACACTCAAAAACGGGCTGAAGAGGAACAAAGACACAGTTGCAAGCAAAGTACTACCTTATACATAATTTTAAAGGTTTAATTTAAGGTTTTGCATATCTCATTCCCTAACTTGGACTTAATTGGTACCCTCATGACAATGAAAGAAAGCACAGGAAACAGACAGGGCACAGATGAAGTGCACTACAAATCACACAGTCAGAAGTGTGACAGATGAAACAAAAGGTCTGGCTGTGAATGAGCTGTTCTGAACTGCTGCTCTGGGGAAGTGTCCACTTGTGAGCTCTAATGAAGACAGGCATAAAAAGAAGGATGAGCTGTACTTCATTCCCTTTGTTTCCAGTGCCAGGAAGGATACACAGACAGCAGTTACACACCCGTGCATTGAAACCTTAGACAGGAATGGGACAGATGAACAAACCACTTTCAAGTTGTGCACTTGACTGAAACCCTTGATAGATGATCTTAGAATGGGCTTAGTGAAGGAGGAATTAATCTACCTACTTCATCTCATCTTCAGATAATGGTTAACACCAGTAAGCTCAGAAGCAAGCCTGGGTGGAGAGAACTGTAACTTCTCAAAGGTTAGTTCAGTTAAAAATAGTGATTAGCTATAGAGAGAGTGCAAATCACTCCAATAAGATAATGATGTTCTATACACTCCCTTAGGGGAGAAAACAACCTATTACAGCCCTTAATTTTGACTCAGCCTTTACCAAAGTGCACCTGACACATCACCAAATACAAAGCAGCACAGCAATTTTTCAGAACCATTTCCATTATGACATCAATTTAGCAATATTAAACCCAGACCATTTCCCTACCTGCTTGTATTCCGATTCTCTTCCAACCAGTACCTGCAGAACATAACCAACAGGATCTCCCTTCATGGGTGGGACCATTTCCCAAGTAATTTCACAGGAGTTTCCTCCCAACTGTGTCACCCGAGGGGCTGCAACAAAATGAAATGCATTAACATTTAATATAAAGACGGCATTGAAGTCTTACTCATTTTACGAGCACTGGAATATTTACCAGAACATTTTAAAAAGGGAACTTTGGGACATCACAGGGGTAAGTAGCATATAATCGGTACTGTCTTTATGGGGCCAAAAAATTCCAATTGCCATCACCACTGGATGGAAGAAATAAAATTTAAGTCACTCAAAAGGCTCATTTATTTCAGGACAGCCTTGCCTGATTAAGCAGCTCAGGATTCCTGTGGTACTAAACAATAATAAACACCATCCACAGAAAACTGGGTGAAATTTAGAGCTGATTAGCAAGCTCGTAAGAAGTTTATTATAGGACCCGGATCCCTTCTGCAGAAGAGCAGTGAGCTCTCAGATCATCCCTGATCTGTGTGAGCCAGCAGAAAGGGGGGAGTGGATGTGATAGAAAACTCTGAACTTTTAAAACTCAGTTGCAATCCTGTGGCACCGATCTTTTCAAAGCAGAAGCCAACACACAAATTACACAGGCATTCATAAAAGCAGCAATTTTGTGAAGTTCTGAGCAAACACCTGCGCCAGTGGAGACACCTGCACATTCCTCCCATGCTACACGTCATTGAAAGAGAGAAATAATATCAAACATTTCATTCAGGAAAAACAGAAGGAATGTGAGAAGGCAAGCTAAATCTCTTAGTGCAGAAAATCATTAAGTCAAGCCTGGGAAGCAAAATCACAAGCATAATTAAAAAAAAAGCTTAAGAGTTGTATGTAACTCTGAGCCTGACACCCAGATGATCAGACCTGCTATTTCTAGCCAGACTTAGGCTAGTGCTTTCACTAGAACTCCAAAGAAAGTCCATTTGTCAGCTGTCACAAGGCTGTTATCCTTGAGAGAGGATCTCTCACCAGCTGAAAGCCAGAAAACACGGTACCATGCCCGAGGGCAAGCTCACAGGTGAGCTGAGCAGAGCGCTGTCAACGTGTTTATACGTACAACTAAAGCATCTGCCAGTGGAAGGCATAAAAAAACTGCCACAGCATCCAGGGTCCACCAACATCCTGATGAGGCAGAGGAACCAAGCACAGTACCAAAAAAAAAGAACGAGACTGGGAGAAACAAGAGGCCTGAACGCTGTAGCAGGTGGTTAACATGTGCACGTGCAAGGACACGAGCTTGTTAAAGGCAATCTAGAGCCCCAAGCCCACGAAAACAGACAACAGGAGGGTCTATCAAAGAAACAAATGCTGCTGCATACATTAGATGAATTTTAGACTGATTCGTTACTACCCAAGAGGAACACATGAATCATATGAGGACCCAAATGTAATCAATATCCATTTACTTCCTTCTGCACATCTGCCAGTGTTGAGAGACTGATAATAGACGCCTTCATCTCAGCTGACAACAACACTCTCAATTATTTTTCCTCCTCCTTCCATCCCTCACCCCAATACACGCAGATTTTTGTCTGACACTTACAAAACACTGCCATTAACAACAGTGCTATTCTAGGGTTGGCATCACTAAGTGAATAATTAGGAGACTTTAGAGGAGAATAAACATTTGCTTCTGATAGATGAAAAACTGAACTAAGTTTATCACATAAATTCCTCTGTATTGCTCTGAGTACATAAAGGAATCAAGACCACCATCTTGGCTCATCAGATCTCTCTTCCCTGCAGCATCACCTCCCCTCAGCAGTGTTCACTAGCACAGTTTGTGTTGTGCCCTTTTCTCTGTTACAACCGGTGTTTTGTCATGTACCCAAGGTCCCAGCCTACACACGACCTGCTATTTGCAGTATTTTACTGCTTGATATTCAGCCGAGGGTGTGAGTCATATTTAACAGGAACTCAATAGGCAGGCAGGGAGTTTAAAACAAAAACCCAGGTGAGGTGAATTGAATAAAATGGATTACTATCCAACAAAACAGAAGTGTGACTACAGTGCATGCCAGCACCATTGGGCTGGTTTTACCCACTTAGTGCTGCAGATGCACCTGCCCACACCACCCTGGGTCATCCAGCATGAGCTCCATTCCCTTGGCTGGCAGCACATCTTACACCTGTGTGACGGTGTGAATTGGGATAATTCACCCCTGGCTAAATATTTTTACCCTCAATCACACAGATATTTTTTGCTTGAGAACGTTGTTCTTCCTGGGGGTGACTCAGAGCAGCTAACCTAGGGAGCAGGGAAATACACCCCCACAATGCTCTCTCCCCTCTCTACATCTTTGGTTACAAAAGGTGCCAAAATCACCAAAGCCGGATTTTAAGTACAGAGCAGCAAACAAAATCTCTCTGACAAACTGACAGTTGCTGTTCCTCACAGTAAATGACATGACTTGACAGGGAAACTTAAGCACCCAGGAAAAAGAGGTGCATCTGATTTCAGCTCAGCTGATCTGATGGCCCAGACAGTGCACCTGCTGTCGCTGTAACAGGGCAAAAGGGGCCTAATTAGGCCTAGAACTAAAGGTCTTAATTACATGAAGTTTTATAATGAAACATCTTTTACTGTGTTTTGTACTGTTTTTAGCTTTGCTCCTTCCTTCCTCCTCCTCAGAAGCAGCATAATTACTTAGGACAAAATTTACACAGAGTAAGAGACATTTCATTATAAAACTTCATTTAATTGGGCCTTTAGTTCTTCTAGTGGAACACATACTGAGTTCTAATTCTAATGCTCTATAGGTGAAATATCATAATTAATTTTATACATTAAAGGAAAAATAAACCCTACAGTTTTATGTTAGACATTACCTACACAACTAAAACCATTAAACTTTATTAAAGCTTAAGTTGGTAGGTACACATATACACTACAGCTGTTAGATCCTTTGTATAGGTGCTGCTTTAATCCAGAGCAACCCCCGGCAAATGTTGTTAGCAGCAGCATTTTAACAGTTTATGTATAACAGTAGTGATTGACGTAACATTAATATTTTTTAATGTGATTTTTTGGGTGATAATTTTGCTTCTCACCGTAACTTCACAATTCACAGGCATCTACAAGCAGCACAAACTGATTCCTCACATGTGTTATTACATACTTATGGTAACCCTTACAAACTTACTGCATACTTACCAGTTACACAAATATGCACATGTTATTTAAATATATGTAAAAAAATCTGCTACATACCTTTGATTGCAGGTGGGACCAACTTAGTTGTGCAGAAGGTACAGATTTCTGAGAAAGGTCCCTCCCCAGCATCATTTACTGCCTGTATTCTGAACGAGTAACAAGTGGACTCTGTCAGCCTTTGTATCTTGTACGTATGACTTGGTCCCCTATAAATTGGGATAAACCTGAAACAATAAAAACGAGAACATGTGTTTACACTGACATTCCTGGTTATTACATTTGTCAGCTCAAAGTATCCACCTGGTGAAAAGTGGCACAAGTAACATGCTGTTAAGGGCATGTATAAAAATGTCACCTTATTAACACACTAACAATGATGAGGAGGTTGGGGAAAGCAGAAGCTCAATGTCCCTTCTGCAACTACTACAGCCTTGTAAAATGATTACATGAATTACCAGGAAGAACATCGGCCAATGGATTTCCTCCTACCCAGGAATCAAAAAGGACTGAACCTGTGTTCTGTGTGTGTAGCTGGTTTAAAACTATGATTAAAACAAGATTAATACGTTGGCTCTCTTATGGTTTTGGACTTTATTTGCACATTAAGACGCAAAGACCACATCTTATCTGTGCCATCTTAAGCCAGAGTAATCCTATTTAAAATTAGAACATGGAGACAGTCAAAGAGCAGAGACAGAAACAGGTTCAGACAGAACGTATGATGGTCTGTGAGTGAGAAGTCACAGGGTAAGCATAATTATAATGAGGGAGATATGGAGGATGGAAAAGGATGCCAGCCTGGGAGTGCTGGGCATGCCCACACTGACAGCTCTGCTCGAGAGCTGGCTGAGAAAGTCACTAAGGAAGTGACTTTCAAAACACTTCCACTGACAAGACTAAACAAGACCCTGACACCCAGGTGCTGAGCAGAATAGAGATGAAAATAAATAAAGAGGAAGCACCCAGGTTGTGCATCCAACCACTGAGCCTCCAGCGGGAACAACGTCTGTGCTCACAATAGCCCAGAACTTGGAGAACATGAAATTTGTTGCATAGGATCTCTTTTTTTTATCTTATCATTTAGTACACATTCAAATATCTTAACCATTTCTGCAGATTTTAAGTCACCAGGAAGCCAAGAGAGATTTCTGACCTCCCCATCTAGGTGCTAGCTTTATCCTTTGGCTTTGCATGAGACACAGGGGATAAGCAATTTGAGCACTTCAAAGAAACTGGGTCTGTCATTAGCTCTCAGGGACAGAAATCAATTTGTATTACATTATGATTGCAATCCACGTAAGTACAAACAGAGATCAAGAATCATCTGTAGTAAAAGGACATATTCTGGTAAT
Organism: Pseudotriccus pelzelni; assembly: GCA_035584735.1. Classification (NCBI taxonomy): domain Eukaryota; kingdom Metazoa; phylum Chordata; class Aves; order Passeriformes; family Tyrannidae; genus Pseudotriccus; species Pseudotriccus pelzelni. Next base: position 4,592,523 of record JAWMRA010000009.1, on the reverse strand, counting down.
TCAAATTACTGGAAATGTTCTCTGAGGACTAATGTGACTTACTAACCCCACTGAGTTTTAGAGAGACCCACACCTTGATTGGAAATCAAAGATCTATGCCCACAAGTTTTTAAGAGGAGAGTTTAGAGCCAATTTTCAAAGAAGAAATAGGGGTTTTTATCCTTATGTTTATGCAGTTTAAGAACCACCTGCCATCCCACATTTCTGAGGCTCACATAAGCAGCCACAGCACAGCCTCACAAGACCGACACAAACCTCTTCTCGTGGAACAAAATTTGCTCATCACTCTGTGATGGGCAAAGCACATGTACTTAGGGCAGCATTAAGACTGAGGATACAAGACTGCTCTCCCCCTCCACTTCTTTCAGCTCAATCAGGCAGCTGCCTCAGAAACCACTGCAGTACTCTCCGAAGTGCAGAGACTTGTCCCCAACTCTGATCCAAGGGCAACAGACAGCAAAAAAGATGCAATGCATATTTTAGAATAAAGACCTCTTTGTAATCATCAGCAGAGTTAGGTAAGCAAGGGAGGATAAATATTCCCCACCAACAAACAGACAAGCTACACCCTTACCCCAGGCTGGGCTTTAAGGTACACTGCTAGACATTTATATGGTCAATACCAAGGACTTAGTCCTCAAATTAACGTTTGCACCTTTTGGATATGATTAAGGTTTCATAACACTGAGGAAGTGATCTGGAAAAAGACTCGAGCTCCTCCTGTCATTTGGGAACAGGACTAATACTCCCAGTTCAGTTAATACGGATACTCCCATCCAGTTCCCATCTCCCCTCATTTTCACTTCTCTGTCTCAAGTGAACATCTGTAAGGAAAGCAAAAACTGTGGAAAGGCTGTACACCACAAGACTGTAATGGAAGCACACTAACACTTCTGAGATTGAACCATATTTCAGGAAAGAAAGCTTCCAATTTTGGAAGAAGAAAGGCTGATTACTAAGTTAAATTCAATTGCTATTGGGCTTTACTATGACACTAATGCTTTGTAATTGTGTTTGAAGATGCAGATCATGATGTAAGACACATAATGAAGATGAAACACTAACTTCAAAATACTAGTGATTTTTTGATGATAAGGTGGTATTTTCCTCATGTCTAAAGTAGGCACTTGGTAATCCTCCATGATTATTCCTGTTATTTTTAAAATAGTGTAGTTAACTGATGTAGGTGGCTATACATCTGGAGCAAAACATCCTACAATCTTTTTTCACTCTCCTGGTCTTTCTGTTGAAGAACCACGATGAAGTTTGAGTCAATCAGTGTTACTGTGCATGGCCACTGTGATGTCTGCATACATCAGAAGTTATCAAAAGTAAGGTTTCTTCATATTATTGCAATTTCATTTTTTAAATCTAAGGATTTAGATTTAAATCTAAATCTAATTTAAAAAGCACATTTAAACATGACCTCTATATATACCTTTGTCTTCTTGGCAAGTCTGACATTGTTCACTGTGCTTCATCCAGGCCTTATTCCATACATTTTCTTAAAAACAAATCAGCTTTGAGCTTGTTTGCAAGGATTTAATCTCTTATATATTTAAAAGTTGACTTAATCTGTGCATGGAAAATCTCCCACATTCTCTATCTCCTCCTCACTGACTTGCCCAGCTGAATTTAAAAGACAGAAGGCTACATACCTTAACTGGTACCCTGCCTTTGAAAACACACTGACTCAGTTGGTTAATGGAATTCTCAATACAGCTGTTTTTGTTTTTTTTTTTTTCATGTTTGCACCATCCATAATTAAATCTGAATTATTCTAATTTAGCACAGCATGGTGTTGCCTCCCCTCTCCACTAAATTAACAGTGGATATCGAAAAGAAAGCAACTTTCTCCAGGGATGGAGACGCTCTCCCGAGGCTACTTCGCCCTCATCTCACTCGGCTGATTCCAATTCTCCCTTCCCAGGCATTCTCACGTTGGTCATAGATTATTCATTTACCTGCTCACAGCATCGAGAACACGATGTCCTACAACGATTGTTAGGGAGACACCACTCCTGTTAGTTTTTCATCAATACCTTTTTATTCTCAGTGAAGATCTTCTCGGAAATGTTTTACATGTCGCAGCTATTTTGTTTCCTCCACTTCAGTCCCTTCCAGTTGAGCAGAAGGATATGAATGCACTCGCTCTACCTCTGCTCATTAGTTCCCAGCACATTTTAATCAGCAGGTTCCCTTTCAAACTCTTGGGGTTTGTTTATATTTTAGTAACCCGTTGGTTCTCACAAGAATTTAATTTGAAAGAAATTCTACCGTACAGCAGTAAGTAAGATGCCAATCTTGAGCTGAGGTACAAAGGCTGAAATAGCCACCTGAACTGATTCTGCTACTGCCTCCCAAAAAATGCAGCCATCTGCCACAGTTTTGGCTGGAGAGGAATCATTAATACAGCACCAGTCTGATCTGGCAACCTGAGGCTTCACAACAGCATAAAAGGGAAACTGCCTAATTAGAAACTCAAGTACAAGCATTTCACAAGCCAACATCTTTTTTAATATTATTAATGCAACACTGTGTTATCTGCATATTTGCAGCCCCCAACTGCTTTCTTAGACTATTCTTCTATAATTTGGTTAAAGAACTTCATCAAACACTCACAGATTTCTGTGATTTTCTCTCCCCACCAGCAGCTAGCTCCCTGTACTACAGGTGGCACCGAGGAAAGCAAAGTTTCAAACCAAACCCATCTAATTCAGAGAGACAGGAGTAAAGTCAATGCACAATTTTTTCATTTCTGCTGCATTTTAAAACATTCAGCTCAAAGAGAAAAGCTTCACATCTGCAGCAGCCCCACATTCATCACTGCTCCTTTAACCAGCGCCAGGCTGACCTGATCTTTTCAGCTTTAGGACACTTTTCCGAGCCACTCTTTGGGATCTCCTTTCGCAGGCAGATGCTGAGGGAAGCCAAACACATGACAAGAGTTACCTTCAAGAGTTTTGGGCTCCCACAACCTCTCTCAATCCTGGTTTCCAGTCCTAACATGAGGTGTGGACCAAAGAAAAGTGGTAAGTCAGATGGGAAGAATTTGGTTTTCTTCACTGAATTACCTGGCACACCTGCAGGCTAGACAAAGGGTACTTCAGCCAAAAATCGTTCTTTAGCTTGTTTCTACTAATTCATCTTTCATATGGTGCTGAATTTGAGTTTGTTACATGTGTTTACAACAGACAGTTACTTGTCAGATGTCTGAAATAACTGAGAATGGAAGTATTTCAGCCTACAGAAGCTCCTCCATAGCAAGAAAAATTGTGTTTTTTTGGAAGAAGCACCTGGGCACATTCAGGAGGAATGGAGGACAGATCAGCAAAGTGCCTGACAGATGATTCCTGTGTGCAGCCACATCTGGGGCCAAGGAACAGACAGGAGGGACAATACTGAGAACAACTTAAATGGGAATTAACAGCACTGGAATGACAGATTGGGAAAAATTACGAAGAGCATCCAAGGGCCTGTTGAACCCATACAGTCAGAAGAAGAAGATGTTTAGGCAGCTACCAGCACCTTGCTTGCAATGGCAATGTGTTAACAGGCAACACAGATATAAATAAGAGTGGACTTAGCAAAGCTAAGACCAAAAAAACACAAACGTAGTTCAGCAGTAGCAAACTAAAGTTCTTACAGCCCCACATGCATTTATCTTCCTTGTGCAGCACTACATCCACTTTCCCAGTGTGGCAGCAACTAACAGTGTTTATGGACCTCAAAATGAAACTCATTCAGCACATCGTGTTCACAGCTACTGACGTGACAGCCTCAGTAATCTGTCTGGGCAAAGCTCGTGAAGGAAGCCAAACTCTCAGTCTTGAGTTCACCAACAGCAGCAAAGTGAAGCTGCGACCTAAAATGTGCTCTTGAAAAACTGGCCAACGTGATCCTGTTGCACTGAGCTGAACTCCAATTACCACTTTAGGGATTAAACAGTTATTACTCTAAGGAAAGCATTATTTTTCTTATGAGGCTCTTGCAGATGTGCAGAAAGTAGCTTTCATTACAATGACCATCTTGGGTCTAAACGCTGCTCTTATCATGATTCTACTGTCTGGAATATTCAGTTATCCACAAAGTCTGAAGTACCTGGAGATGTACACAGATAAAAATGCAAGAAAAAATTTTATTTCTCACCAAAACCAGGGATTCCTTGAAAATACTTAAGGAATAGCATCTAATTCCATGTCTTATTACATTCCTAACATCTCAAACATTTAATGTGGTTTTATCACACAGCACACATACAGTTAACTTGTATCTTCTGAAATTGCTTACTCCTGTCTCTAGGAACAAAGTTGAAATGCATGAACAAATTTTGACACTTGGAACAGTTCTTCCTCTTCGTTTTCATTTGCACAGCCCTTACTGCAAAGCCCCAAGTACAGGATCAGGATGCCCTTAATACAAATGCCATTACTGTTAACAGCAATACTCACCTACACAATGCAGCAGTTTGAGGACAGGCTACCTGGCAAACTTCTCTGAATGTTAACTTTCTATCTACCCATGCTTGCATAGTAAACTGTAGCATGCCATTTGTCTTGGTGCTCTTTTGTAATTTCCTTTTCTCACTTCTGTTTTACCCAATACGAAAATTATTTTTCCTGCAGGTTTTTGCAAGGATATGTTAACTTATCCAATTTTATATTTTAATAGAATTTCACAAGCCAGTAGGACTGAAACATATCAGTAATTGCTGCTGAAATGAGTGTAAATTGTCTTGATCAAACCATGAGTGTAAACAATTTTTTAATTAGACTGCTTGAAACTTGCAATAACCGGGGAATGATGATGCCAGTCATCAGGCAAGGGCACCACACCAAACAACCGATCTCTCTGTGTCTCTCTTCTACCTTCCTTGACATTAACACACAGCAAACATACATGTTGAGGCTCATTCATTCAACCACTTCCCAACACATGGGAACTGCACTTGGCACCATCATTCTGCAAAGGCTTAGACCAAATCTGAGATGATACTCCACTTCTCCAGCCAGAGAACCTGCTGTGGACACTGCGACAGATGGTCTTCTCATCTGTGTGTTCTCTGCTCTTTGTTGTACTTCTTCAAGGAGTAACCAGGTCACAGAAATTGTGCTGGCAGGAGGGGAAACAGTTTATTCCCCTACATAACACTTCCACATGCTTGGGGAGAAAAGCTTAGGTTGCTTCTCAGCCAACCTTACCCATGACTCTCCCTTAAAATGTAATTATATACATGTTTATTCAGACTCCTACACATACACAAAAATCACTGCAACATGCAGTTGTCTAAAAGAAACACAAGCAACTGATAAATGACCACTAAAAATGCACTTGCTAATTCTCTTTCAGACTGGATATTGTAAGCATTTTAAGATACTAAGAGGTATAATTAGTTGGAGGAACAACTACAGACTAATTACCACCACAGAAGAAAAAAACCAAAAAACATTAATTAGGTTCCTTTGTTCTCCAGAGAGGAAAAATACATAGTATTCTGGAAAACAGTGCAATTTGATTTACACAATTTTCTTTACATTACCACAATTAGGAAATGAAGTCACAACTGATACTTTATTAAAAAAGGAATTTCATAGTCCTTCTTACATAAAGGTCACTTACTCTTAAATAACGTTCCCATGTACTGAGCTTTCTAGAAACAGATTTTTCTTCATTTCCACTCAATGCTACACATAATTGAAAGGACAAGTGATGCTAATTTGATCTTACTAAATGTCACCCACTGAAGAGCTAAGGAGAGCTAAAGCAGGTACATTTCTGATGTGCAAACCTTCTCAAGCCCTTACATTAATCAGTGGCAGGAGATTTCCAAGTATTTTGCTTCACAGGTCTTGCAATCAATGAAACATTTGGTCTCCAACAACTGGCCTGTTATACCTCATTACAACATGGAAAAGTTAAAAACCATTCTTAATGACCAGGACACACTGAAGAGCACTGGCTGACCATCATTACATAAAACCAGAGCTGAGTATTTGCCAAAAGGCCATTAAAGTTATCTGGCCAGAAAAGGATGATTTTCTTTTTTTTGAAAGAATTTACTCATCTTTCTGTTTGTGAAAATGCTTCAATGCCATTTTAAAGCCAATTTCTACTGTAAACTAAGAAAGGGACAACTGTAATATATTGAGCTGAGGGACTTCACATAAAGCTGTCATCAGTAATTTCAGATGCCTCAGGGAATACAGTAAAAACGTCCTCTGAAAGACTACGGACATGACAGAGGTCAATTTGGAGTTATCCATGTTTACACTACAGCCTCTTCCCCTGACTCAAGTACCATCTCTTCTGCCCAAAAGACTCTAAAACACTCTTCTTTATCATTTATTCTGTGTCATTTTTCACCAGTCTGGTTTCCTAGAGGGGTCAATGCCCCAGGCCTGTCAGTGTTCCAGAGGCATTGGGACAATGCCCTTAACAACACACTAACTTGGCCAGCCCTGAACTGTCCAGGCAGTCAAACTGGATGACTGTAGGCCCCTTCCAGCTAAAATATTCTATTCTATTTAATTATTCCCTTAGATGTCCACAGATTACTGGCATTAGCCTGTGCAATTGAAGAGGCCAGTGATGCTCAAAGAACCATATTCCAGTATTTTCCATAAGCACACACACAAGTGAGCAACCCCTCAGGGTTTTTTAATGGGAATGATCTCAGAGAGGACTCCCACCTTTGTAACTAACTGCTGCTTCTAGCAATTCATGTGTGGGCTGTCATTCTCTGCTCATTAGGAATGATAGCTCTCCCAAATGTACAAAACTGTGCTCTGCATCCTTTCAGGAGCATCTCTCACTGTGATCGATGCACACAATGGAGAGCAAAAAGGGGCTGTCAGATAAGGGAACAAATAAATATATCTCACTGCCAGGAACTGCCAGCTCCAACTGTTCTCAAACACAACAGTGACCCCATCCCACTCCTCTGCTGTGCCCACACCAGGATGCACTTCAACAGCCACAGGGCCCTGGGCTCTGGCTCAGGAATTTCAGGAATGATCTGAGCTAACTGCTGTAAATCCAACACCAGAGGAAGCCATTTCATGCAAGGACTCTGTTCAAGCAGGAGGAGACAGCACAACGTAGATGATCATTTTCCCTGCATCTCTGGGAGCTCACATGGACTACAAGCCAAATTAAAAGCTAAAAAGACCTAGCAGAGTATCAAGTCCAAAGTCGTCCTAATTAACAGCTCTCAAGAGACCAATTGCAGCGGGAAAAGCTGGTGCAAAAGCAAAGGATCATGCTAAAGCCTTGTGCAAGAGCAGAGGGGGAAAAAACTGCCAGGTAACATATTTTATTCTTACAAGGAAACTTGCTATTTTCTCCAGTATAGAAACAGGTTTAAAACAATTTATAGTTCTTCACCCCCCTACCTGCAGTGCTACATGAGAGCAAAGCAAAGCAGCCTGCTGGATGTGTCCAGCTGACTGGATCCCACGCTGCTGCAGGTGATGGGCTCCTGCCAAGCATCACTGCACTCTGAGGAAGCTGATTTTACCAGTCAGACTTTCAAATGGGCATTTATATTCATTGGACACCTCTCAGTATTAATACGGAGGTGCCTCTATTCTCTCTGTGTCAGTACAGCTGAGGTACTGGGAGGTATTAAGTCATTATTCATAGTGGTTTTATTACTTAAAATTAAAGCTTTTGGGCCAGATCTTCAGCTGGCATAAACTCAGCAGAGCTCTATTTAAATTAAAGGAACTGTGTTAATTTACATCAAATTATGATCTGTACTGAAGGTCTCTAAGGATTATCTACTTGATAAGTCAGTTATTTTACCTAATTGAAGTAGTTGAGAGTGTTTCTTAGTAAATTATGAGCCATCATAAATGTTAGAGTAATCACAGTGGGGTTGGATCAAGGGTTGGACTTGATGATCTTGGAGGTCTCTTCCAACCCAGTTAATTCTATGATTCTATATATTTATTCATTGAAGAGCTCAGATTGTTAGCTAATACTGGCACATTATCTTTCTTTCTTTCCCTTTTTTAACTGAATATATCTCATACCAACCTTGGAGCTACATTATCGTATCTTCCAATACAAAACTCGCATGGGAAAACAGTTTTTGCTTAGCACTGTTAATTTAAACACACGGTTTTGTGCTTCTTGAACACCTTACTTCAAAATTATCGTTTATCTACCAAGCCAGTGCCAAGCTCATATTTCCTGATGCTCCAAAAACATTACAGCTGTAAAATCCTGACCATCATGTTGCCCAAAAGAACTTACCTTTTATTTCTGTCTTCTATCTGCAAGATATAGACCATGTCATCAGCAACGTGAAGCTTGGAGCTGCTGTCTCCCCACTTCAGCTTCAGGCTCTGAGGCCCGGCTGCAGCACACTCTAACCGTGGAGGTAAGGGTGGTAAAGGCCTGGTTTTTGCTTTAATAAAGTGGCTAAAAGGTCCAGCTCCAATTTCATTGACAGCCTGGATCCTGATCCTAAAACAAACAAAAAGGTAAATGTTAAATAAAGCGCTTTCACGAGGTTCTTGACGTAAAAATGCCCTAGAGAAACAAGAGAGCCTTGGCAAACTGGAAGGATCCGTGAACACAACAAATATCATCCTGTTTACGTTGCAAGAGCTGCAGTGAAGATGGCAAGAAATGCAGTAAGGCAGAGGGGGAAGATTTGGGTCAACAACATCAGGACCTGGTGACAGTCCCTTCAGCCACGAGAACACGGGACAGCAGCTCAGCAACAAGTGCAGCCTGGGAAACACAAAGTGTGTAACCATAAATAAATGAAGAGCTGAAGTGTTTTATGGTTGTCTAACAAAGATCATGGGCTAATTGAGGTGAAATCATTCAGTGAAAGCATTGGTGTCACTGCCATGAAACCCATTTTCATGCTGGCAAACATCCCTGAAGACCAAAGAGCAGTGTTATTTCAGTGTGTGCAGTGTAAAAGACACTATTTAAGTACAGGAAACTATGCCGGGAAGAGCTAATGGAGAAGCTTAAATCCATAAACCTCCTACACTCCTACACAAACTGCAGAAATATTTACTGTCAGTGAACTATCTATTAGATCAAATAAAAGTTGGACTCAAGTTGCTCTCACAAGATACAGAAAAGCCCTCAAGCCATTTGAGTCACGTTAAGGACATTCAGAAGAAGAGCAGACCACCTGCCTGGTCACAGAGGCTTTAATTTGGAAATATTCTTAAGCCTGAGCCAGTCTTCTAAATTCTACTTCTTTCTTAAGATAATGACTCCTGCCCTCTGCTTCATCACTTTCTCTCGTCTGCCTGCATCTTGGTTTACTAGTTTGTACACTGAGAATCTGCTTACAGTGATGAGTGAGGAGTAGCAGTTTTGGCTACAGTCACATCAACAGCACCATAACAAAAATGGGAAATATGTATTTCAAAGGAGCTTAGAGGACTGTGTATACAGAAATATTGCTACAGACAAGCCTGAAAGGTTTCAAAACTAAGTGAAAATAAGAGAAAACAGGATGGACCAAATTAATTACTTTTTTTTTTTAAAGATAGTTCAGCCCAGTTTAGATAGCTGGACAGATGCCATTTACTTTGGAAATCCTGTGCACAGCATTTTTCTCATGGGAAAAGACTCTCTACAAGAAGTGTTGCTTCTCAAAACTATCAGCCACCAAGAAGGCAGAAGTCCCTGGGGAAGGTGGTAGGGGGAGAAAGAAGAGCAGAACCTGGCATACCCCTGCCTGCTTCAGGGAAAGCAGGTGACAAATAGAATTGTCTTTGCTTGGCAGAGCTACTTATTTTGACTGAAGGACATAAAGTGATGTAAGTTCACATAAACAACGTATGAAAGATAACTTTGCTTTGAACAGCAAGTTTTCTGCTCTATCATTAGAATAAGAATATGTAGAGTAAAAGGGATAGGGGGAAAAAAACCTCCAATATTCCTCATTAAATAAACCTCCAAACTATATTTGCTGCAATTTCAAGGGAAAAATGGTTACATTATTAATAAACATTAAGAATGCGCCGTGCTTACACAGCCCTGTAAATGCGTAGTTAAACCTTTGCTTATCGACCCAGACATTAACAGGGGTAATGTATTGCTTGGTGTGGAGCTGCATTTTCCTTCTAACCTTCCTTTTGGCTTCAGCAAGTGCATCCTGACCACCTTACAGCACTATACAATGGTGATTTAATCCCTTTCCTCCCAGAGGGTGGATGGCACAAAGGAAGATCTAGTGGGAGCCTCCTCTTCGAGTGCTGCATACATAAAAAGCATTTGACATAAAAAGAACAAAAGGTTTTTCTACTATCTGAAGAAGTGTAATTAATACAGGCATTGATCTTATTTCATATTATGTTATTACATCAATATTTAACGGTCTTTACAGTAACAAAAGTAATGTGAAAACTGCCTGAATTTTCACTGTTTTCTGGTGAGCTATCCATTAGCATATGAACATAAACAGTAACAGCTACATTACAAAATGATACCACTTATTTTGTAGATTGATTACAGCAACATGCTCTGGAGTATCTAGCCTTTTTTTTTTTGGCTTTGTTTTATTTGGTATTATTTAAAGTCCCAGTAACAACAAAGCCTCTCCTGTCCTCAAGCAACTTTAGCTCATTTCCAAATGGCAGCCACCGCACCCGAAAACGAGCAGTGACTGAAACGAATCTCAAATATCACATTTCTTAGGCAGAAGCTGACAGATTTGTTTAATAGATATGTGCATGAACATACACCTGCATTTACTTGTCTTCCTTTTGCCAGGTATTTGCACAAGGTAAAAACATGTTTTTTCCCTCTTTTGTTGCTGTTTTCCTCTGCTGCACAGTGTTCTTGCTCCCCACTTCTGCCACGGACGTATGCCCACACATCCCCTCCTTCCCACTCCGGAGCACAGCAAGACTGATGGAAACTCTCTAAGACTTAAAATAAAGGACAGGCATCTTCCAAATGAATGATGATACCGGGAAAGGAAGAATAGATTTATTTGACTCAAACATGGCTGGTGTGGCTACTCTTTACCAATGATTGCACCACCACAAAGCTCTGTAAATTGCCACTATCGTTCCCAGGGCCTCAGCTTCGACAGAGACACATAAAACAACTAACTTTGGTTTTCTGTGCACATGACAGTGCAACCCAAACCCAGCTGTCATCTCCCTCTGAACCACAGCAGCGTCTCCTCAATGGATAACTTGAAAAGTCCACAGGGAAGGGGAGAAGGAAGGGAAAAAGAATGGGCAGAAAGCAGGACCACGTGGAGAAGGAGGGAGAGCAGATGGTGCAACAACACCTTGTACTGCACCATCTCTGCTCCAGCTCAGCTGCCTTCTCATTTCCCTGCCTCAGTAACACTGAGTTCTTCCAGCTGGGTGGCACAGCCAGGGTGGACAAGAGAAATTCCACTATGAAATGGAAACCAATTACTGTTTACAGAACTGATACAGGGAAAAATCAACTCTTTATTTTCATGTAAAAGTACTGTATAGACATGTAGAAATATTTGCAATACAACCACTTCCTGAATTCCTTTCAACTTTTTCACTAATGGTTTCTAAGTGAAAATACCCAAACACCCTCTTGGAAAGATGGTTTAACAATCTGACAATCACAATTTGTAAACAAGTTGTTTTTTTTTAATTTAAAGACTGTATTTAGGAATAGTGCCTAATTCTGTAGACCCTACAAAATAATATTTGTATTCATTCTTACATTTCCCCACTGCAGCTTTTAAACATTGAGAAAAAACATAAATCAGACTAGGCAAATTTAGAAACCATGAAATGATCTTAAACAGACCATTCTCTCTTACAAGATTCTTGACCCAGGAAAACACACTAAACAGGATGCTATTTTCAGATTGGTCACAAAATCCTTTGTATAGTATTCCAACAAACTGAAAAATCAACTTCTGAATTAATTTTAGAGTCTGACATGAGAAGACTTTGATTTCCTAGTTCTCATAAGTGGAATGGCAACAGTTGCAATACACTTGCCTGTGGAAACCTGTGGGAGTTAAAATGCCATGGACTTCCAAAGGGAGGGGAAGCAGCTCCCCCATCAGCAGCAGCCTGGATATGATGGACAGGAACCACACACAGCCCCACAGATCCCTACCCAGTCTGTGCTCTCCTGGGGCTGGAGCAAGACTCAGTTTTACACTCTGAAACATATGTTTTATAATCCACTTAAATATTGCTAATTTTAGCATCCATGTACATTCTTCTCTCTTCTTCTTGGATGAGCTTTTCCTTGATATCGTTTAAAGACTAAAAATATTTAGAATTTTTATTCCTAAACCAAATTAAAATTAAGAGTTGCTATTAAAATTTAATAGTGCTACTATATATTTCTGTACACTGTGTAACTTCAGAAGAACATAAGCATTGTTAAAAATTGGAAATTGTTTCACAGTGAAGTATCTCAACAGCAGAGCACAATTATCTATGGAATGCGTTGAGTGAAGCTTGGGAACAGAGTGTAACAGAAAATGGATATTTCTATGACTGTTGAATACTTATTTACTGTGGAATATTTATTAACTCGCTCCTAGTTACATCAGCTCAGGGAAAACCAGTCCAAGTATATTACCCTACAGCCTGAGTTTCCAGACCTTCATCAGCTATGTCAGTAAAGCAGAAAGGCTGCAGAACTCAGACATATTTCTGCAGCTGCTCACCAGCCAGACGTTTTACACAGTGCTTTGGGGAGGCACCTGCTCTTTGCAGCAGGAAAGCTGGGCTGATGCTGGACAACTCCTCTTGGATCAGCCCTAGGATGGCCATCAGCAGTGTGACAGAGGCACATCCCAGCTCCTCCTGCCTTACATGTATTTTGGCACGTAAATCCTTCTCATGGCGTTCTGGCTGGGTTTGCTACTAAAGACACATAAAGCGTTCAACTTGTCAGCTTTGAGCCCACCTCTGCCAAGAGCCTGCAGTTTGCTTGGTGTACTTTGGGCTGCTCCTGTATGGCCATTCCCACGCAGAAGCTGGAAGCAGCAAAGCAGTGCCAGACCTAAGGTAACAGGTCCAGCAGGGTGGACACACATTGACAGGCTGTTAGAACCACCCTGCTACCCAAAGCAACGTTCCTTTCCCAATTTTGGACTGGGTGGATTCAAAATAAGCAAGATTTGCTTTCAATTTCGTGTTCCCACAACCAAAAAACATTGACAGTGGAATTCCAATGCAACTAAAATTTATAAACCCTTTGCTGATTTACTTTCTGATGAAACTTTGGCAAGAGAGCTCAGAGTCTGAAACCCAGTAGTACTTGGCTTGTTTAGTCTAGGAAAAACACATTCGCTGCTTTTAAACCCAGCAGGGAATAAATACTTGAGAGGGAGAAGAGCTAATTGTGTTAAGCAAAGTTGACACAAAAAGAGAAACCATCAGTGAAGAAATTTAGAGGATGAGATCAGTGATGTTCTGAAACATTCTCCTGATTAAACCAAATAGGGCGGAAAACCCACCACCTTTTTGCATGCAGCCTCATAAACCTGTTCCTTAAGGACACATTTATCAGGGCACAGAAGTTCAGTAATCAAAGATGGGTGTTAAGATATGCAAAAAAAAAAAAAAAAAAAGAAATTCCAATCTCCATTTCCAGGCTTTGAAGACAATGAATGAACTTTCCAGCAGTTCCACAGCTGGGTGGTCAATCCATAGGCAAACTCTTTAACTTTATATGAGTGATCTATGAGAAAGCTATGTGTGCTCCTCACTTTAAATGACTTTTAGTGTGTATTTGTATCCATGCTGAAAGGAGTTCTCTTTTTGTGTACAGGATAAAATTTGAATTATAAACTTTTCATTTAAATGCTACAAGACCCGTAGGATTGTGATCTTGAACATAAAAGAAAAATAAGGAAAATGCTACAACAGGTCTAAGCCATGTCTAATTTTATAACTGTGTGATCAGATTTTCAGTCTTTATTATAACAATACTTAAAATAGAAATTTTATCACATCTTCTGCTATATTGCTGTTCGTTGCCTGCATGGAGTAATTTTTCTATTTTAATGAGCAATTAGGGAGAAAACACATACGCCTAAACAAAAAAATAGTAAAATTTTGTCAATGTCATTTAGCAATTTAGACTCTGAAGCAATACAAAGAAATTGTTTTTAAATTTGGATTATTTTTTTAATTAATCTCCATATACTAGAGATAAGAAATAGCTGTAACTATACCAATAAAAGTTCACTGTGTGTAAATTGCTAACCTTGCACAGGGATCAATACAGTTAATAATTTTAACCTCTGGAACAGTACTGCCAAGCAGCTGAAAAAAGCATGAGATGTCACACTGTAATTCAAGTTATTTCTCATTTTTAAAAAAATATTTATTTATTATTTATAAATTTATTATTACCAGTGTAACCTTACCTTAGCAGAGCAACTTCAAAAGAAGAAGAGGTCAGAGATAATGCAAGGAGAAGAGAAAGCAGAGGGAAAAAAGCATGAATTACCACAATTCATTCCACAATGGAATTACTGGAGACTTCTGTGCTCCCTGGGTCGGTTGCTTGGGTTGTTGGCCTGTATTTTTTTTTAACCACACTCTTCATGCCATAAACATTCCCAGTGCAAAATCAAGCTGTGTGGTCTCACCACACCACCAAGGCCGCACTCACCGGTACGAGGTTTCGGGAAGCAAATCGCCGATGACGTAGCTGGTCACGTTTCCCACTGGAATGCTGATGTCCCCCAGGTCGATGTTGTAGGACGTGATCTCGGCTCCGTTACTGCAGGGCTCTTCCCAGGTCAGTACAAGGCACACGGAGGGGGAGAGCTGACAGGCACCCCCGTGCTCGTCCTCCAGCACGGACAGGATGGAGACGGCGTCAGGCACGGACGCGGGGATTCTGCAGGTCACCAGGTCGCTGTAGGGCCCAGCTCCAGCCTGGTTAATTGCCTGTGTGTTAAGACAGAAAATATTTACAGGATAACGCTTCTCTTTGACATGTGTATCAAGTTCATAACGACGAACTGCGCAGCCTGGAAGAGCTGCATGAGTCCTTCAGAGGATATGCACTGCTGGCTTCTTACCCCTGACTCATACCCCTGCCTTTACTAGGGAATTAATATCTTTCTTTGTCACTCAGGAGTGTCAGAAAAACTGGAGAATATTTCTCTTTTCCCTAATAGAGGGAAAAAAGAGATTTAATTTTAATCCACTTAATTAAACTCAATAGTAGCCTTTTTACCAGGAAACTTTGGTTAGTAAGGGAAAATGTCACAGTCATGCTGTCAGTGGCATCAGGTTGCTCAGCAAACTGGCTACCCAAAATTGTTGAGCCACCTTGTACCAAATCCCCAGTATACTGCAGGGTGCGATGTCAGATGCTTTATGCAAGCAGAGTATCTCTAGACCTAAGAGGTGTTTGGCTTGTTGAGAACTACCCAGAGAATGGACAGCTAATTTCACGCTAAAAAGTTTCTGATACAAGAATATAGGAACTCAGCATGGCGTTAAGCCTATGACTCACATTTCCCCAGAATCACGGAATCATTAAAGTGGCAAAAGTCACAACTCACTATCAAATCACCACTGAAGCACACAGCTCAACATCTTCCACCAGAGAGGAGAGCAACCAATTATCAAGCTTCTCATCTTAACTCAGAGATCCAGAATCCCAGTGGAAACCAAGTTTCAGGACGTGGCCCGTTTCTGCTCATTAATTTCAGAGGCTGTTGTCTTTGCAAGCTCAACACTGCACACTTGTACAGGCCTGGAGTTTTATCAGCTGATGCTTAGCCAGTGACAAATGCTGTACACAGTGCACTGAACTGCCTAGGAAATGACTCCTCAGGATTATCACAATCACAGGACCATCCAAATTCTTACTGAGGGTATTTCAGGCAGACCCTAATGTGCTATTACTAGAAGACTTGATTAAAACCAGTTTATAAAGATTTGGATTAATGGCCACTTCATGATATGGACATCATACTCCCTTGGAAAATTCCACACTAGAACAAAGTAATCCTCTGTCCTCATCCTCTGCTGCCTCAGTTACCTTCAGCATAGCAAGTAATCACAGAATCGACCGCATTGGAAAAGACCTCTCAGGTCATCAAGTCCAACCCTTGATCTAACACAGCCATGATTACCAGACCATGGCATTAAGCACCACATCCAGTCTCATCTTAAAAACCTCCAGGGACAGTGAATCCACACATCCCTGGGCAGCCCATAATCCTGCTCTCCCCTTCAGCCCAACGTCATTTTCCCCTGGAAGGGACCAGGGGGTACATCTAGTCCAATTTGCTACTCCAAGCAGGGTCAAACTGAATGCAGACCAGGTTGCTCAGTTTCTGTCCAGCTGGGTCTTGAAAAATTCCAAGGATGGAGATTGCACAGCCCTTCTGGACCACTGTTACAATCCTTAATTGCCTACAGTGATAACTTCTTTCTTCATCTTCTTCTTTCTGAACGTCTCTATTTCACCCTCTGCCTGGAGCAGCACTGGATGCAGTACTCCAGGTTCTCATGAATGGCATGCAATGGGCAATACCACCTTCCCTGGATCTGCTGGCTGGGCTCCTCCTGACACAGCCCAGCATCCTGCCAGCACACAAGGTATGGAGAGAGTTTGGAGTTCATTATGGTACAGGGGGAGCTACGGGAGGTCCAGAAGGCACAGACCTTCAGAAACAGCTTGGACACTGCCCAGCACCCTCCACCATCCACATTTTCTTTACATTTGGAAAACAGCCCAGAGCCTTCCATCAGATTACAACTGATTCAAAAACCAAGGCTTACAGTGTTGCCAGTGGGACTGTGATGGCAAAGAAAGGACACATCGAACAATTGCTTGATTTCTTATCTATGCTTAACTGCTGTGAATAACTTATTTCTGCTATGCATAACACAAACACAAAGCCGTGTTCTGTTTTTCCAGGAGGCATTTTGTTCAATTGAAGAAAGAGATAATAAAGTTAGATTTGTCAGCCTTTAAAAAGCCCTTCAAAACAAATCCTGCTCCGGGGAAATCTTCTATTTAGTGAAGCGCTCCTGGAGCTGTTAAAAGTGAGCCTTGTTTCATGCTCTGCCAATGATATGATTTGCCTTGCCTCTAAACCAGTGTTTGGCAATCTGTATCTCGCTCCAAGCAATTTATTGTCAGTGGTGCTTTTTAACTGCTTTATTGGACAATCTCATCAACATAACTGATGGGAATTTCATGTTCTGTGCTGCCTAGATGCTTTCTCCCGCCACCCCCAAATGACACAGTATTTCCCTTTGCAGAAGCCTCAATTGTTTTCAGGAATATTCATTACAGGAAAAAAGTTGTGCAACAGTAAAGACAATTGTCTGCCCTGCAGTGAGATGTGCCTGATTCCTCAATTCCCTCTTTTATTGAGTTACAGTAGATTGAGATAGCAATACTGTGTGTTTATTAGGAGGTTGAGTAAATGTGGTTTGGGGCATCTTCATTTTTAAAAAAGTTAAAAGAAAGATTTTTCTGTTAAAGCTGCTAACAGATAAGCAAAGCAGCTCTTATTCTCTTCTCTTTTTTAAACAGACTAAAATTTCTGAAACCACTTAACCTTCCTTCTTTGCTGTTATGTTTTGTGGGGTGTTCTGTGTGTAATTGTTTAAAGATTCCAGTGTATCTTATCACAAATTTTTCTCCACATAATACACCGATCAGATCCAGAGGATGGAGCTCTCTAGAAAGTAACGCCAGGGGTACTGATGGACTTCAATAAAATGTCTTAGTGCTGTTGTGCGTTTCATCTAACTTCTACCTGTGGATTAAATTACACTGGCTGTGTTAAAAACTGAGTAGATTTGTGCAACATTTTTGTGGCGGGTCGTTTAAAATGAACGCCCACTCGAAATCAAAGGTGCCACACAGGCTGCCTGTTTCCATGTTTAACACAAAAATTTCCTTGGGCTCCCTGCAGCAGTGGCCTCACAGTCTCCTCCCTGCCCCAGGGATGCTGAATGCTCTCCTTCTTACAGAAACAAGAGGCACTTTCTGGCTCACACTCCCTCATCACTCGGACACGCTCCCTCACTTCGCCATCCCCCACAGTGCTAATTCCCCGCCCCCCAAAAAACTCCTCAACGTTCTGTTTAAAAAAAAAAAAAAAAAGTAAGGAGGAAACACTCTCAGACACATGTTGCCCTTGATCAAAGAAATTACCCTGGGTGGTCCACATGTTGCCAGCTGGGTGGGTATGTGAACTTTGGGTTGGATTAGTGGTGGTATTTTGCCTTCACATACAAATAAATCCTGTGAAAGAGTATCTTGAGCAAAAATATTTTTACTTCGCTTTCCACTTACTTTACCATCCATTTATTTTTCAGTAGACATTAAGGAGAAAGAATGCTGTATTTTTACTTTCATGCAGATTAAGAGAATATATTTTAACTGCTACTTTTTACTAAAAGCGAAAGGAGAGAAAAAGATCAAAGAAAAGCAATCATAGAGACTCTATACGAGATCCAATTTTACAAATCTGAGAAACAAAATGGCAACGATGAGAACTCACTTTCTGGAAGGTACCATCTCATACACACAGGAATCTAGTCAGCTGCTTTGCTTTACTTGATAAATGAAACAAATGTTGGAGTTCATTATTTAATCCAAGGTAATCTTCAATATCCACTTGGGAGATAGATGGTATTTACCTCTCATTACCATGAAAAAATTTATTTTTATTTTAATTTTCTGAAACATTATAATTTTGTTTTGGTGTCAGAGGGCAAGGCAGATGTTAAAAGCGTTAGGCACTGAAAGTAACAAAATTCAAGAGCACTTTTCAAGTAATGCATCAGTCTGATTGCTTAAAATAAATGTGCATTCCTTCTGACTTACAGAGCACATAACCTCAGAGCAGCTAATGATAAAAATAAGAACACAGTGTAAGGAAACTCTGTTAACACCTCAGATTGCAACGCATGCACCACCTCAGCCCTGCCATACCTGCAGCCTGCAGCAATAATGTGCTGCTGCCGACAAGTCACTTATTTCAAAGCAGGTATCTGTGCCGCTGTATGCAAGTTGTAGAGATTCCTCATCTTCTCCCCACTCTAATCTGTATTCAGAGATGTCAGCACCAGAACATTCAGGACTCTGCAACACAAATATTTATGTTGTTCAGTTCAGAAACGAGCACTTCAGATGTCTGTGTTTCACTGGGGAAGGAATAAAGCACATGGAAAAAAACCACCAACAACCACCCTTATTTTTAAATTAATACACCATTACTTCAGCAAGTGGAAACGTACTGAATTAATGTTCCCTAATAGGTTACTGAAACAGGACAATTCTGCACAAAAATTACCTGATTGAAATTCAGAGAAATGAGAGAGCGTATGCAGCTACTTTGCTTTTCATCAGGACACTCAGGAATAAATTGTCTCTCCACTGGCTTGGCAGAAGCTCAACCGTGGAGAACACAAAAAAGCATCAATCTAATGCAGTCCAGTGGAGTAATCAAAACATAGCTCTGGAAGAGCTGGCCTTTGAGCCAGAAGCAGTCACGGAGAAAAGAACACCCTCAACAAGCGAGGAGCTGGCCTGAGGTTTCCAGTGACAGTCACCCATCAGTCCCAGTATGGGACACTGGAGTGTGGATCCCAGCACATTAACATCCACAACACGATTCCTATGGGATCACAGAATCATTGCATGGTTTGGGTTGAAAAGGACCATAAAAACGTCTTGTTCCAACACCCGGCTGTGGGCAGGGACACCTTCCACTATAGTGGATTGCTCACGACCTGGCCTTGAACACTTCCAGGGATGGGGCATCCACAGCTTCTCTGGCAACCTGTGCCAGGGCCTCACCACTCTCACAGTAAAGAATTTCTCCCTAATATTTAATCTAAATCTGTCCTCTTACATATATCCCCAGCAATCCTTTCATGTAGGGGAACACAAAATAAATACCTGAATGTGCTGGAGATGAGTTAGAACAGGCATAACAGCCCAGCTCCCAAAGCAAAATGTTCTGTGTTTTTAGCAAACCTAGCTGTACTGTGTGGCCTGAAGCAGCTCAGGGAACCACTGCTGTGTGTGCAGAAGTGTGGTCCAGGATACGACAAAGACTTTGAGATTATGGCACGCAAGGTCTAACTTACAGTAAAAGGTACCCAGAGCATCCCTGCACACCATAACGACCAGCCTGCACACACACACGGACTTCTCTGGCTCTGCCTTGGAGCTTCCAGCTATTTTAGTAAGAGCATTCAGAACTGCTAAGCCAGATTTTTAAAACAGCGTGTAAAAAAAGGCACCACAGCAGGCACCACAGTGTGCTCTCCTGCCAAAATACTCCACAGAGGTTCACTGTTTTTCCTTCATATTCATATCAGCCAAAAAATGACACTCTTTAAGAAAACATAACCACTGCAAACCACATTACTTCTACCACAGCTTCATTTTTAGCTAGAATAAACACATATCTCCTGCAAATAAATATAGAACCTACCAAAAACACTGCTGCATCCCCTCGTGGCTGGGGAGAGCAAATCCATGGCCAATAGAAGGCAACACTTAAAAGTTCAGTGTGATTTCTAGCTTAGAGTCACAAAATTTTGCAAAAAATATAAATACCCCCAAACTGCATCAAATATACCTGTTTCTCATAACATTAAATGTAGACTATATTTGTAACTAGGTATGCTGATAACACAATCAATTTATTTGAGCAATGTCAGTAACTTTTTTCTCAACAGGTGCATTGTTTGTGGGAGGAACCCAATAGAAACAGAGGTGGAATGACTTTTAAGTTTTCAGTGAAAGTCTGCGGCAGAACTAAAGCCCTGCTGCTCCATATCACAATGTTATTTATGGCAACACCCTTTCAATTCTGCCTTAATTACACAATTTTTTCTTAAAAACCCCAATCAACCCCTGTGCAATTCAGCTAACACTTATTTTAAGAGTCTGATGCCTAAGATCCTGAAGAATGGTGGAAGAATGCACACAAACTAAAATAAAAGTAAATATTTGGGGTAGAGACAAACAATTTTTGAGGGGAAAAAACCCTACATTGTAAGCATTTATGCAGAGTTAATTTCATATCAGAGGCTCCACTTTCAGCCAAAATCAAATATTTGTCTTCACAATTCCACCTCAGGACATGCTGATGTGCTAAAAGCCTGCAGAGCGCACTTCTACCCCACCAGTGCTCTATCATCTGATGCCAGAGCAGGATGTCTCACACCTGAATCCTGGTCTGGATGCCTCAGGACCAGCTTTATAGAGCTCTTCAAATTAAAGCAGAGAAGATGCTTTTACACAGCAGAAGTTTCTGCATACGGTTTTCTCGCACAAAAAGGCAGTTCCAGACCAGCGAACGGCTCCCAAGCCAACTTCTGAGTTTTGTGGTGACCGTACAGGTTTGGATAAGCAAGCCAGAATGAAACAAGCAGCGCACCTGACTTACCTCCCAGCTCACAAGTACGCGTGTGTCGGACAGGAAGGACAGGGAAGGTGCTCTGCACTGGCCTGGGGGTC
The DNA here is from genome assembly GCA_035584735.1 of Pseudotriccus pelzelni. Lineage (NCBI taxonomy): Eukaryota > Metazoa > Chordata > Aves > Passeriformes > Tyrannidae > Pseudotriccus > Pseudotriccus pelzelni. The sequence goes on along the minus strand of JAWMRA010000009.1, from coordinate 4,571,055 downwards.
CTGCTGCTGTGGTGACCTCTGTGGCTTCCGAGTACGGCCCGTACTAGAGGGGAACAAGGTGTCTGCACATTAATATACAAGCACACGCCCATCTCATATCCCTCAAGAACAGCACACGACCTTTTTCAATGCACTAAAGTTTCTCAAAGACAGACTGGAATCCCAACACCCGGCCCCAAACACCAGAGCTCAGGATGAGACCACGTAAATGACTGCAAGTTAAAGAGTGAGGTAAGCTCAGGAACAAGCAGACAGCATGTACATCCTCCTGTGTGGCAGTGAGTGCCCATGAAAGCAAAAAAACACCTCCAATTTAGCCAAAAGTGCGAACGTGCACTCAGTAACTGAGGGACAGCGTGTGTCCCTCTGCCTTACCTCAACACAATGTGTTTACGTGCCAGTGCCAAAGCCCAGCATAGCTGGCTTCTCATGGATATAAGGAGGAGCACAGCAACAGTAAAGCACATACTGGAGTCCAAATCCAGCTTCTTTTACATAAAATGTCTGCCACAAGTTAATTCTAAAAGGACAGAATGTGCTGGAGCCCCAGGCAGGTAAGGGACACGCTGCAGACGTGGCGCGGACACCTCCGCTCCACGGGCAGCTCAGCCAACTGCTCAGACAACTCCTGAGCCCCTGGAAGGAGGATAATTTAAATGCATATTAGCAAAAGAAAAGCCAATTTTCAAGAGTCTGGAAAACGGGCTTCAGGCAGCAGTGCGAGGAGAGGAGATAACAGGAGGCCTCAGAAAGGCTGTTTTGCTGAGTGGAAGAGTGAAGTTTGCTCAGAACACCGCTGAACTAATTAGAAATCGTTCTCCTGAACAAAGGAGCTTCACTGGAAGCAATTAGAGGAAAAACCCTAATATTTACTTATTTTGTAGTGCAGTATTACTGAGTGTGAAAAAAAATGAGCCACTACAAAGGCCAAACAACACAGAAACTATGAAAGCCAGAAAACCTCTCAACGGATGTCTCAGGATCTGTGCTACTGAGAAAAGCCAACACTGATGGCTTTGTTGGACTTATGAAGAACGGCCGTGTCAAAAAAATCTCATTTATTGACTTCTGCTGGGTTTTTTTTACCAAACAGGAGGAAGAATCTGGTAGAGAACACTCTCCCCTATTATGCATCTGCTAGAAAAACCCAATCAAACCAGAACCAGCCCCCATCCCCCCAATTTAACAAAAGGTGGGAGCAGCAATGCTTCCCAATTCTTTCAACTGTTCTGCCAACAAAAAAAAAAAAAGACAATGGCTTTTTTTCCAGCAAGCAAATCTAATATTTTCAAGTGTATTTAATTTATTTTTCACAAAAACAAAACAGTGAGTATTTTTAAGACGAAACATTTTAAAAGTCTTGCAGTCTTAAGTTTTAACAGCAAGTGAGTAATTTTAAATCTTTGTGTTATGTTTGTCATCAAGATTTCCTGGGAAGAGAGGCGTCAGTGAATGTAACTTTGCTGGGATTGTCTTTAAATAACACCCTTAGAATGATGCTCTAACAAAGGCAAAACAGAACTAACCCAAAACTCACTTAAAAAAAAAAGAACTAAAAAAAAGCTCTTTCAACAGATCTCCATGAACATCAGATAGAATTTCTGATGTATTTGGGAAGGCACTTTTTCCAAGGAAATCACATAACAAAAAAAATAAATCCATGAAATCTATAAGGCATAAATGTTTTTCATATTAAAACAAAAAAAATTCCTTAGGAATGTGAGTTCCCCTCAAAACATATCAACACTGGAGTGAAACTGCAGTACTTATTTTTACACAGTTGAAAACAAAAAATAGGAAATGCAGTGGAAAGGGAATAAACAGATTTCCCCCTTGTAAACAGACATTACTTTTGGCAGGGATTTGGCACATTTTGGTGCAGCTGATTTTCACCACTCAGATCATATCAGTACCTGAAACCTCATTTTAAAAGGAGATTAAAACCGCAGCTCTTCTGCCAAAGTTCCCTTAAAGCATTTCTCACATTATTTTCTTTTGCCCATCTCCCCTTCACCTCTCTGATCACCAGCACTAACACAATCACTGTCCAGAATCTCCCACCCCAGGCTCAGTACCATCTCCAGGGATAAAAAGGCAGTGCACGTACCCCACCATCGTTCAGAGCCCTCACTCTGAACCCATACGTTGCTCCAGGAAGGAGGTTGCTGACAGTGCACTCCAGGTCAGGCCCATGATACACTTCAGAAACAACTTCTTCAGGGGCTGTCATTTCCACACTGTACTCTGAGACAGGACAGCCACTTTCTGACAGAGGGACATCTAAAAGAAATCATTTAGTTTGTTAATAACATCAAGACACGTGCCAGGAAAACTAATTTTTTTTTGCATGCACCTTTTTCCCCCATGAAAACAATGTATTTGGTAATATTTGCATGTTATGTTACAAGCCAGCACCACAGAATTAACCTGCCTGGGGTAGCAAAACATTTCTGCTAAGTCAGTGTTGCAAGGGAATAAAATAAGATTTTGAATCACATGGTGTTCTTGCATAAACAGAGGAATAAAAAGATAGATATTTTAATATAGCTGATATTTTGTAATCTTGACAGCGATGGGACCTCACTAACAAAACTGGAGCACAGTGTAAGGCCTTGAAGACAGCCAGAGCACAGGCAACTTCAGAAACCCAACAGAGAGCCACCACAGTTGATGAGAAGTTGCACTTTTCACTTGCACTGACATCACTGGACTTTGCTTTGTAACCTCCGTGTCACCAGGACAAGCTGTAACTTTTCCCAAGCAAGAGAAACAAAGACCAAGGCGAGGTCAGCAGCTAACCACCAAGGCCAAAGCTGTCCCGACAGTGAGATGCTCCACAGCCTTACCCCATTGTAGCTGCACTTCTTTGTGCTTCGGCTTCCCCAGGACTCTGGGAGCCCGGCAGTGCCCTGGAGCCACGCTCAGCGTACGGACTGGTAAACTTTCAGAGCACTGCAAGAGAGCACAGCTGCAGTTAGCACCTGCAAAGTGAGGCAGGGCTAGAAAGTGGCACGAGAAATTGTTTTCTACGTCCACCACTTAGAGATCTGCACAAACAATAAAGGAGATGCTATCAAGCGGGTTACTCACACATCCAATTAACAGAGTTCCTTCATTACCATTCTCAAAACTGTAGCACGCATGGGGTTCTTTATTTTAAATTTGTTTCTAAATTAATGTCAAGGCCTAAAATACTCAATCTTAAATGAGAAAAAAAAATAAAGCAGGAGGAATAAGAGTATAGGTACTAAAGTGAATTTCAATCAAAGAAGGGAATTACAGGAATCAGTGGCTGGAAAAGGGAAACTAAAAATTTAAAATAATTCATCCATTTGAAAAACAATTCTTACAACAAACTACGCCTTTCTACATCTCCAGTCACCAGCTTTAGTCAGTACAGGGTCATGCACAAGAGAGTCTGTGGCCTTCTCAAGTAAGCGGCCACATGAGATAAAAATGATGGTCTTTTCTAGTGTAAATATAAACACCTACAGACTGGTCCTGAGGAAACAGAATCTCACTAAACTGCAATTTGCTGAAACTAAAATTAGGTACACACAGAAGACTTCTAACATTCAGCAACTTGCAACATAAGCCATCAGCGTAGCTTTACTGTGCTACGGGAAAAACATCCCCCTTCTTTTTAAAGCAGAAGTATTTTACCAAAACCAGCAGATAAATCTCAGGAAAATATAAACCCAACACTCCTTACTGTTAGATAACACCCACCTGACTGTGTCCACCAGTGCTGATACAGCATGCCCGGAGTTTATACAAAGTGCCTGGTTTCAAGTGAGTACAGGTATATTCTGTAGCCGAGCCACTATATGCCACTTCCCACTGATTTGCTAAAAATAAGACATACCCAAGTTTAGAGAAGTGTAATGCAACAAGTTTACAAGTGTCTAGGACGAAGGAAAATTCTTAATGTGGTTTTCCACAAATGGTATGTTTCAGGAAAGTCATTACTAGTGTTAATATCATTGTGAACATTATTCCTGCTTAAAGATATAACACACAGAGAAACATATACAAACACTCACAAATTTAAATATTATATAAACGTACAAAATATAAATATTTATATATATACAAATATAAATATTTCTAGGTTCAGCCATATAACCTAAAATTCAACCAGTATTAAAAGAAAAAGAACTAACTGAAAAAGAACACACCACAAAACCTCCTCAAATCCAAACCAAAGTCCCCAGGAACCCTTCAAGTTTTAAGGCTGCATGTAACTCAGTTTCAATCACAAGTGCAACATTAGGGCATTAATGATAATAACAATAATAATCCAAAGGGTCAGGAGTTCTTTATGGTAGCCATAGTGGACTGAAACAGAGACAACTTGTTTCAAGTTTACCTTCTGGACTTCCTTGAGAAATCTCCAGTAGATACTTTAGGATTTCTGAACCACCATTATCCTGGGGAGGATCTGAAAAAATGAGGCAAGTTGTTAGTAAATCACGATTTGGAGTGTAAGATACCAAAAAGGTTATGGAACCTGTTCCTTATTCTGCTCCTTCTCCTCCACAAACTCCTCTGTATTAACTACACCAAGTAAAGTGTAGCAGAAGTGGGTAAGAGATGTTAGTTTTCAGCATCAATCAGAATAAGGCAGCTGGATAACGATGATCCAAACAAAATGTATGGAAAAAGCACTGAAAGAGAAGACACCTGGGGGCTTGCCCCATAATTCGAGGAAGCAGCTGGAATGATGCTGCAATGGGACATGAAATGGAAAATGAAAAGCCTGAAGATGCGCTTGAGCGTGAGTCAGTCAATGAAAACAAACAACACTGTTGATTCTGAAAGCACAAAAGCCTGTAGATACTTTTTACAATATTAAAAAAATTAAGCTGTCAAGCTCTCCAAACACGTTCAACTTTGGACTGAGAAGCAGCATGAAAAGTCTAACACATATTTACATAATTTCATTTGAATTTATGATGGCCCCAAAAAGCTTCGCTATGAGAAACTGAAGCGGCTTACCCCATTTCACACTAAAGCCATGAGATGTTATTGGCCCCTTAATAACAGGTCTGGTTGGAGGTCCTGGCCTGTCCGGGCTTGTTGTGCAGACCAGCACTTCGCTGGGAGAGCTCTTCCCTTCCACATTAGAAGCAAACAGCTGAAACAAAACCACAGTGAGATCACCCTTGTTTAGTGTACTTGCTTTTCTGACAGTTCTGCATGAGAGTTCTTTCAGAAATTGCACAAATGGCATTAAACTGGAAAATAATGTCACATCCCGAAGCGTGTGGGATTCTAACAACAGATATTAGATTGTCATGTTGTTTCTTTGCAAACATTGATTTTTCCCTCCCTTCACCAGCAATAGATTGTGTTATGTTTAAGATAAAAGCAGTGCTGGTTTTCCCTTCTAAAAAAATTAACTCATTTAAATAACTGTGACAACTTGCAGTTATTTGCTCTTTAAAAAAAAAATAAATCAAAACGATGACAAATACTTTGTCATTTTTTGGTTCGAGGTATTTCAAACTGCTACTTAAAACAAAATAATCCAAAGTATCAGTAATCACACAATTAAAAGATCAAAGTTGTGCCTGTGGCCAATGTCACCAGGCTACAAATGTGCTCTGATATCAACATAGTTTTGCAAAATCCATGTTTAATTTGGAATCAGGGCTGTAGAGAAGCACGAAGTATCTTCTTCCCTCAGCCAGCCACGGCACCTTTTACAACACTAAACTAAAAGGCATCATCCGTGAGTGACACCAAAACAACTTCCCAATTCTTTGGGTAGTCCTTTATGCAACTTCACAAGGTCTTCTGTCCCACAGAACAGTGGACAGCCTTGGGGGTCTGTGTTTAGGAGCACCCACAGAGCAAGAGACACCAACACTTGCTAAAAATCAGCTCTAGACCAGCCACGTGGACACAGGAGACAAAAAACCCTTCGATTTCTGGCTGCCAGGGGAAGGCAGGCCCTGGGCTGGGGAGGAGAGCTGTGCTTGCTGGGTGCCTGGCAGCATTTGCTCCATTCTGCAGAACTAAGATGGGATTTGTGACCACAGAACATTTTTGGGAGCAATGCAGCCAACTAAAATTACCTCATGCCCTGAGCCACATTGTCCTCACAACATCCCACCTGACACTACACGGTACTGAGAACTACGTTTGTTCCAAAAGGGCTGAGTAACAGCATATCCTGTAATAAAAGTAAAAATACAACTAACAGTTTAATCTGTTAGGTCGCAGTATAAAGTAAACTTCTATCTGATGACTCAGTTTTGGAGGGAGTATTAAAGGACTTCTACGCTACCTGGAAAAAACCCAACGCAGAACACACTACGCAGAGACAAGAGGAAAGGGATTTTTACCCTGAACTTATACTGTGTGCTTCTTCTGAGATTCTTCACAGTACAGGCTTGCTCCTCTCCAGTGTACTTTGGATGAAACACGCTATCCTAAAAAAAAAACAACCCAAAACCAAACAAATTCCCATAACTGAGGAGTCTGAGAAAGTGCTCCCTGTATTGCAGTCTGTAGCTACAACACATTACAGCAAAGAAGCTTCATAGCTGAGTGCTTTATTATTATTATTATTTTTAAGCTGCAAGACCACAATAATTTTCCTCTAGAGGCATTGTGCAGCTGCCCTAAATAATATAATTTTGCTGCAAAATAAGCACAAAGCCACTTGTGGCAGTTTAACCTGTTACAGAACTGGAAGTGACAGATGACAGAACACACACCCACCACAGAGCAGTGAGGACAGAGCAGACTGAACTGGTTAAGGACAAGCTGCCCTACACTCACAGACTCCTGTGCAGCTTTGTAAGTAATCATGGCTGACAGCACAGATTTTTAGCTAAGGATTCATAATTAATTCTGCTGCAGAGCAGAACAAATCACACAGCTCCATCCTGCCAAATACCCAGTACTCCTGGAAGGCCCTCCAAAGCAGCATTCCATGTTCTTCTCAGTGATTTTCAATTAATAAATGAAACCCCAGTCTAAGTCATGCACTTTACAGTAACACAGCACTTACATTATCTTCTTCCTGAATTTCCAGGGTGTAGGAAATCACTTCCTCTGGTGTACATCCTTCTACTTTATTCCACTGCAATGAGATCCACGTAACACCAGCTCGAACAAGCCTTGGTGCAGAAGGGGTCTGAGGAATATTGCCTGCAGTGTAGCAAACCACCTCCTGGCTGTACCCACTGCTCAGAGACACAGAAGGAGAGAGAGGAATATTAAAACACACAAACCAAAACACACAAAACTAAAAACCCCTAAACTTCAATGTATTTAGAAGAATATTTCATGTTTTTAAGAAATCTGGACAAGGTTCAAATGGCCTAGGTGGAAAAGATGAACGCCCAGTTAGGAAATGCCAGAAATAAGAACAGAAAAAAATGCAGGATGATGTGTCCTCACAGTCATTTTACAGATCTCATCACAATTATATTGGAAAAAATATTTGACTGCCCAAAAATATTGACTTGCTATTAACTGTGAAGTAGAGGAATATCTCACGTAGCACAGGAGAAGTAAAATGTAGGAAATAAAGTCCCAAGTATTCAATTTTTGGGTGTTGAACTTGAGATGCTCAGAATACAACAACTACAGACTCAGAACACAACTTCCATTTAAGCTACACCTTTGAAAGCTGAGTTCTTCAGCAAATCTAGTCCCACTGTTTCAGACATCCCCCCTCCAAAGAAAGCAGGGAAAATTTATCCAGTCCTGCCCATACATGCTCAGCATCACGTAGGAGCTGCCTGGTGCAGGCACAGACACCTTCCAACCCTCCAGGCTGGCTCTACTGCTTCCTGACTTTCCCTGCCCAAGCTTCTTTGCATTTTAAGGTGAGCATAAAGTTGCTCTTTTGCACAGCTCAGGCTGTAACCAGAGAGAACACCCATGGCCAAGGGGATGCAGCTTCTCCTTCTGTCAAATCCCAGCACCCTTAAAAGGTAACAGGCAGGAGATGAGCAAGTGTGGAACAGTTCTCTTAAGTTTCCATGCAGATACTATTATGCACAATGGAAATCTGAGAACAGACTTCTAAACGGACAGATTTTGGTGAAATTTTGGGAGGAGAAAAAAGAACTCTCAACTGAACGTAACGTTCTTGCAATGTTCAAATCTGTGCTTTCAAAGTACAAACTTATTTTGTTCCTTAAACTTATACCACAAATTTAATACACAGAAAAGCACATCTCCTTTTTCAGTCTTCTCAAAAACAGCATTAAAATTACAGTTAAATAATGCATGTATAACTAGCAACTGAACAAGACAAAAATCATCTTAGATGGTTAAGTCCACAAGCATTACAACCAACCAAAACCATCTTATGACATGAAGTGTTAGATGACGTTATCGTGCCATAATTTTGAGCGCTGTCTATAAAATAAGCCCTATGCTGGTGGTGCTTATCTCACACATTAGCACAGAGCAGCTGACCATAAATATAGTTCTTAGTTCACTCCCTGCTTGATAGCCTGAGCATAAAAAAAAAGGAAGAACAACAAAAAGGGCAGGGGGCAGAGATAGCGGGGAATGTTGAAACACACCCTAAGGTATTTTAAAAATCTGGAATCTGGCAAAGAAAAGAGATGCCAGAACTGGGAACTTTGCACAAACCCAAATCCGTTCGGGTTACACTCAGCAGCTCAAGCCCCCGCCCTCTTTCCAGATCAAGTATTATTTCAACTGGGAGGGAAGTAATCTTGCAAACAGTTGGGAAAAGGGACTGTGCATACATGAATGGTCTCAGTGCATCTCAGAATAAACACAGGACCACGAATAAAGCAGCTTTTTAAAGCTGTGTTACTGAGAGGTTTGTGCTTTAGAAGAGAGAACAATACAGGAATCTCCCTCCACCAAACACATTGTTATGTACCACCAGTGTTTCTTTTTGTGTCCTTCTTGTAATAATGATTAGATCCTGTTTAGCTAAGAAGGACAATAAAGGAGTACACAAGAGCACTGGATGTTTGGCTTCTTCACAGCTAAACTCTTCCTGGCCTGCTTTCCTTGCCTGAGCACAGGAGAGTACACACAGCCCCTGCAACACGATGTCTCTTTGGGCACACTCTGGTCCTCAGCTGCGGAACATTTTATCCCAGTGTTCCCCTGCAGCTCCCAGAGGATTGAACTAAGTCTGATGTCTTACCATCTTCATCTGAGTGCATCTGTTAATGTGCAAGGAAAAGCAGAAGCTAAATCCCATCTTTCAGTGTCCCTAGGTGTGCCTGTCCTCTCTGGGTTCTGGCTCTCTCCCCCTTCTTTCCCACCCCATCAGCCAGACCTGCCAATCTCGAGGAAGAAGGAAGGAACTGTACTGTTGAAAAGAGACAGAAGGGCTTTGCTTTAAACCAGAAAAATAAATATATCAAGATTCCTTTCAAAATCTGTAACTCAACTTCCTCTTGCTTGTTTTTCTTGGTTCACAGAGGTCCCTAGTGGGAATTTTACATAACAGATGTATTCTTTTTGTATTAGGAATAGACCACAAAACACCATTTAACGCCTCAAAAGGAGTCTATCTTCTTACGCTGACCTCATCATGCTGAAGGTACAGGGCAATTCCCTGGGAGCTGAAGGATACCACCAGGGAAGGTGCAACTTACCTCAAAGGCTTAATGATATATTGAGCCAATGTCAGATATTGAACTCAAAACCATAAAGAGAGAAAAAATAAACAAAAATCCCCCCCCAATTCCTCTTTATACTCTCACTGATAGTTAAAACTTTCCAACTTTTTCCTGAGAAAAATGTGTACCTTGGGTAGCTTACCTAGTACCGATGTCGTTCTGGGCCGCTAATCGGAAGGTGTAACCCAAAGCGGGACAGAGCTTAGTCAGCTTGCAATGCTTCTGGCTCCCGAAGTAACATTCTCTGAAACCACTGTTCCTCTTTCCCTAGAAAGAGAGAAATCTGTAATCGGATCGCTATGAAACAAAACCACGTGGCGCTTGTTTTAAAAAGCTGTTAAGTGATATTAGAATTGGATGTTTCCATTACAGGCACTGTGCAAAGGAGGCCGTGTAAGCACTGACAGCGCTGCTATGCTCCCAAAATCCCACAGATCAGCACAGTCAGCCTGCTGTCCGATCCCTCCTCTTCTCAGAGTTTTATACTTGTGAGATGTATCTACAGCTCCTGGCATTCTGCTTGAAACGCAATTTATCCTCCTCGTTAACAAAAAAACAGGCAAATGCAGGGTGAAATCATCCTTCAATCCACCCAGTCACAGAGGCACAGGAAAGGTGCGGCCAACATTTCTTGCAAGCTCTGCCCTCCGCACCTCCATCCCTCCCTGGTCCTTCAGGAATTCTCTATCCCACAAGAGGGCTCTCGCTCCCCACAGTCGAGCCACGGCCAGACCCAGCGGGACAACCCGGGTACAACCAGCCCCGTGCTCTGCTCTCCAGGGCAAAACAGATCTATTAATCACAGAGGAATATTTAACATGCCGGTTCTGCACCGATCCCACTGCTTGGAATATCTGGTTTTATACTATGCCACATGTGGGAAAGGATCAATCTGAAATCTTTCTGGAGAGAGGGCATGGACTGCTCAACTCTTCATAAATAATATCTAACAGACCTGAAGCAGTTTAAAGGTATTTTAATTTCAATACCTGAATGTAAAATTAATGGACATTATTAAGCACACCAGAGTAGAAGCCTGGCAAAGGACACCCATGGGCTCAGATGGATGCAGGAGACGGAACAATCTCTGCAACTTCTTCTGACTGAAAAGCTCTGCTATGCCATTTACTACCTTTGGCACCTGTTTCTACAATTTTTAATTATTATTTTATTATCTATATGGGCATCCCTCACTGCAGACAACAGATTCACCTGCTGCTGCCTCCCTGGGCTCGCTCTGCCCTCCCACACCCCATTTTTCCTCCACGCTCAATACATCACTTCACCACTAAAGATCTCAAAAATGCTTGAGTGGGACATGCCCATTCTCCAGCTCCTACCAGTTTCTACTTATTTTCCCTCAGACTGCAACACAAAAGGAAAAACTCTCTAAAATGTTTGCAGAGTATCTATCTCCAGAATGTGTTTATCAAGCTAGAAACAATCATGCAGATCTCCAGCACGGCATAGCGATGTGGAGGCACTGAAGGGACATTTATCACATTGGCAAACAGCCCTAACTTTTATTTATACATGGTGAGCCTACACTTGTTCTGGAACTTGCTTTTACACACAATCTCCTTCAACTTCACCCACCTGCTCCAGCTGTAACGTTACTGTACGGATCAAATAAATTAAGAGATGGAATTAGAAGAGAACCATGAATCCCAAAGCAAAAATATTTTCAAGAATATATTTTTTCCTCCCTACGCAAACTCTCTTTTACAGGCTGAGTTGCATTAAATTAATTTTCCTCCAACTCTTTGATGACTTTACTACTTATAAACAACCGAAAACATTTATTTTTTATTTCTACTTAAGAATGTAGGGTTTTTTAGTACTTGACCTATGCTTTTTTCCAAGAGAACAAAGTAACCAAATGCAAAGCATGTGGTTCATAAAGCAACGCTGGCTAAAAAGGAAAGTCATGGACAGTCTCACCTGTAGCACAATGCCTGAACTGAGAGCAACGGGCCAAGGAAACTCTCATTTATCAAAACTGGTGGGTTACAACTTTGCCAAGATTGTCAAACATCTAAGTTATCCTCAACTTTATAACAGTACAAACTCTGATACTGTATATATTTCGCTTCTAGAAGTGGTATTGTACATTCCCCAGACTCACTCAGAGACCAACTGGTATTCAAATTACTCAGACTGGCTGGTATTTTGGATTCTATTGGCACTAATTGGAGAGGCTGGCCGATATTTCTAATTATCCTGGCATTAATAGCCTGGAAATAGCCTCTCCGCTCCTTCTCTCCCAAGATTTATGAAAGCACTAATGCTGGCATAATTATAGACAGGAACAACTGGCAGGCTGGTACTGGCTGCCACCCAAGAGTCTTACAGCTTTCCCAGAATCCTTCTCCTATTCTTTGTACGCTCGGCATCCAAGTTTTTAATCCTTTAAATAATGTTTCGTAAGTTGCTTAAAATACACTGTATCATTTCCGCAAATATTTCTAATCCCCAGGTTTCAGAGGGACAGTGCTGTCCGACTTCTCCTCCAGGCCTGCTTTCTCCAGCCCGTGTTCCCTATTCTTCTCCAGGACAACCCATACTGTGATGATCAGGCAAGAACAATTCAGCTCCGCAAATCCCTCACAATTTGCACAATACTCTAACAGAGCCTTTTAGCACAATTTTTAAGAGTTTTCCCTGCTATTTCAGCTGCATTTCAAGCCACACGCTCAGCACAGGGTGCCGAAGCGTCTCTTTGGTGGGTGTATTCATTGAACAAGGGTTTTGAGCATGTAAATGGGTTTTGCTGACTGCATTCCCCGCAGCAATCGCAGTAACCAAACACAAAAGGAGGAAGTGGCCACTGCAGGTACAGTGAGGCAGGAATGGAGCACAGTCCTTCACCACAGAAGTCTGAAGGAAAGCTGCCAGCATCAGAGCTGCAACCGGGAGGCAGGATGGACATCTGTGGCCACGCCAGCATTAGCTGCTATGTTTGGGTCACATTGGCAATAAAAAGGACCAGACTGATACTCAATCTGACGCAGAGCTGCAGAGCAAACTGTCAACAATTAGTTAACACACCCTAAGATCTCTGCAAAGCATTTGTTGTGCAAGTTACACGAGTAACTCAATTTCCTCTACATACAAACATTTAGAAGATAGCAAAAGACCTATGAAACATCCCTAAAATATATATACAAGTCCCAATTTTATCCAAGGCTCTCCTCTTGCATGTCTCACAGGAGTGGCGCAGCCACAGAACGGACTCAGAGGGTAAGTAAGTGAACAAACACAAACATGGAGCTCTGTGTATCCAAGTTCTGCTGCAGCATCACTGAGACACTTGCCTCAGATTATCAGCTAGTAAAAAACAAGCACATCTCTGCTACCTCAAGAAATTTAAAATTTTGTGGCAGAACACAATTATCTCAATTTACCTATATATAAACTTTATTATTAACTATCCATCACCAAATCAGTAAATACTGTGGTGTTGTATCAGTCTCTCTCTAGAGCTGATTAAAATGAGCTGCTTACTGGATGAGAATTAAAGCTGCTTTGAGTTGTCCATAACACAGGGACACACACTGTGTGAGAGGGATGTCCTTGTCTCTGGCCCAGGAACATTCCTCCCCTTTCCCATAGAGAATGAATAGGATACTCTTGCTGTCCATATGCACAAGAGAAACATTTACTTACTACCACTTAATCACAGAACCAGCATTTCACATCTAATTAGTAACAAAGGCCTGATTCTTACAGCAGTGCCAGCAGCATTTTTCAATGCAGTTACAGTTTACTGATTTTGATGAACACTGGCATCAGGAGAAAGCATCACCTCCTTTACAGCCACATTTTCTGTTTGGTATACAACTAATGCTATTTTTTTCTGATTAGCCTTTTGCTTACCCTGAATAAACAATTCTGGCACCAAGTTGATTAGTTCAGGTTTGTAAGTTCAAAGTTCACAGCAGAGTCAGAAGGTGAAGTTTTCCTTAATTATTAATTTTAATTGATTTTATTGCCAGATGACTATTGCCAGACCCAGCACCTGAGTTGCAGGTTTGTTGATATCCCACTGGATTTCAAAATAACTGAGATGAGGGGCCGATCCTAACTCTTTTGAAGCCAGTGGAATCTTTGCTAGTGTATATCCAGTGTAACTGAGTGACAATGTGCTGAACTGATCTTTTACTCTGCTGTTAAAGAATGAAGAGTATCCTTCATAGTTTTTCAGGCATTTTAAGAATCACAGAATATGCTGAGTTGGAAGGGACCCATAGTCCAACCCTTAGCCCCGCACAGGACCATCCCAAGCCACACCATGTGCCTGAGAGTATCAGTTTATTAGCAAGGTATTACAAATGTAAATCAAAGACTTACATCAGTAATGGGAAAGTACTTTTGTTTACTAACTAACATGTAACGCCAGTCACATTACAAACCATTTAATCCAAACTGGGAGGGGAAAACATGGAACAGCTTTGTCTATCAAGGATCTCCCAGAGTCTGCAGGTCAGGAAAAACACCAAAACCCTGGACTAAACTGAGGTAGCAGCTGGGTAGGACTGGCACAGTGACATACTAAGCACGATAACCTTCCAGAATTTCCCACCTCACCTAACCCTAGGGCTGTAAAACAAGGTGCTCCTGCTGTCACTTCACAGCAACAATTCACTTTCTGCATACGCAAGTGATGCCACCTACACTCCTGGCTGCATTTTACATGCTACAAACTGTGCCTCTGCCCTGTAAAAACAGGAGGAATGAGGCTGACATATTGCAGAGCATCTGACACGCTCCAAGATCCAGAGATCCCAGAGACAGACGACCCATGACCCACCACGAGCGAGCACAGAGGGGCTGCTGGAGCCCTCTCTTGGTGGGGAGCACAGCTTAAGCTGGGGGAACACACTGTGTGTGACTGGGATACAGCTGGAGGTGCCTGTTTGAACACTTCCACCACTCCCCACACCACCTGTGCCCGATGCCAGCCTTGTTTCCACAGTCTGAGGCTGCAGCCTTTGCACAACAGCATTCCAGGGTCAGTGTGTGGTGAGGGTGGTGAGGGCTTTCCACAGCTCATTCACACACCATCCTTCCCTAGGAAGGGACCAACTTCCCAGGCAGGCTGCCATTTTAGGATGCTTTTCCACTGGATAGATTTGGATCATTGGATAGATTTCTTGTTCTTCACTCTTGCAAAGCCCTCCCTGCTCTGCAGCCACGATTTAATTTCCTTCTGATCGCTGATTTTCCCGTGTTTATATTTTATCCTGTGCCCTGTAGCTAATGAATGCTGTTCTAGCTGAGATCTGGCAGCGTGTTTGCCGTTGCCTGGCAAGCGTTCTCCTCTGCTCTGATGTATTTATTTCTTGATTTCACCAGGACACAGTGTGGCATTGTGGAAAAGTCAGTGCTTTTGCTTACGTGGAGTTTACACAACCAAGTGAGAGGGTACAGAGCGCTGCAAGTGAATTCTCTTTTGTACTTAGGAGGTGTGACTCCAGTAGACAAATGCACTTCATGTCAGAGGCACAACTTGCCACAGCACCTGAAAAAGTGAGTGGAACATCCGGCCGAGCTCACCATTGCATGAGGTGAGGTTCCTTCAGATCCAGGAACAGCCAACCTGCACCTTCAGACTTTTTCTTTAATAAGCCTAAATAGCAGTTTTTAATTTAGCGACTCAAAATGGCATTTCTGTCTCATATCAGAGGAAAAAAAATTTTTAGAGAAGCTACACCTGTGGTATTAACTGTCTTAGAACCTGATAAATACATTTCAGCCAGGAGTCCTGTCAAACCATTGGAGATGTACCAAAATAATTTGTGCAGGGCCATTATTCTTTCATCTGTACTGGCTAATTCTCCATTGTGATCTCAGATTTCAGGGCTGTTACTGAGAAAACAAGGTAATTAAAATAGATAGACTAAGGGAATCAGGATGCCTTCATTTTTCCCCATTGGTACCTGAGCTACCCAAACTACTTTTGCCCTGTGAAAAAGAGGCATAATAACCATTCTTTCTGAAGACAAAACTGTAGGGATATAGTCAGTATTAAAGGCTATAAAGGACAAAAGAATTTCAGAATTGCCACATATATGTACAAAATTATGCCTAGGCTCCATGCAGACAAAATGAACGCCCAAAGTATTTGCACTGTATTAATGGTCTGCTGGTGGTCTTTCCTCTGACAAGATCTTCTGCTGCTTCCTTTCCCTTTGCAGGCTAAAATCATCCACATTTCCACTGTTTCACTGCTTGGTGCTGTTATGTTCCCATGGCTCCAAATTACTGGAAGCCTTGGAAGAGATCATAAGTGCACAGTCAAGGTGTCACAGAAGGCGTAACGGGATCATCCTGGCCAATCCTTTTGGAGAAATCTCTATTTAATCCCTTTTCCCAGACCTCACACTCTGCTTTTTTCCTTCTTCACTGACGACCTTTCCCCTTCCATTATGCAGAGACAGACAGCAAGTCATTCTGAAGTTATTGTTTTCAGTTCAGAGGGTATCTCATCATGCAGACCCCACTTGCTGTGACAGTGCATACAATAAATGTTTGCACAGTGAGTGGTTCCAAACACCCAACATGTGCCAGAATGATCTGGGAATGTGTTATTAGTGCAATAATGGAAAACTATTCATAACAGAATACTCCCTTTAAAATATTTTTAGACTACAAAAGACCTCAAGAGATGTTTCTCAGACTGCACAACCGGACACCCTTTCATACGCTTCATTTCCTGACTCATGACTCTTTTTTTATTTATGTGTTGTCCAAGCCCTTTCTGTCACCCATTATGTATTTTTTCCTTCCAAGATGATGCTCCCTGACTCATGCTTTCTGCAGAAATATGGCTTGCACAAAAGAAAGGAATTAGGGGACAGAGGGAGGACTCACAAGAATCTACCTCTAAAAAATCATCCACACCATGTTGTCAGGGCACTCTCCCCCAACAGCCCATTGCTCACTAACCCTGTAAAACAGGAGAGAACTTAATGCCTTTTGTGTTTGAAAGGGGACTAATTGTCACTATGTAAAGGACGCTTATTTTGACCCTGAGTACATTCTCTGTTCCAAGGGCTGCAAGATCATGGACCATCTCCTCTGAGGCAGGAATAGCCTTTATTCTGTGGTCCACCAGCAACCAGAAGAAAGAGATCATGAACAGAACTCTAAGATGTATCACAAATAATGAAAGAACAAGCAGTGCTAATAAACAAAAAAAAAAATCCACCAGATAGAAGCAATAGAAGTTAGATTTCAAGAGTACAGAACATTATCTCTGCATAAAATACACTGAATGAAAAGCTCCCCCCCCCGCCCACTGCCCCTTTCACCTTTCCAACTCTTTACCTAATGCCATCAGGATTTCATTTTCCTCTTTCTTTTTTCTCCTGTATTTAATTATTTGTCTTTACTCAGCAAATCCTTGTAAAGTCTGAGTACCATTTACTCGTGTATTTATTTCAACTAGTTACAACTTACCTCATCCCACTCCAGAAGGTAGCTGGTGATTTTTGAACCATTATCAATGGGTGCCTACGAACCAAAATAAACAAAAGGTGACTTGGGGAATAAGAGAAAACTACTTCACCACCCCCCAGGCAAATGACTACAGTTTCAAGTGCTTTGCACGTGGCTTGGCAACCTCTTAACGAATACTGGGAAGAAGCTGGACGTAATGAAACACATACATTTTAAAAGTCAAGTCAGTGCACAGGAAGGGATTTGTCAGAGTACAGCAAGTTCAAGTCCCTTACTTAAAAATGACTGTCTCAGCTTTCAGTTATTTTCAGTATTTATGCTCACTCAGTAAACTCTATTTTCCCCAGCTTTCTTGCCCGATCCCAGCATTACCTACCTTCCACTGTAAGGTTAAGGAGCTTTTGGTCCTGTGCGAGGGTTTGGGTGGGAAGGGACACTCTGGTGCTGAGCTGTGAGTGGTGAAGCTTACTGGCTCTGAGCAGGATCCCTTTACTGAGTTGTACATTGCATATACCCTGGAAAGAGCATTCAAATGGGTTATAAATTTGCTGACAGTTACACTGGCACTACCTCAGCCACAGTATTCGACTACCAAAGCATCCATGATACCATCCACTAATGACAGATTTGTCACAGACCAGTGTCTGCCCTTCTTTTAATTCACTTCATACAAGTATGCAAAAAAAAACCCCAAACAAACAACCACCAAACCACACAGCAGAAGGAGAACACTACAGCAATTCGTGCAAATAGTCCCAGAGACCACTGAGTTATCTTCATCCACTTTTCTTTCCACCACTATTTCCTTGTTAATTGCCAGACTTCCACACACTGTGCTAAAATTCTCTTTGCAGTACAACAGAAAGTATGAGCTCATGAAAAAAAGGTAACAACTTTAATGCCTGCTTTACACTTGATTCACATGTACCATGTACCAGCTAACTGCTGCTCTCCTTCCACGAGTACAAGCTCATCCTACATAGCTCAGCTGTCAACTCTTCGTAGACCTCCATGGATTAAAACTAACACAGCTCAGCAATATTACTCTGATAAACTAAAAACCTTCAAAGCAAATTTTATTTCAGTCAAATCCTCTATATATCATCATAGAGGGGGATATACAATACAAAACCATGTGGGAAAGCAAATAGGATATAGTTGAGCACTTCCTCAAGAGGTGCTTTTCTCTGAAAAATTAATGATGTTATTTTTTCCCTTCACATTTTCCATGCAGCAAAAGAAAGTGCAAATTGGAAGTCTTCTACTCAAAAAAGAAGTTCAAACCATGACCAGACGATGACCTTTGAGTTGGCTGTAGCTATTGTGTACTTGAATGCAGAGCTAAAGAAAGGGCAATTTCTAAATTTGTTTTCAGCAGATAAGAGTAATTTATGTACAATGGCCACCTACGTAGAATCAAACCTTTTGGGGGAGGCTGACAAGAACTGCTGTAGTGCTGCTTTACCCATCACCTGTTAGCAGTCTGGAGCGAAAACAAATGCAATTAATTAATTGACTCTGCATCTGGCAAGTGGTTTGTACGTGTGCTGGAAGCGAGCACAGCCAAGCATCCAACACAAACCATAAGGGAATAAAAACCATGAGAAAATGAACTTAGGGGGCATCCTCTGCATGTCACTGCAACACAGCACAGTCAGCCCCGAAGGTACCAGAACAATACACCTGAAGAAAAGCAGGCAGCGGGTTCAGAGTGAACCAGGCTGTCCCAGCTGCCCAGCAGGGCAGCAGCAAGAACAAGCACCTTGTCTGGAGGAGACAAAGCCCCAAGAGATGCTGCCAAGGTTAAGGAGACCCAAAGCGATCCACCCAGTAACTGCTGACCCATAAATTTCTTTACTGAACAGATTTATTTCTTCACAGATGTTAACACATAATGCAGTTACAGTGAAGAAAAAAAACCCTGTCATGAAAAGCAAACAGGCAGCTTGTTCAGTGTCAGCTCGCCCCACTGCAAACACGGGCTGCTGCTTTGGAAGGCTGACTCTTATATTTAGCAGTCACTTGGTTTTGAACAGAAGTTACTGCTAATTGTTCACAAACGAATTATAATTTGGCAAACCTGCAGGAAGGTGGAAGGAGGTATAAGCCAGAGAGGAAGAAGTCAGCCAGGACATGAGACAAATACGCACAAAGCCCCTAAAAATGACCAAGACCTCAATCCAACTGCACATGGTGACCACTCTGGTGTTCGAAGTTGGCTTAAAAAGAGATGCTCAATGCTTACAGCACTGCTTACAGCAGGAAGCTCAACACTGTTTTACAACCTTCTCTTCCTTGCTACCATCCCTGTTGTGGCCAGAACTCCTGCCCAGCCCTGCATCTTTTCCTTATTTATGACAAATTACTTCTGGTCTTCTGCTTCTACTTGACAAGTTTATTTTAGGGCTCCACTAGAAACTCCCCTCGAAAATGAAAAGAACCTTTGGTATCAGAACAAGATGGACACATTTTGGTGTTGGATCTTTTTTAGTGCTCAGAAGCAAGGTATTTGTTCTTTAAAGTTTTGCAAACAGGAGCAGCCTTGATATGAAACAGCATGCCATGCTTAGCCCTTGTTTGGAAAAACAGAAGGGAACAATAGACAGGAATGAAAGGATTTTTTTAAAAAGGATATTGAAGGTAACTGAACAGGATGTGAATTTGAAGCCTTGGTTCATAAACAAGGTCTTTAAAAAAAAGCAACATGAACAGGTAATGCGGACGGTGTTAAAAACATCAGGGAGCAAAACTAGAATGCGTTAATAGTTATAAATGTGTAAAACACAATTTCAGAATCAAAGAGAAATATGCCACGAAAATATCAACACAGACCAGTGTGAATCAAGTTTTTTCTTGGAATAAATGCTGAGATTACTACAGTCAGATGGATCTGTAACCAGCAGATTTACTTCCCGAAGCACAGACCACTTATGAAAAAGAGTGCTGGAGTACTTTCAGTGTTACAGTAGCTGAAGAAACACCAGTTGCTTGAGTCAAGTTTTTAAGCAGCTTCAGGTATCCCACTTTCAAACACAGAAATACAGATATGTAGACTTCTTTTTCCCTCTTACTACAGCCATGA
Source organism: Pseudotriccus pelzelni (assembly GCA_035584735.1). Lineage (NCBI taxonomy): Eukaryota > Metazoa > Chordata > Aves > Passeriformes > Tyrannidae > Pseudotriccus > Pseudotriccus pelzelni. Next base: position 4,550,877 of record JAWMRA010000009.1, on the reverse strand, counting down.
CAACAACATGACAGAAAAGATACTGTTCGAGAAGTATGCTCGTAATTTAAGGTCCAAGATAAAATCTATTGCAAAATATTTAGAAACCACTGAAAAATACACCTACAGAAGTGACCAGTAAATTCTTGTACTACACTGTATATTTAGTTAAAAAACTTTCACATTTATTCTCATATAATTGAAGAGTTTATATTTAAGTGACATTCATATTCACATTAACTCACCTGACATGATAATCTGTTGCTGGCCTAAGGTCCTTCAGGTTATATTCTAATTCTTCTCCACTGCAGGACAGAAGCCCAAACTCAACAAATTAGTATCACACTTAGCACAGCTAGTGATTTTCTAATGATATTATAATTTGAAAGAAAAAAGAATCTCACCAAAGAAAAGCAGTAGCAAACAATATACCAACAATTTGTCGACACACTTCACGTTTCTTGAAAACTTTATAAAGCTCCATACACAGAAGCAACAAATTTATCATCCCAATTTATACAGTAAACCAGCTATATGGGATTGTTTCAATGCTTGGATTTTGTTGATATTTACATAAAACATATTGTGGTTTTCTACCCTCCCAGAGCTGAAAAGAATGGAATCCAAACATTATTTCTGTACTTTCTGCACATTCCCTATTTCAAAATAATTTATAAAAAGTGAGCCATTGAACTTCAGAGGAAGAAGCATAGTTTCTTGCACAAATGTTCCACTTATTTGCTTTCTCCTCCAGAATGATGCTCCCTGTGAGGATCATGGCAAAGAGACTTTAATTAATGCCTGAACAGCTGGATCCAGCTCTCCTTTAATACCAAGAGAAGTAAAAGCACAGAAAACACCCAGCAAAAAATCTATTAATTTCAAACGTGGCCAACATAGTTAGGCCTATTCTTTTTCCTTCTGGCTTGTTTGCTCGTAAATGAACACTGGGCTCAGTCATGTGTTGCCAGTTCTGTGAAGATAAAGGTACGGGTCAGTGCTTAATAAGTAATGGCCATCTCCAGGAAGAGCTTGGCTTATTCATGATTTTATTAAAATATGGGAAACAAAAAAGCTCTCAATTTAGCATAAAGAAATATTTCATAGCTAGCTGGACAAATACAGGGAGGTGTCTCAAAATCAAGAGAACAAAATTCACCAGAGAGCACATGCCTGCATATGTCAAAAATACATCCCCCCAAAAAAAATCATTTTGTTTTCATATACTCCAATGCTCTGCAAATCCTTTCCCCCCCCCTTCTGAAAAGAGTGCACCTCCTTGCAAAGAATGTATTCAACATATTGCTGAGTTTCTTTTGCCTACAGTAATAACAGTTACTGCTGCTCCTGATGGAATGTACCACATCAAGCTGCACTCTGGCCAGCAGCAGGAGACACATCACCACCAGCAGCTTTAAAACAGATGCACAACGCTTCCTAACCAGGAGAAAATGTGCAGCCCTCTCACCAGCAAGCACAAGAAGTACTAGAAGGTGTCCTTCCCATTTCAGAAGCTCAGCAGCACATATTTAACTACGGAGATGCTCACAAAGAGCCAGCGTAAAATGCCAGGAAAAAAAAATTAAAAAAAAAACAACGATCAGGCAGCCTTTCTCTGGTTAATACTTTCTTTTTGCATTACCCAAAACCTGCCTTCAGCATACCAAGAGGAATACCCTTAAGAAAGGAGATGGCTTGGTCTCAAGAGGTAATTCCATAAAGGCTCTATCACCTGGACTTCATTTAATGAGATTTGGGAAGGATTAGGTATTTCACAATAGCCAAGGTCACATCTCCAAATTTTCCTTCCTAGATGTCATTAGCAGGGAAAAAGAAAAGCATAACACCATATGTACTTGATCACAGAATGAGCTCAGAGGATCACTGCAAGGAGACATAGAGAAATCCCTCCGAATTTTACTGAGGGCTGCTGGGAGCCAAGTATTTGGGTTTTTCTGGGGAACCTCTATAACCTTCTGATGGCTGTTCTCCCTCCTCTGCTCATCTGAGACACTACAAAGCAGCAAAGCCCTCAAATTTTGCTCGTTAGCTGAAAAAACAACCTTTACTGCGCTAAATTCTGCAAGCCCACACAAAATCAGCCCATTAGGAAGGCAGGTGTGGTGTACACGAAAGGTTCTGACATTTAGCATAGGAGAGAAATTAACCTTTTCACTGGCAACGGGAGAGGCAGCACGGGCTGCGGGATCTGCCAGGGAGGTGGGATGGGGTGGCAATTATGGACCTTGTGACGTGCACTCAGCTCCCTGCAAGCTCCTCCGACGAGGGCACAACCAGTGGGTGCTCAAATGTGCCTTTCTCCTGTGACTGATGGGCATGCCAGAATACACCCCAAAAAGCTCAGAGAATTAATTCCCAACGAAAACACAAGGGTAAAAATGGCGCTGTTACCTGTAAATTATTTTGTATTTTCCATCCCTCCCTTTGTCCGATAAGGCAACCTCGTAGGTACAGGTGTAAGGCAAACCGTTGTTGTGTCTATCTGCGTTTAGAAGGCCAGTGGGAGGTGACCAGGAAAGTAAAACTGTTCTTGCTTGAATATTTGTAACCTATAGAAGAAACATGAGTTACTCTGAATTCTGAGGAAAAAAAAAACCAAACCACTATGCCCTAAGTTTTTGTTCTCCTCTTGCATCTTCACAATGAATTTCTTGTAAAATGGAAATTTCAGAGCTAGAGTTGAAAAGCAAAGGGTCAGAAATGGTCAACACCACAAACAAAATAAACAGATTTATGGCATAAAGTAATTTCTAACAGATGAGCAATATGGAGAGATTTCCCCCTGCAGTGAACTGGCTCGTCACTGTCTGAGCATCCAACAATGGATGCCTCACACCACTCTGAAGGTTCCTGCTGCCATGGCCATCAGCAGAAGGGAACTGGAACTAAGTGGAACAAAGACTTTACCCTATAGATTGTTTCATACACAATAATTTCTCTAAAGTCTTTTTAGGGAGCTTCTCTAACAAAACTCTGACGGCTTTTTCAGGCATCCTGTTCCTTATCACCTGAAACTATAATAATTCAACTGCAAATAAGTTAAAAAAAACCAATTTAATCTGCAAATTTACACTGACTCAAAAGCCTAAGGGGAAATCATAACAGAAGTCCAACTTTTCAGTTAAAAATTACACTGCCAATCAATCACTTTGTGCCAAGATAAAGACTCCGTGTGATCTGCAGTGGCCCCTGGGTGCGACACCTCCACGGCAGATGGGTCAGGATTCTCTGTCAATAAAACACAGGAAAAATACCTGAAACCCCAACACCACAACAATGCTATCACCCCACCAGTGCAGCTGTATTCTTCTGGAGACCCAGGTCCACCTAACTCCAGACTGACCGAGCTTAGAGAACTGGCATCACTTTGCTCACCAGGACAGCCGCTGGCACATCAGCTGCACGTACCCAACAGCAGCTTCCCAGAGAGCAGCCTTCTGGTATCAGGCTAAGAAAGACAGAAAAAAATCCCTCCTGCCACTGTCTCAAAAGAGAAAGAAATAAGAAGCAATAGCTGCACTGGCTATCTGGGAAAGGCAGCACATTTTCACACATGCCTGCTGAAGAAACATAGGGAAGCTTCAACCCTCCCCCCGAGTCTCAAGTGCTCTGCCACAAACTCTCCACTTCTCATCATGAAAATTATGTTCTTCCTTCTTAATTGTAGTGAATATATGAAAAATATTCTTTTAGTTACCCTCCATGAGGAGGAATCAAAGACTTAGATTTTATACTCTTTATTTCTCCTATGCATCAACTTTCACTGGTTCTATCATTTTAACAGAGTTTTCCAACACACAGAGCAAGATGTTGTTATTTTGGAAGGTGTAAGATAGATGCAGGTGCTCAGTTACACATTTCCTAAGTTTTGTTGAGACAAGTGAAACCCTGTACCCATAAATTATTTGGTAACGAAGTTTCAGCCATCAGCTTTAAGGGACTCCTTGTTTACAAATCTGGCTCCTGGATATCTTTACAGAATGGAGAATATTTAACTTCTCACATGAAAACACATTGCTTCCAGCTGATGAGCACTGCAACTGTTGTGTCTGATACCCATAATATCAAGCAGATCCTTTCTGAGCAAGTCATAAACCCATTTTTAACAGACTGACAAGTAGGTGACATCATGAAACATCTCATCTTAAACACCGTGATCTCAAAAGTTAAAGATTTTAATTTATAGCAGCACAGTCAAGTCTTGCCAAAAAAGAAAACCTTTGTTCAACCCAATGTGAAAAATAAGTTTTAAGGCAAGAAAGTGTAAGTAGCATCAAGCTTTCTTTGTAAAATACATGGCCATGCAAATTCTTTTATGCATTTCCATGGCATTTCTTGTTTTCAGGGCATTTTCTTGCCATATTTTCCTGATGCTATGAAATTTGTGCTTACTGCAAAAACTTGGACTACAGGACGCCAATACTGGATTAGATAGCTCATAAGACACTTGAATGGTTCAAGTGAGACAGATAAGTAAAATTTTTGAGATATATATACACACATGTGAATGACAATGTGGCAAGGATATTTAGAGCTAAAAGTCCATATTTTAGATAATATTTTTATCAGAAAACTGAATAGTAAGATCCAAATAATTTTTTTTTTTTAACAGACATGACTACTATGCCAGCTCAGCCCATCAACATGCAGTTTCTTTTATTATGGAAATACGCTTGCATAATTGTTTTTTATAAATTCAGGCAGACTTGGAGCTGGAGGCATGATATCCTGCCAATGTTCTATTGAAGTGTTTTTCTCTATGACTACTCCCAAGGACACACGTATATATTCCACGTACAGCAAAACTCTGGCCCTTCACGAACTTCAGCAATCTGTAAAAAGTTAGGTCTTGAGTTTCTTAAAATAAGAGAAAGTATCTTATGGACTAACTGCTAGAAACTGTTAGACTGTTATTCTGAAGTCTTTGTGCAGACATTTCCATGCAGGAGATGAAAGTCCAAACGCAGTTGCTAAGCTGCTCCAGCTACACCATTAATTTCTTACTGATAGAGAGAGTGGCTGCTGGCTGCCTCAGTGGTGGTGGGTACACAGCAACTGCTGGTGAGGCTTAAAAATAAACACCAGAAATCGTTAAATACAATTCTTAGCTGCACTGAGTACACACAGCAAGTGCAGGAAAGCAAGTGAGAGGTCACTGTCTGCGTGATAAAAGTCAGAAAAGGCAAATCTATACCCTCCCTGGGTACAGAAAGCACAACAGGGCTGTGCACGTCAGCACGAGCACCGGGAACGGATTTGTTTGTGTGGCTGGAGATAAACTCGTGTGCTGCTCCCCGACCAACACGCTGATACCCTATCACGTTTACCTGCCAAAGGCATATCTCTTCAGTATATCATTTCATGGCCAAAGCCACCACTTAGTTTACCAAGGAACTCCTACCTGGAGCAGGAAGCACTACCTTTGCTGGGAAAAAGGGTATGTTAAATAAATGGGGTTATGATATGCTGAGAATAACAAGCAGGCACTTGCAGAACAGCTTGGTAGCTTTATCTCCAACTTTTCTCACTTACACAAACACCTTTCAAAAGATACGGAGCAGCTGAACAGATCTGGACCAGCCCTTTCCATGCCTAAGGAACAGTCCAGCTACCATCACAGTGGTGGGCTTAATGTCACTTCTGAACTTGCAGACGTGAATACTTTCACTGTCAATAAAAACCAGTTTATTATTCATTAATGGTGCCCTAATTCCATCCAACCAAAATAAAAGCATCCAGAGCACCTCTTCCTAGGCTGGGCAGGTAAACCTTTGTGCTTCTAATTACCAGCCTGTCTCATCTGTCCCCAAAATTGCTGTGCTGGCTTTGACGAGGGCTGGCTTGGCCTTTTAGCCGAGACCTAACAAAAGATTCTCACACAAGGAGTTTTGTGTGTCTGGTGAAAAGCACAGTTAATTAGTTTCTGAAAACTTCTCAGTTTACACAGTAAATGCCTCCTTTCTGCGCTATCAAAACTCGGTGGTGTAAATAATTATTCCATAAAAGCCCCTGGGAAAGAATCCAGCTCCTGCATCACTTCAATAAGGTTACAAGGCTGATGAATATCAGCCCTTCCCGTCTTTCAGGTAATGAAAAATGTTTCTGTACAACTTTCATTATCTTTCAAATTCCGGGTTAGCATTCACAGGCATCGTGTGGTTCGGGGGCTCATTGTATGTGTGTGAGAACTACACTGCAAGCAACATTCATTTACTCCCTCGAGGGCAAGGTTTGAAAGACTTGGGGGTCAAACGAATTCATGGTTATTACTGGGTCGAGATTCTGCTTATAGACCATGGCTCTAATCCCGCAATTTTAGGCAAAAATCCCAATGATTAAATATGAGTTTCGCTGCAGAGCAAGCCAGCGGGAGCAGGCTGCCTTTGGAAAGTCAAACCGATGTTTGAGCTCTGGCTGGACAGACCTGCGGTGATTCCCCATGGGGGGGTGATGCCCCCCGAGGCCATCCACACATCGGATGCAGCGATGCTGCCCCCCCAACACCCAGAATCAAGTTTCCCTTCCCTCACTGAAGTTGTTTGTTTCAGAGAATGCTTGCTTTGTCCGTGATAACGTGAATTGGAAATACATTTCGGTTTAAATAAAACTGGGGGAGGAATAAAAGCCAAAGGCGCCTTTTAAAATTTGTTGCTGATAAAGGGACAAAGCTATAATTAAATATATAGTTTGGCTGCACGTCTCTAAAAAACAGGTAACAGTATCTATTATCGAAAACAGATTTTTTAATGAAGTAATAATTTAAAAAGTGTGTATATTTTGTATTCTGAGAGGTACCTGTACAAGCCAGACACCTCCTACTGACACCATGGCTGCGGAGTCTCCTGCAGGAGTTGCTTACAAGCCTAATCCCTCTGGATGGCTTCATCCCTCTGGATGGCTTCCACACCATGGAAGCTGCTCACTTGGACACATCAAAGCCCTGTGCTGCAGGCACAGCATCACTCCACTTGCCACTGACTCACAGCTCTGTGCTCTTTTGTTTTGCATCATTTCTTTCTTCACTATTGTTTTTCTATACATTGTTTAATTTTTCATTCATATACGCATAAGGCTTGCCAAGAAATATGGGCCGTGATGTGATATATTCCTGTCAGGTATAATACTGACTACACACACACACATAATCATTCATAGCAATTAATGGTTTGTGAGAGTCCTGTGAGTTTAATTACTCACAAATGTCAAAGTTACAGGGAGAATAATAGATAATCCCCAGCATCACCTCACTAAATGTCATTATTACTGAGCCACCATTTGTCATGTTTTAGATTTTCTTTAAAAAAATAAAAAAATCCTAGTTTTGTTATGATTAAAGAAAAATTATTTTCGTCTACTTTTAGTTTTTTGCTCCTTTCTGCTTTAGAGGCTCTGGTTACCATAAATCTAACTGTACAGATCTCAGAATCCTGAAAATTGCTCAAATAGCTTCTCTTTCTACCTCTAAAGATGAAAGTACGAAATAAGCCATTTTTCTTGTCAACTTTCTGGATCTTTGTAAAAGCACCTGGCTGTGGCTATTGACCAGATGAGTAACATTTGGGTGGTACTTGGTACAAAAATATTGACTCCCTCTGTACAACAAACTAACCTAATTTTGTGCTAAGTGCACTTTCTCCCCTTCTGATCACCCTGAAACTCTTTTCCCAACCTTCAGTTTACTATTGTCACTTGTTTCTAAATGAAATGAAGTTACTTTCCTTCTTGTGAACAGAACTCCAGCTGGTATTTACCATCTCTGCAGGTCTGGTTTAGATTCTGGCTGGCTTTGAACCTGCTCCTGTCGATGCCATGACACCAGGATCCAACACCTACTAATTGAGCAATTTAAGACCAAACACCTTTTGTATCTATTCAGAACAAAAAGCATCCAAGAGTCCAAAAATAAAACCCAGCCTGTGCTCCTGCTTGCCTCTCCCTGAGCTCTGCCATTTCTGCAGCCAAGACTCCCACTGCAGAACTTCTTTGCATAAGCCTCCAACAGCTACTGTCAAATCCAGTCTTTGGATGAGCTTTCTAATCACTACTTTTTATTTATTTGCTTATTTTTTCACTATCTTTCCAGCTGGACAGAGAAAGGCCCGAACTCTGAGAGAGCAAAGGAGCCTGCTTTATGACTGCTTCTTCCAGTGCTGGTTTGGACCATTCCTTTAGATCCACAGTGCTCTTCTGGTTTTCATTTGACGCACCAAACTAGAAAAACATGACACTCAAAGGGATTACAACCAGGTTTATTAATACCCTCACCTGACTGCGGTCACACTCAGCATTAGGGTTATTTACATGGTGATTCAATTCCATCCTAATTCACAGGCTTTAATGGCTCAGACAAACAGACTATAGTAATTCGCCATTGAATAACAGAATTACCTTAATTTAATCATGATTAAAGACATACATTGCTCATGACAAATAAAATTAAACCCAGGGGACAGGGGTAAGAGCTATGCAACTCACCCCTGTGCGCAGGGTTACCCACCACAGTATCAATACTGGAAGTTGTCCTGCTGTAGGCAGAGCCCCCAAATAGCCCAAAAGATCCTTTAGATCTATATCACAGCAAAATGAGTGAGGTATATATATAGTGGCAACAATCTATTAAGGAAAAAATTCAGAGGTGCTCCCCTGTGAAATCATTAGTATGTTGTGGCACAATCTACATATCGGATTTGCTGTTATATCTGTGTGTGGCAATTTGAGATCACATACCTGTGGTTTCTCCATTCCAGAAAGAATGTCTTGAACTCTTTTTGTTTCTGAATCAAATTCTGTAACACAGAGAATGTGGAAATTACCAAAATAGGAAGAAAAATAAATTACCAAAATTAAACAAAAGTGTCAAGTTATGTCAATAATTCTTCTAAAATTTGCAAATAGGGGAATGACAGAGACAGACATGACCTGCATGTGAACATCAGTTGTTCTGCTCTCGTGAATTCAAGGCATGCAGTTACACAGATTAATATTACAAAAAATTGTAAAAGAAAACGGAAAGAAAGAAAATTCCAGTAATAACAGATATTCAGAAAGGTGGGACGACTTGTAGAGGTGTCCTCCACAAACAGTGTTATTAGCTGAGATTTGCTTTCACAGGGCAAAACCATCCTGTTTCCAAAGCTGGGCTGCGGAAGAAGCCCAGGAGTTTCTACAGCTCAATTACCACTGAACCTAATCCTGGTTTGATAACCAAGACTGCCCTCAACGCAACAGCTGCAGAGCTGGGCTCTCCAGCTGCTCTCCAGGGCACTGGGCTCTGGACAGGACGAGCACCCTTGCCCTGTGTGGAGAAAGCCCAGATGAGCCAGAGAGGGTGCCCGCCCTAAGTCCCACCACCCAGCCTAAATTACCTGTCCTTAAGTCACTTAATGCTCAAAGCTCTTTAACAGCCACCTTCCAACTATGGAGACAAATTCCAATGCCTGACCAGCAGCAAACCCTCCTCCCTGACCAGCAGTAATCTGTCCTGCCTGCCCCAGCCTTATGCCTGATACAAGCAGCTCTTGCAGGGGCTACACCGCGTTATCACCAACAGGCTGTGAAACGCTCCCCCCGAAATTAGAGGGATTAATTGTGCAGAAGGTGCTGCAGAGGCATCCTCTGAGCAGCAGAATCAGCCTTTCCCTCACCCTCCCCCCAGAACAATCTTGAGGTAAAGCATCAGTTTAGAGTAATGAGGTGACACAAAGCAGCTTTATTCCTTTTGGACGGCAGCACAGAGAGGCCTCACTTTCCACTACAGGATTCTCTGATGGAAAACTAGGAACATATTTTTCCTGTGGTTTTTTTTTCTTTCTATTTTTTTTTTTTTTTTTTAATGTTAATGTAAAAAGTTTGCTCACCAAAGCAGGAGAATACATCTCACCTAAAGCAAAATGAGCCAGACATACTTGGCACAAGAAGCAAAAAATATCAATAAACAGGTAAGATCACATCAAGAGCTTTCACTAATGATTCCCCCAAAACCTGACCTACTTCTCGTAGCCCAAGAATGTGTCTTTATTTTTGTCTGTGACCTGCTTTAAAATGTAGATCTTTCTTTTAAAAATTCCATTAACTGCTCGACTGCCAAAAAATGGAATTGGCTGAATGCTGATGGCCGAATTCCAGTGTAAATGCCCATCTCTCTCTCTGCAAGAATGCACCTTGGTGTGGAGTGGGAATGACAGATCTCCTGCTGCACACATTCCTGGATTCCTTTTAGTCTCAGACACTTGGAAAAGAAAGGAGTAGTGATATTTCAGGAGGAATGGAAGATAGCAAGGTTGTTTTTTTCCATAGTAGATAACCCTAGAGTGTATGATAAAGAGTATAAACTGGCAGGATTGAGCCAGCATAAGGTAATACTGACTTCAAAACTACACAGAGGGACTAAAAGGATTAAAGCTGAGATACTGATCCAAGTGAAAATGTCAAAGTTTGGGGTGTTTCAGAATTCAGGGTTCTTTCAGCATCGGTAAAGAAGTAGGACTGTGATATAAAAGTCTGGATGTAGATCTGGAAACAGTGGAGATCCTGCAGGCTTATCTCGAAGGGATGCTAATCAGAAGCAGCTTCTGCAGCTACAGAGTGCAACAAAAATGCTGCTACTATTTTATTGAAAGTTTATGGTTATTATGTCACCCCTAATTACAACCCCCAGAAGCTGAGCGTGAATCACTCTCAACCTTAAATCCCAAACATGTGGAGTGAATTTTCTTTCCTCTCTCTGCTTTCTAGCAAGGATGCTATCTCTGTCACACTGAGCACGAGAGGAAAACAAACCCTGAAGCCCAAAGAAATCTCACTTCCCTCTCCTGTGAAAAGCAATAGCTTTGTACAGTAACCAAATCCTCCTACACTTGCAGGTCAGGGCTGAGGGTTCAAACTGCTCCAGGTACAGGAGCTAACTCCAAGACCTAAGAGTTGGGTATGCCCAGCAGATAAATAATAATTAAAGTACTTCAATCACACTTCTCAAAGACGAGTCCTATTCAGGGAGTTTTTTATATTAGCGTCCCAAACACGTAGCTTGTTCCCAAGAAGACAGGTCTGGGTACCAGATATGATGAAGCCTTGAGTTATTCTGGATATTTATGTGGTCAGTGTGGACATTTATGTCACGAAGACTTTACAAAGATAAGCTGGAGGTGAAAAAAGAGAAATCTTCAAAGACTGTGGAGAGAGAGGGACTCACACAGATCTAAGGTGACAGCAAGTACAAAAAAAAAATTAAGAACTGAATTTAAAGTTGATGAATAATACATACATGAATGGGTATTGCACCACATTTCCTAAAGAATAAGAAATATCAGATGCTGCACATACAGTGACCAGCCATGTCAGGTATCCCCCATGTTACACCTCCAGAGTGGTCACACCTCTGAGATTGGGCAGGTGACAGTGATCCCTCCCACACACCCCAACCACTTCATACACACACAGCTGATGCATCCATGTCACTGATTTGCCAAGGCCATGAATCGTTTCACAAGAACAAGTGCAAAGCAAGAAAAGCCCTCAGTGAGAAGGGCCTGTTTGTCACAAGCTTTGAAATCACTGCGCTGTATGGAAAGAGGAGTGTGTGCCCTGGAGCCCTGCACTGAATTCAACCCAAAACCCAGCAGTGAATAACAGGTAATGTAAAATTAAAGGCAAAAACCAATAAATATTGTCATGGGTTGAAATATGCACAAGTGATGTCTGTAGTAGCAGCAGAGAACAGCTCAGGTTAGAAGGGGACCTCAGGAGAGGTAATCAAGTATTACAGTATTTACAGTATTTCAAATATTTAGTTTCCCATTTCAAGAGCTGTAAAAAAATCCCAGGCTTCTATGGATAGCTGATCTCCTTTCAGCAATAAACATAATTACTCACTGAGTCTCCTGAGCTAGACTAAGTTAAGGAGAATGAGACCTGTCCCGAATCCTTCCCTCAGTAGGGAAGTTGCTCTGACCTGCCAACCTCTCTCAAAACACATTAAGTATTGAGCTCAACATCTTTCCTCTGAGGCAACAGGGAGCAGAAATCCTTCTGAAAGAGAAGATTACAGAGAAAAAAAACCAATCCATCTTATACGCCCTGTGCTGATAACACAGAGTTGGTGGAAGACGTTTTCTCCTGGCTCTCTGTTACTGTCGCTCAGCAGCCACTGAGGACTGTGCTACTAGATTAGCTCCATTCAGGGATGAGGAGAAGGAGCATCTCCCAGACATCACAGACGCAGTGGTGGAAAGGTTAGAAGGAACAACAGCAAGGAAAGGGGAAGCCTTGATGTAAAACAGGAGTTTAAGATTCAGAAAAATTACCTACAACTGCTGGGGGAAGATGGTGGGTGGCTGAGCACGATTCACCTACCTAGTACTAACTGTCCCTGAGTAACAGGCCGTTGATTTGCTCTTCAATCTTTATTCCTTCCTCTCCCTCAGCTGTCTGAGCAGTGAATATCTGACACAAAGACATAAAAGCTCCGTATGTCAACCCCCCCAAACGCCGGGGCCTGCAGAGACAGGCAGCAGACATGTGCTGCTCTCCTCCACTGCCATCCGGAACAGAAGCTCAGTCACGTCAAGGAAGAGCCCGAGTAACACTTCAGGTCATTGTCCCATGATAACTTTCCCTCTCAACATCTGTTCCCCACATCTGTCATGGCACAACTCTTCCTCCTAGGAGGAAGCTGGGGGTGGGGATGAATTCCTTGTGAATGCTCAATGGGGTCCTCTGAGGGACAGTACAAAAATCTGAGTTACCCTGTAGATCTCAGTGTCTAGGAGATATTTCAGCAGTCCCAAGCTACAGTATTAGGTTCTAATTCCCAGGCTGTGGGTCGTTTGGATCCAAAGTTTCAGACCAGCCTTTCACTGCAGAGAAGACAGCTGAAAGACTTGGACCATGTCTAAGTTTGTATTTTGGTCATCTCTCCTTTTTTTCCCAGAGTTTTGAATCATAAACAAAACTCTACAGATACAATCAGGAGCAAATGTCCCTAAAAATTAAACACTTTCCCAGCAGCTGTTTGATGCTAACAGGGTTTCAATGTTAAGTCTTGCTGAACTAAAGCTTTTTATTCTATGCTTCTGTTAGCCGGTGTCTATGTTCCTTTCTGCACGTACAGTACCAATATAATTTTTAGACCTTTCCAACCGTACTTTGAACACCAAGCACAGACTTAAAACACAGGAAAAAAATATGTCACTTCAAGGTAAGTTTGAAGTTTCCATCAATAGTTTACATGTTTGCATGAACAGCAGCTGTGTGTGTAAATGGTTTGAAATAGCTAAAAGCACTAAACTAATTAGGATTTTCCCATTGCAAATACAAATTTTAGGTTTGTTCTGCATTCTTTCCTTCGAAGAGAGGAAAAGGTCCAGCTCAAGACTTAGCTTCTGGCCACAGAAGTTATTTACTGTTTCAACAGCCTTTCCATTCCAAGGGAATGACATCAGCACTAGCACTTTGCAAACTTTGAGTCTAATTCTCAAGCAGAGCTCACAGATATGCCAGTCATAACATGACATGCTTTCTCAGAATTTGTTCCAGATTTATTGGGGCTGTGACCGGCTTTAATGCTGGGAAAGATCTTTTATCAGTCACGTACAGCACAACCTACAGCCCCCAAGAAAATGAGCTCTTCAAACACAGCCCAGCTCCTTCGTGAACTGCCTGCCAATGTCAAACTGACGACACCAAGAACACATACAGACCTTTTCATTTCAGAGAATTGCAGAAATATAAACTAATAAACTCCTTGTACAAGAACACACCTACAACTGCGGATGTCACACTGCGGCTGAGTCACAGAAAGCAGGACCAGAGGGGATGTGACACAGCCACCCAGTCCATCCTCCTACACTGAAATATGATCAATCTATATCAAACCATTCCTCTGAGATGGCTGCCTAGCCCATTTTTAAAAAATAATTGAAAATTAAATAAATAACCTTCTGGCCCATGGTTGTGAATCTCCAAACTTCCCCAGCTAGGCAAACCACCACAGCATCTAACTCTCCTCATCACTAGGAAGATTATCTCCTCAACTTTCCCTGCTGCACCTTAAGTTTACTCCTCCTTCCCTGCACACCCCCCACAGGCATGTTCACCTTGTCTGTTGTCACCTTTCACATACTTGAAGGCATTTCTGCCTTTAAACGAAGCAAGCTCATTTCTTTCAAACCTGCATTTACCAGATCCCAACTACTGCTGCCCTCTGGCACGTTTTTTAAATTGCTCTCCATCCTTCTGAAGGCATGGTAGCAGCCCTGACCACCGTGTGTCAGCCAAGGCCTTGGCAGCACCAACTAAGGAACAACACACCAGTTTACAGAGCTTGCTTAGAGGTTTCCTCCTCTCTTTCTCTATAGAATAACTTGACTCTTGGGGTTTGTACTTTACTACATCTCCCAGAACTGCTGTGCAGAACTACCACACAGCTACAAAAAAAGGGCACGTTTGAGGAGGACTGGCTCAAATGCAACACCTTACCCTTGTCTTCATCAAACTTCTTTCAAGGCCATTTGAGCTCTCCTCCTATTTTGTCCTCCTTCCCTCCCCCTTAACCCATCAAGCACTCTCAGCCCTATCAGAACCTGATACGGACTGTAATTCAATAAGCACCAATCCTTATTCCATCCTTCAAGTCCTTAATGAAAATATTGAATAAAATTAGACCTAGGACAAATTCCTGCCTAATGCAGTTTGATGCAGCTTTCCAGTTTGTCAGGAAGGCAGCCCAGGGCAGGGCAGGGTCACGGATAAACTGCCAGGCTGTGTTCTGGCTGACAGATGGAACGCTGGGAAGAGCAAGCCCAGTGTCACACGGAATGCACGGTGCTTTACACAGCTCTTCGTAGCACCACTTCCACACTGGGAAAAACGGGGAGCCCTTTAGAATAAAAAACTTGTCAAAGAAATATTTATATTCAAAACAGTCAACCACACCATGCTGAAATAGAATACAACAAGGAGGATTACTAATTAAGCCTACAAATGCCTGGATTAGATTTCTAAATGTTCAATATTTCAAATTTCTGTTAATTACATGAAAGCTAACAAAAACACCAATGACAAAACACGACTGCAGCTCCCATGAGCAAGGTAAGGAGATTGATGTTATCCAGCTTTAGATACAATTGTTGAAACAAATTTGCTGTGCATGAGCATGTCACACAGGTTTTCCACTTCTAAGAGCCTTCTCACTGTTGCCATCTTAATTCTCCTGCTGAAATGCCTTAACTGATGTCCACAAGCTTGTAACTATTTGTCCTTAAAGACCAAACCATATATAGACAGCAAAAAAATTCAAGCCACTCCCTCAATAACTGAAGGCAAACAGAAAACCTGTTAACAAAAAAACCCTGTATAAACTCCAGAAAATGACATTTTCAGATCTAAAATAATGATAAAAAAAATCTCTAGCTATCCTGATTCACTGGGACAATAAGGCAAAGGATAACTGGTGCTTGTCTCAACACCACTGTGATTTAGGCATGAATTTAATCCCATGTTTCAGAGATGTCCTGGACATAGTCCATATCTATTAACCTGCTGGTTTCACCTTGACTGCTTCAGTATCCTGTTTTCCATGAGACAGGATATTCCAAAATACCTGAAGTGCAAATTCACAACTCATTCTTCTCTAACCAGACACCTGCTGTTGCATGGATAAGGACCACAGGTAGAAGCATTCAAACATAAATAATGAAGTCTCCTGGGCTAAAAAGTGTTCTAAAAGTAAATGTCAGTCTTTCCAATCCTCCCTGCTCCCTGTTATTGTTTGGATACGTGTTTTTCGTTGGGGTAGTGGAAAGAAAATAAGATCAGTAGTAACCTACACAGGAAACAAAATGCTGGATGCAAGGGACAAACGGAGGGTAAGTGACATGTTGGGTTTGTTTTCCTCTGCTTCTTTGCTGCTACTGCTGGAAGACAGCAATAACAACTCCTACTTGACTGGCTGAAGATCTGAGTGAATTCCTACTGTGAACACGCAGTTGGTCCATTAGAAGGCAGAAAAGGGCTTTCTTAGTAAAATACAGCAATCCCCCCATCTCCATGATTTTACATCTTAAGCAAGCGCTTTGTTCATCTCCCAAGGAAGATAACAGGGGCAGTGCACTGGGCATGGCTGCAGCTGGCTGGGTTTGAAGGAACACCAAATTAAACAATGACATAACCCACAGAAACAGAGGAAGCCCAAGCTGAATCTGCTGGAACAACAAACCACTTGCACAGAGGACCTACTCTTGGATCACTCCCTTTTCATACTTTTGACTTGTTTTAGCTGATTTTCTCTGTCAAAATATTTTTCCTTTTTATTTTCGGCAGCTTCCCTTTTGCTATCACGTTACAGCAGCTCGCGCACTACGTGGGGTTGAGAAGACAGTAAAAGCTTAGCAGATAAACAAGGCAGTGGCCATCCCTCCATCTTTTGGTCAAGTACAAAACAGCACAGCTGATTCATACAAAAGTACCTAACCGAGAAGAAACGTTTAAAATTCTGTTGATTTTTATGAGCGTAATTTCCACGCTACAGGCTGCAATTTCAAAGTGCTGTTCTGGGCCGTGTTGGCATCTGCAAAGCTCCTGTTTGAGCAGGCAGGCAGCACCCACATGTACGCATCAGGTGGAGATACTCTCTGTGGTAACACCTCCTCATTCCAACAAACCCTCCTGCATGTGACAGCTACGAATATGGTTCAGTCTTTGTGGCTAAAAATCTTGAGCCTCTCCAGCTTGCCCCTCTCGTCCCTGCAACAGAACAGGTTCACCACTGGGCCCAGGAGGGACTCCCAGCACTGGGTTCCATGCTGGATGGGCACCAGAAAGAGCACCAGTCAGATCACACACACAGACTTTTAAAGTAAGTTTTTCTTCTCCAGTGTGTTCTCTTCTATATGAGGATTAGATATCACTACCCCACAGCCCAACTGCAGCTCAACAAGTGTGAAACTATGAGACCAAATTTCTTTTATTTCTAAGAAGATGGGGTTCTTTTATTTGACAAGGAGATTGAAACGCCCCCCTAAAATTTTCCTGGAGCTTCTGACTCCCACTTTGCAGGTAGAAGGCTGGTGTTTTGACCCCACTACCAACTTTGCCATCAAACACTAATCTTCTGCTAGATACAATCAAGTGCTTCACACCCCTCACAATTTTGTGCAACAGTTGGGATGAAAGACTTGCCTTACCCTTAATTCCTTCCATTTATTTGTGTGCTGCTTCATGCTTTATCCCCCTCAGTTCTCCTCGTTCCCTACGACCATCCGCCTGTCTGGCCTTCGCTAGCGCTCAAGGGTCGCCCTCGCAGGCTGATGGACCCAGGGGTCACTCAGAAGGAAAGTAACTTCTGCAAATTCACCACCGTGTTGTTACCATCGGCCCAGGCTGCCCCAGGTGAGGTGACCATAAAAACTCAACAAGTTTCCCCAGCCCAAGGCAGGAGGAGGGTTAGGGTTAGATACCGACATTTCTTAAAATGTGAAACGGCGGCTCAAAATGCCATCTGACACCAGCTGTGAAATTACATCATCTGGCATTTACAGAGGGGAGGAGATTTCCTCTCGGAAAGAAAGGGCTCCTTTCAATTGTGGCATCAGACTCCCAGCAGCCAGGCAAGCAAGAACCTGAGCACCACGAACACGGACAGTGAAAGGAGCCTCATAACTCATCCTTACACTGACAAAAAGCACACAAGTTTGACAGAACCGAAAATTAGTCTTCTCTTCCCAATTTGGTCACTTGACACCTCCACTGTGTCCCACCACAGGCATGGTTTTGTCTCTGTCACTCTTCAGTGTCCCTGCTGTGACAGCCACAGCCAAGTGGTGAGGTGATCCCAGCACCCTCCAAGAAGTGAAGTGGAAAGCACAATCCCTAATAAACACAGGTTGACAAGTCTCCAGTGTCACCAGTCCGGGCTTTTAAATCCTGTGACTACTGCCCCATGCCAGTGAGGAAATATTTTTCTCTGAAATACTACCTCCAGCGCAGGGGGACAATGGCACCAGAATTAAACCCACAAAAAAAAAAAACTTACTTCTTCTTGACCTTCAAAAATGTGACCATAGGCAATTCCGGTCATAAAACCCTTTGCTAATCTGGCTGTTACATACAATAAAAGCATTTTCCTGCTCAAACACAAAACCAGCAAAATAACCTGCATAACTGCATATTTGCACGGAAAAACAACCAGACAGCACAGCCAAAACAGACTCCATAGGAGCTCCAAACTTGGTGGGGATTAAACAGAGCACCTCAGCCAAAATTAACAACCTCCTTGGCAGTGAACCTCGTCAAGCCACCAAGTCTGCTGCAACAATACGAAGGCAGCAGAGCACTTCCCCAAGGCAGAGGCACAGCACTGCCCATGACAGTCTAAGAAACTTTAAAGAAAATACCCACAAGCCAAATTTTGCCCTCAGTCACAACTCCTCAGCCCTCACTTGAATCAAGGAAAAAATGTGCTCTTTATATTTCATGATGGGCAATGAAAAGTGCTTTTGGATGGTGGGTTTTAGCAATAACCGCTATTTCACTCTCAAGAACAGACTCACAGGGAAGCAAACTATTCATCCTTTATGAGAAAGTAATCAGGGAAAGCTTTCCCTAAAACAGGATAACACTAGAAAATGTGTTATCTTTTCACTGTTCTTGATTTCATCTTAACATTTACATTAAAGCAGAAATTTTACTTCTGTGCACTACTTACACTGTTGGCGTGGCTTCAAAAGAGGTTAGATTTGACAGGAAACCCCTGGGTTTTTTTAAAAAATAATAATTCCAAATCATAATGCTTGAAATACAAAGATTTCTCAGGGAGCCTGCATTGGGATTTTTCACTGTTAACCCAGTGAATGGCTGCAGAGACACACTATTTTTTGAATGAACCCCAGCTCAGCTTCTCTTTTACCATTGTAAATTACTGACCTATTTTTTCTGATGAAAACTATGATAAAAATGAGATTGCAATGAGTGATGGAGGAGATCACAGTAATCCTGGAAACCAAAGAACATGTTTTTTTTCTTTCCACTCAGCCCAGGCACCACAGCTCAGAGATGGGGAAGGCAAAGAGCTTCCACCCCCCTCTTTACATCAACCCAAACACCTGCAGATTGACAGCAGAAGAGAAATTAGTTCTTTCCTTGTGACAGATGACAACCAACTGACTTGAGCAATCCCAGCCTAAAATGTTTTGCAGTCAAGTCTGAATGACGAACTGTAACTATGTGAGCCAGAATGATATTAAACAGCACATTTAAAAAAAAGATTGGGGGCTAAATTTCTAGAATGCAAAAGTAAAAAAGGCTGATGTAATGTTAACTGTGCCCTCCCGTGCCTGAGATGTGAAGAGTGCACTCAAGAATGCTTAAAAAACCTGATCTATAATGTCTGTACCAGCTTTCTACTGGTGAGCTTGAAGTACTGCCTGGGCAAATGGCAGTCCTGTATATCTCTGATATTTTGCACAACCAGTTTCAGCACTAAAAACCTTTTGAAATATTTAACATATTTCACAGAAATATCCACCTGATTACCGCTCACTGGGAAGGATTCAACAAAGCTACAGGAATTTCAGCTCATTCTGGATTTCATTGCTGAGATGAAATTCAGGCACAAGTCACATGAATCACAGTAAATCAAAGCAGCTGCTTCTAAGCACAGCTCCTTGGAGGGGGGGAAAAAAAAAACCAAGAAAAACCCAAACTTAGGACAAAATCTTTTTATAATAAAACCTTGGAGAAAACTGAAATGGCTGCTTCATTTTAGAACAGTGTTTATCCCTTCTGTTAAGTGCATCACTTAAAGCATCACCTTGCATTAAGATTTTTCCTTCCCTCAAAAACAAATATACTGAAGGTCACAAAAACTTTGGAAATCAAATTCCACCCTTCCTCAGAAAAGGAAAACTAACTGATGGGGTTTGAAGCACAGGTTAAGAAGGCTGAGTAAAGAAATCCCATTAACTTCTGTGGGACATGAAATTTCGTTTCACCACCTTTGTCAATACAGCTGGATGTACAGATCAACATTGTTCAGAACATCTGACTATACAAATAAGGGTTGCTCATTAAACTATTAGATTTTAACGTGTTTTACTTTTTATACTCTGGAGGGAGGAAATGTTCTACCTCTTCCCTGTAAGTACTCTCTCCCTTTTGGCTCAGTGTCCCAGATATTGCCAAATAAGGGAAACACAGTTCCCTTCCTTCGTCGGTGGTCCACCTTATCTTCTCTTAACTGGTGAGAATACACTGTTTATCTTGCTCTGAAGCTTTCAGACCTTGGTGAACTCTTCTCCCCAGCACGGTGATTTAACCACTGAGCATTTAAGCAGGATGAGAACGTACTTAGTATGACTTTTTTCTGTTGGTTGGGTATCTACAAATTACGTAAGTTCCTAGGAAGAAAGTTCACATTTCAGTCTTCTGGATTCGACCATCAGTTGCAGCAGAAGCCGCAAATTCTTGAGATAATACAAAGATCCTCTGGGGGAAGAGGTTGTGCCTTACGTCATTCCGCACTGACTTCCTGATAAATGATGGAGCAGATAGCTTATCCAGCTCCCCCTGCCAAGGAGATCCTGCTGGCAAATGAGGCAAGGGAGGGATGAAAGCAGATGAGAAGAAAAATAAGAGAGTCTACAGGGTTTGATCAGCATTTGGGAAAAACAGCCTTGGGGTAAAACTCCAGCCACTGTCAAAAGGGTTTTAAAGTCACCAACAAGATTGAATGTGAGCCCTGGAGCCAAATTCCACCCCCCCTTTAGCAGATACGTGCTACAGGTTCCTGGGTGGATTTCAAGCTGTGTTTCTTGCAGGCTACCACACTTACAAAGACTGGGGAGCTTCAACTAAGGTTTATATTGTCAGAGCTGCTGTGATGAGACTGAAAAATGTAAACAGAACTGTGGTGACCCTTCCTGCCCCACTCATGCCTCAGAGCTGTGGATGCCCAGGAGACCAGCCCTCAGAGCACCCTGTAACCATGATGGATCACGTGTATCCCCAGACGCTCTGATGTTCTGTTTGCATTTTCAGGTACAAAAAGTCTGGATGAAACTAAGTTTGAGGCATTTACATTCACCTTTAAAAGCAGCTAACAGTGAAGATGGAAGAATATTGTGCAATTAAATTAAGAGGCAACGCTCCCACTTAGCTGATTAAGAGAATCTCTTATCTACAACTCCTGGTGCCTAAGTTATGAAGCTGGTTCTTTAGTCTTTCAAGATAAGTGCCTAAAAATAGAGTATCTCCTCTTTCCCTGCCCCAGCCCCTCCAGCTTGCAGAACTTGGTGCTAATGAACCACAAAACAGGCTCTGCCAGAACAAATCCAAAGCTGTGAAAGAAGGTAAGACTGCCATGGCATTCAGGCTTCCCATAAACTTTGGGTTTTTTCCTGTCGTATGGATAAAGCAAGAGAATACCTCCATGCTCACGACATTTCACATGCAGACAAGATTCCACAGGCTTATAAATTCCTGGAAATTATTCTGCACACAGGCAACTTCTGGGAAAGAGTTGGTCAAGATGCACTAGCAGGAACTACCCACAGACAGCTCATAGCAAAACACTGCTGGGTTTGGAACTGGGCAAAGAAATGGCTGAGGCAGGGAGTGCACTCGTCCTGGGCAGGGACTTGCTTTTCAGTACCACTGCCCTATTTGTCAAATTTAGCTTTTACCTTTCTCCATCAAAGCCCCCACGATGTAAGTTAAGCTTCAAGACAGCAGAGGAAAGAGGGATTTGTTTCTCTCCCTCAACACAGTGTATTTCAGTAATGCCAGGTAAACATGTTAGCAATTCTTCTTGCTTAAGAAAAGACACAAATTAACCCTGATCTGGATAAATTCTTGCAGGCACACAGACTGCCATGAACATACTCTGCCTGAACCCTGCAATATGTTTCTAATACAGTCAGTCTATACAGAGCTTGCTTAAGTGGTTACTTTACGTGACTATCAGGCAAAATATTATTTGATGAGAATCTGTGTGGCCCAGCTTATGGAGTTCACTCTGGTACACAAAGGTGTGCTCTCAGCACGTTAACATCAGAAGTATCTGACACTCATAACCATTTTGTTTACTGCCTGAATAAACAATGTCACAGCCTATTATTTTTGAGAAAATAGCAGAGATAAAGTCTGTTTAAGAAGCAGGCGTATTTCCAAATAGAAACAAACAAAACCACCAAGGCTCAGTCATTATGTGGGAGATAAGGTCAAGGCACGAGAATATCACACTGGAAATTCCAGGTGTCACAAATGAACAGTGGTTCCTCAAGTTCAGACTATGCCCTAATTAATGCCTCCTATTTCCTCTCATATATTAAAAATTACAGAATGCATGCAGACAACACACAACATTTTTTTCTAATAAGATATAAGTCTAAAGAATTCAGCCAAGTAGTATTAGTTGCTAAAACTACTAAAAAATGCAGTAGGAACAGTAACACTATTTAGATTTCATGTGTGATCCTGATCTATGCTCACAAGATTCAACACGTCTCTGTTTCCACTAAATATTATGTTTCACATTGCATTACTTGGTATAATACTAGAATTCACTTAGCCTGACAGATGTATTCTACTCTTCAGAGTGGTTTTTTTCCAAGTTACTAATAAAATCACCGTGTCAGTTTTGGCAGGTTGTTTTTCAGAAGACAATCTTGTAGAAACTCATTTTATAGAACCAAATAAGTTTAGGGACACCATGGAAACTGCACTTACATTGGGGTATTTTGTACAGCAGCAGAAAAAACATTTATCAGTTTTGTCTGCAGAACATTTCTACATTTGTTTAACAGAAGTCTTTATTAGCATATACCAAATCATCAGTTCCTGTCTAAAAGAACATAAAAGTTACATGTATTGCCAGTGTTTCTCAGCCTCTCTCTTCTAAAGTGATGAAAGTACTTTAAGCTTTTAAATCTGTAGGATATACAAACACAGATACATGTATGATTCAATAAGCTTGCAAAATAGATTCAGGACCAAAATAGAAAAGAATTGACAGGATCTAGAATGAGTAAGTAGAGGAACTTTGCCTGGTTCCTGTCTGCAGTGAATCACAGCTCCTTCAATTTCCCTTTAATTCACAGCTCCAGATTAAAAAAAACCAACTTGATAGAGGTAAATAAAAATAGAAAAAAAGCCCCATGTTTTTCCAAAATATATTTAAATGTTATACAGAAG
Organism: Pseudotriccus pelzelni; assembly: GCA_035584735.1. Classification (NCBI taxonomy): domain Eukaryota; kingdom Metazoa; phylum Chordata; class Aves; order Passeriformes; family Tyrannidae; genus Pseudotriccus; species Pseudotriccus pelzelni. Next base: position 4,527,693 of record JAWMRA010000009.1, on the reverse strand, counting down.
AGACACAGAGAACAGGACAGGGTTGTGTCAGGAATGCCTCAGCTCTGGTTTTTCATACATCACCACTCTGCATCACGTACTTGCAGCTTGCAGAGTGCAGGGATACCTGCTGGTACCAGCTCTTGCTAGGCCAGGCTAGTCATACCTCCAATTCACTTCTTCACCTCAGAAGCTCTGCTTTGACAAGTTAAGCACTTGTTTTAAAATGTTTTCAAATTAAAACCACCCTAGTCAAAGTTCTCTTGCTTCTCGTCTTTTTCCCTCCCTTCTCCATATGTAAAGCACATCAATGCCACATGTAAGAAATCAGCTGCTTGGAGCAGTAAAGTGGACACCAACTCAGCGTTCCTCACTCTGGGCAGCTGAAAAGCAAATCTGATTTTCAAAATTGAGTTAGACAAGTTCACAAACAACAGATCAACAAGTGGGCACCCGAAGGGCCAGGCAGGACTAAACCCTCTGTGGTGCCCGGCAGGTTGGGATGCTGATGTCGGAGCAGGGACCAGGGTGCGGGATGCAGCTGGGATTGCAGCCCCCCCCCCAGCAACACCATCAACACAACCGCTGAAAACAGATTGCTGGGCTCAAGGGCCCCTGCTCTGACCCTGCAGAGTCAAATCTTCTGAAATCACCACCAAAAAATTCCCCATGAGCGTTCACGTAAAGGCGCACGCGACCGCCCCGGAGCCGCCTCCCTGCCCAGGCTGGGTCTGTTTATTCTGGCACCCAGCTCCCAGCACCCACCCAGCTCCTGCACAGGATGCACATAACAATCCATTGCCTGCTTTCCACTTTTACCCATTTGAAGTGTTTTAGTTTGGGCTATCCTATGCTCTTCAAACTTCAATGAGGATTAAAAAGATTTTATCTCATTTGAAGGGGGAAAAAAAAAAGTTTCATTAGGAAATAGGCAAAAGCATTGTAAGAATGCTCCAAACTGCTTATGTTCCCACAGTACTTGCAGCCACACACAGGACTTCTCAAACTACCAGATCACTACATGACCAAGAAGTGAACCACCAAGTGCATGAGAAGGAAGTGACTCAGACTGAAATTCATAAAGGACAGCAAGAATGGGACAGGATTTCCGCTTACAGCTCTTTTTACATGGCAAGGCTCCTTCATGAAAAAAAACCAACCCACAAAAAACCCAACCCTGCTCCCTCCTCTCCCATTCAGCTTTTAAAACAGCTCTGCAGAAAAACTAGAGTATGGATTTTAAATCAGGATCCCTACATCATACCTCCAAGCCTTCTGTCTGCACAAGAGACCATCCATCATCCTACCACAAACACTCAGAATAGTTACTATATTTTCAGACAATTACAAGCTATCAGCTTCCTTTTTTTTGCCTTAAAATGGCATATTTCCAACATAACTAGAAATCTTCCTTTACAAGCCCAACGTAATGACACGATGCTGTCAGTGGAAAAAGTTCAGAACTGCACTTATATCCCCAACCTGAAACTGTTCACGTCCTACTAAAAAGAGGTTGTGATGCTATGTTATAGATCCAGGCCAGGATAAGGGTGCATTATAGAAGCAACAACATATTTTTAATGTACCATCATGTTGTCCAGAGCACAGAGTGACAGAGAGGAGCACATTCCAGGTTCACAATTGAAAATGTGACTGAACAAAAATACTCCAGAGTAATTTACTTAAATTCAGTCCTGTTGATGATTTATCACCCCACTTCTTCCCACAGTGCTCAGTCAGCTTTTGGGGGGGACCCCTGATTCTCAATATTGGCAAGAGGCAATAAGCTATTCATACATGCCAGAATTTTTCTTGAGCACTTACTCAAACGTCATGGGCATAATACATGCCATGAGTGTAGATTTGGACAGAAAAGCACATTGTTAACTTAAGTATCTCATGTCCTGTGAGTTATGTCATCCCTTTTCAGGGAAAAGAGCAGAACTGTCCTTGTATTATATACTGAACATTTCTTCAATATTATTCATCGGATCATTGAATGGTTTGGTTTGGAAGGGATCTTAAAGATCACATAATTCTAACACTCCTGTCCTGGGCAGGGGTACCTTCCACTAGACCAGGCTGCTCAGAGCCCCATTCAACTTGGCCTTGAACACTTCCAGGGATGGGGCACCTACAGTTTCTCTGGGCAACCTGTGACAGTGCCTGACCTCCCTCACAGGAAAGAATTTCTTCCTAATATCTAACCTAAATCTGCCATCTTTGAGTTTAAAGCCATTCCCCTTGCCCTTTTCGAAAGGTCCTTTTCAAAAGGCCCTCTACAGCCCCTTTAGGCACTGGAGAAGGCAGATGGAAGAACAGGAACTCCCATCTCCCACTTTCCTGTCACAAACGTCACTGTGCAGACCATATTCCTCTGCTGATTCAAGCAGACACTCGAACTGCCTCCCAGAGCATCGGCTCAGGAGCGGCTGGGACTGCTGGGAGAGTCACCTCCTGCCACCAGTGAGCTCCCACCCACGCTCCCAGCACCAAGGCAGCTTCCAGTGCTTTCCTTCCGACAGCCTGGTCCCTAAGGAAAGCAATCACTGCCATGCTGTAGCACTGCCGACACACGCTGCTTTCTGCAGCAAACACAGTTTAGGTTGAACAAGTGTCTGCTCCAGCTGTGTCCAGGGCTCCCAAAGCCTCCTCCCTTTCCTGGCTCACTGGATTGCTCCGACATCCACACACCTCAAAGAGGCATGCCAGCCCTACTGGATAAACACACACACACCCCAGTGTGAAATGATACACTACAAAGCACATCGCAATCCCCAGTAAATAATTCATGTAAACAAACCTCTCAGCTCCAGTTCTCCTTCACATTACAGTAAAACTCATACATTCCTACTTTCCTCTTGAGAGTTTCTTGGCTAAGTGGTATTCTAAATAAAGACTCTTATTCCCTACAAATTTTATATATATATATATATATATATGCATTTATATATAAAAATAGATTTTCCAGGCTATTCTGCAATTTTGGAAGCAGCCACACAGCACCATCAAATTTTTAACTATTAGCAGGCTTGAACTGATACACATCCACAAAACCTCTAAGTTTAAATCCTTTCGCTACTTGTTGCTTCTGATACATTCATTTTCCTGACTATTCTAAACACACTGTCATCTTAGCAGCATAAATCAAAACCAGTAACTCTGCCCAGACTGCTGTTAACTCTCACCCCAATTACCTGTATGGCATTGTTAATCAGGTATTAATCAATAAATCCCCAAATAATTCAAGAAGAAACAGAGAAGGTAAATACAAAGCAGAAGATAAGTTTAGAAGCTTATAAATATCAAGTGGGAACTTATTTTAGTGAATTGCTCGGTAAGAACCTTTAAGAAACTTCTGTGACCTTTCTGCAGAAATCTGCATGTAGGTATACAGTTAGATGTCAAGGAGCTCACATTTTTTTCTCCTTTTAATATGAAAAAAAAGTCTCCTATTCCCGCTCTGGCCATGGATTTTTGCTGCAGAGCAGTCTGATGTGACTCCTGGGCTGCCATCTCCGGGTGGAGATGCAGAAGCCAGTTCTAAAAGGCAGGAGGGTGGGACAACAGACGCTTATTTGCACAGCCTCCTGTCAGGGACCTGTTCACAGTCTGGGGGAGGACTCCACCACTTGGTGTTCCCAGCTTTAAGGCTCTCTCTGGCTGACAGACTGGACGTGCTGTAGACGTGACTTCACTGACCTTCTTGGCGTTTCAAAAGTGCTCACGCTCTCCAGCTGCAGCACAACACACTAGTCCAAGACAACAAATTAGACAAACATGGGGGCTGCAGGAAACCCTTAAAAAGATTTTTTAAAATTAAATCTAGACTATTTTAGAAATGATCATCCAGGCTGACACTGAAGATATATTGTGAGGCTTAGCTGTTAAGACTATACTTTATAAGACCATACTTTATTCCAGGTCTTTCACACACGTGCCTCCAAACCCCTCACGTATTCCACCTCAGATAAATAGCTAAACATAAATAAGAATACTAAAGGTCACATAAGCTGATTGACAAGAAATAACTAGAAAGTCTAATGCAGTGATTCATTTTCTTGGATTACAGCATTCCCAAATACAGCTCCTTGCTAATTCTAAAGACCCTGAAGCACGTCTGCAAATCCTCATTCCTTACCGTGCCAGCAGCACTTTTTTTTCCCCTCTTGGCTATTGATTTAGTTAGTTTTCATGAATATTTATTTCAGTTATGTCTCACAAGTAAAAGTATACAGCCAAATAAATATACACTATAGATAGATAATGGAAAACCTGTGTCATATGCATAAATTCACACAAGAGATTTCAGAGTGTGCTACATTATAAATATCCTGGACATGCTGGGTATAAGCTTGGTTACTACATCGAAGTTTGTTAAGGCAGCTGCAGCTGTAACAGTCAGCAAAGAGACAGGCAGAGAAGAGAAAGGCAGAAATGTAGAACAAGTTACTAAGCTAAATTTAGGTAGAACTGGCTGTGTGCAGAATGGCTGGTGATAAATGAGATTTGATTACAATAAAACTTTAGTTTATTCATTTAAAGTTTTAAATTTTTAGATGGTAAGCCTATGAAAATGCTGAAGAAAATTATTCCAAAAGTATCCAGTATTTCATATGCATATGAAGTATTTGACCACTAATTCCAACAGCTAGGATTAAGTCATTTCTTCTCAATTTCCTTCTGTTTCAATTAATCATACTTCCATTGAACTTTCACATTAAAAAAACCTTGTTTTATCAGCCATCACCTCTAAGTTTTCTAAATAACTTTACTAGGTGTACCCAGGAGATGCAAAGTAACAGCACCCAGTAGTTAGGTTTTGGTTACTGCTCACTTGTCCATAAAGATTTTTGCCATGTGCCAAAAAGATGCCTCTACGAAAAGCAAAACAAAACTCAAGACCTCGCCCACAAAACGCATTTCTGCTTTCAACAGACAGAAAAAGAATGATGCTGCGTCTCCCACGGGAGTACTGATGAAAGATGGGGAGGCAACCAGATCACCTTACAGAACAAACCCAGTGGAGCAAGCTCAGCGTCTCTGTGTGAGTTCCCACTGAGATGTTCACACCACGCACGCGTGGGCGGCAGCGGGTTTTGGCATGGTCACCGTACAGAGGAGGCCACGAGCCGGAAAAGTGCAACAGAGGGGAACCAAACCCAAATAAACCCCGTCTTTACCGTGTGGCTCTTGCTCATTTGACTTGGGGCTGCTCCTCGCCCTGCGCTCCGGCTTCTTGACGGCCGGGGCTGCGCCGCCGCTGCTCGCGCCGTTGTGGCTCTTGGCGTAGCCGTTGTACACCGTGGCGCAGCTGCCTATATGGCTCTTGTAGATGGAGGAAGGAGGGCTGTTCAGGCGGTTCTGCCGATCGATCTGCCTGTCTTTGAGTTTTTTGTGCTGTGGTTTGCTGTACTGATCCTCCCTGGTAATGTAGCTGGACATCCCGTATAGTGGTATGATTTCTGAAACGGAACAACAAAAGTCACCAGAATTTTTTTTTTATTTTTTTTTTTTTTCCCAGAAAACCTCTCCAAACAAAATCACTCCTGATGTGCCTGGAGGTTTTACAACAAACCAACTTGGTTTTTCTTGAAAAAAAAAGCTTTTCAGTGGGACTGACCACTTTTTTGGTATTAACTGTGCTCCTTAAACGATAGAATTTCAGAGCTCTTTCGGTGAGTGCGTAAAATACAGCAATTAGGGTGATAGCTTTTCCCCTACTTTTCAGTCTTTGTGTTTCAGGGACACAGATTTCAAGCAGAAATCCATGGAGACTGATTTTCAGGAAAAAGCCTTTATAAGTTCAGAGCAATTTAGCATTTTCTTCCCCAGGGCCTGACTGGACAGAACAAGCTGAGATGTGCTGGTTTCAAGCTGCCATGCCTGATTACATGCAACTTAATTTCCCAGGATAAACTGACTTTACAATTGTGTCAGCTGTGCCGCCTAAGGAGAGAAGTGCAACATGAAGTGGAAGCTTTGGAAAGTAAAACTATCTAAAAAAAGGTAGAGAATTATAATAAATATCGTATGTACACTTCATTAAATACAATCTTCACCTCCTCCCTCCAAGGATGACTCTCTCTAAGCTAACACAGGTCAGCCTGCAGGAATCACAGTATTTCCTGCCTTTCTCTATCATTCAGTCCTCCTTTTTGAGCTCCACTTTTTCAGTGTGAACCTTGACCATATTCATGCCCAAAACAGTTCTGTCTTTGTTAGCAAAGTAACAATGGACACTTGATATATTAATCTGTTTTCCTACCTCCATTCAGAAATTATGGTACACAATTCTGGTGCAAACAAGCATCCTATCCAGCTGTTCAAGGCCTTTTTTGTAAGTTGAGATTGCCATGTATACTGTATTATAAATTTTTCAAGCTTTTTCAACTAGCCAGATTTTCTTTCTTTGGTATGTCAGTGCATTTTCTTATTTTACATGATCCTATTTGTATTATCACAGCAACTAGCTGCCTAAAACCAGCATGCTACAAATAAATGCTATTTTTTTAAAGGATAAGCCATTGCACAACTAAAGGGAAACAGTAGATTAACACTCATCAGTACAGCATTCACCAGTTATTTCAGTGTACAAGTACAAGCAACGAAGGATTTTGTTTTAAATTTTATTCTTAAGTTGAATCAGTTTCTTGGCATCCCGAGGTTACAGAAATAGTCAATATCTAGTTACCCAGCATCTATGTTTATTATTATTTATTACTATTACCAGTTACCCAGCAGCTCTATGTTTGCTTTGCACCATATTTGCACACAAGACTTTGTCGAGCAATATGACGAACTGCCCTTTTCAAGTCCTTCCCTTATGAATCTGGATGGCTACACTATCCCACTGGGTTCCTGAGCTTCCCACTTCCTCATTTCCAGTATAATGAAGTTAGATGTCAGCTGTTAGGGTCCAGTGCTCACAAGAAAATGAGGTCTGTTGGACAACACAAAATTCGAGAGGTAGCATCTGTAGATGCCTCCCCCTCTCTCTTTTGCCTCTTCCTTCTCACTCCAGCAGAACCCCACTTCTGGCGACACGACTTAAACATACTCTTCAGAAAGGGTTTTGAGCCCAGGTAGTTCAGCAGTAATGTAAATCCACGAATCCTGAACCCATCTGCATGTCAAACATCTCAAGCAGCTTTGCAGATTACTTTTTTGTTTAATGCCCTCTTTCAGATTACACACAGACTTATCTCCAGGGTGGCAAAAACAGAGCAGTGCACAGTTCTGACAGAAATATGCCCCTTTCACTCCTTTCCTTGCAATTGCTTCCCCATGGCCTGATTAGGGTTGCCATGCTACCCTTTGGTTTTGGACAATGCCTTGCAGTGACTTAGTGCACAGTCTCCATTAGAATAACAAACAGAAAATGCCTGTTATTTCTTGGAAAACCACAGAAATCACACTAGGGCCAACAGGAAGCAGTATCCGGCTTTTCCCACTGGAAACGGTCCATGTTAGGATCCAGCACCCTGCATCCATCATCATTCCCAACCCAGGACTGACACATTTTGTCTCTAGGTTTTCTGTACAATGCTGCATCATGACACAGCAAGAACAACATGACTCATGTCCCTAGTTTGGAGCACTGGATGAAACATTTTTTCCCACCGTATTTACAGATAAAGTTAAGACTGGTTTTGTTTCTGCGGCTTAGAGTTGCAACACAGGATTGCCTGGTGTTGCCACCCTCTGGGATGGCTGCAGCCCCCTGCTCTGGGTATTAAAGGAGGCTCCATCCGTGTGGACAAAAACCACACTACAACTTCTCCACTTCATTCCTACTCTTGGTTTCCCTAGCACTTAAAACTTGCTGAACACAGGTGTGAAACACCAGTACCTTCCTTCCAGCTCACCTTGTTCTCCGTATATTGTCGGGGGAAGATGATGCTGTGGGAAAAACTGCGGTGGCATGTCCCCAGGTCCGGTGACAGGAGGATAAAAGGCCGTGTGCGAGTTGTGGATGAAATGGGGATGGTGTGTCAGGTACGGAGGTAAGTGATGGGTTGGCGAGATGGCCGAGGGGTAGCTGGGGGGGTAACACTCCGGAGACTGCGGGGTGACCACCACCCTCCGAACGCCCGTGTTGTCTTCTATCACCTGCAAGGGAAGGCAGGGGAAAGGAGCACGTTATGCAGCATCTGACCCAGGCACATTTTTAAAACAGCACTGTTTACAGTTTGTTCTCCCATTGCAAAACAGTCGGTCCTTCGGTTTACTTTCGTGAATAAACACATTTCTAAAATTAATATCGGCAGAAATAAGCACAGTGGTGATGTGGCTTCTCCTGGAGACTCAGATAGCCACGCTAATCACTGGGAGTTGTGCTGCTGCTAGTGATAACTATGTGGGTAAGAGACTAAATAAATAACCTGCACTTAGGGAGGAAAACAATTGAAAAAGGAACAAAAAGCACCAAAATAAGTGTACTGGTTGGAACCAACCTGACATTCTGCCCGTAAAATTTCTACCACGGATTTTGACAGCACTCCGAGTACGGAGTCAGTAACACTTGGAAAGTAGCTGGCACTGCTACTGCAAGGAGGCTGCGTGTGTGCACAGACACATGTACTCTGCGGGGACCTGCTGTGTTGACACGTGTTTGCAAAAGAACCGCTCTGTTCATAACAGGTACCTGTTCAAGACAAATCAGAGGGCAGAAGGATTGTTTCTGCTACAGAGCTGGTCTATACATCCACACAAATCCACTCTGGGATGTGCATAACTTGGCCCCTAATGCCCTAGTCAAAGCGTGTAAAAACAGATGTAGGAAGGTGGGAATGTGCTTAGGCTGAAAAATGTTTTTCAGGTCATAATTTTTCCAGAGTTGTATTTCTGGAGAACAGTCAATCAGCCAAATTTCAGTCAGACTTAGGAGCCAAGCTTTTCCTGAAACCCATTCAAAAAACTTCTGCCACTTCTGAAATTTAAAAATACAACCCCGTAAGAACAATTACAATCCCTTTGACTCTGTAATGCTGACGTGCACGAGGTAGAAAAGCGTGAAGGAAGCATCATTTGCTTCACACAAGAAACAGGTTGTTAAAAACCTAATTTTCTCTAAACTGACTGATGACACACAGATGGAATAATATCTGTGATGAATGTGCTGTATGAGATAAGTGATTGTGCATCAAGGGCACCTGCTGTAAGACGCTGCCGCTCTCAGCTGATTACCACAACCATGAGCTGGAGTTATCCACCCCCCTTGCAGCAGCAGCAGCAGAGACTCTGCTGCAGATCCCAACACTCCAGCGGCTCTCGTCACATCACAGGGGTTTACCCTAAAGAAGAATCTGTACCCTGAAGCGAAGGGACAGCCCGGGCACGTGGCTGTTTCTGCCGACTCTGCCGCAGAGGACCAGCCCTGTCTCGGGGGCAGTGCCCACAGCCACGAGAGGAGCTGCTCCAGCAAACACCAGCTCATGCCTCAGGCATCAGCTGAGCACGGTATCACAGGGTAAAACTCAACTGGTATTAGCTGACCCAACTCCTTCCCTGGGGCATGTGTGCCCTTAGGTTATGTGAATTTATGCCTGTTAGCTATGGGATGCGATCACAGACAATTTCTGTCTTGGCTGGCCTCCTACACAAGACAATTTTCTATAGAAAGCTAATTCATTCACTTATAACTGATCTTTCACATTAAAAATGTCAGAATAGTACTTGTTTAGCTCAACATACTTGATTCCACCCTATGAATTTAAAACTTCCACTAGCAATTTGTCGGCTGCTCGCTTTAAATTTCAAAGGCACTACAGAGTCCTCAAAAGACAGCTGAACCTCAGAGATTTAAACTATCACATCCTTTTAACTGCTGCATTTGCAGGCCTCCCACCTCTGCTACTGGTTCTACTCCACCTCCACAGCATCTCCTTACAGAACTACTTACCTAGGACTGTGCACAGAAATGCTGGACTTAACTCTCTTAGGCTCGGATCATGATGTAATTTAATTGAGACAGCAAGTTACTACATCCTGATGTGAAAAGTTTTCATCATGGCTTTAACTAGTCCAAACCTCAAAGACAATTCCTGTCTTCCAGGCTTACAAGTTCTTATCTGTGCATCTAGACCAGCTACATGTGTATTTTGTGCTCTAGTGAAAGATGAGTATGTTAAAGAACAGATTTAGACAGAAAACTTGTACACATAATGTAAACCATATTTAAAATTATTCGGATTCAGCTTCCTGAAATATCATCTATAAAGCAGGGAGCAAAGCTCACAGTCCTGTCAAAGACTTTTTTGATGAAATTATCCTGCTAAATGGAAACTACAAAATATCAGCAGTACTGAGAGAAAAGCCAGAGATGAGGGGAAAGAACAGAGTTGGAAGGGACCTATAACGACCACCTAGTCCAACTCAAAGGATGAGCCAGCCTTCCAAATTGCTTTCATCGAAAAGCCAAGACTAACATCTTTTATTTGCTTCCTCCCAGGCCATGAATACTGACAGCATTCTTGTTATTCCATGTGCCTACATTGCAAATGAACACAAAAACACAGAGGACCTTGCAACAACCACTTTATTTTCTTATCCTACAGGGCATTTTCTCTCTGAACTAAGAATTATAGAAAGAAGTGTAAATTTCTGAAGCTGTACATACAATCTATGCTATACTGCACTTGAATCATAAAATTGGTAATCTGATTTATTGGGCATTGTATGTATTAGGACTGCAGATAGCCCTTGATTTGTAAAACCTGCAGTGGACAGATTGTACTGGTCCCATTCTGGAAGACAACACTCTCTCAATTCATCAAAGATAGAGAAAATCAGTTTTGATCCAGTAATGAAAACAACATAACTTAGCAGAGAGGTTAAACTTTGCTATTTAAAGAAGAAATCTGCAATTCCTTGTATCTGCTTAAGACTGTTTGTCACAAAGATCATAAATTCATCAGGAAACACAGTGCTAAACTGTCTCTACTTCAGTGCCAAGAAGTAATGGAATCCTAATCCCTGCTGAGGTCTCTAGATGCAACTGGAATATTAAAATTGCCATTACTAATTTTAGCAGTTTACATTTACAGAAAACAAATATCTCCGGTCATTTGGCACCAAGATATAAACTTTCACTATTTTGCATTATTTTCAAGCAGTTACTAGGTAAATTGTCTTTTGCTGGCATTTTTTGTGCTTGCTGGTGAAACTGGCATGCCACCTCAACAACAATGCTATTATAACATAGTTCTGTGTGGTTTTTTTCCCATATTTTAGGGAGCTTAATTGCTACGTGAGGTAGATGATGATCTTTCAGGGCTGTCTGGGTTAACATTACTCATACACAATAAAATTGCCTCCCCCATTGGTTGCCACAATTTGAGAATGCCATTTTAAATGTTATTTGTTTTCCAGTAAAGAAACTGCAGTAAACAGAGATAATTCATGTATTCAAAGTACATCACACTACTCCACGCTGTTTCATCTTTCCCTACTGAAATTTAATCTTACACTCTCAGGAAAAAGGCATGTTAGTTGTGCACAGGTAAACTGTGCCCATATTTTGTGAGATCCAGTTAAAGAAATACAACCACTCTCATTCTGTACCACATATTTACTGAATGGGTTTCATATGGTAATATGCAAGTAATTTCCACTCGCTTTCAAAAAAAACCCAAACCAACTCTCATTTCACTTAAATTCAGTGTGTTAGATTCAGCGAGGACATCTGGAACATGACCACTGGGTGGACCACAACCAATACTTCGGGAATCTCATAAACTAATTTGAAACTTCATTCATAAATCAATCTGTACCAGAAAACAGTACAGAATGAGCTCATCCACGAGGAACTTGGATGTCAACATTTTATTTATTCACTTAATTTCACAAGGTTGCCAATCCAAGTTCACGCCAGTCCTGGCAAGTTTTGCATCACCATCTTTAGCATCCATCAGTATTAAATCAAACACCATATTAAATCTGTACCTTCGACCTGGAAAATACACAGATGAAGATCTAGAATGCTAGCAAGCGTGTTGGGGTATTTTAAATCTACAGTGATACAGTTCTTCAGGACCAGTGCTCACCAGCTCAAAACGATAATAACCTTATGGCTTGCTCCACATGAGAGCTGCACAACCTTCCTTGTGTTCAAAGCTTTAATGAGGGTCCTCCTGTTAAAGGATGCCTTGATTGACTGCAGTCTATAAAACACCCAGAAAAGGTCTGTGAGCAGTAAGCTACACAAAACCAAAGCTTGTGACTAAAAGCTGACTGTGGCCAAATGTGCCTTTGCAGCAGAACCTCTCCCTTAGGGTAGAGGACGTACCCAAGACCAGAATCCTAGTTTTCAAGGATGTAAGAGATTTTTCTACCATTTTAGATGTCATTTAAAGACATTCCTCTATCTAGAAGCTGTGCTGTAGTTCTGTCAAATGCCATGTTCTTGATGCAGGGATACTGAACTGCAGGGACAGGGGCTCAAGTCGCACAGTTCAGACTACACAACCCCAACATTGCCTCCTGACCAAAGGAGGTTTTTCAACACTATGTGCACCTCATGCTCCAACCAGTAAATTAGTCCTTTAGTCTTGAAATATCTGTGGCAGAGACTACATATTAAAATATCTGTAAATAAAATCAGAAGTAGAGGTTCAAGCCAGATTTTCATATCCAACTACATGCAAGTAATTCCTCAAACTCCAGTGGAATTGCTCCAGATTTGTTTTGGAGAGAGCAGTCCTTAGCCAACAGCATTAAACGAACAAGTTTATGATTGTGCTTTTTGATATTTCCATTTTTCTAGTTTTCCTCATTAGAACACTCTAAATCCTCCTTTCCTCCTCCTAAACGTACACTGTGAAAAGCAGAAACAACAACCCATGAGGATATCACCAGATTTAAGAGCTTAGCACCCAAATCATGACCTTTAATCTTCAAATTATGCTGAGATCAGGGAGCTTGAGTGCCTTGGGAGCCAGATAAGGCATCAGACCACAGACCATGATGGCAAAAAGGCTCCAGCAGAGAGTGGGCTCCCAGCATGCGCAACAGGGAAACAGTTCAGAACTGGAATGGGCATTAACAGCCTGTGTCTGGCTCCTGACAAGTCACAGGAGTCGCTCCTTCAACATTCAGCAGTTGAAGCCAAAACTGTTGACATGGCAGCATTTAACACAGATTCCTCCACCATGTCACCTTCCACAACCACCTTTCACAGTAGCATTACTGTCCACCAAGAACACGGCAAGGAACTTCTCTCGTCTATATTGAACTAACCCTTAGTCCACAAAGCATTGCAGGGACGTGAACTCTGGTCTGATAGTTCATATCTGCCAGAGGTGCACAGAGGTTTGTCTGCTGAAAAGGAAATGCAAAACAGTCGCTGCATTGAACCGGCCTTTGAAAGCAAAACCATAGCACAAAAGATTTGAACTAGTGGTGTGTATCTGTCTTCTATTTTTTTCCTGGATTTTTTCCCACCCTGGCTAAGCCTCATCATTGGGAACATCTCCTCAACATCAACAAACCCAGCTTTTAGTCACAACTATTAATAATGGCCCTTGAAGTCTAGAAACAGAGTGTAACTATGTCTGTGCTTGCAGGGCACACATCCTCTTGCCAACTTTTTGCTGATCAGTGTCCCAGTACTGGAGAGGTAACGAAGAACCGTGTTAGTCCAGGGTTCCAATCATTTGATAACTCAATATTTAGGGCTAACAATCACAGCTCCAACAGGCTTGGCATAACAAATTAGTAAAAGACTCCATGCCTTTTTTTGATAGGCATTGTTACTTCTCCACAGGGGTATCATGTTCTGTCTGACTTAGATGCACACTTTGGGGACAAATCAAACCAAAAATCAAATATATTTCAATTGGTATCTCAGAGTGCATTAATTTGCTTTATGGCTTTTCCCCTGCCATTTTAAATTTGTGTTCTCTCCGTTTATCATAAAACAACATTTTTAACTATGAGGCAAGAAACAAAAGCAAGAGCAAATAAAGCAGAGACATTTACCACAATGAAGTACTAATTTCATTACTACACACTTTCAACTACTATTTCATATGGAGGCCTGAAAGGCAAGAGGCTTGCTCACCACACAGCAAAACACATTCTGCTGCTGAAAAGCACCAAATACAGTTTTCCCCTAAAACTTTACAGCATATTTCCAGCTTGGAAAAACTGCTTCATAAGAGGGTTTTTGGTTGGTTTTTTTCTGGCTAAGAAACTACTTAAAGGCTTCTTTAGTGGAATTATTATGGTGCCCCACAAAAAGCATTACAGAGCAACTGGGCTCAGACAGAGATACAACTGGAAGACTTTCATCCCTCTGGTTTGGAAGGCATTCCGATCATCCTCAACCGTTTATCTCAGCACAGAGGCAGAGAGGTATAAACATTTTAATATTAAAAAGGTGTTAAAAGTTATTTCAAAGGAAGAATAAATCTTCAGGAAAACCTCCGCATGATACGGGCCAGTTTATTAAATTCAGTGAGTCCATGAGGAGTATTAAACAGCAAATGTTGTCAAAATGTACCCCAACCACTCCCCTTGGGATGACTGAGGAGCAGGACCACCCTGTGGTGCTGCCTTCTCTCCTAGGCTGCCAAACAACTTCCCCCATACTTGAAGCGTGTTTTCACTCTGTTCAGAAGTTAAAATACCACAGAGTGATTGCAGTATTTTGTGGGATTTAAGTATGACACCATCCACAATTTTTCAGAATTACACAACCTCACATGTTTCCTGGGGAGGGGAAGGGATTGCAGGACATCATTTATTTTCTGCTTAACAAGATGCCAAAATATATGTATCAGAAGTACTTATGCTATTCATCAAGGATATTTGAAATAATTTGTACACTTTTAATGAAGCTTTCAGTCCACGTCTCAATGAAAACGGTGAAATTACTGGATTTATTGTATTGTTCACAGCTGTTCTGCCTTATATCAATCTCTTTCTTTTTCATTTTCTCTTCCTTACCCCAGAAAGAGTCTAAGATTTGCAGAAGATGGAAGGAACAGAAACAATTTGGTAATCTGAAGTGGTTATTTACACAGAAGAGCAGTAGCTGTCCAAGAGTTCCAAAGCCCAACAGCTCTGTGAAAAGCTTTTTCCATTTTTCTATAAATAGATAATTAAATCACATTTATTCTTGAAAACACACCAAAACCCCCCAGTTTTTGGTATGCTGCAAGATTTCTACTAGGAAAATACTGAGGATCAACAGCATATTTTATAGCTGCAGTGGCTCCTTCTCTCACTTCCACCAGTCCTTTACCCCTTCTCACCATCACAGGAGAGCTTAAGGTGTCATCCAAAAATGTGGAGTTCTCTCCCCCTCTCACAAAAGGAGGAAAGTTGCACATATGGGCTCAATCTGTGCACAGAGCTTTTGCTAGTGCTAAAAACCCCAAATCTGTCACACATACAAGTGCGTGAAGGTGCACGTACATGGTCACTTGCGCAAACGCGTGTGTGCTGTCAGCAAAGAGGAGTCAAAATGTGTACTGCCATTTTCATTAACATTCTAAATTAAACCTCAGCCACGTAGATTTCTCTATGTGAATCACTGCTATTGCTTTTATATGCATAAGAAACATACCTGTGAGATATAACCAGGAGGCACATGAATAGGGGGGATGGATCCATTGGGTGACACCATGGGAACCTCTGCTGGTCCTGACAGAAAGACAGCAATAATATATCAGTTTTTTTCAGTAAAAAATAGCATAACTGCTCAAAAAGACTAAAAACAGCTTTATTTTTGAAGCCTGCAATAACAAAATGAGTGGCTCCACTAATTTCTGGTATATGGAAAATGCCTCGTGCCATCCTTCTGAGAATACGATCGTTGCTCAATGACTTTACCATATATTCTGCTGAAATAATATTTTCATCATAAAACAGCTAAAACATAGACCTGATATTACCCACTGATCAACTTCTACAGCATTAAGCAGTAACACAATATGTCCTTTAGCAGCCCACAATTCCTATATTGAAATCTGGTTAAGTTATTCTTGTTGAAGGCACAGGAGCAGGGAACAAAGCAGAAACTGTGCAGCCTGGAATTAGGCAGCTCCCAAGGAAAGCGTCCAATTGTAGGGGAAAAAAAAAACCACATATGTGAAAAACTATCTATCTATTTAAGAATGCACAAAGACCAAATTCATTATCTCAGCTATTCAGACTAACCTTGGAATGTGGTTATACAAGCAAGAAGCTTATGGTTTCCACTCTGAAATCCAGCCCTGAACATGCAAGTTCCATTTTGAGGCACTGAGTACAAGTACAACAAAGCAAGTGCCATAACCACTGGACTTCTGCAAACGGAGCCTCACAGCTAAAAGAAAGTGCCTAGATAAAATGGAAATAGTTCTCTTGATTCACCCATTAACACCGGGAACATCACACAGAGCAGTCAGTAAAATAAACCCCACAAACATCAGACAGATGTTTGCAATTAGTTTACTGCTTTGAAAAGAAAAATTAATTTCATTCCTTCCTTATTACATACTAAAATCTGACATTAACCTGTTAATTAGCCCACTTGACCCCATGTTCAAACCCTTGAGAAGAGCTCAGCGAGACTCTGCTCCTTGTCACTGCAAACTGAATTTTAGCTTTGACTAACAACACAAAAGGTAACTTCATCACCTCCTCTGATGGAGAAGCCATCTCACATCTCCAAACCATATCACGTTCTAGGGAAGGAAGCTGAACACTAAAACATATGAAGGACTTCAGGCACAGATGGTACATAATGGCCTGTAGGAGTGACTGCTCCTAAAATTTAGACAAATCTAATGAAACCCCCAACAACAAAGTGAGTCACAGTCTGTTGCCTGATATTAGCAAAACCAGTCCACATTAAATTATCACAGTCATTCCCCCTCCATCTGCATTTTTATGCTCCTCAGGCTCCTCACGGTACAATCAGCAGAACATCCCACCTCTCAAAATCCAAATTACACACAGGAATCCATCCGAGTTATTTTTAGTTCCTCCGATCCTGTTTCGTTTTCCCTATCCAGTTATTTATAGTCTAATCAGCACCTACAGATTTTACTACTCACATCCAGATTTGAAATATGGTAATTCATCGTCAAGTGTACAAAGCACATGGAAACTCCAGAGTTTAAATATTTTGGGTGCACGGTTCTGCTGCATTTCATTCTTCCCTACACTTAACTAAGTGGGGAACTTCACCTATACTACAGGCCCAGCAAGAGAAAAGAAGTTATTACTTATTATTATTCAGCTCATACGGGTTCCCCCTCTACTCTGCAGCCCTTTCAACGCTATTTGTCTCCCCAGACAGCCAACAATTTTAGTGTCAATGGAAAAACTTCAGCCTGAGCAGTAAGCAATTATTGGGAAGGAGCTGCCATCTAAATGGCTCTATTTAAATCCATCAAAAATATGAAGTGACAACTGGTTCAGAAGGAATTTTACAGAAATATAATTTGAGTATATGTGTTTTCCTTATTAAAAAAAAAAAACACCCTGCAAATTTCTTTGAAGGAACATAGTTTTTTATTTCTCTCAGAATCTACTTTGGTCTATACACACTGCCAAGTTTCACTCCACAGTAAGCTGGACAGTATATCTACATAACTATATATCTATATGTAATGGCCAATACTGGTGAACACACAGTGATGCTTTTTTGGGGATTTAATCCATACTGGATTATCAAGTGCTGTTCAGTTCTTCAGGAAAGAACATGCCTGAGAGTAGGTAAAATGAATAGTTAACAGTTACATGACTCACTCCTTATCAGTGACTTCTCAAACTTGAAAAATTGCAAGAAAAAAAGTCACTATAGAATAAAAAAAAATCCTGAGTTCACCATTTCAGTAGACAGTAATTTAAATGTTACATGTAAACATTGGTTAATAGAATGAAACTTTAATTTATAACCTGCTTCACCCCCTCTCCAAAACACTGTCTACTTACAGTTATATTGACCTTAGGCAATCTTCCTCAAAAATAGCTACTCTGACTTGGAAACAAACTTTAAAATGGACCAGTTTTGGAGTTTCTACATACAGAGCAAATAAAACTATACAACAACAAGAAGCACTTTGCTCAGAGTGCTTCATATCTGTCCTTCCAAACCCTGTGCCAGCTGCTCATGTGATCTACTAGTGATCTACTTGCAGGAAGAAATCAAACTCCCACACTGATACTGTTGACTGTAACACTTCCACTCCAATAAAAAGAAATAATACTGTGTTTTATCATCAAAACGTGCACCGTGCAAGATGAGTCTTAACCTTGTGCACGACCCACAAACTGTTAAAGTCATTTGGGTAACAGGTCTTAGAAGACTGACAGCCTGGTGATTTGCAGCTAGATTTTGTTTCCAGTGCTTTGATTTCAGGGTGAGCCAAATGACTTTAGCATACATTATTGAATTCCTCTGATCAAGGGTATCAAAACAACTCCAAGCAGTAGCGAGTAAAATACAGACCCCAACCTCCACAGCACGATGAGTCCCAGCAATTATTAAAGACTCTTCTTGTAGTCAAACAATTCCCTAAGTAATACTAAAACAAAGCAATATCCTTTGTTTGGATTTCTGAGGTTTTGGTTTTTGGGGGGTTGTCTTTTTTTGTTTGTTTGGGGGGTGAGGGTTTAGTACTTTTGGTTATTTAAAATCATTTTGAACTGTTAAAAAGCAGAAATTTAAAGAAGGGTGTTCCTCAGCTGTTTGTATTCACAGGATGGATACAAATAACATGTACTCTTGAGGATCAGAGCTTTTCAAGTTTTAATTGAAGCTCGTGGTTCAATATAAAATTTACTTTTAATGAGAAAAAGTCCATCCATTCTCACACAGACGCTGCACACCGAAATGAGCTCGCTCTAATACTCCTCAAACCTGTTAGCAAACAGAGGCTGTCTCCCGAGTGCCTAATGAAACTGAGCCAGCAGAGCTTGGCCACCTCTGCTGACAAAGCCAGAGACCAAATTCCACCCCGAGCTCCCTCCCTGTGAATCCAGCACATCTCCATCAGCTCCTGGAGGGCTGCCCCAGAATGCTGGGGCTGGCTCCATGTAAAGCACAGGTGCAAGGAAACGATTCCCCCTCCTCCGAAATAAGGGGAAAAGCAAGGGGGCCACCAGGCTGAAGGCACCGCAGGGCATGTGGGCAGGCAGGTGAGAGACCCCACTAGCGCCCAGAGGGCAGAGCACAAAGCTTTCCTATTTCTAGCACGTTAATAATTAACAGACAATAAAAGAAGCCACTCAGTCTTTTATTGTGCAAGAGATAATTAACAGCTTGACACCCCAGTCAGAGCCTGTCCTCCTCTCCCAAGCCACACGCTCCCTCTTTTGTGCTGCTGGGTCACTCCTCTGATGGCATGGAAGCTGATTATTTTAACCATTTTAGATAACCAAAAAGACTTTGCAAAACTATTGCCTTTTTAAAAAGCACCTGCACGCTCAGCCTAACGAAGATGACAACAATCCTTCTACTCCTTCTTGTGCCATGGTTTATTGGGTGAAGCTGCACATCAAAGCAGGATTCCCTTCCACCTCTGTCTCCCCCTCTTTCCCTGCAAGAGGATGTTTCTGTCACACAGAGACTGACAGTTCTTCTGGCCATTTTTATTCCTTCAGGAATAATGTCACAATGTACTTGAGGAACTTCTGGCCCTAGGTTTTCAAGGCTAATTATAGCCTTGGTTGCAATCCATGACACTTTCAAAATTCTTGTATAAAACCAGTTTCGGAATAAGTATGCTTTTTTCTTGTTCCCAAGTGACCTTTTATGCATGCATTAAAGAGCACTTAAATCGGGTTTTTTCCTTAAATCTTAGAAGCCAAGATCTCGTATTTCAGTTCCTCCAGCTACAACAACACATCTTTCCTATTTCTTTCTTTCCACATAACACTACAGGGCAAAGAAGTCATTTTACTACACTATTTTCCTTAGTGCTTATAGAGCATTGGTTTTTTTCTCTCCATTACTAAATTATGTTCCCCAAAGAATGTTTTTCTCATCCAGCTCCAGCACATGGGCACGTTTTACTCCACGTTTCTAGTGGCTGCTTTGCATAGTTTATTACTAAAAGCAAATCCGACCAGGCTTTGTTATAAAGTTCCCATTCTGAGAGCAGAACTCCCACAAGTTCAGGAATTTCTCAGCTCTGTTTCCAGCAAACACTTACCAACTCACCATTTCACCCCACCATACCTGCACTAGCAAAGAAACAATATGAAATTTAGTGATTTTGCACTTTTACTTTGAAATTTAAAAATCCTGTATGTTTTAATAGCAAGAACCTACTGAACTAGCTAAGTGGAAAATTAAATACAGAGAAGTAAGTGCATTATCTTCTATAAGGCTTAACAGTTATAAGTAACCCATGAAAAAATATTCTGCCTCCCCCTGACTCACAGCAAAACTGGTATCACATCTTTCACATGGTCCACTTCCCAGGAAGTGAATCTATGGAGCAAGAGGTGTGACAGAACGAAAAGGAGAGATAATTAAAGGGCAAATTGGCCTGCTTTGCTAAAACAAATGACCCAGGGCTTGCTGACCTTGGCTGGGACCCAAGGGTTTGCATTTTCACATGGATGAGCAGCTGTTCCGGAACAATTTCCTCAATGAAACAAGCACAAACAGGCTCCCTGTCAGGAACACGTGTCTTCTCCCTCCACTTGGTTATTCTCAAAGCAGCTTATGGACCAAACAAGGTGATGACAAGGAAAACAAAACAAAACAAAAAAATCCTGGATGCTCCCATTCATCCTTTCCTTTGCAGCAGAGTCGTGGTGAGCATTTTTCCCAGCCTTTCAGCCACAGTCTAAAAGCGCTCGTTAGCACAAGCACACACAAGTGTGTCAGACCACTTGGTAAAAACCTTTAAAAGAGGACATGATGAGCTTTCACATGAAAATATCACCACAATTTTTAGGTGCACTCTCTCCTAGACAAGAGCTAATTCATTCGCTAACTTAACTCTGCTCACGTAAGGTACAAGGCAGCCAGGAAGAGTCAACTCCCAGGTGTCTACTTCAGTTCCTAGGACACAAGGTCTTAAACTTGCTGCTGATCAAGATCCAAACACTTCGTCCTTCAATGAGTGTAATTTGTATATTAAAGCAGCTCTACATGAGAGAAAGAAGAAGGAGCAGCCTTATCAACACTTAGTGCTTGAAGGGATAAAATGACAGCTTCAAAAATACCTTTGGAGAAGTCTGGAACAACAAAGAAATCCCACTCATGCTGCATTCTACCTGCCAATGGCAGGGCAGTGAAAGGAGTTAAATAATGTTATGAATAACCTTGTGCTTCGATAAATGGTAAGGAAAGGGTCCAGCACTTGGTCATCACCATGGCACCAGCTCATGCCTGAAAAAAGTCAGCACATGGTTTTATACTGTTTATCCATACAGATTTGACAACATTTTTAAGATAACCTCATCTACATACTGAGATGGGAATAAAAGGATGCCTGCCACACGTCCATTCACACTACCTCAACTGGTTATTTTCTATTCACAACACGGTTTAGCTGTATGAAGTAATTCTTTCACCTTTTAAGAGTACAAAAAAACATTACCCAACCCCTCAAGTTTAATGGAAACTGCTCCACGGATTTTAAATGATCCTGGATCCTGCAACCGATGACTGCTTAAATGCAAATGAAATGTCCAAAAGCAAGAAAAAAATCAGCCTGAAGACTCCTGTGGCTGCACAGCTTAGCCACCAAACACAGTCAATTTTGTAGATGCAAACACAGTGTTGGACAGTGGAGACTGAAGCCCTTTTGATGTAGCTAAAATGTGTTTCTGAAACTCCTATGTATGACCCCTTTATGTCTTTTCCCAATCTTTTCTAAATCCTGGGACTAGACTAGGAGAGGCTACAAATGTAACAGTCCTTTACCCACTCCCCCAGGTCATCAAGTTAATTTGCCGTAAACGTAATTAAAAATAAAATGCAAAATCCATTTAAGTTATAAAAAAACACACTTGTGTCTCGTAGCCTCATTGCTCGATCATTATTAACATCCAACTGCAAATCCCATACGCTTTATGACACATTCAACCCCTTGGACCTTCAGCCACAGTCCCGACAGTGCCAGCCAGGCTCCAGTCTGGGTTTGACTGATGCTTTCAACATGTGCAGACAAACTCACTGAACCAAACATCCAATCAAGCCACTCAGAAATCTGTGCCAGACGCATCAAGCAGACAGCTCCCGGAGCATTTTCTGGCTTATTTACATGACGGCACCTTTGCTGTTTACACGAGAGACTCTTGAAAGCCGTTTATTTTACCGGTGTTTGCTACTTGAACCTGCTGCACACAGCGGGGAGGCTCGAGCGCATCCAATCTGGAGTTAAACAACAGCACTCCACGCTTTAATGGAAGAACCACAAGATTCCTACTCAGTTTGCAGTGTGTGTGTGTGTGTGTGTGTGTGTGTGTGTGTGTGTGTGTGTCTCCCAGATGTTGTATTCTGGTTTTGGGGCATGTTCTAGAAATAATACAGTAACCCATAAAAACAGGAAATTAACTAAGAACCATCCGTTGCCCCAAACATGCCCTGCCCGAAGCTTCCACAAAACTACAGCAGTCACTCCGCAGGACTATTGCAACTGAATTCCAAGAGGAAGTTACGTTAAATGCTCACTTTTATCTACCACAGAACTATGAATTAATAGATTTTCAAACATCAAATGTCTCATGTTTCAAACATGAAATGACTTACATTTGGAGAGACACATCCTGAGCGCGTAAAGAGCCATCCCACTCCTCAGCTGCCACCCTGCACCTTGGTTTTGGGGTTCCTCACACCTCACTAATTTAACAAGCAGAGAAGAGTCCAGACAAGGTCAACAGGCTGTTTAGTAGCCGGGCACATCTTCCCCTTGTGCTTCCACAGCTTTTCCTCCTGCCATGGGGCTGGAAGGGGAGCAGAAAGCACCTGGGGACAAGGACCCAGTCCTACAGCGTAGGTCTATCCTACACCAGTGATGAAAAACCATCACCTGTACTTCGCACTGATGATGTTTAAATGTACAAGTTACAAGAAACTCTGACAATACAAAGCTCTCTGAAGTCTTTCAAAAAGGTCGGACGAGTAAATTTTTTCAACCACAGGGACTGGAGATGGACGAGATGGATTCTTCAGGTCTCTTGCTGTTCTTCAACATTCCCAGGTGGGTTTGGTTTCTTTTTCAAACTAGACCCATATATCATTCTAGAGTTTAAATTTATGGGCAACATTCTGAAGTGGAACATTTTTTGTTGTTGTTGTTGTCTTGAACAGAAATGGAGTATTTTCCTGCCCTAATCTGAACAAACAAGTCGGATTCTTTTGCTAAAATAAACCTTTTCTGATGGTTGGCTCACCAGTTGCTACTGCAAAAACACTTGCAAATGGTATGTTGCAATACTTCAAGCATTGAAAATAAGCATATTCCCATGGCAATTCACCAGATGGGCTACAGATTGTAAATCATAGATGTCTAGACTGAAGCACAAGAGACAAACATCTGTCTAAAATCAGTTGACTTGCATGGCAAATACTGTTAAATAAATTAGGACTACTTTGGAAACAAAGAGAGCAACCAACTACGTTGAAAACATCTGAAATTAATCCATTAGCACACAAGCCACAACACAATAACCTGAAACTGGAGAGACATTCATTTCGTGAGGAATAGCACAAGATGACAGCCTGACATCTGAGGCAGGAGCACAAAAGCGTTTCTGTGACCCAGCACCACATTACCCCACGAGGACTCACGAATCCATCCCCAGAACATCTGGCTGGAGCAGGGTTCTTATTCTCCTCGCTTCACAAGTGAAACTGTGGGACAAAGAAATGAAATGCCTGATGCAGGGTCACACAGGAAGTTTGTGGGAACGTAACTGGACACAAACCCAGAATAGGATTTAGGTCATAAAGCAATACTTAAGCCTGAATATAACTTCAGTCTGTCAAAAGTTTGTAGGGTATTACACAGAGAAACACTCTGTTGTGGAAAAAATAAGTCTTCCTCATACCTACTACCTTTTTTTCCCTTTGCATAGCCTTTTGTTTCAAGACAGAAATATGCCAGAACGCCCATGGGTGAACAGAGAGAACAGCACTACCAAGAAGGGTGAGAGATATGTTGCACAGAAGAGTGTAGCCTGTCTCTTGCATGAAGCTCCAAGAGAGAAAAGGAGACCACAAAGCTGAAATCAGAAACAGGGAAGACCCATCAAATAACTACAGCTGACCCACAGAAACGATGGGAGCTCTCTGTCAGCATCAGGCTTCACTTTAGAATCAAAAATACCTCATTTATGAAGTTTTTACACTTCTAAAGCTTTTGACAGCAAAAGGACCCTCCAGCTGAGCTTCCCACCGGACCTGTACAACCAGTGCACTAACTTTTAACCAGAATACAATTTTAGGGGAAACAGATGTCATGAAATCAGAATTATTTTATTTCTGCACTAGTTATTAACAGCCTTGCCATTTGCACATCATAATGACACTATTTGTCTGAATTCAATAAAGTTATTTATTTGTAGAAAGACAAACAACAAGCCAGGACATCACAAGGATGGAAGTTCAACTATAAACATTATTTTCCCTTTGCCATTTTGAGACAGCTCTTCGACACGACCTAGTGATGTCAGTGCTTTTTGGGGAGTGTGTGTGCATCCGTCAGCTTCTGGGCACATTTATAAAAGGGCATCCACTCCCAGAAAGTTTTGTTCTCTGCAACAGGTTTATACAAATACTAAATACTCAGTTTTGAGCATAACCTCCGTCAAAGGCAGCAATAATTATACAACGCCACTTTTGCGCAAGGGTAGAGGAAAATGCTCCAATTATTCATAACATAATTATTGCATTCCCATGGCAACACGAGAGCAACTGTACAATCAGCAACAGACCCAAACCTGGCCAACAATAAAGTTACACAGTGTGTTCTCTTCTGCCTGCCCCAAACGAGGCAGCAATTAGGTGATGGCTATTCTTTACCTGTCCACCCACAGTGAGATCAATCATCTACCCAGCAGAGACTAAACCAAGCCCCCAACACTCCCCCCCACCCAGCACTGCCACAGGGCTGACGAGTTCTGTTTGTGACGTGTCTGGATCCTGGACTTCAGTGAATCATCTGAAATTCTCCATTTGAATGTGCTCATCAACAACATAGCAATTAATATCCACCTGTCACAAGCAAGCACTCTTTATCTGTGGGGGTGGGGAGGGAAGGACAACCATGAACACTTGGTACTCAGGTACGTGCTGGGCTATTTTGTGAGGCTGTGGTGAATTGCCATCTTCTTAGAGTAAAAGCACATTTCATAAATACGTAATACATACATATTTTTCATATGTACATATATATTCAGTAAATATTAAAAGAAAATTTCACTGTATTTAATATTTTCTGTCACTCTGTTGGGAGGCTTATTACAGTACTGCACTTACACCTGAATAACTTGGAAAAAAATGCAAGCTAAAAATGTTAAGTGTGACATTCAGTGCAGTGCTCTGAGATGCTGCTGGTGAGCCCACGGTTTTCCCAACTGAGCTTTGCTCACATCCTGAAGCAGCTCATTAGGAATTAAAAAAGAAAAAGTTTCATCTTAAAGAGAGAAGCCTCAACCACAACATTGTTCTCCTGGGTCAGTAGGTGCAGCAGACAAGTATTTCCCTGAAACAGGGAACTGCTGGAACACCAGCTCTGCCTCAGGCTCTCCTGACTGGTGATACCTCTTCTTCATCTCCAGTGACTGCAGCTCCACGAAATCTTCCCAGCCTGTGTCTTCCACTACATTGGAAACATGTCCAACCTGCACTTCTTTCCTTTAACATTTTTGCTTGTTCTCTCTCTGCCCACAACAGTGGAGAGAAGAGCCTTCTATGACTTTCTTTCCAACAACTTTCTCCTAAAGCCCCCAGCTGCCCCCTTTCTCTTTCCCCCACGTCCCTTGAGCCTGCCCCTTCCACAGCCCAAACAAAACCCCATGTTTCAAGCTTTTCTCATGGCTCACATTCACAGAGCCCCAATTCTCTTGGCTGCTGTTCTCTGCCATGCCAAAACTAAAGGAAGGTGCTCAAATCCCACTGCAGAGCCACCTGAATCCCAGCGAGGCACAAGAAGCTGCTTACATTGACTCTGGTTCCCCCTCACCTTTTCTACTCCAGCAGACTCTTCTCCTTGCAGCTCTCAGCTCTCTGGCTGTCCCAGAGAAGGCACTAAGTTGCTTTTCCACATCCTGCTCTCATTTATAAACACTAAAGGTGAGGAGGAAGGCTGTGACTCACCAGGTTCTGCTCGAAGGGCCCTGTCACCTTCCCCTCGCTTTCACTTCATTTCTCATAGTGCTAAGCTGAGCCACTGCAAGGAGCACCTTAGTTGAGCTGTGCTTAAAACACGCCTTGGGGCTACTGACAGCACTGCATCCTTCAAAAAATAAACCATAAATTCTTATTTCACGTCCCCAGGTAAAAAAATAAAAATAAAAAAAATCACACAGCCTGATGTAGCAGGAAGAGCAAGACCCTTCCCTTTCTATATAAATTAAATGCCAATGAGAAACAAATATCGTGTAATTAAGCAAAAATCTTCTAATTATTGAAATAACACTCCTAACCCAAAAAGAACAGATGTAGGACAGTTTCTCCATGGCACATTTGCAATACTCTGAATTTTCAGATGAAATAAAGGGAGTTTCTTGTTGGCTGGAGCAACCGTGAAACTAATTCACTACCCAGAACATTCATCGTGCAGATTAAAGGCCCCCCTGTCCTCTGGGGAGTGAGCATTTCAACCAGCCATCACTCTTCAGAGGTTATTAAAAAGTTTTCAAACATATGAGCAAAAAGTTTTTCTTTCAGGGTTCCCAGGTCTTCGGCGTCCCCGTCCCAGCCGAGGAAGAGAAGCCGCGCCTTGCCGGAGGCTGGCCCTGCTCAGGAGGCTCCATGGGTGCAGTTGTGTTGGAATAATCCCGTTGCTGGGGCCCTTCCCAGGCTAAGGAGGTTCCCAGAGGGATTACCCCGGTACAACAGAGCCCGCCATGACAACTCCACCCGCAGGGTCTGGAATTTGCAGAAAGGAGTGGGGTGTGGGGAGAAGGGATTTAGCCACTCGCAACTATTCAAGGAATGTTCTTGATTTCCTCCTAACAACCTCAGGTTAAAAAACTGTCTTCTGAATTATCTGAATCTCTACTCCAACCCTATTGTTGGGATCTAACACCTCAGTTAGTAAAGTAAGTGAAGAGTCCAAAGGGGTGGGAGGGGGAGTGGCAGCTAAGGAAATACAGGCAGGGCGGTATTTTTAGAAAAGCATATATAATTTTTGAAAGGTAAAATTCTGAAACATATCTTTGGTCCCTGTGGCTGCAAGGGTGCACCTGACAGCAAGTGCAAGGACTGTGTGTGCCCAGACAGAAATGGGGAGCACAGTAGCCTTGACTTAATCTTACAATCAGTCACAGAGTGGTTTGAGTTGGAAGGGAATTTTAAAGGTCATTTAGTTTGACCCCCCTGCCATGGGCATGGACACCTTCCATTACACCAGGATGCTCCAAGTCCCATCCAGCCTGACCTTGAACTCTTCCAGAAATGGGAGAAGCTGACTGATTAAAACACAAATCTCACCCAACTTGTTTCATTTAAATTATTTTTGAGCAATTAAAAAAAATAAAGAAAATCCCTTTTCCTAGCATTTATATACCTAAACACTATTCAACTTTGATGTAAGAAGAAACCATACATTCTGTTCAAAATCTCTCTGAAGTTTGAATGGTATTTCTATGCCCCCAAACTTCATGCAGATGCAACTGTGCAACTTGTGCACTCACAACCGAAGTGCTTCATTATCAAAAGAAGGAAGAAACACACAGGCATAGTCTTCTTTTGCTTTGTCCTCCCTTCCCCTCAAGCAGTGAATGGCACTTCTTAATTTCTAAACCATTTCAGGGATCGGGCAGCACTTCCATCCACAGCAGTGGTGATGAAGGGACAGGAATACCTGGAGTCAGTGCTGCTGTCCATCCAACGATGTTTGTCTAAGGCAGCAAAACAACTCACTGGGTCATGCAAGTTTGTGTATCAGCCCTCCCAGCACACAATTAAAAAAATAACGAAAACAATTTGTCCTGGTGACTCAGAGTCTCCATGGCTTGAAGAAAGCCCTGTTTCTGTAACACTGCATCATGCTGGCTTCAGATCTATTCTCAAGGGGCCCAGGCTCGTGACTCAACTGTTTTCCCCTGTATTTATTTGCTCATGCAGTTATCCATCAAGAAATAACCAAAATCTGCACACATCATAAGGTCTGGCTGAGAAGCAAATAATCTAGAGAAATTAGCATCACTGGAGAATATTTTAAAAAATAATAATATTGTTATTTTTCTAGGAAGTCCAGAGATTAAAACTCACCAGCCTTTCTGGTTAAAGACTGCACCGTTTACCAGAAGTCTTTCTGATGTTCAGATTACAATGATGTTCAGCAACTGATTTGGAAATATCAGAAAAGAGTGTTCAGGAGAAACACATCTCACGCACTGGCTGCTTTATTTGCTGGGAGTATTTAACAGGTTCACTTCATTATGTTAAACTCAGAGCAGTTTAACTCAACTTCCACCTCACTTCTAAGTTCGCTGCTTTTATTTCAGATCTACAAACAGGGTTCTGTCCAAGAAAGATGATGCATTCAGAAATACTTCATGCCAGGGATGTATATTTCTCCATTAAGCTTCTAGTCTTTATTTGTAGCATTTCTAAAGACCCAATATGGTTTGGTTTTTTTTTTAAAAAAAGCAGAGTTCAAGTTTTGACTGTGAGCTCCTCACCTCCTTTTCTTTCCACTCCTTTCTGCTGCATACTCTCTCACACTCCTGGGCTCTGACTTTCATGTTCAGGTTACTCCAGACATTGAAGGCAAGTTAACCTTTGATTTGTAGGCAACAACACTGCCAGAGAATCTGAACATGAGACATTAAATATTTTATGCTGAACCCCAGACATGAGCTAGCAAAACAGCCTGGCACAACAGAATCACAGTCACCTCATTTATTTGTCAGGAGAAAGCTTAGCATCAAAAAATTACCTTTTGCACATAACAGCACTGAAGAACCTCTAAAACCCATCACATGTAATACTGTAAGCTATAATACCCCCTTTAGAGGAGAGCACAGCAAAGAAGAGAAACTATCAGATACTGCCACATCAACAGCAAGAGAAAGAACAAGGAAAATAAATAAATTGTAGGGATGCTCAGCTCTCTGAGCACTAAATCACTCTCCCTCAATATCTAAGATTAAGTAAGTCATAACAACCCAGAGGCATAGCAAAAGAAAACAACGAAGAATCCTCTGAAAAATGTGATTTGTCACCCTCCATTTTGCCCTGCATCTGAGTCACATTAAATCAATATAGTTTGCATTAGGGAAATTATCTTTTCTAAAAACTTTGATGTGTCAGCGTAATAGAAATATTGTTCCACACCATATGTTTTAGGGATTTAACTCCTTTCTTTTCCTCATTTCTATATGTCTGTGCACAGATATACACACTCATCATACATGAAATAATTCTGAAAATTATAGTCAAAATTATAGTAGAAAATGACTCTGTCATACAGGTAATAATCCTGAAAAAAATTAAAACCCATGAAATTTTACCCCATAAATCTGTGGTCATAAAGGATAATGTGATAATAGTCCAGCCACACCTAAGCAAAATCCTGGGGGAAACAAAATGCCCTACAGGGATCTATTTGGAAAAACATTTACAGTGACTGGATGCACAGCAAAAATTTTCACTTTTCCAACGTTCATCCAAAACAAAGGATATCACTATGCCAAATCAGTAAGAAGCTACTTTCAAGCCAGGCTTTTCCTACAGAAAACACAAGTTTGCCAGAATCAAAATACTTCATGGGAAAAGCCTAATGACACTCTGATGAGAACTAGGCAGGCTTTCCAGAGACATCCAGGAGCAGCCATGGCATCTCTCCCACTGGCCACCAGGAACTCAAAAGACCCGACAAGCTAAACACACTTTCAGGATCCTCTTGCACCTACTACAGTGAACGTGTGGCCAACTGAGAGGAACCAGTGCCCTTCTGGGGGTCAGGTCTGGGCTGTGCTGCCCCTGGATACGAGTCCTCCAATAAAAACATGCTATGTTTTTATATGCCAAACAGAGGAACCCACAACTTTGCACAATATGTGGTAACACCATCTTTGTAGCCGGTATTACAGCCAGGCAAGGCATCCTGGAGCCTTGCCCACCTAATTCTCTATTAGCTGGTGGTTCAAGATCTACGGGGATAATTCATGAACTTTCACACTCAGGTTTCAAGCTCAGCCCATTTTTCCTACAAAGGTCACATCCCAATCAGATTCTGGTAGGATGTGACCACAACTAAACACTTCCTTACAGGTTACTCTGCTTTAAAATTTGGCTTCTGACTATCAACACATAGATGATAAAAGATGAGGGAACACCTGGAAAAAAGTGCTGCTGTGATTTAACTTTTCCTGCTTTAAGATAAAAGTTTAACACCACGTCCTTTTGGATATTTTATATCCCAGCATACCACACTGAATCCATTAACCAGAGCCATTCACAGGTACTGCAAAAAACTGTGCACCACATCCAGACATTTTATCAGCATCTCACAGTAAATTACACAGAGAGTGAATAAACTTCCACATACAATTTATAATATACTGTGAAGAGCTTATAAACACTCAAATGTGGTTATTTTTTTTTTCTTTACGTTTTCTCACTATAAATGATCGACTACAGTTTATGTCAATACCGCCTGGAGAATGAGCTGTCACTATAGAAACAGTGACAGCACTGAAATCCTTCCTCCCTCTCCTGCACACAAAAGTCCCGGAACAAACACATTCTTGTTATTTGTTAGATCATGTGTGCACACTGTCAAGTCCTGAGTAGAACTCACTACTTTTTTATTTTTTTTATTTTTTTAAAATGCAGGGCTTTTTTATTTCCAGTTTTCACATCAGCTTTTCTTTCCATGTAAGAAGCTCCCCAACTCTGGAATTGCAAAACTGCTGGTGAAGCATTCTGAAAACAAAAATAGATGAGTGCTGCACTTAAAGGAATTATAATCCATGTTTATTTAAGTTAGATATAAATATAGTTTGGGAATGGCAGAACGTTGCTCGGGGGAGGGAAGGGAGCAAGGGTGAAATTTTGCTTGTGCTGCAAAGAGCCTCCTCGAGTCACTATACTATGTATTATAATTTTCAGATCAATTCATCAAAACCATACAAGTTATCTAAAAACTGACCATCAGATGCATTAGAGTTAAGCTTGTATAAAATCCTCTGACTTCAGATAAGCTTGCACAGGTAATGGATCAGTTAAGGCAAATGCTGCTGTGGAATCAGGCCTTACTTTTCTAATACACAGCTATGTTTACAAACTACAGCTGAAAGCTTAGAAGATGAAAAGAAGTATTTTACAAGCACTAAATTAGTCTCTCAGAAAAGAGTTGCAATCAATTTGCTAGCAACAACAAGTTTTTTCAAAAAACTGAATGGTACGGTAAAAATGTGCATTTTCAAATTTTTTTTGGCCAAGAAATAGTAGATAGACCAACGTTTTATTGTGAATAAAAGTTTAAATCTAAAAATACAGCAACAAATGGTAAAACTCCCGTCTCCCTAACTTCCTTCCCTTTCTGAACCCCTGCATGAAGGCAATGGTCTCATATGGTCACTAAAGGTTTTTTTGACATCACAGAAGGCTGAAAGGAATATTTCTCTCTCTCTCTCGCATTCAGAAAGGCTGAGCACAAGAGGAGCTATTCAAGCCGTGATGGAGTGCCTCACAGAGACTGCAATATGTTCCCAGTTGGCAAGCAGGGATCTGTTTGGACAGTGAGCCCAGCCATCCCCTCCGCAAACACCAGCATTCCTGCGACTCGGCGCAAGGAGCACTGCGGGCCCTTGTCGAGGGCTCTCGCAGCCCATCAGGTTTGGGCTCCAGAACAAACACCTCTTTGTGCCCCGCTTACAATTCAATGGGCTTTACAAGAAAAAAAAAAGCTGTCTCCCTCCACTCAGCATTAGGTCGGGATCCAAAAAAATATTCAAAAGCTGAAAAACAGGGAGGAAATACCACGGAATTATATTTAAGCGTATCTTTAGTAGCTTAAACTTTTGGACAATATTACAAATCTGCCTTTGGGTACTTATCTGGTTCCTAATGCTGTGGCTTTTTGAGCGTTTCGAAAGCAACAAATAAAAATCACCAAGTGACAAACAGACTGGAAAGCACTGGTGGGGCTGCAAGTCAGCAGTGGGTACTGGAACTCAAACATCACCCTCAGCCAAATAACAGCCAGCTGCAGCTTTTATCCAGCATCACCAGCTGGCGGGAGCCGGGAGCCTTCCCCAGACCTGCAAATGTACGGAGAGCTTCTGCCTCTCTGGATCCCACCTGCCTTGCAGGTGGGCAGGGAGGTGTCCACACACCTCCTGCCACCTGTTTTAGCAGGGCAGGAGCAGAACTGCCACTTCATGTCTGTACTCCCTTCCCTCTGCCCCACCTCGCTGCATCCCTGCAGGAATGAGCCAGGGCTCTGTCCCCATCTGTGGTTACAACTTCAGCTCCTGCCACATGAAGCTGAGAAGTCTCTGTAACACAAATAGACTCTGACATAGGGCACCAGCCCTCCAAGCAATCAATGGCAGTTAATTAGCTTGCTCTGTCCTACGTGTGTATCACTGGTTTGTGCTTGTGGAACTCATTAACGCAACCCTAACGGAGAGACCCGCAACTTCCACGTACTTAATCAAATGTCCTGCCTCAAATATACTCGTGGTGGTGGATTCAGCAGGAGAAGAAAACTCAAAACTACAAAGCTGTGAGAACAGCCCTGTTTGAACACACTGGGTTGTGCTCCACAGTCAAATGGGCACAGTCCTTGCCGCTCTGCAATCCCACCTCCTGTTCTGAATCTGATGCTCATCAGATGTGCATTTAGTAGCTGAGCTGGAGGCGGGTATTTGGTTTGTTGTTGGGATTTGAGGAGGGGAGAAGCACAGACTAGAACCAAGAGCAGTTTTCTACCCTGATACACCTCAGTTCAAGAACAACCTTTTAAAGAGCTCCCTGACACACTCATCCAATGAAGAGGGGTAAATTCTTTCCCCAGAGCTTCAACAGGCACCATGCAAAGCAAGGAGGAGCAGGAGAAAAAGGGCATGTGGGAACCCTGAAACTCGGGATTTTTTATTTTTTTTTAATTTGCCTCACACTTTCCAAGGCTGCTCGTGACAGCACCACGTCTCTCAGGCACTGCCCTCCAGCCCTCAGCACAGCTTCATAAATGTTTCAAGAGCTTGTACCTATGGAAAAAGTCTGTATTTACACTGCAATAATACACCACTCACCGTAAGCCTAAACATGAAGCCCAACCAAAGGGCTTTCCCTAAATGAAGGGAACGGGGGGTCTCTTTAAACACACAGCGCAAAAAAATTGTACCATGGAAACTCTGGGACATTATTCAAATCATCCACATGAATAAAACATCCCACTTTTGCCAAGTTTTGTTCAAGCTGACTTCAGCTTTCTGCTTAAACAAACCTCAGGCAATACTGACATCATTTGTAGCAGAGGCAGTATTTTATTTAAGCTTGAAATCTGAGGGTGTTGGGTAGATTACCAAATAAAGAGTTGATTTTTCATCTAAAGAATCTCAAATGACCTGACTTCAAAGGCTGGATTTAGACTTACTAAACCAATGGAAAACAAACATCTTTAATCTCCACACTGACATTAAACTCAAACAGAAAATAACTCTGGGAAAAGCCCTTTATCATCAGACTACTACACAGAAATAGGGGAAAGGTGGGCGGAAAAAAAAAAAATCCAGATTATTCTACATGAATAGCCTGCCTCACTGGCAAGGTCACCTAGTTCCTCTCTTCCTATCTTTTTCCAGCCCATTTTACTGCCCTCTTCTTCAAATGTTAAACTAGGTTAGGCACTGAGCCTAGATTAACACACCTGAACACTAAGAATTTACTCTAGGGCAAAACCAGACAT
Organism: Pseudotriccus pelzelni; assembly: GCA_035584735.1. NCBI lineage: Eukaryota > Metazoa > Chordata > Aves > Passeriformes > Tyrannidae > Pseudotriccus > Pseudotriccus pelzelni. The sequence continues at coordinate 4,493,665 of JAWMRA010000009.1, read as the reverse complement.
TTAGATACATATGCAAACTGCTAAATTATCTGTCCTCTGCATTTAGGTGCTACTGCACTTTAGCTAAGAAAGAAGCTGCACATAAAAGAATAGAGGTCTGGCAGTACCAAGGGATTATTTTTTGGCTGTGGAGACACCAAGTTATTAGACCTAAAGCCTTATTTCAGTATAGGATTCAACACTGCCTGTTCCTCATCCTTGAAGACTAGAAACCACGTGCCTAGCTAAAAAAGACACAATAAAAATCAATTATCTTCTTCCCCACCTCAAAACCAACAGTTTTCAAAAACTGCTAAGAAGCCCAAAATATACAATATTCCCCAAAAGAACAGAGAAGGAAATCGTGCCCTTTACCACAGGAATACTGAGGGATATGGTCACCAAATGATGTGTGGCCTAGGCATATATAGGTGACAATCCGGCACAGAGATGAAACAGGCACTGGGTTTAAAGGCAGGAGCTGTTTAACAATGAACAATAGGAAAACAGCATTCAAAGAAGACACCACAAATTGTTTGAAATTACTAGATGAAATCTATTTGGGGAAATTCCAACACAGAACCCAACACAGCACATACATCCTTTATTCAGGCACAAGAAGGTACGTGATCTAATGAAAGCTGTTGCAAGCCTCACGACTCAGACATCTTATCCACAAGTAATAACATGCCATCGCGTTTCTTTTTTTAAACAACATCATTGCCCTTCTTTTGAAAAGGAATATCAAGTTTCCTGCTGAATAAATTGAGGGAGCCTCATTATTTTAGCACGCTAAGTGAGCCTGTCAATCACTTACATAAATACATACAATTAGTGTGATCCAGCAAGATCTTGAACACATGTAAATTCTCAGGCTTTAGAAACCCGAGCAACTCACTAGGGTACACACAGTATCTTGCAAGTACAGAGTTAAAGGTACAAAGTGACAGAAAAACAGCTTTAAATGGAAAAGTCCAAGAGCTCCCTTTTGCACAGAGGCACTGAAGCATCCATCCCAGTTTTTTTGGATTAATTTTACCACTCCAGTGTTGTCAAGAGGCACAAGGGGCTGAACTCCACCCCTAGGTCTACATCTTTGAGGTACAAACCATAAATCAGGGCTTTTTGGTTAAAAGAACATTGCGCTCTGTTAAAAAGCATGTGATGTTTGGGGAACCTTTGGAAACTTTCCTCCAATTCACCTGCCAGTTTTAACTGCAGAAAGTACCAGTCTCCAAGGGGCAGAACAACACAGAGAACCCATTACCTACCAAATGCAACTGGCACTGGGCAGATGCCCCAGCAGCACATAGCAGGAACTTCTGTGAGGTCGATACACCTTAACTTAATCTGCAGGATGGCCAACAATTCTGGAGTGATATCTGAATTTGACTTGCCAAATTACAAGTTTGAGAACACCAAATGCACAACACCGGTAGGTGGAAGCCACTTGAAAATATTCTTGAATGGAATTGTTGCATATTTATGGACAGGAGCAGATCAGCTGTAACCAGAATGGAAAACCACCCACACTCCAACCCCCCCCTTCAAACTATCAAGCTAGGAATTTGTGATATATACCTTCAGAAAGGTCTTCAAAGAAATACAGTCCCGGGTTTAACTACAACCCCTGCTTTTGTCCAGATGTAGAAAATAGCTTTTGTAACTAAAGGAAAATCCATTACCACTGCGGGTACAGAGTAGACAGAGCCAGACTCTCTTCCAAGGTGCACAACACTACGCTGGGAGGCAACAGTCAAACTGCAGCACATGAAACTGCAATCACACATAATAAGGGTATTCTTCTTCCTTTTTTTTTTTTGTTGGTTTTCGTTTGGGTTTTGGTTTTTTTTTGGGGGGGGGGGGAGTGTTTGGGTTTTTTTCCCACTCACCACGAGGGTGATCAAATGCTAGAAGAGGTTGCCCAAAGAGGTTGTGGACTTTCCATCCTTGGAGGGGTTTAAGTCTCTGGTGGAGAAGTCCCTGAGAAGCCTGCTCTGTTTGACTGGCTTTATGCAGCTGGATGGACTGGATGGCTTTTGGAGATCCATCTAAACTAAATCATTCTATGATTCAACTCTGCAGGAAAAACCATTTACTTTAATGCTGCACGTAAGCCTTGGAAATGCTATCTATAAAGGCTTCTTAAAAATACAAGAATTAAAAATTAAAAAAAAACCCAGAGACATCCAAACAGCATGAAATGTACCATAATAATGAAGAAAGTTTACATAATACAAGGTTTCTACTCACGTCTGTTAAGTGAATTATGGTCTATTAATTACTCCACTTCATGGCAGCCTGTTTGTTATGAACCCACCAGGCATGAAGAGAATGTGAAGAATATCAGGTAGAAAACACCTGGAAATTTCTTCTGCCACAATTTGTTTCAACACTTACTAATACTGTGTGAATTATTTACACAAAGAGATAGGAATGCACCAGAGTACCAAGCAAAGTCTTTAAAGAATCTTTGAGACATTTCATTTTCAAAAGTTTAACCTGGTACCTATCAGTTTTCTTCTGATGTAGGGTAAACAGTGAGGGCAAAGCAGCTTTTCTCTTGGAAGTGTTGTTTTTAAATACTCCTGCCATTAGCAGGAGCTCCTGAACCTGGCAGGTCACCACTGATATGATCAAACAGCACACAGTTATTTAATGAAGTCCACTGGATAAAAATTTACCCTGCCTGCATTCATCTTTGAACAGTGAAATTGTTTTTGCTTTATTAAATTTTAAGACTGCCGCTAAGAAAGCCTATTAAGAAATATCTTTTTTAAGCTCTCAAAAGTATAGCTGGATACTTTGTACCACTGCTACTCATGATCAGCATTAAAATCATTATAATCAGATAATTTCAGGGCTTTAGGGAACCATGCTCTACCATCTGGGGACTGGCCATGCTGGAGTAAATCAGGCACAACTCCACTGATGTTGAAGGAATTAGTATTAGTTTTGATAATTTTATAATCCTACAGGCCATGTTTTGCTATGTACCAATTTTAATTACAAACAGGGTCCAAATGATAAAAAAGCTCTCAGCAAAAACCAGCTGATAGCCAGGAACAGTTTGCTGGTGGCAGAACACCAGAAGTGGCACCCACTGAGCCTGAAAGGCTCTGTCCACCCTCTTCTGCCTGAGCATCACTGGAAACACTCACAGCCCAGGCAACAGGTGGAGAAACCAGCCTGCAGGACTGGGGAGGAGTGGGTTTTGCTAAGAGTTGCTTCTGGAACCATTAAAAGAAGGGGATTTTTTCCTCATCAGTTTCACAAAAATATTTCTCATTTCTCAGAAATACTTTGCTGGTTATGGAGGTCCTCAAAAACAGCATCAACAAAAAGTCTGTCCTTCAAACATAAATGTCATGTACCACAATATAAATGAGATTTCATAAGATGGAGTAGAGATTGGGCTAAGAAGATCCAGAGGGTTTAAGAGTTTGGCATTTTTAAGTATGTGTAAAACCAACCACCTTGAAATGAATCCCAGTAACATTTGTTCAATTATTCCCATATATAAAGATGCATTTCTCTATACCAGGTTTTCTAGTGCTTATGAGTGTTTCCAACGCAAGCAATGCGAGCTCATCCTGGTGGAATAACGCATTAATTACCCTCAACCTAAATTTCTCAACACTTACTTCCACGAGAATTCTGTGAGGACTCTTCTCCTAGACTTAGAGGTGCTCTAGGTGATTCAAGGATTAAAAAGAAAACGAAACAAAAAAAAGAAACTCAGAAAGTGTGCTGACTGGACTGAGGCATCTTTTACTCCAAAGAAAACGTTACCACGCTGGTGGTACAAGGTTCCGCCTGCACACCCAAGTCACACCAGCAGATGAGGCATATGCTGCATTTGAGTATTAGGAACGTTAACTAGGTCAGTGGTTCCTAAATAAACGAGGCATTCAGACTTCCAGTCACTCCAAGAAACCAACCCCCTTCTCAAGTGTCAGGAGACAAGCACAGCTCAGAAACAAATTCGGAAATCAGTCTTTGATCAGCAGTTTCTCCAAGTTCAAGATTATCTTGGTTTCCACCTCTGGCTAACACAAGATGATAATTTTGTGTTAAGCAGCAGTTCCATGCGAGTGCCATTTTAAAAGGTGACGCCGCTTCTTTTAATGGTGCACCGTAAAATGTAAGAAGTTACCAACAGCTCTCTACACTGCGTGAGCACCACGGAGTGCTGTCTGCGTTCATCCCTTCTCCAGCTGAGAGTGCTGTCTGCGTGCATCCCTTCTCCAGCTGGGAGAGCCACGTAAGTGATGGTTACTTTGCTCAGCAAGAATATTCAGTGCACGCGAAAAATACTCGAGTTCCTACAAAGTACTTCTGTTGGTTCCTTGGTTTCTCCTGAGACGCGGGAGCGAGCAACTTGCAGCCATCCTGCACACGCAGCAGCAGGCACATTTCCAAAGGAACCCGGCAAAGCGGGATACAAGCAGACAAGGCAAATCACAGGGGTTGAGGAAGCTGCTGGACATCAGAGTCATCATCTCCGTGATGAAGCACAACAGAAGGGCCAAAAATCTGGCAGGTGCTGTTTTACAGCAGGGCTGTGGGTTGTCTCTGCCCTGCCACAGGCCCCTGGGAAGGGCTGCTTGGGAGGGGGAGAAAAACAAGCCAACAAGATGATCACCCAACGAGCTACCACAGAAGGCACTGAGAACTGATGATGCTTTTTTAAAATGTAAAAACATCCCAAACAACAAAACCAGCTGAATTTGCAGTCCTCTCCTCCCCAGCAGGACTCTTTGTAAGACAATATGTAAAGAATACATAAATGTATTTTCATATAGGAAAATTATTTAAAGCTAAATTATTCCCCAAGTTCTATTTCTAATAAATCTCCTTTACTTCATAAAAATGGGATTAAGTATGCAAAGGCTTTTTGAAGACAAGACCATTTACTTTTGCAAGTATACACACGGAAGAGAAAATTATCTACACATTTTTTTAAAAGAACTAAAGGCTTTTCCTCTGGTAAATAAATAATTTAAAAATTAATCTTGTTTATTAATTGTTGCCTTTTGAATGAGCAAAGCTTTTAGTTGTGTCAAAGCTATTAACAGTGGCAGTTGTACATTAAGCAAATTAAATATTCAGCAGCCTCACTCCAGTGCCCTTCTGTAATTGCAGATTGGTTACCAACCACCTCGTCTCTCTGGTAAATAAAAGGGTATTTCTGCATTTATTTTAAAGCTGATCTCAGGTTTCAGTAGAGATTTTATGCAAATGGTTATGATAATTATTTAAGTATCCAGGGAATTTTTGCTGTTACAGAAAATCAAGGCAAGAGTGTGCAGTTCCCAAGACCTGTTCCCACTCCATGTTTAGAATTGTGGAAAGGTCTGCTCTATTAATAAAAGCTTGAATGTGCATTAATTCTTTTACTTCCTATTAAGTGAGGGGAAAGACTCCATGTGTCTTGTTTTCCAGTATGACCAGTGACCCGTCTGGAAACAGAAATCAGCAGCCACTTCTGTGCCACAGACTTTCTATCTCTGACCAGCCACTGGCTGCACCAATTTCACCTATTTTCTTGAATAAAGTTGGCTCAGTCACTACAGAACTGCTCCAGGACAGGAGGAAGATGCTATCACCACCTTTTTTTCTCCAAGTTGTTTGACTGCACCCTCGGGACGTGAAACACTTGAGGTTTACTCTGTGCCAGGAGGGACCTACAGCTCCATCAGCTCAGACCCACCTTGTACACGAGATCTCTCCCCTCAGGATTAATGCCCAAAGATCACACCAGGTAAAATACTTCCAGTCTCTGAATTGTATTTAAAAGGTCTGTGAGACACTGACCATATTATAACAGAGAAATCAAGGGAAGGGGCTGCTCTGGGCAAAAGTGAAGCTCCCATAGAGCTACACCACATTGAAAGCCTCATGGAGAACCAGAAACTGCTGATTTTCTTCAATGCAAGGTGGAGATTTTAATTTTGGCCTTTTCCTGCACAGTTCAGCTGCGCAAAGATGGCTCTGTGGACCTACAGACAGCCAAGCACAGCCCACTGTGCACTGCTGAAGCAGTCGGTGGGTGTGATGTCTAACTGGAGAGTGATGGAAGTTGCCAAGCTGATCCCAGTTTGCATTTGGGATGAACCGTCTTTAGGTGAGGTTTACTGATTTACAATGGGGGGGAAAAAAAAATAAATCCATAAAACCAAGCCGTTCTAAGGCACACTGCATTGCACTGTACACATTATTACTTACAGGGAGAGGTGTTTAACGGAAGAGAAAAATCTGAAGTCTCAGAAAAAAAAATCTGCGTTCACTATGTGTTCAAGCTCCCTTTTGTATTAATTAGCATGACAGTATTTTCATGGTGTTCTAAATACACACTGTGCATATATAACACATTCGGTATTTATCATAGCAATACATATTCCATACTATACGTAAAAATTAAAACCACTGTCCCAAAATCAAAACCGTGATGAGATAAAAAACTAAACAGACAGCGTTACATGCAGGATTACAAAGACCACATGGAAAAGCATTAAGAGTTTGAGATTTTAGAAAGTCTTTCTGGGTCACTCACTGTTACAGCAGCAGCTAAAATTATACTTTAACCTGGCTTGTCTTGCAGTATCTAGTAATCAGCTCGAATTTCAGGTAACGTGAACCCTCCCGCTAAGATACCTCTGCACGATGTCATTCAAGATAACACACCCATCGAAACAGGTGCAGTTAAGACACATTTTTATGTTGGCCTTCAGGAGCTCACAAAGGATGAGCTACCAGACCAATTTCAAGCCATCTGCACCATCTCCTACACCAGCATGGCACAGACAGGCAAGTGGGTCTGCTGGCATCCAGGCGGGACATGCACAGGCTATTTCTGGAGTCACCCTAAATAGACATTAAAAGTTCTGAAGAATTTTATAAGCAATCTTCCCAGCGACCACACAGATGAAGAACTGATATCCTGAATTTTCACCACTCACCCAGAGAGACTGGAAAGTGAGAATACAGTTCTACACAGTGCTGTCACAAAACTCAAAGAACAGCCTGAGGTTGGAAGCAGATTTGAAGACTGGAAATTAACAGGATTGACACACAGAGGAAGTAGGGAAGAAGCCTTAAAACTTTTAATACTATTTTGAATTTTTATTATGGAAGGATGAATATTACTACTGCTTATTCCCCAAAGAGCTTGCACATGAATCAACCTCTCATTCAACTGATTGCTGAAGACATAAGTGCTTAATAAACAACTAATATTTGTAAATCTTTTTCTTCCACAAATAAAGGATAGAAAAGGTTGCTCTTTCTCCTTCACCAGGAAGGTGAATCCTTGCAGGCATCAAAACCACTTGGCACAAGTCTAAGCAAACAAGTGGTGCTTTTTAGATACAGTGATTAGAGTTTATGACACTGAAATCACCATTAGCATAATACATAATTTGCTAATATATACACATCCAAAACACAAGAAATCTTGAACCAAGAAGAGGACAAACTGAGGAGCTCTGCCAGCAAGTTCATTTTCTGCTCCTTTGGTCTAATGGTTTAGGTCAGTCTCTAACAAAATATTTGTTGGAACACAGTTATAAAATTCCTCATTTCTTTAAGGTTGTAACAAGTTGGTGGAGGAAAAGGAAAATCAAAGGTGTAAATAAACCCACAAATGTTAAGTGAATGTCTGGTATTTTGACACTGGACTTAACAGATGCCTTTTTCCTTCACTGCAAGCCATGATCTTTGATTTTTAATAACTGCATGAATCTATAAGCATGCATTTGAAGCTTCTACTTTGTATTTTGAGCCAGTCAGAGATATAGATGATGATCCATTACCAGCTTACAGACTCAAGATGCAAAGGAGTTGTAGAAACCAACCTCATTTTGAAAGAAGGAAGTACTTCTTTATTTTACAGTATTCCTTTATTTAAGGAACCCCATGTCTTTAATACAAGAAAACACCAGACAAGTAATAAAAGGAGTTAATTGCTGCAGTCTAACTTCCTTTTTTTTAAAATATAATTTTGTCATTAACAATCTCATTACTAGTTTATGCTCCAAGTCAAGCAACTGTTACTGTTTCTTATACTTTAACAGGAAATGCACATAACATTTGGCAGAATAATAAAGCAAAATGTGAATTTTCTGTTTCACGTGTGTATATATTAAAAACATGAACTTTCTTAGGGTTTGTTCTAAAAACACTATTCTGGAACAATTACCATGTCAAAGTTAAATAATCTTATTAGAAGGCTGAAACAAGACACAGACAGTAGACAAAACCCTAACAAATTTTTAAAAAAGCACATGCAAGAAATGGCTGTGATTTTAAAGAAAAGGTCTTCAGCTCCTGAGGACTCTTGTGAGTAATAATTCAACAGGATGACAAGCACAGCTATGCATTTATTTGCATCAGCTGGACATCAGAAGAACACCAGAGCATCACAGATGTTGCTTTCCAGATGCACACACTCCCACATTAAAACTTTTCATACATTCAAAATGTTGACAACGCTGAAGGAGGGAAGCTCTGACAGAAACGTGTTAATCCCAGCACCTCGGTGGACACAGGACATTTCCTGCATGGATTTACCGTGATGGCTGGTCCAGCTGACTCATAGTCATTCCTGAAAACAGGTTTCTAAACCAAAACATCAAAAGACCACCTGCCGACATTCCCTACTTTCTCCAGCTAACTTTAAAATGAATGGGTTGTTTGATATTGTCTTGTTTTGAAACAACATACTTTTGTCTCCCCAGCCGTGTTTATGAAGCCTAAGGTTGGTTAACAAGTTTGAAGGACACATTTTTGCCACATTACTGAAGGAATGCAGTGAGCTATTCTGGCAACCTGAACACTGAAAAATAATTTACAATACAAAACCTGCAAGCAGGAATAACCAGAAAAATATTTTCACATATTTTTGCTCCCAACTACCAAGTCGGGTTTTTTTTATTAACAAATATTTGCGTTATTAAAGCTTTATTAACATCTGCTGAAAAAGCTCAAAGTGAGGGAAAAATGACCATGCCGAAAGACAGTTTCTTTCACCCTCCCTTCTGACAAGGCTTTCTGCATTCCTGTGCCAAGGGCATGTCTGGCTAAGGATAGCCATCTCAGCTGCTGTGATGAAAGCAGGCATCGCGTTTGATCTGCCGAGAGCTCTCCTGGCTATTGTCCTATTGATCTCTCCCGAGCCACCGGAGCAGTGGTGCTCCCCAGCATCCCACCTGCACTGTTCCATGTGCTGTTTGGAAGCTGCGACACCGCTCCAGAGCGACTTTGCTAAAACTTTGTAACCAGGATGTGTGTGTTTCAGCAAGGGCTGGGCTATCAGAAAGCTGGAAAGCACTTTGGCTTTCCTCTGTTTTGCACGCCACCAAAGACCCCCAAAATTATCAGCACGTGAAAGAAACATGTTTTACACCTTACCTGACTAGTATTTAACGGATGGAGTATGGCAGGAACATCCTTACCACTCCAGAAAAATAAAGTGCCTGTTTCCAAAGCAGCAGCTGCACCTCCTTTCCCCAACAACACTTGCTCTGGCAGAGCTCCCCAGCTTGTGCCAAAAGAGCAAGGACTGAGCACCTCCACCAGCTTCACACAAACCCAGTCTCTCCAAAAGCCTTAACTCAGCTCCATCCCACTGAATTTTCAGTTGCTGGGGTCCCCATGCCTCTGGTTATCCAACACATCCCTTGGGACGCCCTTCCCATTACAGAGAGATCCAAGGTGCTGGGTGTCCTCTTCGGCCACCTCCAGTGACTGCCTGTAGTTACATAGGTCTTTGATCAATCATCAGACCAACAAGTGTACCAGAAGTGAAACTGTCTCACAGTTATTTCATTTTCAGTTTCCACGCGATTTTTCAGACTCTTCGGATTTCTCACCTTCTGTGCTCTTCACTTCTTTTCAGTGAAATGTTTACTGACAACTATTGGTAGGTTAATACAAAAACAGGGGTTTGAAGTTATTGCTTCTAAGACATGGAGACCAAATATCTGAGAAATCTCTCCAAAATCCAAAAATCTGAGAAACTGAGCAAGTCTCAGCATGTTAGTCTGATGAAAAAAAACATTACTGCAAGGACATGGGAAATAGAATTGTCATCTCTGTGCTTTGATGTACAGGGACAAGTATCCCTCTGTCTTCTAAAAAAGTAACCGCGATCACATTCTGCTATTCAATACCTTACATTTCAACAAGGGCTGTTTGATATTTTTAACAAATAACAGAAATAAATCAAAGCTCTATTTCTGAAGTGTCTGAAGCCATGTGCCTTCCCCAGCTCTCCACACAGTCCCTACTGCTCTCCCTCCTCCCTTCCTCTTACTCCAGAGGCTGATGACCTCTCCAAGGCAATGCTTTCTGATTCTGTTTAGTATATTTAGCTGGCCCCATAATAGACTAGTTTCACTATAAACAAGTTATTGTAATCACAGGTGCTTCTACTGAGAACTTGAACATGAAAAAGTGGACTTACGTAGGTGGAGAAATAAGGGAAATGGACTCTCACTGTCCAGAACCTCATGCTATTTGGCTGTAATATATATTTTCCTATATGCAAGCTAATCAACAGCTACACTGTTCTCAGGGAGAGCCTGAGATGGGAACAGGGGACTACAAACCCCTTATTGCCTGTTTAACAGCTGACAGTAAGAAGAAAGAAGGAAGTTAAGAAGTGCTCGGCATGCGTTGGGAAGCTACGATACATTTGCATCCACAAAACATTTTTATTAAGTAATAAGGAATAACAAAGCAGAAAGATTTCCTTCCAAGTTGTTAAAATTTTCCAGCCGACAGATCCCGAGATTAGTCACAACGCAACTATTTCATCACACGGATAAAACAAATGCATCCACTCTGGCAGGCGATACGGCCACGCCGCACCTCGGAGCATGACATGACGCACAGATGCTGGCAATCTGGGGAGGGGGTGGCAGCCTGCTCCACACATCTGTTATTGTGGGAAAAAGCCATGTTGGTGTTTTGTCAAATTGCTCTATTAGTAATGAATACAGCTGTTTCACATCGGATAATCTGTGTTGCAACACTTCACTAAGTGATTCCGTGCAGAACTATGCCCTGCTGTTCATGCTCGGCTGTAATTCTGATTATCAAGGGAGATGCCACTGTGCTTTTTTTAAAAAAAAAAAAGTTGAGCACAGCTGTTTGTGCTTCAAGGAATGTCAAAAGAAATCACTTCTCCCTGCCATGTATGGATTTTTCACTGGAAATCACAATGTACTCTGGCACTACGGCAACTGCCCACTGGTAAGAGAGATATGCCAAGTGAGCTGGCTGAGAGCAAGGGTAGCGCTGACCAAGGTTTAGCATAAAGACATGCAGGGCTCAGAAGTTATCACCAGCTCAGGGCTCAACTTAAGGCTTAGGTAAAGGAAAATATGACCATCCTCCTCCCCTTGATAAATCCCTGAATAGAAATACGTAAACCATTATCAGTGTTCACACTCTTAACTGAAAACTGAAGTGGAACACCCCGGTACTCGAGGTTATAGGTTTTGCTTACTACCCTTTTGTCACAGCCAAAACTGATGTTGCATAAAATATGTTCCCTCTTAGGAAGTCATTTCAAACCCAAAATACTACGCCCTAAGTCTGCTGAGATAGGAACTGTTGTAACAACATCTTAAACCAGGCTACAGGTGCAGCACTGCTCCCCTTTGAAACACCCGACCTGCAATGCGAACGTGGAATTTGGGTCGGTTTTCCCCACAGAGCTCAGCTTTCAGACTTTGTGAAGCTACAGACAAACCTGAGGACAGAGCTCCTTTGTGTGCAAGGCCAGGTGGGGAGCTGCGTCCCGCTGCTGGCAGACACCTCGAAGGAGCCTCTCTTTGTCTGCAGGTAACAAAACCCTCCGCTTCCAGCAGATACAGTACAATGATTAGCACGATAGGAAAGCATGTGCACCAGTAAAATGAAGCTGATGGTACTATTTTATAGTGGGGCGGGTGGGGAAATCAGTTTCAAGATGACACATGAGGCCAACAAAAAGTTTTCCAGTTTTCAAGCAGTAGCAAAAACTTCAAAAAGGGAAAGGGAAAACAGCCAAGCAGAAAGGAAAACTAATTCACAGGTACACAAACCTTGTATTTAGATGTGTAATTCTGGATGTGTATTTTCTCTCAATTAAGGACAAAGAAACATCTGATGGACAAATTTCCACCTTTACAAATGCAAATGAAGCTCCTGGGTAAAAATCCCTACCTGCACAGATAACATGTGTTTACATTTAAGCATCAATTTAGTTGTTTCTCTGCCTCATGTACAGACCATGAAAAAGACAGATTTATGGTCTTCAGACCCATACAGATCTTTAGCTGTGGTCAGCCTGTGAAGGTGGGTATCACTCAGTGTGGGCACGGTAGGGGTGCAGGTTTTGGGGGTGAAAAGTTATCTTGTATCTCAATAAAGCATCAAACCAGGAAGACGACACCAAGTACCATTTCACTTCAGCGAAAAATGGCTGTTCCAAAACAGCTTCTGAAGTTGTCCAAAAACATCCATGTCTCAGGGAAAAGTAGCACGTGGTCAGTTGTGTTTGTCTGCAGTTCCACCGACTACATGGGTGCAGATGATCACATTCCAAAAAAAACCCCAAAAAACCCAAGAAAATCCCAACCCCCTCAGCATTACGGCATTTCACGAATCCTACGAATTCCAAGTATTTGAGTTGATCAGAAGAATTTCTGCTTGTTGCACTTCAGCCACAGCATGGTGAAGAGCTCAGAGGTGAAAAACATGCCACCTGAAGTGTTGGGGAAGAAGTTCTCCTGAACTACTGGGGCTACCCTCAGTTACAGCTGCCAAAGTGGCAAAGGTGACTTCTAGTGGGGGAAAAATAATGCAGGTACAGAAGTCACGAGTGTTTCCTGTAGAGTGTGTGTGCTGATGCAACAAAACCCAAAACATGTAGATCACATGGCAAGCAAGTCAGGAAGATCTAGAATAGGGCAAACCGGCATTCCCCATCTAAATTTGAAATAAGATGCCAAGCTCTCTTAAGTCCAAAAGGAAATGAGATTCTCTTGGTAATAGGCAAAAGAATAAGACACTGGACAGACAGACCACTGTTTCTGTACTGAAGCATTTATATCACTCTGAAATCAGGGAGAAATTTCCTCTGCACACAGCATCCTTTAGTGAAAGAGCTCCTGAGCTGGTGGCCAGGGAGAAGCAGGGACTGAACAGATGACCCCTTTGTGCACCCCTTACCATTTACTGATTCCCGACAAATGTCTTCAAGTTTCCCTGAAAAGAAATTAAATGGCTCCCAGATAACTCAAGGAAAAGGCACAGTGCTGCCTGTTCATCTCCACAGGCTCGAAGTGATGGCTGACTGGCACCTCCTTGGCTCAAGTGTCCCTTGGGCATCTGAAGTTTCCATTTCTTTCTGGGCAGTTCAGCAGATGCTCCGTGTCGCTCACATTAGAAAGATGCCTGAGGTGACCCAAGTATAACGGATGGCTTCTTTATGGGCAGGGTTTCATAAGCCCCAAAGCAAGAGCATATGCAGAAGAAACAGTACAAAGGGTTGGATAGACAAGAGGCTCCCAGACTGCTCTTCTGGGGTGCCCGTGTGCTGATGCCCCATTGCTGCCCAAAGCCTGTGGCACACACACCCAAAAATCTTAAAGCACACGTAAACTGGACAAAATAGTTCAACAAGTAGCTTTCTTGGATTCAAGCCCCTGTAATATGTAGCTCATGTTCCCAGCTCACATTAGTTCACCATTTTTCTACCAGGGTGCATAATTAGTGACTGGATAAACAGGTTTGTTAGCCAGTGCTAAAGTGGCACCCTCATTCTCATTTCTTCCTCCTCCTTACCTCTTCCTCTTCTCTTTTTTCTCCCAAACTGTGGCAGCTGAGACTAAATGGCAGAAGATCAGATTTTCCTTCTTGACCAGGCTAACAGGTCAGGGAAATGCCAGCACCAGGCAAAGGAAACAGTGGGGGATGACGCAAAGGGTGGAGAGAACATCATGAGGTCATGTCTTTCAGCAGCAGCTCTCCATCAGGTCAGGTCATCTGTATCAAACCGCAACTTTCCCAAAGTCCAAAACAACTGCCATTTTTATCAGTAAAAACCGTTTTCCACTCCAAGAAAAAGCACAAGGAAAAGAAGCACTATAGGGCAGTCCAAGGCAAAGCATCCACTAAACTGAGCCGAAAGCTCTGTGAGTACCAACACATCCACAGCAAGAATGAAGAAGTATCATCCAGCTTTTGAGATACCATTAAAAGAAAGGTTCAAATGCAGATTAGAGATATTGGAAGATGTGCTAACTTTCAGGTAAAATACAGAAGAGACAGAATCAGAGAGGGACAGAAAAAGTTTAGAGTTTCTTCTGTGCAATGGAACAGCATTGATGGATGGCAGCAAACCAAATAAATTGAAGATGAGAATAAGATACTATTTTCACTTTGTCCAGAAAAATGCAATTAAAATTTTAAGCATGATCCTCTACAGCCTCTTCTCTTTGGAGCAAGATACTCTCTTGGACTTTCAGCATTTAGTTTCCCCCATTTACTCAAAAATACTCCTTTAGAAAAGCAGTGATTCAAAGCAAGTACTTCACATGCGTGCTCTGACACTCCTTCTGAAAGGGGTAAAATTCGCACCACCAGCTGTTCAGAAATCTGAGGGGCCTCTGGCCCCCCTGAAGCCAGGCAGGGGCTCTCGCCCCACACGATCGCTCTCGACAGGTTTCCCAGACTCGGCTCACGGGGGAGAGGCATGAGCTGTCTCCAGAGGGAGTCAGAATGTCAGCTCCACACACAGCAACTACAGCCATGCACAAAAGGGCCACTTTTTACTGAGGAGGGTGGAAAACACGGGGAGACCCACCTCTGTTACAAACTGTTGAAAACGTGAGCAGCTCTGATGACAGCCATGTGGAAGCCTGCGCAGCTTAAAAAGAGCCCCACATTCCTTATCAGCAACGCTGCATGCTGTCCAGCTTTTAAGGGCTATCTGGCTTGAAAGGCAATTTTTCAGTCTCTAACTGCCTTTTTACTTAGAACAGAATCACTGCTGCTGTAATGACTCTCATTACATTTTTAATTACAAAAAATGCCATTTAAAATTGTCCAGACATTTGCGCAAACTGCTTTCAGCAACTCACTAAACACAAGCAGATAAGACTAACCTGCCTGGCACATCCATCTTAAAGTAAAAATAAAGCAAGGAAAATAATCCTCTAAATTAGATATTCAAAGTAGTTCTTGAGCTACACCTCCTAAAATGATGAAACAAAAAAGCTACAAGCAGAGGAGAGACAGTAGTATTGAAGGAATATTGGAACTGCACAGCTTGGGGTCAGAAAATAGCTATAGATCTATTTCTGGCATAGCAGTTGGCTCAAATAACTGCCTAATTCACTTAACCCATCTTGTGCATAAGCTCTTTTGGCCTCATATAGAATGGAAATAACTGTGTGAATGAGCAGCAGTTGATAAATACCATATATCAGCTTGCAGACCTCTATGTCTTTTGTGTATACAATGCACTTCAAAGCAGAGCACCCAAACTTGATGCTCAGGTATCTGGGATGGCCTTAAAACTGAAATTCATTTAATTCGCTGTGCTTGTCAGCAACACAGTTTAAATCTTAAATTGACCCTGAGGAAAACATAAGCTTCTGCTGTTTGAATATACAAAAGGCTGTAGTTCAAATAAAGAGAGGCATCAATTAATAGAAAAGCCTTTGAACAGACCCCACCTTTCTGTCAAGTTAAGCCCCACTTGCAGAGAAGCTGTTGGAGTGAAGAAAAGAAAAACTCTGGTTATGACAGCAGGACTGAGATTTCAGAGGGTGGCTTTTTTTTTTTTTTTTTACTTTTAAACACATGGCTTACACTAAAACACACTCAGGATGCTTCCATTTGTTCTGTCGGAAAAGTAATTTTCCATGATTGGAACTACTGTAACACTACTAGCAGTTACAGCCATAATTAATGCATCTATCACTTCCACATGCCTCACCACAAGAAGTTCGTTCCATTTTGTATCTTACTGTGTTCTGAGATCTAATTTACTTTCCAAAGAAGATTTTCAACAGACTTTGACTAAGAGTTCTGCCATTGCTCACAGGCTCCTCCAAAGCAGCCCATTGCACCAAGGCCCAGCAGAGTATGGTGTTTCTCTGTACAACCTTATGGCCATAAACAAAAGAAACCCTGATTTGCACAGCACCACCACCCACACACAAACTTCCACAGCCCCGTTCCAGGGATTACTCTGGTGTTTATTGTTACAACCGGCTTCAAAATAAGGTGAGGTTGGCTGTTTAGTGTGGTGTTTGCAAACAGCAGCGCAAAGCAGGGGCTACATCTGGAAACCACAGTTAGCCCTGTGCTGTGAAGGAAGCAATAGGACAGTTACAACACGTTTGCTTAAACATGATCTTAACTAGCACATGAATTAATTCAGCAGTTAAAGCTGTTTCAGTGGAACATACTAGATTCCCCCATGTGAAGGAAAGGGAGAAGCCCTTTACACAGTAATTGCACCATACCCAAAAGCATTTTGTAAGCCAAGACTGCTTGGCTGGGAAGTTACGAGGAAAACATTCAATTCCTGTACTAAATAATGTCACTGGTGAACAGGGGCACCAGCTCACTGAGGAGCCTGCTAGGCAGGCTGCACACTGCTCAAGCCTTTTGTAAGGAGCAAATTCCAATAATACTCAAAGTGAACTCCTGCACTCTGGCAGAGCAGAGAGAACCTAGAAACACAGGTAATAAAAAACCCAGAAAAGATACTGAATATCCCTTAGGAAGTATTCTGGGGGTGGGTGAAAGATGTTTACGTAGTTTAAGAAATATATTATTTTCTGCAGGCTCCAGGCAGGTCCAAGGGGCATGTGATACATGTGACATGCACTGAAATACAGACAGTATCTTTAAAAAACAAACGTACAGAATGAAAACAAATAGAAAAAAAACCCTACCAAAATAAGTGCCGTTTCTTGTTCAGCCTAGAGAAGAGAAACCTCTGGGTAGACCTCACATCTGCATCTCAAGTCTCTAACTGGCTGGCACCCATGGCCCATTACCTGGGGATAGTCCTTGGTCATCCTTCCGGAGAGAGGTCAGACCTCATCTCCAGAGCTATCACACTTATTTGGAACCGAAACATCTCAAAAAGTACAGAAAAATGCATACTGCCACTTCTGTCCACAAAGGATGGGCACTCAGATAACCCAAAACATTAACATGCAGATTCATTTTCCCACTGCAAACTCGTTATCTCTCTTACCCAATCACTTCTGACACATTAGCTTATCAGAGTAGCTCCTAAGAACACAGAATATCCCAGAAGAGAACTTCAGGAGAAGCATAATTAAATAACTGATTATTCCTCATGTGTAAAAAATAAATACATGCACGTACACTTCCATGTGACAAGCTCCCCACGGAAAAATTTGTAAAATAAGCATAAAGTGTTTATTTAACTCAGAGAAGCAATTATACCATTAAGAAGAGCTCCAAGTAGGCATTATGCTGATTATCCCTTAATTGCATGCATTCACAGCGGTGACAGACAAACTACAATAACAACTATGTTACACACTCATTTTTTTCCTGACCTGGGCACATTCTGTAAGAAATCCATCAGCAACACATATTCAACAGAAAGCTAGTTTCAGAGTGATGGTCCACAACAGCTTGAGTTATTCCCTACCAGCATGGAGACATCTATGATTACTACTCCTAAGACCAATTGAAACTTGCTCAAATTTACTTAAATACACGTACATGAAGCTATTTCTTTATCTGCTTTTCATGACATACTATATAATGTTAAGGAGAGTCTAATTGCACTTCTCATCTACTCTATTCCTCTGCCCCAGTTGCAGCCTCTTGCAGGTGTGGTAGTGTCTGACAGCGTCTCCTGCCCTGTCCCCTCTTCCACAGGGTGTCAGGGCCCCCAAACCCTCACGGGATGGAGGCAGAGGTTGGAGTGTGCTGTCAGGGCAGGACTGGCAGCCAACAGCAGGCAAACCACAGCCCAAGGAGCACTTTGGTGAAATTCCAGCTCAAGGAACCCCACTGAGGAGTCCAAACCTTCCGCTTCCCTTTGCTTGCAGATGGGGATCCAGCTGCAGTTACCGCCTACGACAGTCTGCAAAATGACACTGTGACCATGGCCCAGCCACTGCAATGCAGGAGTTTGAGCACTTATTCCACTCAACAGCAGCTGCATCTCCTGCATCCCCAACAGGGGTAAACAAAGTCATTTTATAACTCCCTTGGCAGCGGCAGCAGAAGGAGCCGCCGACAGGAACCTGCTCCGCTCCAGCCGCCCTGGCAGGGGAAAGAGGCTGCCAAGGCCTCTAGTCGCCAAGAAAATTACAATATGATAGTCTTAATTACACTAATTGCGTTTCCTGGTATTGAGGCAGGATTAATATAGCATTTCTTATGCTAGATTTCATAAACACAATTGGTTTTAGCTTAACTCTTCGTAATTGTATTTCACAGTTCTTGCAAACAATTAGCCACCAATTATGTTCATTCCGTTTTGCAGATGACTGATAAACACTCCAAATATCAGAATTCTCCCTCAAGGGAGGCAAAGTACTTCTAACTTTTTAAGTAACCTTAATGATGCCTCAGTGAAAATCCTGTGGGAAAATCACACAGTGGCACTTGTTTGCCATTTCCACGCTGGTACCAAAGACTAGAAAAACTTCCACCCAGAGGAGAGCCATGCTTGGAATAGCTTTGGAGAGCTGAGTAACTGCCTGAAGGTGAAAAAGTTACCATCTTTACATTTATATTTGTATGCATTTATACATCTGTACATCTATTTTTATGTAACTATATACATACACACACAGAGACACACACTCGTACACAAGTGCTTGGTACAGAAATTAAACATGTTTGAGCTAATGTAAGTCTCAAGGCAATAGGTGCTGGGATCTGGACTGGAAGGACCTAATTAATGTCTCGCTCCCACCCTACCCACCGTAGTCCCACCATCAAACCGAAAGGCTCCGGCTCACACAATTGAGAATGGCAGGCATTGTGTTTCAGTCCCCTCTCCAGGCACAGCTCCAACATTCAGAACAATCCAGCTAGAAATGTTCAAAAATGTTATGATGAGATAATATCGTCTGCTGAGACAAAAATAGCCTTTTATCACGTTACGCCGGGGTCATCTGGAGCGACCAAGCCAAGATGGCATTTGAAGAGCCTGACCCTCGGCAGCAGCAGGCGTGATAACCAACAGTCGACGAGCTTCTAGGAATTTTAGGCCGGATTTTTACAAATAACACGGTATAGCCTCACTTAACATGTACGTCACTTAAAAGGCGAAGTTTGGATAAACAGCACACAGGTAGTTATAGGCCAAAAGGTCACTTATGAAACTCTGCTTGAGAGATGTACAGATAAAAAAAAAGCCACCCGCATGTTTTGAGCTAAAAAAATTGCAAACTCTCGCTTGGCCACCGCTGGTAATACCAAAGCCTTCCCAAAACATAACAATGAGAACATTTGGCTGACAGAGCCTTACACCAGGGTTTCTGCACAGGTTCCTCAGCTTCCTTCTTCTATACCTGCAGGGTCACAAGCTCTTCACTTGACAGGAGAAGCAAAAATAAACCTTGCTGATGAATAATTTGCAACCCTTCCCATGTACAGTGGGTTAACATGGTTCTACGCCACTAAATATTTTACAAAACCTCCTATGGAGGGTATTGTCAGAGAATTAACACAAACCCAGAGGGGGAGGCATTGCTTCTGCCAGCCCATCTACGCTCAAGTATCCCCCCATCCCGCTCCCAACAGAAACAAAAGGAATAAACTTACAAAAAAAAACCAGCAGCAAGAAAGAAAACAACCATGAAACACACCATCAAAATTGTTGTTAATATAATCAAGAAGTCAAGAAGTCATAAGCAGTAATCAAACACAGCTTATAAACAAAACATGTGCAGAACCCTGCAGCTTTACATTATAACACATGGGGCACATTAATAAAAAGCTAAATTGCACAGATTATGACAAAACTTGGTCTTTTGTTTAACATTAAAAAACCAACAAAACTACCACTCATCTCCAGGAGTAGCTTGATTTTTAAGAAGTATTTGATTTTCTCTAACCCACAAAGAAATGAAAAATCAAAATTAAGTCTTGCGTTTAAATGAGTAAATCACAAAGTAGGTTTATTTGTTTCTAGGATATCTGAACTAAATAATCTGGAATACTTAATCAGATTCTAGATTTACTGTTCAAACAACTATTACTGATATGACTGGATGGCAGCCTACAACTTTGAGGTTGTCCAAAGTTACGCAATTTCACACTGGATAATGTGGTTGAATGGGGGTTTGTCCCTTTCCTTCTTGTTTTGAAGCCAGTGATGCTTACAGGACAAGAACGACTCAGCAGTTTGTTTCTGCTAATAACATCTATTCTTCAAATCTATATTAACAAACATGAATTCATTACACAGAAAGTGACTTGCTGATGTCGCAGGGACAGAACCCACCCTACTGCAGTGACCACAAGAAAATGCTGGTGCAGAAGGAACAAACAACAGTGTTAAGGATATGACCACACAAACTGCATTTAAACATAGCAGGGGTTAGACTGTCAGAGAGTGAAAGCTACCCAGCCCAAGAAATCTGACAACAGCAGAATCAACAGCTGATTCAATAGAGCTTTCAACAACCACTATGTGTTGGGGGTTTTTTATGGTGGGAATAAATACAGTTTAAAATTTAGCAAAGCCAACAATCTAATTTATATTCTTCATCAATTCAATTCATTATTATTACTTATCCAGGTTATTTGTTTCAAAAACAGAAATAAGAAACATAATGGTAAAAGCCGTGCAGTGATTCTAAGTGACAATGTGCTTCATCCCCAATCCACATCTCCTACATCAACATTAACCTCACAGAGGGTAAAGAATAAAAAGTATAGGAATCTAAACATTTGCCTATGAGGAAGAGTAATAGGATTTAATAGAAGAGAATTTAATAAAGATGATGGAATAATTTTGTGACTCTTCTGCTCAAACAGAATTGCTTCAGATTAAGAAAGATGACAACTGTTTTACTAACTCAGCACTATAGCGGCACTAATACACTGTAAAAGGACTAAAAGAACTAACTAATGGGTTTGCAAGGTCTGCAGTCTGAGTAGAGTGGGAAAAGAATGTGGATCTTGGACTTTAAAATCCTGACACCGTTAATTGGAATGCACTGGCTCTGCACTTGGAGGATTATTTGTCTCTGAGCAGGGCTGACACTGACAACTCCAGCATTCCTGCAGATACCCGTGCGCTTACATAGCACCCCTGTGCTTTGGGGAGAGATCCAGAGATACTGGGAGACTTTTCAAAATTGATAGTATGGTGTATGAGACAGCCTTTCCAAGTGCCCTTCAAATTAGTTTGGATGTACCACCTGTACTGACTCTGTGAGACATATGTAAATATACACACATACTCACACAAGTAAAATAAGGACAGACGCAAACCCCAAATACAAGTCCTGCATATTTACAAACCCAAAAAAAGTCTGAAATTATAGCCTAGACCATATGTTCTAACATTGATCTTTCAAATCTGCTGTCCTAATTCTAGAGATAAATGCATTTCCCAGCAGCAGAGTCTTAGGCATTCCAAAAAAATAAAGAAAGAAAAATTTCTTTTTAGCAAAGGACAAATTTCAAGAACTACTTCTCTGCTCATTTAGGGGCTATTCTGCTGGGAAGCAGGATGCTTCATTTTTATATACGTGCAAACTGGAACGGCTGAAGTCTGAATTTGCTTCTCACCCCGCTGGTGACTCAGCCCCTGCCCATCTCCTGTGCCAAAGCTCCTCCGTCCAGAGGCCACGTCAGCAGGCCATGGCAGTGGCTTCCCCAGGGACCAGGCTGCAGGGGCAGGAGAGACCGTGGCCATCCCTCCAGCACAGGTGGACACAGACCATTAGCAAGGGTCTCACAAAATTCACAGTGTTCCAAAAACATTTCCAGTTCCAGCGGGATCGCCCTGCCTTTCTCTCCTCACAGTGTGTACAGTAAAACATTCAAACTTTGGGATTTGGAAAGATTAAGCCAAATTAAAATTTAGTTACAAGCCAGGTTTCCTTTTTCTTTTGTCTTATGTCAGGGGAACTGTAATAAATAACAGCTACCAATTGTAAGGGAGCAGATATTCCACAGAGCAAAGCTACTAGTGCAGGTGCATCTGGTTCAAGATTTAACGGCACACATGCAAAATAAATTTCCATTATTATTCTTAGCATTATCAGCTTTAAAATGGAGAGGCTAACATTATTCTCACAGTAAACAAAGCATCCCATTGTTTACTCTTGGCTTCTTACATAGTTTCCTATACTTGACTGTAGTGTGCTAAAAACAAAGTCCATGAAATGAGTGGAGAATGGAGGTTTGATCTCACTGACAATAACATGGGAAAAACATCTACTCTGGAAAGAGCCCTTTGCTCTCTCTTCTTAGATTTCAACGCAAATTTCACCAAGGTATAAAAACTGGAAGTTATTTATTGCATATGGAAAGATAAATGCTGCACCATCAGGACCGTAGTTTTCTAAGGTGACCAAACACTAAAAGGCCAAAGGGCCCATCTCTGACATACAGGTAGTCATCAAAAATACCAGAAATAACACAAAGGGTATGATTAAGTATTACCAACTGGTGGTTTATAGGTACAGCTTTGAAAGACTACAGAGTGCACCATGGATATCATCCCAACAGGGAAGGCACAACTGAGCCCAGCTCCGGGGATGTGCCCGTGCTACAGAGCTGAGCTGGTGGACACACCGAAGCTGCCAAAGACAGATGATGGTGACAGTGCCTCTAAAGGATGACACTGACTGTTATTATGAAAAGCAAATATTTTGGCCAATACAACAAAGGCTGGTTAGACAGGAATTACAGTGACATGGGATTCTTCCAGATTAGAGTTCGCAACCACAGCTTTGTTCTGCTGGATGCTTGTGCACATAATTTCTCACTTGTCCATTAATAGAAAGAACTTCAATAAATCAAAAACTTATTTAAACGTGTTGATACACCAAGGAGACCAATCAGTATTGCAGGCCTGGCTTTCCCATCAAACATTAAATCTAGACACCAAGTACCGTAAGTCAAGTAAGACGACATAAATGAGGAGTAAGAGTTATGTTTTAAAACATAATAGGATGAGAAGGGCCCTTACTGTAAAACACAAAGAAACTGAGCCAAAACTTAATACACAAAGCGTAAACAAAAGCTATTTAATACCTAGAGCTGTATTTTAAAAACACACAGATCATTCTGCTCCAAACCCTAATGACCAAAACAGTCTGAATGAAACTACATTTCCTACAGAAAGTTTTCCATCCCGTGCAACCAGCCTGCTCACCAGCACGTAGGTGGAAAGAGCCGAAACACTTGGGAGAAAGAGGCAGGGAAAAAAAAAAAAAAAAAAAATCAGAGCTCACCCTGCATTTCACCCTCCCTTCCCTGACAAAGCCAAAGCACGTCCATCCTGTCCTGCTCCCATGCACCTTGGTATGTGCCCCGGAGCCCTTTCCATGTCCCAGGAGCATGCCTGACCACATGCATTTCCCAACCACCACCAGACAGAACACACAAGTGAAAAGGACTCTATTTCTTCCTGCTTTACCGAATTTAGTGTTCTGATCAATGCAATGCCTTGAAGCAGATTTTGAAAACAGTCATAAAATTATTTAACCAAGGGACAAATTCTGATAATTCAGAAGATGCTCTGGACAAAAGCAGGTACTGAACTAGCCTGACCCCAGCCCCTGCTCTCACCTGTACAGAGGCACTGCCTGCCCTGAAGGGCCCAAAGAACCTTCCACGTGCAGATTTCAGTCACCCTGTATTAAAGTGTATTTCCAGCCTTCTGTAAACCTCCCCAAAGCAACATAACTTCAGGTGCCGCTGTTATTTCATCTCAGACTGAAACCATGCCAGGTCCACCGATGAGGAACACAACACCTGCCTTTGCACCTGCAGAGCAATGGAACAGGCACGCTGAGCACCAGGTAAACCTGCAGCATTGCAAACACAGCCAGTTACCTGAGCCTGGATTTTTTTGTTCCACCTCCTTCGGCTTCTTTCACCCGCAATCTCTGGCCTGAGGGACCAGCAGGTTGAGGTAGGCGATTCTCTCCCCTACTCTGCTCTTGAGAAACCTCACCTGGAGTACTACATCCAGCTCTGGGGCCCCCAGCATAAGAAGGACAGAGTCCAGGGGAGGGTCACGAGGTCAGAAGACTGGAGCACCTCTGCTATGGAGACAGGCTGAGAGCTGGGACTATTTGGACTGACAAGAGAAGGCTCCAGAGACACCTTAAAACCCCACTCAGTGCCTGAAGGGGTTCCCAGACATGGAGAGGGACTTTGGCATTTAGCAACAGGACAATGGTTATTGCAGGGGTAATGGTTTCAAACAGAGAAGACAGGTTGACACTGGATTGTTAGAAAGAAATTCTTCCCCGTGAGGGTGGTGAAGCCTGGCACGGGCTGCCCAGAGAAGCTGCGGCTGCCCCATCCTTGGAAGTATTGAAGGCCAGGCTGGACGGGGCTTGAGCAACCTGGGATAGTGGAAGATGTCCCTGCCTACAGCGGGGGGTGGGAATGAGATAATATTTAAGGTCACTTCCAAACCAAACCATTCAGTGAACTTGACCAACCTTTTCCTTTGTGTATGCCCGTCACCACCCTCATCTTGGCGCCCTTGTCCCCACCAGTAACACATCACAGGTATCACTCACTGCTTCTACCATGCCCCATCTATTTTCAACTCTTTCCTTCCCTGCAAGAAACTGACTCACTTCCTCATTTCAAATCTCATACCATAAAGGGGAAAAAAAAACAAACAGACTTTGTTTGGTTTGCTTAGACTACACCAACAGCCTTATTTCACTGAAATACACACTCTTCCTACACAAATATACAGCTGTTCAACTTTTAATGTTACCCATTCCTTTGCATTACCACACCAAACCACACCCACACACCAAATTAAGGGAATAATAATTCCAGGAAATCTTTCATTTGAGAAACCACTGCTAGATTTTTAGCATACTTCTGGCCTTTCTCTCAAGTTACTCACTTTTAGAGCCACAAAAGAAGCAGCACTCAAATTTAGGGCTTGCATTCTCTGTTTTATAAGATAAACACAAGCAAGGGCTTCAAGTTCAGCCTCAATGGCAAAACACTTGAAACAAATATCAGTATTAGTTAACTGCCTATGTTTTTATCCTTTTTCATTTCAAAATGTAACCACCCAAAGGCAATTTAGGTATTTATGCTTCAGCATAGCTACAAGCTCTCCTTGCCATTGCACATCTGTACCTTGCCCTTGAATAAATCACAAAAGCCAGTTTAATGCACAGACTTGTTTACCCTGTGCAAGGGTGAATTCCCCCTGTTCAAGGCCAGAACTCAAGCACAATTTTTTCCATTAGCATATGTTTTCTTTTCACACAAATTTTGTGCTTCACTATCCCTGTGCTATCATACCGAACAAAGGCTGGAGGTGAGTTTCAAGGGAGCATTTCCAGCATAATGGGTTGTTATGCAGAATACACCAGGAATTCCAATTTTTACTGTCAGCTGCTTTTCTGCTATCTGTTCTTCTACCCTTGTTACAGGCTTTTTGCAGCTTTACATATATACAGAAAATTACAGAGCAGAAAACTCAGTTTGGTTGGTTTGTGGCAGAAAATGAGACCCAGCTTGAGGATCAGCTTGGGGATCATTTAGATGGATGGCAACAAAAAGGGCATTTAGCAATAATTGAGCAATTCTGTGTGATCAATGGACAGAAGCTTCATGCAGTCTGCGTACTCTGTACGTATGTATTTCCAACATGTGGGTGACAGGCAAGGTCAAGTGGCACTAGAATAATCATTCTGTCCACATTATTCATAGCACAGTGGGTATGACAGCTTGGCATTATTGCCTTTCAGGATGAAAAAGCTCTGAACAGATTCTCAAGTGCAGCTTCACTGCCCCAAACTATGCACAAACTGTCCATTTTTGAAGTGTGAATGACAATTCTCAGGCAGCAACAGAAGTTCCTACCAAAGATCTGAAGATAATGGCTAAAAACACCACTCCTCAATCAGTTAGTAGGATAAGGGGAATTTCCTGAACATGTCATATTCACCTGGGATCTACTTATTCTGAAATTTAGAAAGCAGAATACATTTTTTCCTTTAAATATAGGGAGCTGTTTCAGGTCCATTCTGCAGTTGATCAGATCCATGTTCTCACCCTCTCCCATATTTCATTTAGTGTGGTTTTACCCCAAAGCACTAGCTAGCAGCAATCTTTCATATAAAGGAAATAAAAGGTCCACAGTTAATAGCTGAGCAAAGAAGTGGGTGAGGATATGCCTTGCCCTTTTCTTGCAGGGCTAGCAACAGTCAAGACCCGAGCTTGTGAAAAATTAAGTGAAAAAACGTGAAAAGGAAATGAAGTATTTAAAGTATTGATGCATTTATGAAGTATTTATTATCTGTCAAAACTTTACGTAAAGAGCAGCTCTTAAAAATACTGATGATACAGCACGTAGAGCCGTTTCATCTCTCAAAGACACTGAGCTGAGATCCTAAATCAGCCTCCCCTGAACCACCCACAGAGGCACAGCTCTGCAGCCAGAGCCCAGCGCTCAGTCCGGGGGGTTGGCAGCGCTGGGCTTCCCTCCCCTGCTCCCCAGGGGTACTGGGAGTCTCAGAGGAAGTGCACTAATACTTTGTCATTAACACCCGCGGCTTAAAAAGGAACAAAGACCGGTCATGTAATCGCACACAAATAAAGGATGTGCTTTATGTTTCTGCTTCATAACACAGCCCAGGTGGCCAGCCCCAATATTCAGCAAGCACTCAGGTGTTTCACAGCCCAGCACGTGCCTCCTGCCCTCACAGGCAGCACCAGGTCCCCGGGCTTCTACTTGATTCAGCTTCCAGCAACTATTAAAAAATTAATCTCAATTAATCCCAAACATTCCCCTTCTTTATTCCTTTATTTGGCTGTTGTTACAAAGGCTACAAAAGTCACATACCACAGCATCTCTTCTATCACGTGGGATGCAGAAGGCAAACCCTGAGGAAGTCAGCTGACAACACAAGTCCTGGTGAGAGCACCTGGAAGTGCTCAGACACTTCCCTAAATAACCCGGCGTGGGGACTGTGCACTCAAGGGCTTGATTTTTAAAAGAGACCGGATTTTTGCATTTTTTCTTTACTTATTTCCTCTTTAAATCTGTCCTCTCAAGGAAACCACAGACCTTCTCCATGCCCACTGACCACCTGAACTTCTCCCAGCCACTGTCATTTCTAAGAGCTGCTTAATCCTGCCCCACACAGCGATCTATGGGGCTTATAAATCAGCATCTTAAACAAGTCACCTCCAGCTACAAGCAAATAGGAAACAGGAATGGAGAGAGCACTTGCTGTAACACATTGCAGCTTCAATTACCAGGACACACTTATTCCAGTTTTATAGTATTTAGGGGATAGTTTCTCAGTCAGGAGTATTTTTATTTTTGAAGTTTCCACTGATTATGCTACTGGTGCAACCCCAAGGAACTGGAAAAAGTTTTTGTACTAAGGATTTCTTCACCAAAACAGACATTCAGACGTGCATCTTTTCTTTCTGGCTTAAAACAGTGATTACTCAATTAGTGGCTAATTACACTTCGGAGTGTTTAAAACGGAGGATATTCCACAGAGGTTTTCCTAAAGCAAGTACCTTTATTCCAACTCTGAGAAGACAAATGAAGATACACTAAGCCTTCTTTTTCTCTGTTGTTTTTGCCTCGGCCCCCTGAAGCACAGCATCACCACCCATCCCCATACACACCACAGCTGTGGAGCCAAACAGCGTCCCAGACACCAAGGAGAGGACTTCCAGAACAAGCTCCAGGGGCACAACCACCTGAAGATTTCAAGCTTCTCAAGAAGTCATATGTAAAAAAAAAAAAAAAAAAGCTAAAAGAATGACTCTACATAAGCAAAATTAGCTGTCCCTGCAGAACGGTCACATGCCAAAGGGAAGAGCAGCTTTCGTATATCCTGAAGAATTTAGTGTAACCATGCCACAACATCTCAAGTTTTTATTAACAGTGTTCACTCCCTGAACTCTGGAGAATCACCCAATTTATAATAAAGCAGCCCTTCATACTGTGAATATTTACAAGCACATCTGATGTCATAACACAATGCATGGCAGCAAGGAAAAAGCGAGTATCACCCGTTCCACAGGGAGCCACCAGATCACAGGCACTGCCCAAAAAAAAAAAGAGTCTCACGCTGCCTTAACATAGGGCTAAAATTATTCTGCATCTTGCTAATCACAGTGCACTGGGAGAGCAATGGAAAATGCATCATTGTCCGAGTGCTGCCCTACATATAGGGAATACAGTAACCTTTAAATGTATAAAATACTGTCACAAAAAAAAAAGACACCAAGTTTTGTGGAGCAAGGATGGTGTGTAATTTCCAAAAATGCTGCACACAAAATAAGCCTTTTACAGCAAGCACAGGAAAAACAGAACTGTCACAAATCCCAGTCTTAGTCTATCTGCTGGCTGATTACAGCATCTTCTGCAACAGATCACTATATTACCACTATTTAAATTCCAAATTGCACCATAAAAACCGCTTTACCAAAATGAAATAAAATAATAAAATAAAACAAAAACGAAAACACACAACAGGAGTACAGTCAGGTGCTCTTCGGTGTTTGAAGCACGTACTTATTTCAACAATAAACATATTTCACAATAAAGTAGGATTTGAAGCTTTAGCAAGTAAGGAATATCAGGAATTTTCAGACTGAACTTAACGGGTGTGTACAAATAAACGTGTACTTTGGTGGTCAATACTGCAGCTCTAGCAAAAACAAGGAGATGATTTTATGTTACAAATTCTAAATCAATTTTATGAAAGACTGCTGATGAGTACCAAACAAGCCCCATTGGCACAAACATGTTAAATTACTGGGAATACCGAACCAGGAGGTTTCAAGTTGCATTCATTTAAATACACTGTCTGAACACCACTTTGAGCAAAAGCAAAATTATAAATAAATGGTGTCATAATTATATTTGTAATGAAAATCTTTAATGTACTAAGCCAGAATAAAGCATTCATTTCAAATAAAAGGAGTAGCCAACTTCATTCCTCCGTTAATTGCCACATGGACCAATTTCTTACCACACAGCATGTTGGCTATAAATCTCAACAAGCAGCTTTAAATTGCTGTTATTATTGCTCATCAAGACCAAATAATCCTGGACGGTGTTCAGGGAAGCTTCTGTAACGTCTATCTCAAACAACTATTAATTCACCATTTCCATGGGGATAGAACTTCAAGGAACAACCACCCACTCCTCCACGTTTTGAGGGGGAGGGGGCACAGAAAAGATGCAAAGAAACTACAGGATGGGACTGGCAAATAACCGGAGATAGAGAAATATCCTAGGCTTCCAAGAAAGTCATGACTCATTCTAAAGTATCGAAGTCCTAGAATACACAGAGCAGCCACGTCTGCAAAAGTGCTTCAGTATATTTTCAGATCTGCATATCCCATTTCTGGGGAGATGACAGAATAGGTATTCCATAATGCAAGCAATGGTCATCCACGTGTTTGTATATCCTCTTACCTTGGATGCACTGGAGGGTTCCATCCTCAGCCCTTATTGTAAAGGTTTCACCTGGATTAACTTGAACGAAAAAGACCTGCAGAAAGAAAAAAAAAAAAAACACAACACATTTGTTTCACTGATCTTCAACAGTTAATTTTCCCACACACAAGCGTATTATCCTTTCTCTGGAAGAGGCGTGGACTGAACAGACTGGTACACTGCAGCTCTGGGTACCAGCAGGGCCCAAGAGCAGGGAGAGATTTGAAGTCCACCCACCCTTCTACATTTCGAGAGCTGTAACTTCCTTGTGCACAGGTGGGAATTACGGCTTTGGGATCCACACCAAGCTCTTGAGAGTGTGTTTAACTTGGCCGAATGCTGATAGCTAAGGACATAAATCTTCAGATCACTGGCACGTGAGAGCCAAGAGCACACGTAGCAAACTCCAGGCAGCACCAACCCATGCTGGGATTTCAAGTTCACGGCAACAGAAGTTTTTTGCCGTGTAAGGGAAGTTGATCTGTTACATATTTTAAATTTTATCCTTCAGTCTTACACATAGAGGATCTCAGTTAAGCAAAATCCATAGGCACACACACAGTTCAACAGCTGCATGGAGAACCAGTGAACTATTTATGTATTAACAAATATAATACATTTTTTAATAATAAAAAGATCACCCCTGTCTCTCAGTGCTGAACTCCGCAGATGATGGGAATGCTACAAACACCAGGAACCATCAAAATGTGTCCCAGTTCAGGGTATGGTATACACATCTTTATTCATTTTCCAGTGTCTGAAAGGATGGGTTTAAAACTTTTTATTTAGATTTCTTTCTTTAATGGACAGTTTCAATGAGAACCAGTGGCCATTTATCTCCATCTTGCTGTTTATGAAACTTTTACCAAAATACTTTAAACACACTTCTGCTAACTGTGCATTGTCACAAGTTCAATCAAGATATAAATTAAGTTTTCAGTTTATACCAAAATTAACCTATTTTTTTTTTCTTGGTGAAACCTTCCTTTCCAAATTTAGGTCTGGTCTGTATTATGGGACGTCTGCATGCAGAATTTAATCATTCTATCTGGAGAGACAACTGAATTCACGTTATGCTTTTCTGAATTCCTTAAGCCAGATAATTATTACTTAAATGACCTTCTGAATTACAGTAATCCTACAGAAACCCATTATTCCAAAAACAATTTTAAAGCACAAGCTGGAAATCAGAGAAATGACATATGAAAGCCATTATGTTGTCTGCAACTATCGCTTCTCAGGGAGCACTGATCAGGGTGGATCTGATCCAGCATACAGAGCACAATAAATGGTTCAGAAAAGATAAGAGGCACAAAGCCATTCCACCCCTAATCTCCAAACAATCAACATTTAAGTGACAGCATTTAAGTGCTCTTTTGGTATGAATAGGCGTGAATTATCCACAACAGGACATGGGCATCGGGTCAAAAGAAGCCCAGAGCAAAGCAATGTCATCCAGCTTAAAAAAAAAACACCTAAACAACCAAAAAGCCCGAAACTCGAACACAAAGAAGCAAAGAATTATAAAATATTCAATCCGCTTATTTGCATTAAATGTCTAAACCAACAGCTCTAAAGCTGGTTACTAACACATTTGATGAACATAAATCAGAAGACTTCGAACACCTTCACACCTTTGGAAGAGCTTTGTCCAGCTCCTCAAAATACAGATCCTAACCAGACTGAGGCCTCCTGCATGAAAAGCTCCATCTTTTTCCTAAAGCAGAGAGCTGAGTTTAACAGCAGATACAAGACTGACAGGGAGAGAGGGACTCCTCTGACCACACAACTCTACCCTAGAGTTATCAGAAGGGATTGATTTACAAATTCCTGTCCAAATTCCATCACCAGCCCAAGTGTCCACATTAGCATGCCTGCAATTGTCCTTTAAAAATAACTCCTTGTATTTTCACACTAAAAAAAAAAGATATGTCCAATAACAGCTGTTGCTTATGATAGTCAAAATGAAGTAGCATTATCCTTGCCTAATCACACACTTTTTAACACAAACAAGTTGTTCCAGCAACAAATGAGTTTCCTGTAGGGCAGCAGCCACGCAGCTTCATCCTCCCCATCACGAGCCCATGGGCAGAGCCTGGGACTTATATATAGTAGCTTCTATTAAAATGTTATAGATATGGAAATAACTCCTTATTGACAGATGCTCAAATTAGCCACCTTTGGAGCAGAAGAAAACATTTATTTACAGGCTGTTGCTGGGGGAAAGCAGCCATATCAAGAGCAAACAGGAATAGCCAACGTGTGACTGATGTGGGTCAACACTGGAGCAAGGGCTGGGCACAGAGAAGGACAGTCAGCACACGAGCTCGTGTAACTGAAGTGGACTCACACCCAGGAGCAGTGAGCAGGTTCCTCAGCCAAGACCCTCCACTTGCCCTGCACTGAAGGCAGACCCTTCCATCAGGCTGCAAGCCAGCCCCAGCCTCTCCTTTCCCAAAGCTGGCATACTGGGGGTTTTGCCATAATCCATCCCATCACCCAACCCCTCTGCACTCACCCCGTGCTGCACATGACCCCAAGAGATTGCAACTGCAGGGCACCGACCATACACAGCTGAAGCCAAACCATTAAACCAGCACATACCAAGTATTAAGTATTGGCAATCTTCCAGCCAACTCCCCCAATTTGTCCCCATTTCCTGGGACAAATAATCTCCAGGCACACTGCAATTTCTTTCGTTTATACACACTAAGTATATAAAACTAATTCCGAGATTTATTTTTCCCCACATCCTCATAAACAACAAAACCATATTCTGCAGCCTGAAATGCAGCTTTTCTCTTCCCTTTCACACAAGGGATCTTCACGAGAACGCCTTGCCTCTAAAGCTTTTAATTAAAAATCTGAGGAAAGCAATAAAAAAAGTGTAAAGATAACGTCTTCATTTTAATGAAAACAAACCCGGATGAACTTTAATTGCCCTACGGCTCTTCCAATATTCATCATCCCGAGTATGCACATTTATGAGATGGCAACAGAGGAGAGGGAACTTGAAGAGTCACTTGGAGCCCACGGTGCTGGTCGGCAGCATCTCAAGGGTGGGGTCTGACATCCGAGGTCACCCCAGCCCAGCTTCAGTCCTTGGCCTCCTCCCATCCAAAAACTGGAGCTTGTGACAGCTGCAAGCAGGGCGTCAGCAGCACAGCCCCAAAGGCTTTTCCTTCTCCCTAAAAAGCGCTTGGATGTTTAATCGAACGGTTTAATCCAGCCGGTGCTGAAGCCCAGCCTTACCTGCTGCATCCTGAGAGAAAGCTTGTTATCTCCATAACGCGCTTCCTGCTTTTATTTTGCATTTAAGAAAGTCATTACATTTTATCGAAAGTCATGTTTGTTGAGTGATGAATGTTACTGAGTTGCATAGTTACTATAAATATTTATAGTCCCACACAGTACATCCAGGCTAAGTTTTCATGACAAGCCAAGCATGTGTCACTCTTGTCCCTCTTGTTCCCACTGTCTGTCTCTCATGCCTACTGGGAGCTGGGAAAGAGACTAACAAACCTGCCCACAAAGCTAACACAGGCTTAAAGCTCAGGTTCAGGAATACATAAACTGAAAGAGGGCAGGTTGAGATATCAGGAAGAAATTATTCAGTGTGAAAGTAGTGAGACACTGGAACAGGTTACCCAAAGAAGTTGTAGATGCCTCATCCCTGGGAGTGTTCAAGGCCAGGCTGGACAGGGCTGGGAGCAACCTGGTCTACTGGAAGGTGTCCCTGCCCCAGGGAGTAGAACGAGATGAGCTTTAAGGCCCCTTCCAACCCAAATCATTCTGTGATATAAAATGACATATATACTGTGGATAAACAGTGTAACACAAAGACAGAAATGCCACCTGATAAGGACCAAGGGCATATACTACTATCTACTTTTTTGT
The DNA here is from genome assembly GCA_035584735.1 of Pseudotriccus pelzelni. Lineage (NCBI taxonomy): Eukaryota > Metazoa > Chordata > Aves > Passeriformes > Tyrannidae > Pseudotriccus > Pseudotriccus pelzelni. Next base: position 4,460,085 of record JAWMRA010000009.1, on the reverse strand, counting down.
CTCCTACTGGTTTACTTATACAAGTGTTTAGGCACACAGAAGAGGACTCACTCTCAAGTCAGGCCATCACCTCCCAGCTGCTTTGTGGGCCCTCACCTGTGAGCACAGGTGAGCCAGTGAGTGGGACAATATTCACCTGCCTCCACGTGATGCCACACAGTCCCCAAATAAAATATTTCCCCTTCATGAGAAGGACCATGACCATAGCATTCCTTGCTATGGTCAAACAGCCCCTTGCACTGCTGTGGCTTATTAAAACCCTGCCTTAAGCCTTTTCCACACAGTGAATTTTCCCTTCCCTGTTTAGATGTGTTGTGCTTCACACAACTGGGGAGCATGGCATCATAGGCACCGCCTGGGATCCAGCCACAGGTTCCTCACAAACACTTCACATAGTTAGAATTTACTGTATTTACAATTTCTACAGTGCAAATCTTTTGGAATACATTGCATCTTTGGGGAAAAGAAGAAAACAAACAACAAACATCAAAAAACAAACAGTCACTTGGATCTGTTCTGTATTCTACTTTAAAAAAAAACTGTGCCCCAGATCCCAGTGAATTTCCAGGTCCATGCCACAGGAAGGTCCAAAGAATTCTGGGTGCAAGACTCTTCTCAGTAACACAGTTCTCCTCAGCCATACAGGAGCAGGTAGAATAAATAAATACTTTCAGCCTCTCTTCAGTAAGAAAAAAAATAAAAATCAGGGAACACACTACATCTTAAACAATAAGACAGCGACTTTTGAAAACTTATACAGTCTTTTATCAAAAACTAATAACAGTGTTCTGGGCTCAACCTTCTTTTTGATAGGTCAAACACCAGAGGCATGAAGAGACATGAAGGAATGCAGACAGTTTACCCTGAGTGCTCTTGATAGCAAAGCCCACAAGTGACAGATTCTGAACCTCCTAATTTAGGACACATTACACACACGCCAAACAAGCAATATAAATAAAACAAATACATAGATCAAGAAACCCTGAAGAAGTAACTCTACATTTTGGCAGGGATTTCATTCACTCAGCTCAGATGCTGTGGTACAATTCAAACACTTGCAAGGTGCACAGAGTCGTGCTACAGGGAAGCACCAAATCTTGTTTCTCATTCAGACCAACTTGTCCCCCTCGTTTAAAGCACGTGAGCCCAAAAGACAGGAACAACCACACTCAGCACTACGTACAGTGCCTGAGCTCCAGCTAAATGGTGAAACCACAGGGTGGGTAAATACACCTTCACAAACATCAGGCAAGCAGAAAACTTGCCACGCCACTCCAGGCGCAGTGAGTAAACTCAGCTGAAATAAAACTTCCCGTACTAAATCTCCCAACATTCTCTACAGATGTGCTGTAGCACAGGTAGCTGCCCTTCCACTTTAACTACAGCCTTTTTAGAGCTTGCAGTGGAGTACCTACAGGAAAGCATGGAAATTCTTGGACCAAGAGGTTAATTATCACTCCCTGAATCCCCAAAGGAGTTACAAGTGGATTAAAAGCAGAAACAGAGTAAGCAGCAGCACAGGAAGTGACATGAAAGCATTAAATACAGTCAGCAGCAGTGGAAATAAAGTGTGGGAAACTGAAAAAAAAGTCAGTGCTAAAAGTGTCATTTTGTGTAGTCTAGGGAAGAGGGATTACTGTCAAGCAGGCAGAGACATTCCTTGCCCTGCCCTGTACAGCTCTGCAGCACTTACCCTCGGCAAGATAAAGCAAGTGAATGTTCCCATGCAACTGCCTTACACTGCAGGACTGTTCAATGGCAGAATTGCCTTCTGCATCCCTCTCCAGCTGGCTGCTGGCAAAGCCAAGGTGTTTCACCAGCTCCAGTCTTTTCTTCTACATATTTAAGAATGGGTCTTTTGAGCAAGGACTTTTCTCTGGAGCTCAGCATTTCCAGGCACAGCTCACAGCACAGCTCTGTCGTGCTGGCACGGCTGAGGCTCCACAAATCCAGTAACACATAAGGGTGAGCAACAGCAAGTGCGCCCAGAGCATCCCATCAGACCCTCCATTCTGTCAGCTCCAAGGCACGAGGCACTGATCTCCCTGCTGGCCACACTGCAGCCTGGAAAACTCCACATGCCTCATCTCCCATCAGCTCAGCTGTGGTGCTTTCTCACCACCAGCTTCTAATAGAGACTGTAATTACACCCTGTAAAAGCACAAGTCCTCCTAAAACTAGCACCTCTTTATAAAGTAATATAAACCATCTCTCTAAGGAAGTCATTCCTATGTGAGCCTATCCTGAAAGCTGTTCCCACCTTGCAAGTAACTAAGATAAATATCTTTCAAACACTTAACATTCACTTCTACTTCATAATAAATCATGTTAAGAACATTCAACATAGTTCTATTTGCAAGATCAAAGCATTTATTCCATTTTAATTCCGTTTTAGAACTGTACTTTTCAAAAGAAAAGACATCAACTAAAGCTTCAGGAATAGGATGGAAATGATAAAGTGCAAAAGTAGTTAAGCTTTGCAACAGATGAGGGCACATCCAGACTAGAGGCCAAAAAAGTCTCACTGGAAAACTGGTATTCCAGCTACAAGCACTTAAAGAGATAAGGTGATGAGGTCTAAAAGCATCATCCAGCAAACATTTAAGCAGAAGAGGGACCTGGCCCGGAACGGTTCTGCTGAGTCATGTTCTCACAGCACAGCAAAAGCAAGCAGCGATGTGCTTCCCGTGCACCAGCAGTTCTTTTTACTGAAGAACATTAGCTGGGAAACTACTTTAAAAGCAACAGAGGCATCTGCCAAGCAAGGCTGCTGAATCATCAAGGATGGGGTAACTGTCAGACTGGGCTTAAAGTCCCATCTCAAAGGAGGGCTCAGAACACTTCACTTATTCTTTCTGTAATACTGGAGGACCTGCAGGACACTCTGACCTGATACATGGCTTCCAGCAAGGAGGAAAGGGCGTATTTAAAGCACAATTATCTTATCCAGTATCAATAAGACTCTTCCTTCACTTAAGCATATTAATATTAGACTTGGTAAATGCAACCATTAAAACCTTTCTTTTCTATTTTTTCAAGTCAAAGCACACTGCACAGAAAGGACTTTAAAAAAATAAAAATCACAGCAACGAAAATCAACATCATAATGAGTCCAGATAAGCAAACAGGCTTCAAAGCTTACAAGTAAAGTGTAAATTATTCTTCCTCTTGAGGCTGCTCTAGCTCAAAACGCAGCTTGGAAGAAGAATGAAAAGTAAGAGAATGACATTTTATATTGATTTGAGCAGGACAGTTTGCTTCTACCTTCACCAAAATACTTTGCTGAAACGCCTCACATCAGGAGGGAACCAAACTGAGTAACACAGAAAAACTGCTAGGAGAGATGGTCTACAAAGAGAAACCTTAACCCCAATGACATGTTTGCAAACCTACCACCTATCAGCTTGAACCTCCAGGCTGTAACCCAGCATGACAGCATCATTATGGTCCTGGGATCATTCTACCAACTTCTGATCGAGCTTATTAGAGAATATCTCCCAGAAAAAAAACTAAAGCAACCGTAAACTTGCTTTCCTTCAAAAACCCACTCAAAATTCACGTCTGCTTCTCATAATGAAGCAGAGGGTAGTACACAGGCCTGCTGGGATCAGCACATTCAGGTAAGCCAAGAACAGCAGACATCACTGCTATTCTCCATTTCTTTCCTGCTTCCCTTTTTTCCAGTCTCAGCATTTTTAAGATCTTAAAATCTCATCACAGATACTCTGAGATCTCTGGACAAGTGTTAGCACAAGTAAATCATAAGACTAACTTTCTGCAAAGCCCACAAAGATGCACCACTTACAGCCATTATTTCAATCCCATTGTTTTTCCTTCAATGAACACACGTGCAAATAAAACACATTCAATTTAACGGTCCACTTCAAGCATTGTTTTTAATGTCTTTTCAGCGCAAAGGCAGAGTTCTACGTCCCAGGAAACACTGTGCCCTCACCAGTGCTAAGGAAAGCCACCTTCCCAGCTTTAAAAATCCCTGGTTGGCCCACGAACAGCCCATTTAAAGCAGCCGGTTTCTGCCCAGCTCACCGACCTGCTGTGACGCGTCTCCATTCACGATGTGAGGCATCATGGCTACCTCCCCGTTCAGCAACGGCGGCAGCTCCAGCGGGATTTGGTCGGTCATCATCATTGTGACGTACATTCATGGAGAATTTTCCTCAACGGACTTCCTGCAAGGAAAAATCAAAACAAAGCGGTTAAAGACCCTGAAAAAAAAATCACTTGCGCTTCGGGAGGTCATTTTGCCATCAAGCAAATCAAGCAGGAGCCCTCGGTTTGCATCAGGACGGCACACGGGGACTCACGGCTCCGAACGGAGGTTTTAAATGGTAGACCCAAAGCGCGGAAAGTCAAACTTCCCCGCAAGACCTCCAAAAGCCAGCTAGCCAGATTTCCCCTCTTTCCCAGGGTTACAACCCTCAGCCCTCAGCACTGAAACGGGCGAGTTCTGAGACACTTCGCCGTTCCCCTAAAAACCAGCATCCTGCTCGCTACCACAGCTCTCAGAACTGCGTCACTCACACGGTTAAGATGTTACAGACAGACGTTTCACTCAACAGCCACACTTCAAAGCCAAAACACCTTCATTTTCTTTCTAGGGCCCTGTGAAGAGCATGAACTGCCACTACAACACAAAGAGCAGGTGCCTGACTTGCATTAAATCATGATCCAAAGGCTTAAAGGTTTCTGCCGGAGCAGGAAGGACAGCACATCCCCGTGCTCTGAACACCCCGTGCTAGAGAGAGAACAACAGAAAATGACGATCTCACTTCAGGATTTGTGAAAAATCACACATCACTTCCAGCACACCCTCCCCCTTCACAGCTAACTGATGTGATACGTGAGCATCACTAAAACCACAAGAAGCTGCTTTGTAAAAACAAGTCTTAATTCAGCATTAAGGGTACCATCATGCTGCTTTACGGGGCAATAATCCAGCTCTAGTGAATAAAATGGATGATATCATCACATACTTTAATCTAGACTTGCGCACATGAACTCCTAAGCAAAGCAACCTCACGTGTCCAGTGCTGAGCAGGCAGCCTCCTTACTACCCCTCATGCCTCAGAGAATCCCAAAGTCCTCCTGTATGATCTCATATACATCCCAAATTCAAGGTGGAAAAAGAATACGCTGTGACTTAGGTGGCAGGTGACAGCCAGGTATTCAGCTGGTAAAAGTTCACCAGAGTACAGAGAGGGGATCTTTTGCCAAAGGGCAATAGGGAAATCCCAGCTCACAAGAAAAGTGTCGTGGGAGCCATAAACCAGGAGTTTAATTCATTTGCTCCAGAGGGGGTGAAGGACTGAGCCTACCTCACCAGGGTTGGAGAATGTAGTTCCACAGACACAGCATCCGGCAAACCTTACATCTCTGTACCTGTTAAGCACCCAGGTGCTGACAGGCTTTAAATTTATCTTTTAAAATTTTTTAGTTTAATGACTAAAGTGAGAGTTGAATTGAAACAAACTGTCTTCGTTTTCATCAACCACTTCCAGAGCTCACTGCAATCCCATCGCTTGCACAGGCACTTAATGATCAGGAACATCAGCCTGACCAGGAGCTGCTCCTCCAGCTCCTGAAAAGGACCACCTGTGTGATTCAAAAGTGACAGCAGTGCCCACATGGACTGAATCATATCTGTCCTTTCATTTTCATCACACAGGACCCTTCACATCTAAGTAGAACCAGAAGACTGAAAGTGCATTTGTTTCTCAGAAGATGCGCAAACCTGGCCCTGTCACCTCCAGCCACACAACTCGAGACCAGCATTTTAATTTAGTACCAAATTTAGCACAGCTCTCACAGCTCTTTCTGGTGGTTTTATTTGTACGAAAATACCACTTTTCTAATCATCACTTCACAGATATAAACAAAGGTAATGTATTATTATCCACCCTTAAACTAAATCCCTCCTTTTATCTAAGACTCAGTTACAGGACAGAGATTCAGTAAGATTGAGACACAGTTGTTAAAGAACACAATGTTCATAGGAGCTATTTTAAACCCAGTTGAAGCAGGCCCCCCCCCAAAATAAGTGACATGTTCATCTGAAATGAAAGCCCAAATCTGAAAGCCCCAGCTTTAACAGAGTTTAAGCATCACACTGATGCTATTTTCTTGAGGAGAAAAAAAAAAAAGCCAGACTGTTGAAGCTACATATTTTCCTAGTAATATTTCCATTCCAGGCACAACAACCAATATGTTGACATTTATTTGCGACATGTCATTATTTAAAGTTTTACAGCTGCATTCCTTTTGCTTTATTAATGGTTTGTCACTACAGCCATGTCTACACTTGCCTCACTTGAAAGGGAAAAAAAAATAAAAGGAAAAATAAATAAAAGGGCTTCCTGTATTTTTCAGGTCTGGTATGACCCTACCAGAGACCATGCCAGCAGCAGCACTGGCTACAGGGCACAGCTGGCCACTGGCAGGGGTTTTTGCAGTATTTCACTGCAGAGTTAGGTGAGACAGGGTTAAGACATCTACCACGAGGACTGGCAGACTTCACTCCAAAGCCAAACCCTTTGGAAACAGGGCTCACACCACACACTTTTTGAGCTTATTTGCTCATCCATCCTATTTAAAACAGATTTATTAGCCCTGCTTTCACACTCCTCCTAAAATCTAGTGTTCCTCTACCTCAGCAGATGCAAAGCTGATTAACACAAAGAAGGTGAGGTCTGATCACAAGCAGTTTCTTTTTCCTGCAAATTCAGAACATTGACCGAAGAAAACACCAGACGAGGACTCAAAGAGCCAGGTCACATTCCAGGATATGAGAACTCTTCCTTAGCTAAAATATGAACTGCCAAATACTAACCCACAGATTTTTTTTTTTCAGGTACTAACTCAAATTTGGGGTTTTGTCTAGAAAGCTGACTATATTTAAATTTTAAAAAGATATTTCCTGTACATCTACATTCCCTAGGTTTGGCTGGGACGCGCCACAGCAACGCCAGTGTGGAGCAAGAGTCTGCATCTCCCTCTCTAGTTACCTCCAGGAATATGGAAATCACAGTTTTCCATATTGCTGTAGAACTAGAAAGAAATAATCATCCAAGTTTGATGTCTCTGTCCCCAAATTAAACTTGCAAATCATTTGACATTCGCAAGTGTTGCAAACCCGATTTTGAATTCGGTACTGCAGCCTTCTGATCCCTGAGATGACTGTGTTTCCTTGAATTAATTCAATATGTGAATTAGTAATACATAAATTAGTTGCACATGGCACTGGAGAGAGAACTAAAACACACAGAGGAACAAAGTGTAACGATCTAAAACCCCATGTCCATGTATGGTCAATTAACGTGACCTAAGAGGTTATGTCAGAGTTCTCCTGAAATTCCAAAAGCAGTGTGAACCACATCAAGATACCCAATTCTACTTTTCCTAAAAGGTTTTTACCCATGCTCTTAGTGGGGCTGGAAGCCAAGAACACTTTTCTTTTTGTGATTTTCTTCCTACCCTCTATCTTTTACAACACCAAAAGAACCTCTTCCAGCTATGGTACACTAACTTGGAGAACGTAGCAGAAGAAAGAGGAGTTCTGAATATTCAATCCTGTGACCACCCTCTGCAAAGCCTGAGTTTTTATTTCCCTGCAGCAGACCATTAAGAGGTACTGAACAAAGTGTTCTGCTTTTTTATCACAATCATCTGGAATTACAGAAGTTGTACTACAACAAGGACAGACAGCTTTCCATTGCTGAGTAGAGCCACATACCCTGGTTTATTTAATATGCAACAAAAACCCAGTGCTAAACTAACACATTGCATTCATGCAGTGCTTGCTTATATGTATTCTAATTAGAAAAGAACACACTATATTAAGAGTAAGAACCCCCTATTCAATCCAAGTGTTATTAGAGGAAAGATTTGAAATGCACACAGTATAAACTAAAAAAAGGAAGAATTTTCTCTTCCCAGCCTAAAAAGAAAAACCCTTACCGCCTCAGCATGATGAAGTTCATAGACAGTACACACACAGGCTTAACACAGTCCTTTCTACCATTACATACATAGATATTAAAAAGCATGTACTGTATGAGCCCCTTTTATACCATTCTGTATGTACTGGGTGATCTCTTGCATAGTGGTTGATGCACTGACCAGAGAAGTTATCCAACCCTGCAGGAACTTCCTTCATACTTTACAACCATGGGAAAAGCTAGTTCAGGTGTGACACGAAAAACCAACTGCACTTCACTGACCCTCAAACACTCGTGTTGTTATAACTGGGACAAAAAAAAAAAAAAAAATCGGAGTTCCTTAAGATGGTTTTGCCATGGTTAAAAACCATGAATGGAATCATGGGTCCCACCTGGCACCACTGCGAAGTCAAACATGGCTTTAAAAACACAGGCCACCAAAACAAGCAAGACTCAAATATTTCTAAAAGAAAACTCACTTTAGAAAAGAAATACAGTGAAATACAATGAGAATTTTGAAAATTCTTTAGTATTCACAGGAGCCATTACCTGCAGCACAAGTTACTCTGCCAAAAAAAAAATAAATCTTCAAACCATCTGTTATTTTTCAGGAGTTTGTATGTGCTATGGAAGAACCGTTATCAAAGTCTAGTATGTCAAATCATGTCACTGCTGGTTATTATGTAGTTGAATAAATGGGTGCTTTTTAAGGGATATTTTGAACAATCTTTTGAGCAAGACAGAAAAATAACTACGGAAAAAAATTGGTAGTATGTACAGATGGCATATAAATATATTTGTACACACACATACTCAAACACTAAGAATTTCGTATGGGTCTACGACCCTCTGGGAAGGCTCCAAACGAGAAGTGCTCCCTCTGGACGTTCCTGTTTATGTTGGTGTTTGCGTGCAAGAGATAAGAGAGCTCACACACTGCCCCGCTTGCCCATTGCATTTTGTACAGCACACGTTGAAGTTTAAGATTAATTAAAACACACATAACAATTACATTTTCACTGAAAAGCAGAGCAGTAAACAGAGCCGCTTTCAAGAGACTCCTGCCATGGCTTGCCACTCCAATTCAAAGAGGAGTGGTAATAATTGTTGATGTAGAAAAGCCTCTTGAGACATGAGCAGTACCTGGAGGTATGTGCACAGATGGTTGGTCAAGGCACAAACAGTCTGGAATTTGTCTTGTCTGCTGTGCCTTCATTAGTTTAGTTAAATCACATCCGTCTGAAGAGCGACTGAAACCTGAACGCATTCTTTCCCCGTTTAATTGCAAACACGGTAGATTAGTTTGGAAGCATCCAAACAGACGGGCTTCTTCGTAACAATTTTGAAGAAATACATGCGAGTCTAAAAATCTGTTATGCCAAAAGAAAACAGATTAGAGGGAACACATACCCACAAAGCCACTGGCATTTTATGCGAGGTAGCAAAACGCCTGCTGCTTGCTCTCTGTGCCATTTCAGACACAAGGACACCAATAGCTGCATCCTATCTCCAGCAAGCTGAACAGCATAAACATCCTCTCAAAACTTAACCACCGTAATTAATCAGTGGGTTTATTCCCCTCTAGTTTATTTTAAATAACGACACATCCCGATGTCCATGGCACGTTCCATCTCTGAAAACAGAATTACCAGTAGTATTCACAATACTATACAGGATCAAGGAAAGTTAGCCTTGCTTTTCCCCCATACTGGTGAGAGATTCCCAAGGCAGCAATCCAGAGGGTAATGATATGATGATTTTCAGTAGTTTGCATTTATTTAGACCTAAAATTTGACCTCAAGTTTTCCAGGCTTGAAACTCCATCGTCATAAACAGCAGCAATTTTGCAAAATAACCAGCTGCATGCCCCTCGTAGGAAATGTTTGTCATTTAGGAACAGGAAAAACTGCTAAGAATTGATTCTTGGCCTAACCTTAGGAAGAAATGGAATAACCAAGTAACTCAAACACGTACCAGAAACGAGCATCAGGAATGGGGAGATCGGGTCAAACAGCATCATGCAGGAGTGTCTTATTTCACAAGGCAAGTACAACTAATCAACAGATAATAGCTCTGATGAAATACTGGAATAAAGCAAGCTGGCACACAAAGGAGTCTTTTACCAAAGGAAAACTATGCCCCACCAGTGGTTTTTCCCCTGGTTTTCCAGGGGGAAATCTTGTGAAAACTCATATAGGAAAAGCCAACCAACCCTCCTCCCACCCCACCCACGGCTGGGGTGTACACATGCCTGAAGGCAGTCAGACTTGTGTGAAAACCTAATGAAACTAGATTTAAGGGAATAAAATACACCAGGGGTGTATATATCCAAAATTCTTATCAGGCTTATATTTGCTACAGCTGAGCAGAAAGCCACAGGCAGACGAGCTAATCCAGTGGTTCCACAGCACTCTCACTTCTGCAAATAGTATTAGAGCAGGAAATTCATCTGCTGCTCAAAATCAATTCTAAAACATGCAAACACACCATGGCTACAGCCCACACTGCTGCCAGGAGAGCAAGCTGCACAGAGAGACAACTTGGATACAACTCACTCTCACCATTTGTGTTTCCTGTGCTTTCTGTTCAATCTGAAAATTAAGTTCACAATTTTTGCTATTTATATTCCTTTCCTTCTTTGTTCTCACACCTTTCTTTCCTCATCTTCCCCTGTATTAATCATAACGGATAAAGCGGGACTCACGAGGGATGTAGCTGCAAAAATAGAGAAGTTTTCAGGACACAGTTCTCACACAATTTCATAGCACTTCTTCCAAGCAGCCACAGGTTGAGATTAACTCTTCTTAAACAATAATGGCCAATTATTTTTCCATTATTTTTAGTATTGTCCATTCTGGTACAACTTGCTTTAAATAGCAACTACTTCAAACTTCTTTTTTTTTTTTTTACAGAAGTTATTCTATGCACTTTCAAAAATACAAGCAGCAATTACACATTTCAAACTCATTTGTTCTTCCTTGTCCACCCTCAGAGACATTTGAGTTAGAGAGTTCTGGATGCTGATGAATTGCCAGCTGTACAACACACCACCAACTGCACTCACAATCTCTGCACTTTTCTAGAAGACCACAATCCACATCAAACAGGATGAACATGAAGCAGGAAGAGATTTAAATTAAATCTTAAAAAGAAATTCCTCCCTGTGAGGGTGGTGAGGCCCTGGCACAGGTTGCCCAGAGAAGCTGTGGCTGCCCCATCCCTGGA